>KV875099.1:458798-1125280 GCA_001879275.1 Coniochaeta ligniaria NRRL 30616 | reverse complement strand
CAATGATATTTCACGCTCCGTTACACATAAAAGTAAAGTAGGCACACAAGATAACGCCAACCCATGCCTGTCGACGCTGGAGACTCAGCCAAAAGTGACTGCAGTCCACCAGACTGCTTATAACCAATCCAAAGCCGCGGGGTGTCGAGCTCCTCGATATCCGTAACCCTTAGGATACACAGAAACCAAAGTCCCGCGGCTTGCAGATCGATCAACCCTATAAAAGCTCTGGAAAAGCTCTCAGGTCATGACCAGGCGCTGACATGAAGTCATGTTCCGCACGCCTAATGTTCCAAATAATCGCTCGTTCGGAGGCGCATCCTCCATGCTATGCACCGCCAGCCCCGTCAGACTTCGTTTGAGCAGCCGCATCCTGTCCGTTCACCACCTCATTCTCGCTAGTTCCCGCCACCACAACGTTACCGGTGGTCATGACTTCGTCATCGTCCTCGATACCATCACTACTCCCATCCTCGTCGTCACCATCCCCCTCCTCATCTTCCAACTCATACCCCGCGCAACGCTCCACCAAGCCGCGGTAATAAGCCACCAGCACTTCCGGGTTCGGGACAATTTTCCAGTCAACCCTGTAAAGGAACTCGAGCTCTAGCAATTTGAGCTCCGCAACCCGTACTCCGCCTACTCGCGCGTAAGTCGAGTTGTTCCAGAACGAGTCTGATAGACCCTTTGCGGCCACTGTGGCCGCTGTAATAAGAAAACGATGGACCGTGAGGGTGTTTATGGTGAAGTCCGGGTATGAGACGCAGAGACGGTCAATATAGTAGACCATGGAAAGGAGTAATGGTGGTGATAGGGTGGCGTGCTTTGCTAAGCGGTGTAGATAGTCTAGAACTGATATGCCTGGGGCGGTTCTAGGCAAAACGAAGTCAGCAGCGGATCGAGATGAATGAAGTGAAGTGTTCTCACCTGGAGTGAAACCTGGTCAAGTGGCCAGATTTGAGCGCCAATGCGTCATTTGTCTCGATGAGCTCGCAGAGCATGTTGGCGATAAGTACTACTATATCCTCGACGCGGCAGAGCTCATACTTCTGCGGTAGAATCTTCGCAGGCGCGGCTTCGGCCCTGGCCCGCTTAGGGCTCCCGGTCACGATGCTTTCGGATGCGCTACCTCCTGCTCGTTGGCTCTCGGAGTTTCGTCTTTTATTAGGTGATATTGCCTGTGTTATGGCCGTGGACACGGGTGTCTTTGCGACAGGCGCACTGGCCGGCGCGGTAGTAGGTATAGACGGCACGGCTTTCGCCGGCTCGGAGATTTGCTCATCCGGAAGAGCGCCATGCTTGGGCTCCGGCGCGGGTGGTATCTCGCGCTCAGATTCGGTCGCGGACTGGATGGCAGGGGTCGGTGCCAGGTCCATTGTGGTTGCTACCACCTCAGAAGGGGAATCGTCCATGGGCGAGTACTGTGTCGAGGCATCAACGCCAACATAGCGTTTCGGCGGCGGAGGACAGAGAGAGGGTGACGCCGTCACGGCGGCGCTGCTGCTTCCCGTGCCTGACAGCGAAGACGACGACTTGCGCCGGTGCAGCGGCGACGAGGCACCCGCGGCGACGATCCTGGCAGACGGAGAGCGGTGGGGAGACGAGGTGGCCGGGGCATAGTGGAAGACGTGGAAGGACGATCGCGGTGAGGAGGCATTGGCCGGGCTAGGTTGGACAGGCGACCGGGTCAACATTATCCTGGGCTCATCCTTTCCGGCATTTAAGAGAAACGCGAATCCCAACCCCGACGGGTCGTAATATTGATATGGGATTGTATTCTCTGGCCGCGTGATTGTTGGGCGGAATGGGATGGCAGGTACAGTGGTATGGCGTCGTTGTCGGCGGGGGCAAAAGACTTCCAGCTGGGAAAGGAAGAGAGTTGGACAGGGCGGTCAATTGTGGGGTCGTGGAGCACCGCAAGTTTTCCGCCCAGGGAATATTGCGGATTCGGATGTTGCCGACTGTAGCCAAGCAATGACGATTGACGGCCTGGACGAGTCCAGACTGAGACCTGCCCAATGGGATGGCATGAGTCTCCGCGCCATGTGAGTGGTTCACGGAAAGCAACTCTGTCAGATGCGGTATAGATCTTCAACACTGATATCAAAGTCACCGTGGAATGCTTTTGACTCCGAAGACGGACGGTCGTAGGAGGACCTGTATGAGTAGAGGGGTAGTAACCTCTACTGCGTAGCTATCGCTGCAGGTGAAACCCAGATGCAGCTTCTCTCACACCGACAAGCTCAATTGGGCACCACTGGACGGAAGAAACACAACGGCAAATGCATGGCATTGGTCGTACATGCCTCACCGAGAGAAGGAGAGGCTTGGCGATCTAGACTTTTGATTCGTTTAGCGGCCTTGGGTGTCTCCACCGAGTGCCCACGTGTAAGTAGCGTCCACTTCTGGCCACAGCCCTGCCCACGTGGGCTTCAGATGATGGCCTACTGTGGTAACCGTGAACAAGGCCCTCAAGGTTCTACAAGTCTTGGTATCCAAATAATAACAACAGACATTCAAGGTAAGGTCTCTACTGATGCTCGCGTCCCGGCAGTGGTATTACCGTAGGTCCCTAAGCCCATTATGAAGATTGCGCCGGACCAGGAATATACTATACATGAGCAAACTGTGGTCTGCCGGTGTTTGAGGTTTTGATTCTTGACGAACACTGAGGTACCGATTTGACATCTCTTTGCCATGCGAAGATGACCTCGTCTCCCTATTTCCCAGACGGGTTCACTCTGTCTTCGTCCCAACCAATATCCCCCTTCCTGTTGGCCTCGGCCGTTGTGAGGCTAGAGGGAACCGCGTTCATGGACGAATCCTTGACCACAGCGACTGTGTCATGGAAGGACGACAGAGAAGACTGGAACACAGCAGAATCTTATCTTCTCCAGTCCATCAAGCAATCCGCTACATCGACTCATTGCTATATCTGTGCAGGTGCTCTTACATCGAATGAGTAGGAGTCGACAGCAGGTTCCTGATCATTATGTCGATCCGCCCGCGCCGACTGGGAGTCAACGTCACATGACGATAAATACCGACATGTTCCAGTAAGGAGTGTTTGAGAATGCGAACGCCGAAAAGACTCTTTCGCTGCGCTCGACAACCACATGCGATAGCGTATAGGAAAGAACGAGAAGATAGCCCGACAAACGTCACGGCTCCAGTTAACGAGCAGATAAAATGAGATGTACGCAGAACGAAGCAAACAATGCCTCCAAAAACTCCTCCAAGTCCAGGATCTTTACCACAGCATCCACGAAAACCAAGGCTTCCCGACTGGGTGGCACTGCACTTGCTGGCCATCATCCCCGACTACAGGTGAGATTAAGATGGATACATGATCGCAGTGCGCTTGGCTTCCAGTCGTTTGGAATTTAAACATAAATGACAGTAACAGTGAAAGCGGTGCGAAGATGATCTCTTAGGTGTAGCTTGAAGAGTTCAAGAGATACACTCATAAGAGACAATTCGAATATCCCGAGAGAATAGAAGCGATGCGGCGCCGAGACCGGTGTCGGCTGTCGTGCTGTGGTGCTGTGGGGCACCAGCTGCCAACCAGCTCGGCAAACATTCGCCGGCCGCTCTCCACGGTCGTCACTTTGGCGCAGATGCACATGCGCGCAGCCGTCATGTATTAGAAGTCTAGATGTTGACTGCCCTGGGTTTGAGACAACATATTTGCTTCTTCAACTTACTGTACTCTTGTTACCTTGGCTTTTGCTCAAGTAGCTGCTTACCGCAGGCCAACAATCGCGATTATCATCGACAGTCATCACAACTTCCGCGCCACCGCTTGTCAGCTGCTGCCTCAAAGACGTCACGTCACGGCTCTCAACAACTTTCTTTAACAACACTCCTTGGCTCCAACATCTGCGGTTTCACAAAGTCAGCTCGCCCTGCATATCCCAGATTCATCAGACAAACAAACGAATCCAACATTGCTACCCTCGGTTCTAGGCAGTGCCCCTTGCCACGCAACGGGAAAACGAATAACAGCCCGTCTCTAAGCCCAGTGCGGCTTCGATAGACAACGGACGAAAAGACGTTGCAACCACGGTGACTACCACCAAGGTCTAGTAACACAGACAATCTACCTGTCTGAGATACGCCCATCATTGACGCGCCCCTATTTTCGCTCTTTCAGTCGCTCGCAAGGCACAATGGCGCGCCCCCAGAGTCCAACTGAGTGGCTCAGAACGTCAAGAAGTCGGCCTGAACAAATAGCGTCTCTGCAGTTACTCAAGAACGAAATCACGGGCCACATCCAGAAAAAGGAGGAATATGTTCAAAAGGGCGTTCTAGATCAGATCGTAAGGCTCTTACAGACCTCACGGTCTGCTCAGGATCCCAATGGGAAGGAGCGCCGCGACAGTACATCCCGCCCGAGGAGCCTTTCGGAACAAGACGAGATTCGGTTACAGGCTCTACAGCTTCTGTCCGTGATCGCCAACGGTAGGTCAAGTATGCCACTTCTCTCCGCGTAACCACGAGCTGATCACAGTCCTCTCACAGGCGGACCGCCCTTTCTACGGCCTATTCACACCGCAGGCGCTATGCCAGCCATCCTCGCCAACATATTCCCTCTCGATAATCATCCGAAGATAGTCCTATGGGCGCTTCGCGCGTTGAACAGTATAGCCGAATCATCAAGTCTAGCGAGCAATGCCGCGTCGAGCCTGGGCGCTCTGGCAAACCTTCTCTTTACACCCCTCTGCCTGGACGCATCCCACTCGATACTGGCGTCAGAGAGCAGGCATCGTGTCGTTCAAGAGCAAAAATATCTAGCGGCCTCCTTAATAGGTCGTCTTTGTCATGTCGAGAAGCACCAGACCGCGCTGGCCAACTATGGTATCCTTGACGACCTTGCCACCATGCTGGCGGCGTTCGTCGTGGCCCGAGGAGAAGTCGTTCCGGCTGCCGCACAAATAGGCCATAGTGATGGGTTGGACCACATGATACCAGCCCCGGCACCACCGGGGGCGAACTTGGCTGTCGTACTGGAGGCCATATCCGCCATCATCGCAGACTCTCGGTTTCGCGCCTACCTGCTCATCTGCTCTCCCGCCATGATGGCGGTCTTCCCAAATACCGAATTTGAGCCCGCGACAAAGGCCAAACAACGAGTTCGCATGACCCTGGCAGAACATAACCTCGGCAGTTTGACGACGCCCCCTCTTGGCGCGGTCGACTATCTCTTGCCCATTGTGCCGGCCGTCCAGCCGAAGCCTTCCACTCAGGCAGCCCAATTCCCTCCTCTTGGGTTTACGCCGTCCCGAGATACCCCCTCTACAAACGGGAACGCACGTTCATCGTACAAGTTCTCATTCTGGGATACAGCTTCTGCCGCTACTGGTCAATCAGAGGCTGACGAGGAGAGTCCATTGATCCCTTGGCTCATCCACCTAATTAGGTGTACAAGTGGTTTAGAAAAGGTTAATGCCGCCTCGGTCCTGGCGTCCTTATTCAAGGCTGGTTTCGCCGACGCGGAGAGGGAGCCGGTGATTGCAGCTCTAGTCATCCCTATCCTCTGCCGATTTCTCAAGTACCACTCGGCCCTGCCCGATGATTCTTCAGATATTGTAGGCACATTTCGCGCGATACTAGAACGCACGCCGGCCGTTCTGGCTCGGCTTATAGCTGGCAGTGAGCTCATGCAAAAAGCAGCCTACGACTGCAAGGCACTGAAGTCCGCGGCGCAGTTGCTAGTTGAATCATACAACCTACCGGCGCAGCAGACAGCCCCACGGCCCTGGTCTCCAACTCCGAGCGGATCTTCAGGTCTAGATGAGCGTTCAGCTGCATCCCGGCTGGGTGAGCAGGGTCACCTACCAGTTGTGGCTCACAAACTAAGAATAAGGGAGAGCGCACTCAGGCTCATCGCGGCTATGCTTCCCTTCAAAGACGACTACCGGAAGGCCTTTGTCGAACAGGAAGTTATTGGCTATGTCGTGGAATCATTACAACCATGTCCATCGAAACCGAAAACGGGTAAGGAACGAGTGAAGCCAGAGAAAGCGGCCGATGATACACCTCCCCCGTCCGAGCCGTCTCCGTACGGAAATAATCCCAATTCCGTGTTAATCGCGGCCTGCCATGTGGTCAGACTTCTGGGACGGTCGATCAGCATACTGCGTACTTCTCTTGAGGATCATGGCACAGCCATGCCGCTGTTCAGGCTATTGAAGCATCCGGACGCCGAAGTTCAGGTCGCAGCGTGCGGTGCGGTGTGCAATCTTGTCTTGGAGTACAGTCCCGTGAGAGACGTAAGTCACCGCTACCACAGCATCCCGGTCTCGTCGAGCCCAAAGCTGACACAATGTAGCAACTCCTAGAAGCCGGCATCGTCAAGACCCTCTGCGAGCATGCGCATTCGCAAGATGCAGAACTCCGGCACAACGCCATCTGGTCTCTCAAACACCTAGTCAACGACGCCCCCAACACTCTAAGAAAGCAATGTCTAGACGAACTGGAACCGGGCTGGCTCGTCCAGCTAATACGCGACGACACGGAAGACGACGCGCTCTTCGCCCGCATGAAGCGCGATAGACACGTGCGAGACGACTACGGTGACATGGACATGGAACTCGAGCTTGGGGACTACGAAGAAGAAGCCGAACGTCCGTGGCTGTGGCCGGCACTGTACCGCACAAACTCGACGCGGTCGACCAGCCAGAGAGCGCACTCGCCGCGCATCGAGAAGGCCGAAGCGCGTCTCACAGCCCTGAGGGAAGCGGAGCTAAATCCGGTGAGGAAGGCCCGCGACGACGACCTCGCCATCCAGGAGCAAGGCCTCGGCTTCATCCGCAACCTGCTCGGGCCGCCGGT
This sequence comes from Coniochaeta ligniaria NRRL 30616, assembly GCA_001879275.1. Lineage (NCBI taxonomy): Eukaryota > Fungi > Ascomycota > Sordariomycetes > Coniochaetales > Coniochaetaceae > Coniochaeta > Coniochaeta ligniaria. The sequence goes on along the minus strand of KV875099.1, from coordinate 1,118,446 downwards.
CCCGCGCGCAGCCAGCGCCGAGATGGCGAGCGACCAGACGGAGATGGTGGACTACGTCTTCAACGAGCTGGGGCAGGACAGGCTGTTCGAGATACTCACCTCGAAGCTGCGGACCAAGGTGCTACACCCCTTCGAGAGGCGGCACTCGGGCCGGGACACGCGGGTGGTGTACCCGCAGGCCCGCACCGTTGAGAACGTGGTCTACATTTTGGTACACATCGCCGCCAGCGTGCCGCGCCATCGGCAGCTGGTTATCTCCCAGACGGAGCTCCTTAAGCAGGTGGGCACGCACTTCAGCAGTAACAATAGTCTCGTGCGGAGGGCGCTCTGTCACTTGTTTACGAACCTGGTGTGGAAGGACGAACAGAGCGACACAGACTCGTGCGCGGCGCGGGCGACGGAGCTGAGGCGGCTGGGCTTCATGTCCAAGCTTGAGGCGCTGGAGAGCGGGGACAGCGAGCTCGACGTCCGGGAGCGGGCGCGTGTGGCTGTCTGGGAGATGAAGCAGCTGCCGCAGTAGGGGCCACGGTCAGTGTCGAAAACCCTTTGGGACGATTGAGCTGCGGAGAACACGCAGTGCGCATGTACTGGCAGGCGAGAATAGAGGCATAGGTTTACTGGATATCACGTCTGGGCTTGAGTTAGGGTCAAGCTTGTAGTTGGGCCTTTTGGGGTATTTTTTTGGTATCAGCGGGTATGAGCATATCTAGACTAGCGAGCAAACCTTCGTGGGCGGTGGTCACGAGCTTCGGGCAGCTGAGTCGTGATCGAGGAACGGTCTGAGGACATTGCGACGGAACCAATCGACTGCCGTCGGCAAGCTATGCAAGCTATGGCACATTTTGAAGCTCCATGATAAATCCACTTCTGGGTAGGATAGCTCATGCGCTCCGTGCTGATCTGAGGGGTGGTGTGAAGATCAACTGTATGGATCGAGCCTCGTGCAGGTGGAACTGCAGTGCCAAGGGATACTACCTTACTCAAGCCATGCGTTTAGTGTAGTGTATCACACTGTAAACCAACCTCGGTGGTATAAAGTTGATATTCTACACTTACAACAAGCAGTTCGAGGCTCTGCCAGTGAGCCTGATATGAGCAAGACGCTAATGAACGAAGCATGCACGACTGATGATCGATACAAGAGCTTTCCAACACCGATAATCCCGAAACTTTCCCACGGGACGCCGTGAGAGCGGGAAGCGGCGGCATCGGACACCTGAGGAGCCAGCGTAGCATTGTACACGTAGATGCATCGTGATTTCCGTGAAGGTCATCAGCTCCTTTCGTAGAAAATCTTAAAATTCTCTTTCGTAGAAAGTCCTAGAATTCCTTGTGTTGAGCGATTCGAAATGTGTGATTGACCATGTGCTTGCTCCTCGGAACAAGCGGAGCGCGATCACCAATTCTCGAGCGAATAGGCTTCGTCGGTGACTGGCAAAAGGCTGGCTAGATCTGAAAGTTCTGAATGGTGGCATGACACACCGCGCATGTGCTTACCGTGCTTAAGGGCGACGTCCGTCTCGTCTCCGGCCGTTGGAAAGGTCGGGCAGGCCCCCACTCCCCTCGGAGCCTGTGCGGAAATCGAGTTGAATCACAGAAAGTGCCGGCATGCTGCGGCTCGAGAAACTTCTGTTGCAACTCTGCATTCCGAGATTTGCAGTTTTGCATCGACGCCATAGGTTTTCAGTTTGTGATCGTCATGGACGACCAACTCTCAGAGCTCCCCCCAGTGCTTCTCTTTGGAATGGTCAACGGATCTCACCTTAGCAAGGCACTAGAACTAGGAAGTAAGCCGCACTTCGACATGAAAGATGAGCTCAGATTCCTACTACAATACGTGCTTTAAAGCTCTGGAACTAAGGCCGGCAGCCGGCTGCAAAGGGCTCTGAGTCGACAGCTAAGGTTCTGTTCGCATTTCCGAGTTAGGTATCGCGCAAAGGCGAGAAGACGAGGGTCTCATGACTGCAGCGATTTCGGTGACGTCGAGATGGAGGTAGCAGTACCGAGCGTGGATGATTCCAGCACCGTGATGGTCTTGAGCTGGCCAGTAGAGTGACGAGCTAGACACAAAACTGCCGGCATCCTGCAGTTAGGTTTCCAACGGCAGGACCCACCCGGCTTTTAAACGAATGATCGTCCCGCTCAAGGGTGGCGGGTCCTTCCACGCTAAGCAATTGGCCCAGTTCGGTTCGTTGGGAGCCTCTTCGAAGTGTTGAAATCATCAACCTCTCATCATCACATCATCCGACGAAGCCGTACGTGATACGCACTGCAGCAACTCATCGAGATCTGGAGCCTGGTATCACATTGTGGCATTACGCATGCCATTGCCCACCGAGAGGAAATGCTACCTATCGTAGGCACAACTTCTCTACGCAATACCACCGCATGCTGGTGTACTAGGCAAAGAGCAGCGTTGTCGAGTCGACAGCCGGCGTTTGGACGTTATACCCAAGTGGGTTTCACAAAGCTCGGACAGCGCATGCTCTTGGGACTGCTACCCCTGGCGGGAGCGAACCAAGCTGTCTCCTTGATTGGTCCACGTCCTTACGGACCAGGAGCCCTTGTTCCGACCTCTGGCAGCTACTACTCATCAGCTACTGAAGCTCCAGCGCCACAATATCAAGACATCAGCATCGGAAGCTTAGTGTATGCCTTGTTATTATGGAGTCGGCATTGCGGTTGGTGGCTCTGCTTCTCCACAACGAACATCACACTTGCTTGTGAAGTCTTGCCATCATGGTGTCACAACGCCTCGAGAACAGAGCACCAGATCAAGACGATAAGGAGTTGCTTCGGGATCCGCAATCTAGACTCCTCGTCATAGACTTCCTTCTCTTCAGAGCTCAAGGAGCCAGGGGAGCTTAGTATTATTGGCCAAGACCTCACAGACCGCACTGCTGTCCGTGGAGGTGACATGCAGAGTTTCCTGCATAAGTGTGTCGGGATCTAAGTGTCTGACGACAGCCACATGTTAGATGTTGGGGACGTTGTGTGTCGGGCACTTGATGTGAGGGACCGGCCTCGTCGTTCCGATTTCGTCCCGTTCTTGGCCTCGCCCTGCCGTACCCAACGGTCAGACTGGGTTTCCCCATCCACTCGGTAGCTTCGGCTTTCGAGAGCCTTCCCAGGCATACCACTTGACTATGACGTGCGGATCGGGTTGACAGTCGCTCATCTCATCATCGAAAGTATGATGTGTTGTCCCCAAAGCTTATTGAAGCCTATAAGAGGTCTTCCCTCCCATCCACGTCTGCACATTTCTTTCATCCATTCACACATCACAGAGCCATACGTTACCTGGGATAACCTATCTTGATTCTAGTGATACTCTCCCGCACTCGACGTCTCAAGCTCAAACACACAGCGACGCACGTAGCAATAGCTCTATAGACGAGACAACCGCAACCAATCGCGATGCCAGCTCTCATCTTTGAACGAGCGAATGACGCTCTGAACGTCAACCCCCCGGCCGGTGACCAGCGATTGGCAGTACACGGCTCCGACTGGCTATGGGCCGTCACGGCCGTCTTCATCCTCTCATGGGTAAGTCATCAGCATATCGTCGACTATGCACCACAAACCAACCTATGCTGACTCACGTCTTAGCTTGCCATTGCCGCGCTCGTCTGGGTGGCCCGCGGCGGTGAACGCATCTTCCACTACCTCTTCCTCACTGCCCTCGCAGTCGGCTCTATCGTCTACTTCGCACAGGCTTCCGACCTCGCCTGGAGGGTTGTCCCTCAAGCAAACCACATTGCGAGGGGCTCCCGCCAGATCTTTTGGGCCAAGTATGTTCTCTGGGTCGTTGAGTTCCCCGTCGTCATTATTGCTCTCGGCCTCCTGAGCGGCATCTCCTGGGCCACAATCTTCTACGAAGTCGTCCTGTCCTGGATCTGGGTCATCTCCTACCTCGTCGGCGCCTTCACCACCACCAACTACAAGTGGGGCTTCTTCGCATTCGGCACCTTCGCCTGGCTCCTCCTCGCCGTGCACACCCTCCGCGACGGCTCGGTCGGCGCCAAGCGCCTGGGCGTCACCCGCGACCACTCCACGCTCGCCGGCTGGGTCAACCTCCTGTGGCTCCTGTACCCCATTGCCTGGGGTCTCTCGGACGGCGGCAACCGCATCGGCATCACGGCATCCTTCATCTGGTACGGCATCCTCGACTTCTTGCTCCTCCCCGTCACGGCCTGGGCCTTCCTGCTCCTCTCGCGCCGCTGGGACTACAACCGCCTCAACATCGCCTTCACGCAGTACGGCCGTGTCAACCAGCAGCCCGGCAACTTCCCCGAGAAGAACACTACTGCTGCTGCCCCTGTTGCCACCGAACCTGCGGTCGCTACTGCCTAAGCAGTTCCGGGTATAAGTCGATGAACTTGATATCGTACCACCATGCGGCCTTGCTGGTGCGAACATAATCAGGGCACGGAGTACTTGGGCCCTTGAATCAGCTCAGAAGACAATATGTGCTTGGCACCATGATTAATGCTATCAACTAATTGCGTGCATTCCCTGTTGTCGGGGGTTATTGTCAATTTCCTGATGGGAAGCGTTGTCATACATGTTGGAAATACCCCCCTTTCGTCGTTCGTTAGACATGCAAGTGTGATGGGATACCCTCAAGTTGGAAAATTGCGGCACTGGAATGGTCTGGTCTCTATCTACCTGGGACTGGTCTACGGACCCGAATCTTGGTGGAAAACTTAATATCTAATCATCAATATATATGATCTGTCCTTTGTGCTCGACTTCCCCGCCTGTGTTGGTGCTTGATTTGTCCTTGCCTTAGCGTGATTTTTGTTGTAGAGGTGAGTTAGTTTGAGTTGGTTTGGGTGATACTTACGTCCTTCATTGTCGCCGGGTTATCTATGTTGACCATGGAATATGTCTGGCGTTGTACCTAATTGCGTGCTTTCTTCGAGGGTCGGTAAAAGGTAGTTAGTTGGTGGACGGAACCGTGGAGCAAAAGAGTATGGGCAGAACACAATGACAAACCACTTCCATCTCCCAACATTTTGGCAGCTAGACTTCTATAGGGTGTGAGAGACGGGGTGCGCCGTCTGAGAGCAGATACTTCAGCATTTGACAGTATGGGGTTTTGACAAGAGTTGTGTGTGACCAGAAACTAACATCGCATAGATGAAATTTGCCTAGAGATATATCTACCGAGGCACGGAATTAGACCTCTTGGCTCTCAACAGCGACGAGCCCTGGTCACGATCAAACTAGGAAATAAGAGCATTGTGTTGTGTCTATAGATATCCCCCAGCAGTGAAATGCTTCGCGAGGCTCTGGTTATGCTAGTCCTTTTGTTGTGGCTTGGGCCAGACGCTTGCGATATGTGAACATGCTGGGAGGAAACGGTACAGTTAACCCTGCAAACTCAGAGAAACCTACCACATGGCAGCCTCGGTCTGGAAAGGTGCATCGACCGGTCTCGGCAGACGAGCTGGATAGAACATGGCCATACTCTGACACTCATCTCAGTTGTATGTGTCGAGAATATCACCGACTCGTCGGCCCCTTCCAGACTACTGTAGGACGCGCAGTCCGTGATCTCTCTGCGACGTAACAGCGGTCGCTAAAAAGAACATACCAAAGGCGTCCCAGAAACCCCCGATGCGAAGTCGCGGAATGTGATACAGTGTTTTCTAGAAATATCAGATATCACATTACACGCGGAAGCCCTCCTAGCCTCTGAGCATTCCATCCACCGAACAGACCAGAACGCAAAGCAAGGCATGCGCTGTTCCCGACCTGTCGGGACCGAGCAGCAGCGACGTTCCAGACGGATCAGAACCAGCGAATCATGCCACTGGAACGACAGCTTTCGCCTAGTCTGGGTGGTACAGCAGCTGCAAAGGGGACTCGCACCATCGGTATGAGCTGCTCCAACGACGGAGATGGCATACCTAGCCGTGGCGAGGACAGAGCCTCAGGAAGCGAACCTTGCTGAACATAGCCAGTCCTGTCTTCGGTCAGTCTTGTTGAAAACCATCAAGCTTTAGCACCTGAAACCTTGAGCGGGAACTGTAACCACCTGCACCCGCCGGCCGTATCACGTCTCCGAAACAAGAACATTCATTTGACCTAGCCGCGAAAGAGAAGGGGGAAAAACAAAGTGTGGCGCCCTGCGGCCTCGCGCGCCTGGGGTACGTGGCACGGGGAGGCGGAGATGGTCTGATCTTGAATTTCTTCCCACGGGCCTGTGTTCCCACCACGAGGACGACGACCCGGTCAGCGAGAGACAATGGCGGAAGTCCGTTTCGGGGGGCTAGGTTTGAAAAGCAAAGCGAAAGTGTGAGTCGAGACAAGATTGTGCCACGAGTTGCCATGCCATGCGCTTGCTGTGGATGGTGACGAAGGCCGAGTTCTACACAGAGTTTCCCGACTGCGGCAGTATGACTTTGTACCAGCAGGGTGCGGGTTGCTGTTAGCCAGGAGCAAGGACGGACCCAGGTTGGAGACGCTCTCCACCACAGAATAGGTTGCTGTACAGCCCTTGCGTCCAGCATGAGCGAAAGCCTAAATATCCAAACACGCACTTCTTCGTGCGTAACCATCATAGTGCTGACGCATGGAATTACGTCAGTACCGTAGGTATACTGGCATCGTCCGCCTGCCACGGCGACCCTTAGCATCGCAGGGTCGACTTATCGAATGGTAATGATCAAGCGGTGTCGGACTTTGAAAGTTTCAGTACGACTTAGCCTTTCGCGAGCCGCAATTCGGTTCGTCACCCTTACTTTAGGTTGTCCTCCCGAACACTGGTGAGAGGGGGTGATGCCTGTACGCGTCAAACCTCCGTCACGGCTGGAAGGTAGAGGATTTCTGTTCTTGCTGACGTTGTCTCATGAAGCGCCGGAGGTGTCCAAGAGGTGTCTGTCTCCCAAAGATGGCCAGAGACAAACAAGCCCCGAGACGGGATATTCCTGCGTAGAGCGCGTGATACAGCGAAGCGGGAAATCGAGGACCCAGGCACATGTGAAGATGGGTTTCCCGGTAAAATGGCGTGGCGAGACCGGCAGCAGGAGCCTCACTCGTGCCTAGTGTAGGCCGACTCATTGCAGAATTGCCGATGTGCGGAATCCAAATTGCTTCTTTGGACGACGATTAGACGATCAGACGATAGACGGTTCAAGACGACGCCCTCGAGATCTAAAACGACCGCAGCTCGTTCATACCGCCAAGTGGCATCCATCTCAAGTCAGATGCCGAACCATCCAGACCACGACCGGATGCCAATTCAGTCCGACGCCAGCGTACAGCGAGATCGTATTCTGGGGATTGGACTTGGCCCCGGTGTATGCAGTTTGCACATGCATGCTGCGACATGCAGCACAAAAGACCAACCGCACACGTCCACCGTGTCGATTTGTTTACCCGCCATCAACTAGAACACGACTTCGTACTGCGTAGCAAAAGCCAAAAAGGCAACATGGCGCTGGCCATGGCCTCAGGACGAGGCTCGTCTCCGCCTCTCAGGAGCAAAGCCGTTGCTTGCTCGCTTCGCTTCCCGATCACGGAACGATATCTGAAAAGGAAAAAGAAGAAAGCGGGTGGCTTGTCGGCATGGTCTTCCGGCACGATTCGCGGAGATTTTCGAACCTGGGTTCTGTGTTCCCGTTCCCCAGAGACGGGACACAGAATGATAGAGTAGAGACTTGATGAAACCGACCTGTTCCTCGGCAGTTCTGTTTTAACCATGCGTTACCGTCGCCCCTGGTTTTCCTCGGACCCGAAGGTAGAGGCAGCGAACCGCTCCGATTTCAGGCTGAAGATGGCTTTTGCACCAAGAGACCAGTTTCCAGATTTGAAGAAAATCCCAGCGAGAGAAGCCAGCGTGGCGGTAGATGATAGATGATGTGCTCGGGACCAGCACACCGCGTTCGATGGAACAGGACCTGTCAGTCTGGGATCATTGATGGACATGCTTACGAAATACCTCCTACCTACTGTGGATGACACCGCACCTACTGCGACAAGACGATATTCCATCACCATCGCACCGGACTCAGGTCCATGTCCACAAGCGGCGTGGGGGGAAGTTGCTCCCAGGATCACGATGGTCCGTCTCTCTCGGCCCGCTCTGGACAATGCTTGGCTCGATAGCTCGATGGATCATGGCTCGATGGCTTGGTGGCTCGACGCCTAGCAGTAAGCATCCAAATACTAGCTCCAAACTAATCCAGGTATGGCTGCAATGTCGGTGTGAATGAAGGCTGTGAACACGAGCAGCAAGAAAGGGAGGAACAATGGACATGTCAATCCGGGAACTCAGTGCTATTTTCAAGTTTACTAGTGGCCTCTTTTGGCTGATCGAACCAGGCCTGCAGCAGCCCAGCGCTTATTATCATTTATCATGAATATTCATCGCCAGACAGCCATAATCCCAGAATTTCCAGGCGCTGTTTGCGGTTTCGAGGCTTCGCTTTGAGAAGGGATCGGCGTCTTTTCGGACCCTCTTGAAATGGGCTTGCAAATTGTGAAATCACAGTGTTGCAACACGGTGCCTCATGCACCGCCCGCTCCTGGTCCCCTGACATGGATCACAGCCGCGAATCACGACGCCTTCCAGCGCACGCACCGTTGCTCCCAGTGGTTCGGTCCTCGGTGCCCAGACAGGCCAGAGTTGTCTTCGGGTCTTCCCCCAAATACCCGACTCCAGCGACTCTGGCCCACAAACGCCGTTTTAGCGTCATGGAGATTTGCAACGGGCGGAATGACAAAAGGTGCTGTTCCGCACAAGAAGAAGATCATGAGCATTGTGGAGGCGGGCGTGATCACTTTCTCACACATTCGACATCATGGATTGATTGATGGTAGCGCGCCTGAGGAGGAGCGCGAGCTCAGAAACCCGCCCTCTGTGGTCCTGTGGTAATGTGCGGAATAAAAGCGGAAGGTCTACAGGCAGAGCCACCCAATCATGGGGCAGAAACAGCTGAAGAACGTGCGACGATAAGGAAGGACGGCAGAACCTCCCAGTTGGAAGAAGTGAGAGACAGTCTCACACACACAGTGTCGGAGCAGTTCGAGACAATGTCGACCTTCAGCACAGGAAAACAGGACGGAACGGCAACAAAAGCCGGGATGCTGGCCTGGGCCCCACACTCGGCTACGCTAGCAGCCCCGCTAAGCCCGCGTGGGAAGCTGTGTGGTAGCCAAGACCTGTACCTCGGCCTATCAGCAGACTGCAACTGCACCAAGGGGCTCCACACAAGACGGGCTGGTGTGGACCACGGACCATCTCCCAGGGCACATGGTGGATCTGCCGCCTCTCTTGAAATTGGGACTGATTGGCTGCATCCAGCGACCAGGATTGTCCTGGTCGGCCTCCGCCTCCCGCATTTCCTCCTCTTCCTTTCCCCAGGGATCCCTTCGCACACCCGCTTTCCTTCTCCTTATTAGCATTTCCACCCTTCAGCAACATCCATCCAATCTGCTCGCTATCATATCGAGTAGACGACGACGTCCTCGACATCTCAAGGCGGCGTCGGCTGGCGTTGCAGGAGCGTCAAAACCCAACAAAGGAGGATTCGACGACGCTTGGACGCATGAGCTGACAGTTGGGATAGGCCGAACAAACCATCTCATTCCGGCTGCAGCCCAATCATAGCTGCGCTTGGAGTTCGTCCTGAGACCGTCCGCAGCGTTGGGTCCGTCCCAGCAGCACATCGCACCTTCGCTCATCCCTTCTTTCGCCTTACACCCAACGAAATAGCCTACCAGCCTCTTGGGTCCCTTCAATTACCTAGACATCTTCATCCGTCCAGACAGGCTGTCGACGCATCGGAAAATCTACCGTCTCATTTCGACAGTGTTTCGACGGTATTGCGGCATCGCAGCATTGCTTTGTTCATCCAACGCAGTGTTCCGACCCAGTGGTGAGTGGTCCGCCCGCATTTCGAGTCCGATCCCGACCAGCTGGTCAGCCCTAAATAAGAAGAAAGGCCTCTGTTCCACGCTTTCGGTTCTCTGGCAATACCGACACTGCGCGCCTATTGAGCTGCAACTAATCGCCTCAATCTTAGCTGTTTCTTGGGCATTTGGACTTGGTGAACTTTGCTGCAAGCGTGTTGTTGGTGGACAGCACCATTTTTCTCGCCCATACTTCAATCTGGAACTCCGGCAGTCATGAATATGCATGTGGCACCGGCGCCCGCGCCTCACCCAGGACCGTCTCACGACGAACTGCAGCCTACTCTTCTCGACAGAGTCACAAAGAGTGGCCGTAGATTGTGGTATAAATTGACAGTCATTCAGCAACCCGAGCGTGCTCGTGCATGTGGCTCTGGCCCGAAATGTAAGTTTGCTTTGCTGCGTCTGATTTGAAGTGCGACCGTTGACTCGCGCGTTTAGCTTCGGCCGATCGTCGTCCTGTTGATCCGCCTCCGGTCGTTGAGCTTCGTATTTTCGAAGGCAACACTTGGCAAGAAGCAGAGCAGAAGGACATCACGTTCTTGTACAATGCCAATTTCTTCCTCTTTGCGACGCTCGAACATGCTAGGGTCATGGCCCATGGTCGCGTCCAGACTCCCGCCGCTAACCAGCCGCCTGTCCTGACCGGTATGCCCGTCTCTGGCATGGCTTATCTGGACAGACCGAACGAGGCTGGATATTTCCTCTTCCCCGACCTGTCGGTTCGCCACGAGGGTCGCTATCGGTTAACCTTCAACCTGTACGAGGAAACCAAGGAGGATAAGGACAAGGACCCCGAAACTCCGGACACCAACATCATCGCCCCGGGTTTCGCCAATGCCACTGGCGGCTCTTTCGATTTCCGGATGGAAGTCAAGTCCCGTGACTTCGTTGTCTTTAGCGCCAAGAAGTTTCCCGGCTTGGCCGAAAGCACAGTACTCAGCCGTGTGGTTGCTGAACAGGGATGTCGCGTACGCATTCGCCGTGATGTGCGTATGCGCCGTCGGGATGGTGGAAAGGCTGCCGGCGGCGGTGATTACGACAATGGCGAGGACGAGTATGCCAGACAGAAGAGGACAGCGACGCCTGAGGTCAAGTCGAATTACAGGGGACGGTCGATGAGTGGCAGTGTGGAAAGGACGCCGTTCTCGGCCGAACCTCAACGCCGGACATCCGGGGCAGAGTATCCGCCACAGTTCCCTCAGACTCCAGGTTCTGCGGGCGGCCATCTCCAATTCTTGGGCAACGCAGCGCAGTACCACCCTCATGCTCCGAGCCACTCGAAACCGCCGTCGATGCCGCCGTCCCCGTCGTATCAGACCAGCCATGGCGCCCAGTTCCCTCCGGTTCACCAGTCTCCCCATCAACAGATCCAGCAGCAGAATATTCATCCCCAGACACCCATCCACCAGTCACACCAGCAGCCCATGCACCAGCCAGCTTACCCTCCGCCACCTCAGCAGTTGACGTACAACCAGGCCGAGCGACCGCAGCCACAGCCGTACGCGCCAAGCAATCCATCGCCGCAGCGGGAAACGTCTTTCCGTCGTGAATACATCGAGACGGGCCCGCCACAGTATCGCGAACCGGCGCAACGCGAGTTCAGAGAAGTTGCGGGCGCCTCGCAGCTCTACCGTCAACCGTCCAAAGAGTTCATCCTGCCTCCGCCGATGGTTACGCCGGTTAAGCCGGTGTCCTACCACCACCACCCTCCGCCAAGGGCTAATACTCCGTTGACTCTACCGCCGATCTCTGATTTTGCGAAGCATCTTACACCTCGTGCCATGGCGCCATTGACCAGTCCTACATCAGACAGAGTACCGCAGCCACAGGCCATGCCGCCACCAAAGTCCACTGCGCCTCTCCCTCCGCCTCTCAGCGTTGCTGGGTCCAAGAGGAGCCGGGACGAGTCCAGCTGGTACGAGTCAGAAGCGCCGCGGTATCACAACGGAGCGCGGGAGGACCCGCAACTTCTTGATGAGAATGGCGAGCCGCAGATGCTGTACAAGCGTGCCGACGGAAAAGTGATGCAGGGCCCCCAAGACAGCCTATACAGTCTCTGATGACGACGATCATTAACTCACGACCTCACTGGAGTTTTGGTGATTGCAGAGCGATGCGGTGTTGGCGTACTTATTCTTTGTGACGAGTTATTTGACATGGGGGGACTGCAGTGTATATATTCATAGCATGTCGGGACTTGGGTTGTCGGTCGGTTGAGACGCTACCAGTCTCCCGCGCTCTTTCTTTCTTCCACCATTTGGGGTTTCGATAACCCGTCATACACACACTCACTCCTTTCGAGATTCTTTTTTCCGTCTTTGTTATGCTGTCGGGTCAGCTCAAGCACGACCGATGGATTGTTTCCTTACAGGTACCTTGAATTCATTAGGGGATGGAGATTTTGGGGGCGCGGCGGTGCTGTTCGATGGTCTTGGGACACAAAAATACCTGTGACATGGGAAGAAGCTACACTACGATGACTCCTGGAGACTTTGAGATTATTCTGCTGGGTGGCCTTGTAATTTAATGCGTCAGCTTCAGGTGGGACATGGGATATACTAGGAAATCAATCAAGTCACCGCCGTGATGTGCACCTCCCAAACCTGCTTGAGCCTGAGTTGGCGGAACTGAGGTGCCTTAGACTCTAGCGGTTGGACTGTTGGAGCAGACGGGTAGAGTGGGTCGCGCTCGCTGTCGCGTCAACGCGCCCAGACCACCTTTTCTCCAGTAGCTGCTACTGTCACTATCCATGTATGTACGAAGTACCTACCTCAACTTACTTCCAGGTTCTTTCTTAGAAGAACATTTGTTTTGCCGGATTCGATCGCAGCTGTTCCCCTGCATGTTTGCATAACGCGTCTAAGAAGCAAGTCTAGGCGTGTGGCCCGCCGTGTCCATCTCGCCAGTATCGCGACAAGCTTTTCCGCGGCATGTAAACAAAAAACATTTTCATTCCTTCAGCAGACTACGACACGCTGCCTATACCTAGGAGTCCAGAGTCCAAGTCCAATACCATGGCATCTTACTCAATATTTCCGAGGCCAGAGCAGCCATCAGCCGACCAGTCCGCAGCCGCTCGAGCAGCACACAGCCGCTTCGTCGAGGGCTCCATGAATGACCGGGTCTCAAATGCGCCGCCCCCGACATTCCTGGGCCCAGAGGAGATGGCCGCCTACGAACGGCAGTTCTACGCCGACAGCAACCACTCGCGCAGCCGCCCTACTAGCGGTAGCGACCAGTCCTTCAACAGGACGTCCGGCAGCAAGTTTTGGGACGGCATCCGCGACAAGTTCACCAGGACCAAGTCCTCGAGCAGCATCACTACCCTCAGCAGCAACAAGAGCAGATCCTCCATCCGGTTCAGCCAACACAGCCAACAGAATCAGGTAGCGCCTGGCGCCCCCAACGAGAAGGAGAATGTATCTGGTTACTACCCCTCGAGGGAGGAGGTCATGGAGAACTACAGGAGCCTGGTCGACGCCGGCTTCTTCAGCTCCCACGCTATCCAGGGCACTCGGCACCAGCCGCCCCCGCAACGGTCAGGAGTGACCACCGACCACCCTCTGCCGGCACCTCCACCACCACCAGTAAGAGACGCACCACCGGCGCCCTTCTCCCAGCTCGTCACCCAGAAACAGCGCAAACTACAGCACCAGAGTCAGGACCAAGCCAACCCTGCTACCCCAGCCCTATCCTCCATCTTCGCCTCGATCCCCTATTCCGCAACCCAACCCTCGCCAACGGGCGATGCGCCCCTCACAACCTACGCCCGGCCGGACCCGAGACCGCCAATCTCGCTCCCCAAGAAGTACCGCCGTCAGCGCCCAACCACCTACCAAGCGGCGCCGCCACCGCCAACATCCCCCCTCCGCGGCACCAAACGCGCCGTGGCCGACATGACCGGCGGCTCCGTCGACCGCGAGACGGCCAACGCCAGCAGTAACAATACCGATAACACGGCAGAGGCCGGCGCGCGCAAGTTGGTTAAGAAGCTGCGCAAGTCGGCCAGCCGGATATCGGCCGACCTGTCGCTCCGCCCGGCGACCAGCACCGGCAACGGCGGCGTCAGCAACCATCCGTACGGCTCCTCCGCGGCGGGCGGAAGCACTAAGAATGTCTCCGCCCGCGGCGCCGCCACGAGCTCGACGTCGGTCGACCTCGAGCCGCGACCGCCCATGTCGTCGGCCGGTCGGGCGATGGGTGTCGTGCGAAGCTTGAGCAGCAGTTTCAAGCGCGACGGCGGGAAGCCCGCGGCCGCGGTACCTAGCGACCACGCCGCAACCCCCGTCCCTCTACCAACCACCACGCCCAACAAACTGCTCAAAGCCAAACGCTCCATCAGCCGGCGCGTGAGCCTAGGCCGTTCTCGATCAGGGAGCACATCGTCCCCCATCCCTCCCGTGCCGTCCCACCTCCCGCCTCCGGTCCCGCCACATCGGACCCAGCAAGCCCCCGTCATCGTCCCCTTTTCCGATCCCGAGCCCACGCCCCGGCCCTCAACCACCTCCGCACCGGCCTACGACGGCGGCGACCCCATGGCCCTCGACCCGCCCCCCTCGCCGCCGACCCGCAACCCGTCCCTCGACGTCCAGCCCGGGGGCCTGAGCGTGCCGAGCTTCCACTACCCGCAGCGGCAGAAGATTCTTCCCCTCGCCGCGGCGCCCGATCCCAACCGCGGCGTCCCGGGCGTGCCGGCCGCGATGCCCGCGCAGTTCGGAGGAAGGCGGGTGGTCGGGCACGTCAAGAGCGGGAGTTTCTGCTTCGGAACTCCTGCCGGATTCGGGGCTGGCGATGGCTTGGGCGGGCGGGATTTGGCGCTCGGAGGGATGAGAGATGTCGAGAAGGAGAATTATGGGGTTTATTGAGGCAGGTTTACGGCCGTCTGGTTTGCTTCGGAGATGGTGCATTGTTTCTCGGGTTTGGAGGACGGACAGGGCAGTGTGGGACTTGGCGCGAATGGTTTGGCTTTTATCGCTGGGTTGAACGCCTTGCTTGGGGTTTGGGAGGTCAGGAATAACGGAGTGACGGGGTCTCGATGCGTTCTGTGACGGAAAGGGATGTCTGAATGTGTAAAAGAAATAACGAACGAAACGGCCAAAAGTTGGGATGGGGGGAAAGACAGGGTTCCGGAATGGGTACTATTGGTTTCACTGTGCAGACGGTTGGCTTGTTTCGATACAGTCTTGGGATGTGCAAGGGCTCCTAGGATTTGGAGCTTGGGTTCTCTCCTTGCTGCTTGGGAGCCCTTTCTGTGTTAAAAGAGCTTACGGCGCGATGAATGGACGATGTGACGAGCCACTCATAGTCTTGATTTCGGGGGTGTATAGCCAATTGCGGAGAGCGTGCAAGTAGGTGCTCCTATCGTCCCGCTCATGTTCTACAAGTTCGTGCTCCGAAGGCTATGCGCAGTGGTCAATATATCCATAGATTCTTCCTTGGAGATGCCTCTCGTTTCGAGGTTGAGAGCAGGTTGGGCTCGGTTCACAAGGGTCGTGAAGCTTGGCAAAAGTTACTGTTGGAAAAGGAGAATTGCTTCACTTGCTACGTCCGCTATTCTAAGAATCCCAAACGCCCGACTCCCTCGCTGAGGCCAACAGCCACTACCAGGCGAGCCTAGTAACGCTGTTCATGGCTTGGAACGATTATATAGACGGCCCTCGCCCCCATCCTATCGCGGTGCGTCTTAATCAACAACCCAATCAGTCGCCCCTAGCTCATATTATCGCGTCGACCATAGCGACCGTTGCCGGAACTCCCTGGGCGACATGCCGTAATCCCCAATCTAGTATGGGAGTCATGCCTCCCGCAGTCCTTGGTAAATAAACACATATATACACAAACCAATCCTGCAACGAGCCTCGCGCCGCATTCGTAAAAGAAAGAAGGAAAATTCGCTTAAAGGGTTGGTGACAAGATATCACTGAACCTCGATGACGCGGCTTTGACCAAGCCCAGGAGTGCTGCTGGCCACCCTGGAGGCGGCTGCGTGGTAGACGAAGTTCCATACGGTGGAGAATAGGCCTGGGAATTTGCTGTAGAGCATGGCGCAGAGGACGATGAGGAGAAGCGGAATCTGGGAGACGTCGTTAGTTATCGTCCACTTGATAGTGACAGCTTCGAGACGTTGACTTACCCATATGAAAAACAGGTTCCGGTCACGGCTCAACCTCTTCAGTTGCTCCGCGCGCGCGCGCTGGAGATTCTCCTGCTGCTCTTTAGTGATGGCGTTCTTCCTGCCGATCTGCAACAGCGCCGGCAGCTTGTACTGCTGAGTCGAGGCCCTGGAACTGCTCGCCACAGTTTCTTCAGATGAAAGGTCGTAGAGAGCGGCACACTTCTCGTCTGCCTCGGCCTCCGCAGCAGCTTGGGCGGCAGATGCTTGTTTCGTGTCCAGGTCGCCTTGCGGGTAGATCTCTTCGTAAGCGGGAGGGGGAGGCGCAGGGGTGTTAGTAAGTGCGTCCCACCACTTGCCGTCTAGCTCTTTGGCCAAGGGCTGCTCGCCGGCAGATCCTGGCCTGGAGCCGCCAATGTTAGGAACCATCGCTGATAACCGCTGAAGCATAGCAGCCGAGTTCAGGTAGGCCTGGTAGTCCGCCAGCGGGGTCATCGTAGGAATTGTGGGCATTTGGGGAAGGTAGGGAGACTGCGCAAGGTTCTGAATGTGCAAGGCCATGGCCTGCTGGAACTGGTGGAATTGAGTAGCGAACTGGTCCTTGAAAGCAGTAACAGCTGCGGCGGGTGAGTGTAGGCCTCCAGCCCTTCCGTGTCGAGGAGGTTGGAGAGTCGTATCCAAGCTGGTCCTGCGAGATGCTACATGCGTGCTTGGGCGTCTGCTCTGCAACCACGGTCCGTCGTCGGCGTCCGGATCGTCTGAAGAGACTGGGTTCTCCGACGAGTATTCTGGGCTCTCTTCGCCCGAGTACTCAGGACTCTCCTCGCCCGTCTCAGATTCTTCGCTTGTCGCCTGCTCCTGCTTTGTGGCCGATGGTGGCTCCCAGAGCGACTTGAGAGAA
The DNA here is from genome assembly GCA_001879275.1 of Coniochaeta ligniaria NRRL 30616. Classification (NCBI taxonomy): domain Eukaryota; kingdom Fungi; phylum Ascomycota; class Sordariomycetes; order Coniochaetales; family Coniochaetaceae; genus Coniochaeta; species Coniochaeta ligniaria. The sequence goes on along the minus strand of KV875099.1, from coordinate 1,101,509 downwards.
GTCAGACTGCTAGTACGGCTCGTGAGCGACCCGCCACTGCGAGACCGAGCGTGTCGCTCCACACGCCTGATAGCCCGGACAACCTCACGAGACTGGGCCATGTCGGACGCCGTAAGACCAGATAGAGTGCGGATGGTAGGATCAGCACCGGAGGTGATCAGGCGCCTCACAATCTCCGGGTGGTCGTTCAAGGCCGCCATATGCAGCGGGGTGTATCCTCCCTTATCACGCACATCGGGATTAGCATTGCGCGCAAGGAGGCCTGCCACAAAGCGATGCAGGCCGAGAGAGCAAGCGAGGTGAAGCATGGTCTGGCCTGTTGACCGTCGAAGGTTCAGCCGTGGCTTGTGTGGGCTATCGTCAAGGTCAATGAGCTCAAGAACTTTGAGGAGCTGGGACTCGAGTTGCGTGTTGAGAGAGTAGTTGTTGAACTGAGATCCTCCTCCATGTTGTCCATTGGCAGCCGATGACGACTGGCCCCAATTAGAGCTCATATCTCCGATAATGCGACGGGCTATGTCGCCAATGTCCTCGACCTTGCCATTCATCTTATGGCCAAGAACGGTCAGAGCCGTGCGCATCAACTGCTGCTCATCGTCATCCATGTACTTGAAGATGGGTTGCTGTTTGGCTAAAATTTGATGGGCAGCCGGAGAGCTCTGGTGTTTGAAGCTCACCAACACAGTTGCTGGGTGCGGCGAAGGCGGCAGGAGACAGACCAGGGAGCTTTCTCCCCAATAGGTGGTGGTGGTCGCCCTAACGTCACCAAACATCACCTCAAGGCCTTGGTGGAAACCGCTACCGAGTATTGTAACCTCGATACCGCCAGACTTTGGTCCTTCTGCGGGTATTATCTTGTGGATGACTGACTGTGGAGATGGGGTGGCGTTCATGCCGACGGGTAGTGTATTGTAGAGGCTGCTTGCAACTGCTTGGGCAAACTGGCTGCTCTGCTGCTGCTGCATGCCATTGGTATTGCTGTTCCTCAAAATGCCGGGGCTAGGAGCACGACTCGGGTGCGATGACGCCGGTGCCGAGTACATTTGCGGCGTGTTTCCCACAGGGGTGTTATCGTAGTTCGTCGGCCGATGACCGTTTGTAAACATGAGTTGGTCATTGCCGTTCGGCGTGGGCGGGCCTGTCGCAAATTGTGACATGGGTCCGTTTAGGATGTTTGGTCCATATAACGGATCGGTTCCGGGAGCAAAAGACTGCGCCGAAAATGGCGAGGTTGCAACAGTTGAACTGGCAGGAGCCGATACTTGTTGGTGAGGTGGTGACGTCGTTAGGTGATCAGTGTCAATACGGGTCATCGACAAGCCAGTAGGAACCTTCATCGAACTACTCGCCTTCCTCTTCTTGGCAGAAGGGCCGGAGAGCGACGAGGGAGAAGCCGGCCGGGAGAGCATTCTGTTAGCGGGGACCACAGGAGCCGACTGTGGCGGACCTGCGGGCGCCATTGCCGCCAGTGGGAAATGAGCGTTGTTCGGGAGCAACTGGACATCGGAGCTCGACTGAGGCATTCCGTAAGGGAAACCCGGAGGGCTTAGAGAACTCATGTCTTGTCCCATGTTCGGGCCTGGCGCCAAGTTGGTGGTATTGTCAGGGCTGTTTGCCAGGGCATTCGCGGCTTGGCTGTGCGTTTTGTGGTCGTCGGTAATCATGATAGACGACGACATGGATTGCGCAACAAACCGGCCCCGGCAGTCCGTTATCGTGAAGATGACCTGAAACCCAAGTTTCTCCGCGTGGTGGCGGCAGTAACACGCGATTCTCATCTGCACATCGACCGAAAAGCCGTCTCCTTCTTGCCTCGGAGACCAGTCTCGAACCTCCTGACTGTTGAAAACGACAATTCTCCGATCCTCGTCCTTCATCCACAGGTCTTCGTCCTCCGGCTTCTTGACCTTCTTTCGTGCTGCGCGCTTTCGCTCCCGCGTCATACAGCCACTGCATATGTGGACCTCGGCACCGTTTTGGCCCTCGCTCTCCTCATCCTGAGAACCCGGCTCCGGCAAAGGATCGAGCTTCATGGACATGGCGCTCGCCCGCGCCCGCTGCAAGGCCTTCTTCCTTAGCATGTCGTCTTGCATGGCGCTTGTGCAGACGAGGGCGGTATGCAACTCCAGCATATCAGGGCTCCGGGGCGGGGTTGGTCTAGCCAGCAGCTTGGGCTTGCTGATCGTGTGAGTGGGAAGATGAAGACGCCCGACGCCTGCCGGTAGTGGGTAGAGTATCAGTTTAATACGGATCTGAGTCTCGACGCGCGACTTCGCCGCACCACCATCGACCTTGAGATGATATGTTCCAGGGCTAGATAGCTGTTGCTGCTGGAAGTTGAAGTTTGCTAAGCCTTGCAAATCAGGTTGTAAGTGGAAACCCATGCCGTTTACGCCGTTCTGCGGCATCGAACCAGGATTGAGACCGAAGTTTGGAAGCCATGCTGGGTGAGCATTTTGTCCAGCAGCAGCAGAGAAGCCAAAATCAACATTCGTATTCGGCGGGGGCGAATTGAGGGCATTCGACTGAGGGGGGTTATGGTGATTGTTGTTCATGTTAGGTAGTCCGGATAGGTCTTTCCACGGAGACGTTTCTCTTGAGCCGTTCGTCTTCAAGTCGTTCATTGATCTCGTTAAGGAATATTCCTTTGAATGAGCTTTCATATGGCCACGTGCCACCTGCGGAGGGCAGGGTGAAGAGACCTTGGGGCTATCTCCATTCGGCGAAAAACTTGCCTCGGGGGTGAACCTGCTCGTCTCCATCTCGAAAGGACCGGGGCTATTCGACGCACTAGTGGGATCTCGGATGTGGTTTGAGGTTGGGGCGCCGAACTGGAAGGGATTGTCGATCGAGGAAGGGTTGATTGTGCCGTCTCCTTGCTCAGCAGTCGCTTCCTCTTCGTCATCATCGTTGATGAAATCGGACATCTTCCATGCGTCCTGCGGTCCAAGTCCATCGCTCATCGTAACGTCGTCCGTTGTGAAGGTAGACTTTGCCGAGAACGATCGACCCGTCCGCTTCGACGAAGATGATGAGGAAGCTGACAGAGAGTCGCGAGACTCTGGCAACGACTGTGGGCTCACGAAATTGTTTGGAACTGAGAGAGGCGCGAACGTGGGAGTAGGGTAGGGAGCTTTGACCGGCGGAGCCTTGGTATTGTCGAGAAATGTAAGAGCACCTGAGTCGTCGCCGAAGTCCATCATCGGCAGCGGACTCCCCTCATCCGATTCCAGCATATACTCGCCGCTCAAGATGGCGTCGGGGGCCATATCGACGACTGCCACTAAGCGTATAGCACCGGCACAGAAATATTCCCTCGAGACCTCGCTAGCGTAGCTCGAAATGGTCGTATCGTCGGTGTCTGACCGAGGTCGAAGAAGCGTAGGGTCCGCAGATTAGACCAACATGGTCGAACAAGGAGGTAGATAATAGACCGCAGAGGCAAGAGCACAATGTCGCTGAACAAGAATGGTCGACGGGCCCAGGTTACAACGGACAGCAAGGATTTGGACAAGTATCGACACGGGGAGTGCGCCAGTTATTTCGGTGAAGGCGGTGACGTTCAGGGACGAGCGAAGCCGGTCGAGTCGAAAATTCGCAAGGCCGAGAGAGTGTAGGGCTATCGCAGATTACAACACAGCGCGCGGTCTAGAGGTGTTCCAGTATAAGGTAGGTAGCGCTATATCGTATAGAGGGCTGGTCGTGCACGTAATGTTGAAGCCGAGACAGATTTATGGAGTTAATGGAGCCAGGGATGGTTTAACAAACCGGAGGTGAAGGACGAAGTGCGCGGAGTGTTGGTGCGTTTATCCGGCATGGAAGGCGTGGGCCACTTTTTTCCAACGCCGCTAGCTGGCTGTGGCGCAGACTCTTTGCAAGCCAGGCAGCCTTGGCAGCCAGGTGCAATTGGTGACGCCAGCTGGTAAGCTCTAAAAACAGCTGGCAATTACGGCGGGAGGTACGAATAAGGTATGGACGATGAATTCCTGGCACAAGGCCTCTTTCCTTCCTGTTCAATTGAGTCTAAAGCTGCCATTAGCAACTCATTCACGAAGAAGCTGTTGTCACATCACAATGCGTCTCAAGCATCTCCGTGACATGCGTCTCAAGCATCTCCGTGACATATCGTGGCTGGTAGCCGAGTTCAGTCCGATGGTGCACAAACAGCGGCAGAAGACGGATATGCTCCAGGCCAATCACTCAGGATGCTTGCTCAATGGTCTATCCCCAGCTCTCAATCGCCATTAAAAATACTGCGGTAACGACGAATAACAGTCGTAGCGAAAATCAAACCAGTCGCTTGCTCATAGCATCACTCAATCTGTACAGCTACATATATGAAGTCACATCGGTGTGGCAGCCCTTATTCGCTCCAGTACCATGCTATTCGACGCTATCTCTAATCTATCTGCAGGCACTCGCGACCTGCATATGCCCAATCCCAGGTTTTCTCGCTCGCCTCTGCGGTTACGATATCAATGAGCAGCAGCCATGGCAGCCCGCTTGATCTCTCGCTAGCCAAGAGGCTTGTCCGCTTCACTAGCCACGCCAACATACTGTGTAGACTCGGCGGAGTCCGGAGCCGGAAGAGGGGAGCATTTCTTGGACTCGGTTCGTTTTCTTGCGTACGTACTTCCTCCTCTCCGGTTCTTTGACAACAGCGACAGCAACAGGTATGGCCTGCAGTCAGCTCGTAAAATGGGGTGTGATGCATATACGTCTGTAATCACGCATCGGCTTCCGGCACCATTGGAGCTTGTAATACGTGAAGCATACATCTAGATCATATGGCACAAGTAGCCAAAATATAACTCAATACCGTCTATATTCGCCACCTTGTTAAATATCTTGTACGCTTGAGTCATCCACAGCTTCGGGTTGCCCCGCTGTTCTGGCTGAGCACGAAACGACATTGTCAGTAATTCACCGCAAGCCGTTGTCCTTGCTCTCGAAGCCAGCCCGTGGCCGATTAGTATCTAGCCGGCGGATGGGTGCAATTGGACAATGCCATGATCGCTCGCAAGCGTCAACTAACAGCCGATTGCTTGGAGATATCAACCTGGTGTTTGGCCTCGGTCTGCTCCGTGGTCGGCTGCTCATCCGGAAACCTAATCGTCCGTCCTGGCGGTCCAGGTAGTGCTGGCGACATTGAAGTCGGCCCAGGCGTACCGGGACTAGAATCGGGATCCGTGTCGTGAACATCTCCGTTTCTCGCTGTCCGCTGTCGGGTAGTCAAGACTGGCGACCCACTGCGTTTGGGAATGACAGTGCCGCCGATCCGATACACAGGACGGCTCGACGTGGATTGTCCCGTCATGGGCGTCGAAGTCTCCTCTGAGTTGCGACGAGATCTTCCTCTTCCATGGATGAATGTGCTGACGCGATTGCCGAGGCTGAAAGGTGGCGTAAGTTCATGGCCGTCAGTCGGGGAGTGGAGGCCTCTGGATAAGGTCCGGGGGAGGTAGAAGCCTAGTTTTCCCAGAGGGATGCTTAGGCCGTGGACAACCTGTAGAATACATTAGCATTGAGGGGACTTTTGACCGGTTCGGAATGACAGACTTACGATGCTGACTATGGCAACGAACCAAACGACGACTAGGGTTGTCTCGGCTAGGTGCTCAACATCCGGGCGAACAAGACCGTCAACTTCCAGGGTCCTGACAAATTCCAAGGTGATGTACAGGTAGAAAACGGCAGAGACGCCGACAGGGCCGAAGAACCCCACAAAGATAGCCTGCCTGACTTCCTCGATCTGGGGAATAAATTTGTGAATAGCATATACCCATGGTAGACGTCTAAAAAGGAGAACCATGATGCCGAGGGGTATCAGACGATAGATCGGAATGACCGAGTTGTGGACGAAGCTCGACCAAGGACAGACAGCACCGTACCACATGAAGATGGAGACGTTGAGCAACATGTCAATTGTAGGCTGCAGAGAATCATCCAATGTCTCGAGGCGAAACCAATCGTCCCAGGTAAAGACATTGCCGGCGATGAAGCAGGCGAGGACATCGTCACTTCCTATCATGCCGCAGGTGCCGACGATGAAGAGGGACAGTGAGATGGCAAAGACGAGAAAGCTCTCTCTGTCCACGTACTTGTGCTCCTCGGCCCAGTGGAGAAGCTCTTTCGCGATCCATCCCACAGTCGCTCCGTAGATGATGCTGAGGATGATAGTGTAACCCCAAGTCTCTCCGAACCAAAGACCCATGGCGAGCCCTGCACCTCCGGTCTCTGCCACCCCGCCATCGCCGGTATACTTGATAAGGTATAGGGCAAAGAAGAGAAAGGGGTAGCCAAGGCCGTCGTTGGCGCCGGACTCGGCAATGATAATCTGCTGAAGCTCCCGAGGGACGTTGTGGTCGGCAAATTTGCCCTTAACAATAACGTTTGACAGCACGGGATCGGTGGGCGTAACACAGGCACCAATCGCGAGGGCGTGGAGGAATTTCAGGTTGGGTACCAAAGCCCATATGATGAGACTCGTGGACAGCCACATGGCCGCCATGATGGGGCCGAGGAGGAGGGACAAAGGCTTCCATTGCTTTTTCAGATACCTGCTAGGTAGCTGGACACCGGCCAGCACGAGCTGAATGCCTAGGACGAGGCGAGAGAAATACAGTATCACGGCATCGAGGTTCTCCTGCGAGCCGGTGTAGTCCAGCGGTCTTACGAAGTTGGCTGCGGGTGGTGAGAAGGCCACGCCAGCCAAGAGAGAGATAACTGGGGGGTGGTCAGCGGAATGTTGCTCGGATATCCCAAGCCAAGTCCTAAGCCAAGCCCTTGGGCCACCGTCCATGAGGGGAAGACCAGAGGTTATACGGCGGGGAATGAGGACGTACGCGCTTCGGATAGGTAGAAGTTCTCCTTGCAGAGATACGAGACCAGGCCAAACAACGAGATCCAGCCTCCCAAGACGCTCACGACGATATTGAAGTTGTTGACCGCCAAGGTAGGCATCTTGGCTGATGTTTCCTTGGCTTGCCCGTGGTGGATGGCACTTTAACAGTGTCAGGTGACTCCAGAGTCGTCCTTGCTGTCGCGGTTGGCAAGGAGACAGCGGTAACTCGACGCCAAAGCAGGTAGTGTCGATGTTATTGAATCATGGATATGGTCATGGACCTCAGAGCTACAACTTCTATATAACGTGACCGCCAGTTTAGCGAAGCTTCCGGAGGAGGGAGGATCGAGGCAGGAAGTTGCAGCAAGGCGTTTTAACTCTGGTGCTTCGGCTTGTGAAGATTGGTACAGCGTGCTGGCAAACAGTATCGAATGACCTTCAGGTCTGGTCAGGGAAAGTGAACGAGGTACACGATGGAGCCTTGGGTAGACGGGAGTAACTGTCTTGCTGAGGGAGTTTTATCTTGCTGACCTTTCTTGGCCTTCTTGGCTCAACCTGAAGTCGTGCAAAATCCACCCACGTGGGGCAGTGTGGAGCTGCGGCGTGCCCAGATCCGATACCATCAATATCTGATGAAAGCGATGCCCTGCGATTAGGTATTCAAGATCATATCTTCTGCCTTGTGTTGCTCTCTCTCCTTGTGCTGAGTATCACATGCAGATATTTCAGCGCGATTGGAGAATCTCGAGGCTTCAAAACAACCCACAGATGGATACACCTACAATGACAATGACGTGGATATCGCGCTCCGGCTGCGGGACTGCCTCGATACATTCAGAACACAGCTCGGATCTGCGATGAGGCCGAGCTGTGCGAGACAAACACGCTTCAACCGAAGCTGAAACCAAGGTTTGCACTGGACAGGTGTCGGCAAACAACGTGAGCAACTGAGAAGGAGACTGTCACTGGCCCGATCTGGTTCACCATGAGCAGTAGGGTACCTAGTATCGAAAGGCAAGCCTTCTTTTGGCGCCATGGGGATACTCTCAACAACTGTCACCATTATGGTCATCCCGACGACATTGTACGAACCAACCCAGTGGAAGAACTCTTGACGATGCGGGATCAATTGCGTAGAGGTACTTTATCATTCTGGTGTAGCGACGAGCTGCCGACATGTACAGTACAACACGCAGTACAGCATAACCGTGTATGTGCATACCTGCATCCCAGGGCATCAAATTAAGGTTTGCCCAATCAGAAAACGGCCTTTTACTACCGATGACCCCCCAAATGCCGCTACTGCGGTACATCGAAGTGTGGCCGACGTCAAGCCATGACGAGAATCCTGTGTTAAAGATGTTGTCCTTCAGCAAGGAGTTCGTTATCAAGTTTACGGAAATGCCTCTCTCATTGCTGCCCGATTCATATGTAGACTGTCGGCCCAGGGCATAGAAGAAAATACGGCCGTCAAGCGCCCAATACTGTGATATCGGCCTGCAGGTAAGTCGGTTTGCATTGGTCGCACGACCTTTTGCCTCTTTGCAACTCATTCAGGGCTGCTTGGATTTGTCAGGGGCGCAGCCAAACCCCGCGAAGTCAGATGCTAAAACAAAACATAGATGCTCCGAAAATAGGCGCATCACTCTCGGCGGCCGCCTTTTCCTATATACAACATATACATAGCTCCCGGTCGTCATCAAACATTTCTCACCGTACTATTCACCTGTACATTAACCTGCGTCGTCGGATCCTTGGGACGAGAACTGACATCCTTGTAGAAAACAAGACCCGACCCGCATTCAGCCCCCTCGCAGCTCCCCTCCTTTGCCACCAGATATACTTCGAAGTCTGTCGTTACCCTATCTTGGCAATTGTCATTGTAACAAGGCATTCCGTGGTCAACTGTTCACGTAGTCAGCCATGGCTAAACCAAGGCTCATCATATTGATCAGACATGCTCAGTCTGAAGGAAACAGTACGTCTGAACGGCTGGCCGAAGCCTGTCCTTCCTCCAGCTACCTCGGCCAGGCATGGCCCAGAGATCGGCGTATTGACAAGTCTCGCGCCACCACAGAAAACCGCGACATCCACCAGACAATCCCCGACCATCGAGTAAAGTTGACGCAAGAAGGATGGAAGCAAGCATACGAGGCCGGCCGCAAGCTGCGAGCCATGCTCCGCGCCGACGACACAGTCCACTTCTTCACCAGCCCCTACCGTAGGACGCGCGAGACGACAGAAGGCATTCTAGCGACGCTCACATCCGACGACCCCGAGCCGAGCGCTTTCAAGCGGAACAACATCAAGGTCTACGAGGAGCCGCGGCTGCGCGAGCAGGACTTTGGCAACTTTCAGCCCTGCAGCGCCGAGATGGAGCGCATGTGGCAGGAGCGCGCCGACTACGGCCACTTCTTCTACCGCATCCCCAACGGCGAGAGCGCTGCCGACGCATACGACCGAATCAGCGGATTCAACGAGAGCTTGTGGAGGCAGTTCGGCGAGGACGACTTTGCGAGCGTGTGTGTGCTGGGTATGTTGCAAACTCGAGGGCGCCGTGCTATCAAGAATGAGGGGATGCTTGGATGCTGACTGAATACAGTAACACACGGCCTCATGTCCCGCGTCTTCCTCATGAAGTGGTACCACTTCAGCGTCGAATACTTCGAAGACCTCCGCAACGTCAACCACTGCGAGTTCCTCATCATGAACAAGCAAGAGAGCGGCAAATACATACTCGAGAACAAACTCCGGACCTGGTCCGAGCTACGGCGGGAGCGCGCCCTCCTGGCAGCAAAGGAGAAAGGGGAAAGCAAAGGCGAAAAGGGCGGGGACGTAGTCAAGCCAAACGGAACCAGTAAGGACAGCTCCAAGCTAGACAAGGCCTCCTCCTCCTCCTCCCACAACCCCTCTTCCCCTGCCGTCATCGAGACGCGCCGGCGCTGGGGCGGCTGCCCAGACGGCTGCAACCACGACAAGAACTTCAAAATCCGCCAAAACCTGGCTGACCTGGTCAAGAGCGACAGCACCACCTCTAATCCCGCCGCGGCCAACGGCAACCACGCGGACGGAGGAAGCGGCAGTGAGAACAGCGGCGGCAGCCTGACAATACACTCCAACCCGTCCTTCTGCGGCAGCGCCGAGGTCCAGTCGCTCGCCAGCCGCCGCCCAGCCGGCAAGCGGTTCCTGGCGCAGAACGCCGACGCAGAAGTGCCCGAAGAAGCAGGCCCGCAGATCGACGTGACCAAGGCGCGCGAGGACGTTGTCTCCTCCCCCGACGGCACGCCGTCTTTCATCTCGGTCGAGGACCAGCTTAGGGGCCACCTCAAGAGTCCGGGCCACCACACCCCCAACGACGACGACGACGATCGCCGCCACCGCCACCATCACCACAACCTCCTCCACGTTGGCCGCGACGGCGGCGGCACGTACAGCGGCCATAACAGCGTGGCGGCCAGCGACGCGGACAGTTCCGAAGACGAGCGCCACCGCCGCCGGCGGTTGGCGGCGCAGCCTCTACGGCCCAAGTTGACGACTATACCCAGCGCGGGCGGTAGCAACAGCCGGCTGCAGTCGACTCACGAGAGCGCGGATAGCAGTGATGGGGACCAGGTGCATCACAAGAAGCGGCGGGATAGTAGGATGGGGAGGGGCACCAGGGCCAACAGGCTGGGCGACGCGCCGCACAGTAGCGATGGCGAGCATGAAGCTGATGCCGAGCCTGAGCCCGACGACGGGGAGAGGGAGGAGAGGGGTGTGCAAGCGAGTGTTTACTAGCTTGCACGCATGCTTGACAGAGGTGGTCTGATGCAGAGTGGTTGTGTCCAATGGAGGGGGATGCGTTGACGTTGCATTTTTACGATACCATGAGGCTGATTCAAAACTTGATGTTTGCTGCTACTGTCCTTGGGATCAATGATTGGGGCCAGAAGGAGGATATACCTAGATTGCTTTGCGCAAGGAGTTAAGATAGTTGCGGCGTCAAATTGACTATGCGAAGTGCTCCGTGGAATTAAGAGGCTTGCAATGGGATACGCGCCTGTCGAAGTGAGCACGATGACTTTGTTGGTACTGCGATAAGGCGGTCCGCCCTTCCGTTGACTGTGAGGCCGGTGCTTCGCCGGAGCCGGAGCCGGCCGTGCGGGGTTCCACCCGACAGGCCTGCGGCCGCCGAGAGACCCACTAAGTCTAATCTCGACTACCTCCTACGCCTTTCACTCGACAGCTTACGGCGCCCAAATTCTGACATGTACACAGACAATGTGCGGGCATTTACGCATATAACCTTGCCGCCGTGAAGAGTCCAAATAAGAGAATTCCATAGATTATTGTATTCGTTAACGACATTACACCAGGCCGTACAAGGTAAGTCGTCCGAGTGGCAACTCATATCAGACATGGCGCCATCTGCAGTCGAACATAACCAGATCTCCGTTCCTGTCAAGGCAGGGACGGAGAGGGCGGAGGCCCAGGAGCATGGCCCAACTCCCCTCGAAGCGATATCGCACGGCGATGTGATGCCAGGTATTTCCTTACCCAGTCCTCCCTCTCCACTGTCAATCGCCCCTAACGCCCATCAGGGATACCCTCCTTTCCAACCTTCAGCCAAGAGCGACGCCATGTCCTAACCCACATGGCCGCCATCTTCCGTTATTGGGCAAGGACGGGCTGCACAGAGGGCCAGTCCGGCCACATATCGGTGCGCGACCCGGAGTTTCCGGGCTGCATGTGGATGAACCCTTTGGGACGACACTTCGGCACGCTAGTGGCCGGCGACATGCTCCTGCTAAATATCGCCTCGGGCCAGGTCGTGGCTGGCGCCGCGAATCCGACTACCAAGCTCCGAACGGCTAATGCAGCGGGATACTTCATTCATGCGGCTATACATCAGGCGAGGGGTGATGTGCATGCTGTCTGTCACGCGTAAGTTCAGCAGTCGGCCTTCTGTAAAGATGACATGTTAACACTGCAAAAGGCACACCGTCCCCGGCCGCGCCTGGTCCGTCTTCGCGCGCCCCCTGGAGATGCTGACGCAAGACGTCTGCAACTTCCACAACGCGCACGCCGTCTACGCCAACTACGGCGGCATCGTCTTCGGGTCGGACGAGGGGGTCCGCATCGCCGCCGCCCTAGGGGAGGCCAACAAGGCGGCCATCCTCATGAACCACGGCCTGCTCACCGTCGGGTCGACGGTGGACGAGGCAGGGTTTCTTTTCGGTCTGCTCGACCGCAGCTGCGCTATCCAGCTGCAGGTCGAGGCGGCGTGTGCCGGCAACCCGGTGCTGAAGAGGAATGTTATCAGTGATGAGGAGGCGGCGTATAATTTCAAAATGGCGAGCGAGAAGCATGTGCTGTACCGGGAGGCGCAGCCAGATGTCGAGATGGAGTTCGAGCTCGCTGGCGGGGAGGATGTATTAGGAAGAGGTCTTGATGCGTTGGAATTGCAGCTTCAGTCAATGAGATGAGACGATGACTGAGCTCGTAACGTCACACCAGATACCGGAGAGCGGATGTGGTTTCCGGACCTCGGGCAACGTTGTAGAAGCGTAAGTCAGTCTCGGAACATGGCTAGCTGAACTCCTGTTCTAGCATAGACGGCCGGTCACTACGCCAATTAAACTTTAGACGAGCTCCCACCAACCACAGCACATGTGTTGTTCGAAATGGATTCAGGGTCTCGAAGGAAGCACAATATTGAGAAGGCATTCCTCACTCTGGAACAGGGCGCTGGGCTGGAGTGAGACAGACCCAATGAACTCGGAGTCTGCGAGCCTCTCCCCTGATTTGTAACCGGGAGGCTGCCACGTGTTGGGGTGTGCGAGTCAAAGGAATCTGTCCTCTCTACAGCGCAGCATCCGTGTTAGGCCTCTGGAATGCAAGTACAACGTCTCAAGGCAACTGAACCAACTGAAGCGGCAGCAAGCGAACCAAGCCGCCCGGCGGTGGGTCTCCGGCATAATGCGCACCGCTCCTGTGAATTCCTCTTTCACCGGCGCTCCAATACCGGGCGTACGTCCAACGCCCACCGAAGCAAGTGGAGCAAGCCATGTCTTGGATACCTACCGCCGACGACCAACGACAAGGCCCTCTACAACGCAGCAGTACGGCGCCTGAGGCAGGCTTTTTCCTGCCATTGGCGCGTGTCTCAAAACAGCCTAACTGGGCACACACCAAATGCGCCCCGATTGCCCTGTTCCGCTGTCCTTTGTGTGCCGGCGAACCGTTCCGGCGCAGTACCAAACCACAAACCGGACCCCTGGATATGAGGTGTAACTGTGGGCGAACGCCAGAGGGGACAAGAGGAAGTATTTGGGAAAGAGGCTTAGCAGGGGTAGTGGCATGCTGGTACCAGCCATGGCCTGCAGTGGAAGCACGGATTGTTGATTGGCGATCTGGCGACCAACCAGAGTCAGTGAAGCCATTCTGCCACGGCGAAGCTACCCGGCACGTCGAAACAAAACAGAAGAGAAATGGGTGGGGGAGCTGCCGAGAGGGCCGCTGTGAGGAATGAGGTCGGATGAGACCGCAGGTCGTCGCCATCTGTGTATGGCTCGCTTTGCTCGGCAAGGCACGAATAGAATCCCGCCTTTGCTGGCTGATCGTCGTATAACCTCACTGGCGAATAAGGCCGTGGATTGGGAAAAAGCAAAACTCTTAGGTAGATAGGCGATCTCCCCAATCTGTCGTCTCGGCTTATGGTGCCATTCTGGGCAGATGCGTCGTTGTGGCCGACACCTTCAAAACCGGTCAGACAAAGAACCTCCGCTTGCCCGCCTGTTCAGTGTTCAGGGCCGCCATAATATGAGGCGTTGTGTTTCGGGGGTTTGAAGCTCCAGTGGCTAGTGTGTGATTAAAGTTACGACTCTGGCCGTCAATCGACGCACAATTGGGAATGGAACGAGACAGATTTCGATGGAAGAAGGAGTTCGAGTCGCATCTGCACACACGGCAGTGGGACACAGGCACGGCACGGCACGGCATGAATGACGACAGCGGAACCGACCGGGGGAAGGCACGGCATGTTACGTGCAAAGTCTGGTCCGTCCGCGAATCGTCAGAATTGTTGGGACTGAGGGAGAGCAATCAATGCGTTGGTGTGTTGTCTGTTTAGATGGCCCCCGGCTGAAATCCGCCGTGATTCGTAGAATCTGAATTCGGGAAGATCATTCCAATCTAAAAAGAATTATCCGAACATATCGGCTACCCCCTGTCGATATTGACGCCCTATACGCTTATGTAACGCGGCAAGACGTGGCTATTATTGGGCGAGGAATAAACTTCCGGCAAGGTTCCTGAAACACTATGCCGACGGACAACTTTGACCGGGATGGGTTCCTTCCCGAATCAGTTCTGTCTGCGAGACTGCGACTCATATGTGATCCCATATGATTTCTCGCCTGACGATAGTACTAGTAATAGCATTTAGTATGGATCACTCATGTTTCGTCTCTGCCTTGCTTCAGTCTCTTGCCGGGATGCACCGAGCAAGTCTCCCTCAACTGCAATAAGACTCAGCAGTCTCTTATTGGGCCAACGTGAGACTCTGTCACACGGCGGATGGAAAGGGCAAGGACAAGCAGATAAATCTTTCAATTTAACAGCGGGGCATGATGTTTTTGTTTGACACAATATCAAGGCGAGTAATATGTGATTAGAGAAAGAAAAAGATATCACGGTGATCAATGCAGATAGTGTAAGAGAAGTAGCCCGGCATACACGGGACACGGTCAAGGGAACCCGTTTCACCGACGTCATCGGACCTCCGCCCGGTCCCGGTCCCGGTCGTGTGGTTCGACATTTGCGCCGACGGTCGCACGGTTGAACAGAGGACATGCTTTTTCCTTCGTCAATTGGTGAAATTTGTGACGAGAATGGCACAATCGAGGAATCGTCCCATGGGTGGCTCCATGGCCCCGTTTCTCAGCGTCAAGCCTGAGCCTCAAGGACCTTCTAGTATAATCTATATCCACGTTACTGTGGATTGTTCTGACTGTGTAAGCTGTGACTCCCTTCCGGAGAGGAGCCTGCGACAGACGGTGGGGCATTTGGAAATTCTCAGAGACAAGTATGACTCCCAAGGCGCAACCGTCATCTTGGAAGGCTCCATCCCTCGCGAATGCCCTCGATCTCGTCCATTATTACGATTCTCGTTCGATGGTGGAGGCATTGTTGTTTCCCCCGTCCTCCCGCTGAAACACGTCTCCTCACTGGTCTGCCGACTGCCTTGGCGGCTTGTTATTAAGAGCAGCTTGTCATGGTCAGATTCTGGACATGGAATGCGTGCACAGAGGCCTGAATTACGTACAGAGCATCAGGGACAGCGAATTACAGCAGTCCGTCTACAGCACGTTGTAGGGATTCTGGCTTGTTCCTTGACCTCTTACAGTGCTCAAACACTCAACACCAGGCACGCAACTTTATGCAGTCATACACGTGTACGTAGTGGAATCCAATCCATCAGGCCTACACATGTAATAAGTCCACAAGGTGTCCACTATCCAGGACAACAAGCCGATGCTGGCGGTTACGGACGGTGCAAGTATGCTACACGTGTACTTCTCGTTAAGCTGAATCCAGTGCATTTGCAGCGAAAGTGTGAGCTGGTTCTGACCAACGATAATAACGTGCTCTAATGGAGTCGAAAATTTTTCACCATTCTCCCTGCTGTACCACTCAAATCTTCACCCCCCTTACGACCGATGTTACACGTGTAGCACTTCTCTCCACTGTAGGGCACGCCATCAGGGCACTCCGGGCACCGGCCCATTCCACAGTGGCGAGCTCACCTCCGTTGGGCACTAGCATTAGCATCAAAGGTTAAGCTGAACCTTGTTCCTGACATTCTTTTGTCTCTCGCCTCATCTCCCCACCAGCCTAAGCTGCTAAGGTAGGGGAAGGCGATGTTCCTGTCCGCGACGACGAGCTATTACTCAAGAGAAACCGGCAATCTGCGGGGTCAGGACGCGGAGAGGGACCTTTCCCCAGACTCTCGCAACGCGAAAATAAAACAAAGACAGCATACTAGTACGTAGTAGATACACTATTCGATACACTATAGACCAGATCGAGATGCACCTGATGCGCTACCTCAAAATCTAGCATAGCTAGAGCCGGAACTGGAGCGGACTTTCACCCTAAGAAGCCGGCAATTGGCCACCAGCCAATGATTCCATGGCAGCATGGAAAGGAGGGAGGCACCGAGGCACCGTTTTTCCTATCAACGATGTGTTGGTGTAAGGTAATTGCGTGTTCCAAATCGTGCGTTAGGGTACCACGACTGGCAAGCGGCTTGCAGCGGCGCCGAGTGTTGAACCGGGGGAGATTTTCTCGCTCTATTCCTTAGGCCTACTACCTACCTATCAGACTGGCAATTGAAGCATTCCATCTCCAGTCGGGTACCTGGTTATTCACACCTTCCTGGAATGCAGGTGTGGCTGTTAAGGTTTCGAAGAACGTGCGGGTGGCTCCCGGTCTAGAACAGCGCCATGTAAGGCTGCTCTTGTCATCAGAGATTTCTGTACAAGATCGCGGTAAGATAGGTAGTCACGGGTAGTAAAGTGAGAAGTCGTTCGTGCGAGAGTGTGGAACTTGTTTTTCATTGGTAGTCTGTTTTGGTGGCAGACTCTCCAGCAGTCATGTGTCTGTCTGGATCCAAGTAGCTATCAATATTCCTCCAATCTCGTTCCAAGGAGCAAGGTACTGTTGGTGGAGTACCCTTCTCCGAGGCACTGGAGTCCCCAGGCTTCCTGGAGTCTCCCGGTCGTGAATCATCATCAAATACCGCTCGACGGCGTGTCGCCACACGCTCGAGGGTAATGCCACAGATCCAACGCCAAACCCCTATCCCATGGCCGCCGGCAGGCGTGCTCGGACGATACCGCTAAGCGCCCGACCCAATGATTGCTGAATCCCAGCGAACCCTCCGCGGGTACATGCATGTAGCAAAATGACAATGGTATCAGAGGCCGAATGGCGGTTAAGCCAGTTCCTTGTTGACCCAAATCATGCGCCTTTCGCAAAAAAAGCCAACCTCAAAATCATATCCTTGACCCCGCGATAACCAAACTTTTTATAATGCTGTGCTCCGTCTTATGCCTTTTTTTGATACAACAAGTTGAAGGAAAATCCGGCCCCATAGTGAACAGGTTGGTAAAAGTAAACTAGGTAGAAGAGAAGAAATAGTAAAGAACCAGGAGTGAGTCGTGTGTCTCGCGTCTAACGGAGGTGATTGGTTGAGATGGGGTATTATTCGTAACAGCCGTGTAAGGCAAAGCAGATTGTTGGCATTGTGGTTGAAGGTGGCTCAATACGAGCGCCTCCGTTGCAGCCGGACGGATTCAAAGGACCGAGCATATGCTCGGAGCTCCCTGGTGGCCTTCTCGGACAATTGAGAGTCGGTCGAGGAGGTACTCTTTATCGAGCAGAGGCTCGAGTGAGAGTTGGAAGGGCTGAGGGACTTGGGTGCCAGCGCGCCCCCAGTGCTCTGAGACCGTTGCGACAAGCCATAGGGTTGAGCATTGCCGAAGTCGTATGCTGGGGCCAAGTATAACGACCGGCTTGTCGTCGATGGCTTTGAGAAGGTCCATGGGTAGGAGGAAGCATGGTCCTCGAGACCTGGTGAGCTCAGTCCGGAGCTTGGTGCCGACGTCTTTTCGTAGTCAGCCAGACGGCATGACTCTGAGCAGTATGTGGTGCCGTCTGTCTGCTTATCGCAGGCAAGGCAGAACTGATGGGTCCAGTCGAGAGACATATTGAAGCCCTGTGTGTGTTCGTGAAGGGGAAGGAAGGCGGTTGTTGGTCTATCAAGTTGGGCTGTTGGAGGTGGAGCGAGAGACGATTGCTTTCGAGCCAGGAGTTGGACGAGGTTTATGAATGTCGAGAATGATTGACTCTTGGTCGAGGTTGTTGTAGCCTTGGTGAGCACAGGTCCACGTCTTGCAACGAAATAGTCGAGGTTCGAAAGTGTCAGCTTGGTGAGCTTGAAGGGAATATTTGGACGAGAGAAACAGGGCCCTGGGCCATTATGTATTTTCCTCCATGTGTTGTGAAGCACAGGCAGACCTGGCAGAAGTACTGAAGTACACACGGCGGAGCCTGCTCAGCACGCTAGACAGCCAAGGGTGAGGCAGAGACCCGATGACCAGCCCAGGGTCCCCAGTTCGAAGCAGGGGTAGCCATTGGTGTGTGTGGGTCTTGACACTGCGAAAGCGCTAGGCCATGTTTGACGTAGCGCTGGTGGAGCCAAGAATTAGCAACCTGAGCAAGGGTGAGGGGTTGAGAAAAATTCTTCTCTCCAGGAAGTGGGCGTGGGGTTATGCATGGCCTGATGAGCCTGAAGATGGTTCGAAGTGGTGTGAAGTGTTTCGACGAAGGCGCAATCTGGATCCTCAGGTGGGCGTCTAGTTTTGGTACAGCTTTTCAAAGGGGGGGACCGCCTGCCTGTCTTGCCTGTTTTGTCAGGCTCACTGTCACTCTCAGTCTTCTGAATCTCTCACTCATTCCATTTGCTGTCCATTGGACTTTCCGCCGATGCCCACTTTTCTCTCAAGGAGTGCTGGAGTGGTGCGTGGCCTGTTTCTCTCTCCCTGCGTGTGCTCATCTCGTAAACTTCCGGTGACTCGATCGAAAAAGAAAATACTAGGTGCTTTGGGGCTTATTTTTTGCATGAGGCGTTTTATCTAGGCAGGTGTCGTTCGGCGTCGCCTTCGCTAGACGAGCCTCGTGCCTCGAAAATTGACAGAAATTTTCTGCAGCACCAGGGTATTCGTGCAATCGAAACCGCTGTCACTGCCCTGTGCCTCCTCAAGTTCATGTTCATGTTCCCGCCCCAAACCAGGTCTTGTATACAGGCCATTTGTTGGTTTCAGTCGATATTCTTCCTGCCTGATGCTGACTGGCAAGCCGTCCCTTCTCTCCTGCCGTCTGCAATATCAAGATGCTCTACTGTGAAGAGGAGCATCACTGGCCCGCGTGGGGGGTTCGGGCGACGACAGTCGTTGCAGTCAGTATATCATTTGCTGGTTCAAGGCCAACAGATTCCCATGGTTCGGCTCTGTCAAGTCTCGGCATGGTATGGTGAGTGGAGTTTCACCCACGGCGGACCAACTTGCAACAACGAACGACAAGAGTCTTGCGGACATGCGAACTGCAGTGCAACGTGCTGGCTCGACAGCGACCAAAGACAACCCACCACAGCTGCAACACCAGCTTCGTACTGGACCAGTGGGCGACGGGCACCCTTTCCCTCTAAAGACCCCGAATCTCGCTTTCTGCCGCTCAGTCCCAACTCATGTTCATTGGCTGGTCATAAAAGCGACAATGTGAGCTCAAGACATATACCAGCGTTATCTAGGTACGACAAAGGTCGGGAATAACACACGGACTGCTGCGACTTGCACCATGATCGCATCAGGATGGATTCTCAATATATGCTGCATGCTTGTGCAGGTCCGCTTGCACCTGGCATCAATGGATTTGGGCCAACCTGTCTGCCTCGAGACTTCATAGTGCGTGTCACCGGTCGTGTTACCTGACGTGCCTCTGTTCCCTCGTCAAGTCAACAAAATTCTACATCGTGTACCGACTTGGGGCCAAGTCCTACCACTTCCACTGACTGCGAATTGGCTATCCGTTTCGTTCACTGAAATCTCAAGACTGGAGCCAGCGGAGCACCCGGGCAGGAGCGGTCCGCCGAGAGACGGCACTCCGTAATGTATTCGGGGGTGGTCTCTGCTAGCGACGGGAATACCCTCCCTTCTCGGCCAACGAATATCAAGAGCGGATCACAATCGTGGAGACCAAAGATCTTCTTGCATTGCGCCAGCCTGGCCAGCAGGGCCAGCCAGCAACCAGCAGGTTTCCCCCAGGCCTGAGCCCCACCTGGTTCTCGCCACTGAACACGAATCTTTGCAGCCATGCACGGCCGCTATCCCGTTTTCGAATGTGGCCGCAGGACCTTGCATCGTTGCAGAACTTGGAGCAAATCAACGTGGTGGATTTCTCCCCGCAATCGTACTGCAGGCTGCCTTCCCTCAAAGACGTGCCTCTGCTCTCTATCGTCGCCGATTTGTTGTTACCATGCAGATTGAGGATCATCTCGTCGGGCGAGGATAGCACTGGCTAGGAACGAGACACATCACGGTTTGCCGTTTGTTTCGCACAACCATTCCTTGTCGGTGCTGTGGGACACCGGTCTGCCTGGCAAATACATCAGTTAATAGGACGTATCGAAACCCACAGCGTACTCATAGTGCGAAGTGCATCTTGCGAGAAAACAGTAGTCAAGCACCCTGCAACAAGTGGTGCAGGGCGTTGCTCTTAGATACGCGAGCTTTGAGCACGCACGCATGTGGCACTCAGAAAGATCGTCCTGATAGCACACTTCGTCACATCCGGCTATATTGCTGTCTGGATGGCGATGACGAGATGATGCTCGTCCTACAGCGGCAAGCTTGGCGATTTGCTGAAGCTTTGAACACCCCGTCTTGCATACCTCGTCACCCTGCAGATCCTGCTCCTCTGTAGAGATTGACATGATATTGACCCTTATCGGAGACTCAAGAAGACCCCAGGGGTCGTGCTATTTTCTAGCAGATCGGAGCGAATTACGCACAACCAGTTGGTCTAAGTTAGCACAGCTTACCTGAGATGTGCTGGCAGCAAACCGTAACAGCCAGTCTCTCTTGGTGAGAAGGACGTCGATGGTTGTGACGAGTCGATATCTCACCATCGAACGTCCCAGCACAATCAAGCGAGCGGACGGAATATCCCGCAATCACAATGTTGAGCCATCGCACGTAGCATGTCATTCTTTGGGTCGTCTTTACGAAGCAGTAGCTGAGGTCATCTCAGGGCAGAGGAACAATCGCCCGACAGATAAGATACACGCTACGGCGTCGGAAGGCCGGAGTCAGCTCAATCCAGTCTCAGGATTGCGAAAAACACTCAGGCTCACCTTGCCGATCCTTCTTCGATGATGATTAGCCCTAAAAACAGCCCGGCAATGGTCATCTCGAACGGCCGAGAAGCGACGGACCATGGTGGTTCAACTTACCCATGCTCAGGTCCATTCCCAGTTCTTCACAAGGCTTATCGTGAACCCAATGCTGGTCCAACGACGACTCGTTGCCGCTTCTTGAAGGTTGGCTACGGCTGTCTCAGCACAAAGGCTCGGTGCCTTGCATGAGACTCGATAAGTGGTCAGACCAAGCCACAGGGAATCTAGGGGACCTTCTAACGTCAGCCTGCTATCCTAAAATGAGTCTGGGAGTCTGAAAGCGTCGCCTGCGACCTCGTCAGCTACTAGTGGATCGCGAACACCCGTCTATAAATGCTACCCGAAACGGAGAGGTTGATCTGGACAGGGTGTGGCTAGCTGAACACAAGCCGCGTTGTATTTTTATCATGGCCGCGCCGCCCTATCTCCAACTGGCCTACACTAGTGGTGGTGTGAGTGTCATCCCGGTTTTTATGCCTGAAAACATGCCTCCCCAGAAGTCGTTGTGGATTCGAAGCTGCGTGTTCGGGTGTTCCTGCGTGCTGCTATTCTACGTGTATGAGGATACCATGGATGTTTTGAACAAGGACAATTCGTTATCAGACTCTCGCCAGTTTCGTTCGTTGAACAACTCCAAGCAAGGAGGACAGACAAGCCGTTTGTGTGGGAACTCAGGATTCAGGAACTGTCTGTCAATCATCCACCCAGATAGCGCCAGAGCGCTGAATTTAGCTTGACCACACAGACCAAGAGGCTAAAGAGGTATCGCGATGGCAGATCGGCTGGTGATTGGTTCGACGTGCGAACTCGTCATTCAAGCGCGAAGCCCCCGCTAAGATCAGACAGGCTGGTCCGTATCCACTGGGCAAAAAAGCTTGGGGAAGTGGGTCTTGGCTGAAGATTGCCCCCACGCGGAATTTTGCTGCCGAGCCTGCCCTAAACCGAAATCAGACTCAATGCCGTGATGATGGCTAAAGGTTGATAGGGACGACCTTCCATATGCCTTGTTCAAGTTGAGGTTCTTGATTGTTAACCTAGCGTTGCACGTCTACCTGGTACTCGACAAGCATTCATTCACTTTGTTTATCAGGATGTTGGCAGGAGTGGCACCTTTCTGTCCCAAATCCTTGTTTCGACTTTCACCCACGGACCTCGAAAAGCTTGGCTCGGGCGTCTAGTCGACGCTAACCTATTTATCTCTAGCATTGTGTATCCTCAAAACGCACGGGCTGGACGATCCCTTGTTCAATGGCCAAGGGGGGGCAGATACTCACCGGCCGTAAATATGTACTGGCGTCTTTCAAGATGGCTAATTCAGACTCCACGATGCGATACCACTCGACAGTCCGTGTAAGGCCTGCTGCCTGCGGCCTCTGTCGAAAAAGGACCTGATGTAATCTCGACTATGTGCGGTAGGGCTCGCGAGTTTATGTGCCTATACGAATAATGGAGTCACTATAGCAAGGCTACCTTATGCAGGGACACTTTGATTCCCTCTCCCGCTCTGCATCTTTTGCATAAGGTACACACAGATCTTCGTTTTAGTGCACGATCTCGGGAGAAGATGGTGAAATATTGAGCTTATTGTTTTGGAGATATTCGCTTGATGGCAATATTCTTGTGGTCTCGGGGCCGGGCAACAAGCGCCTCACTAGCTCTTTGGCCCCGGCCGCTCCTTGAAATTTTCCACGACATCGAGGTCACCTTACTGTGTATTGTAGCGCCGGTGGCAGCAGGTGGATGGAGCGCAGGTCAGGGGATTGTCTGCGCTAAGCCAAGAGGCTCAACATGGGTTTACATCTGTTGTTAGCTAGCGACAGAACCGCGAGGAGATGAGAGAGGATGTCTGACCTCTCGATGCAACCCTTCGTACGATGGCGGTCTTGCTGGATTCAAGCCTGCCACCTGTTTGATGACCGCCTGACCTCTTGGGGTGTAAAGCTTTCCGACGTTTTACGTATTCGCCCCTGCCCCATGCCCCATGCCCTGTAGCTTGAGCGTTAGGGCGGTTTTCGTGTTGTCTTCTCCTCTTTTTACCCCAGATATCCCCTCTTCCCATTACTATTGCCAAGGGAGTCACTGTAACGATGGTGGAGTTGAGATAAGTTACACTACACGAAGCAAGGGCACACATTGGGGAACACCGGTGACAACGACAACCGGAGACTTTTGGGCTGTCACTTCCGTATCGTCAGAAGGGAGGGCCAGGAACTCGTCGTGAGCCCGGTGAGCCCGCCTCCACGACACGGATGAGACGGCCTGTCAGGCCTGTCTCAGCCCCTCGAGCTTACCTATCGGCGCTATCGCTCACCGAAGGACTCGAGGACAATGGCCATCGAGGGAATAATAAGCGCCACGGGCCACAGCCGAGAGAGCGATGCGCGCGCAAATTCCCCTTGCATTGGCAAAATTCAATCCGGTGTATCCGCAGCCGTGGTGACATATGATATATCATTAGGAAGTTTTTGTGGTACACACGACGTGTCTGAGCAAAGTTGCCATGTCCTTGCCAGCCGCATCCTTCCCACCAAACCTGCGAGGCCCTGCAGCATGCAGTGGTGATCACACCCAACTCTCAAATTTTCCCTAGACCCAAATCAGGAGGCTGATTTGTATTGTACCTGTATGCTGATATGGATGACGACGGATCCAGGCTGACGTGAGGGGGACATCAGGCAAAAGATGAATAAGAATTGCCTCGATGGACACCGCGCGGACGTGGACCCAGATCTGTCCTTCTGACCAGCACCGCGAGACTGCTGTGGCCAAGGTAAGTATGGAGGCGCTGTTGATAAGGACGTCGACTAGTAAAGTCACCGGACCATGCAATATGCGCTACGTTCCTGGAATTCGGGGGAAACTTCAAGGTTTCACTAGTTCCAACGCTCTTGGCATGGTGTTTCGAGGATTGCGGACCTGAGACTTGGACTGAGATCTGATCCTAGGTACTTCCCTCACTTCCTAGCACGTATGTATACTTATTACTTGATCACCCTGATCACGTACAACGCATTACCCCGCCCAACCTTCACAGCTTGGCGTCCGGCCTTTACTCGACGCAGCCACGCTAGCATGATTTCATCCGGGGTGCTACACAGAACCATGTAGCGACAGAATGTGAGATGCGACAGGTTGTCGACTCTCCTTTTCCTTGCCATCCACTGCTATCAACAACTAAGACTAAAGAGACTAGCATCGTCAGCTACTGACCAACAGCAGGGTGCGTATGGGAACGGCATGAGAGACCACGGTAGTTCTAGTGTACACGTGGAGGATGAAGCTGTGGTGACACTGCAGCCAGCTATTTGGCCTGGGACACACACTGTTGGCCAACCCCAAGACCCCAGGGACCCTTCAGCAATCAACAAGCACCCAGCCTCCAGGGCTCCTTATCGTCCAACTTGCCACCTCTCGGGTTTCCCAAACCGGTCTCTTCTGCATCACAATCCACACCACCACACCAGACAGGCACTTCCTTTGCCCGGCTTCAAAGGGGGGCAGGGTGGCAGGGTGGCCTACCACAGCACGCTCTAGACTCTCGGCGCCACCACACCCACTGCCACGGAGAACGGCGCCGGGTCC
Source organism: Coniochaeta ligniaria NRRL 30616 (assembly GCA_001879275.1). Taxonomy (NCBI): domain Eukaryota; kingdom Fungi; phylum Ascomycota; class Sordariomycetes; order Coniochaetales; family Coniochaetaceae; genus Coniochaeta; species Coniochaeta ligniaria. The sequence goes on along the minus strand of KV875099.1, from coordinate 1,077,087 downwards.
GATGACAGTGTGCGAGAGCGCTAGCTGCCGTAGTGTATGTGCGAACAGCTATCTGTCACCAACAGGGCCTCAAGAAATGCCCGAAGTGGCTCTCAAATTTCTTCCGAGCCATTATGCAAGTCGCCCCTTCGAATCACACTCCGCTTCCACCGCACCGGCTCGTACATGAGCTCGGGCCGTGGCTTTTTGGGCCTTCCCGGGAAGGGAAGGGATAGGTGGAACAAAACTTGTCCGCCGGTCGGGAACGTGCTGCCCAGCGTCCAGACTGTCGGTCCCTTGAACACAACAAAGAGGATCTGGCAACGACAGGCGTAGCAATGCACGACTCGCGCGGTGGCGAGCTTGAAGATAACACTCTCTGAGGCCCTCGGGGAGTCGGGGCTGGGGCCAAAGGAACATCCTGTCGCCAGTCATTGGCTCTTGCGAGTCTGTTAGCTTTGTTCGGTCCTGCCTACGCCGACTGTGACTTTCATTACGATGTTTGGATGAGGCAGCCCTTTCCCACTGGTCTTCAAGTACGAATGGGTGTCTTGGAGGGTCGAGCTCAGCTGCGACGATTACGGAAAGGAGACGTTGCCCTGCTGTCTCCTATTCGCCAGCTGTTCATCACACTCACTCACACCCCCCCTCCTTTCTTCAGAGTCACCACGAACCTGCTTCCAGAAGGAGCAACAGCCCAAAACCCAGCTTGGGGAGGAAGGGTGATTGCGTACGCCATTCGTAGGCTGCTCAAGCTGTCTCATTGGTCCCTCCGCAGTATGTCGCCATGCTGCTCGCAATCTTGGTGGCCGGCGCGAGAATGATACGAATCTCGTTGGTCCATCTGACCAAGTTGCCGACGAACTGGTTCTTGAGCAATGTGAACACCTGGCAGCCTATCAACAGCCGGCGTCCTAAGGCCCGGTAGTTTGCCAAGCATCAAGCCAATAGTCTCTGGCATGATTCAGCAACTGGTGAGGTGACGAGCCCGGTGACCGTTTCTCGTCAATGAGTGTCGGTGAGACCATCACTACCAGGAGCGAAGACATCCTTAAGGGTGGTGGTGACACAGCGATTAAGATCATTCTTGATGCGTCCAACGCTGACCCCTATCGATGTCACTTGACCACCCAAGTTGGACAGAGCGACGGGATGGGCAGGTCTCGGCCCCAACCCCCAGCACCAGGCCGGTTATGTGCTCCCAGACCTCGCATCACAACCAGGTCAGGTGAGACTCGTGTTCCCCCTTTTTACCTGTTCCCGTCACCATCACTGTCACTGTAACTGCCACTGTCACCGTCGTACAAGCCGCTTATCATGGCGCGGGTGTGCGAGTGCACAGCCGCAGGGCGAGTAAGATCGGTGCCTGTCTCGGCGAGCTTCAGGTCGGGCAGAGCACTTGCACGCACTGGACTACTGGTTGCTGAGGGCCCAACGATGCCCCTCTCCGCCCGCGTCGCTCTAGTACTCCCACAAAAGCGATGAAGGTTTCACAACCGACTCTGGCCGACGGGCAGTGAGCAGACAGTCATGCGGGCAGCCGCCGCGGGGGACATGACATATGTCTGTCACCGCTGGAGTGGTACTGGGCTCACAGGCCCCTGAGTCGGCCAGCCTCATCACGGGCTCGGTTTGTGCCGGATATGCATCATGTAGATGGCCAAGATGCTGCGTTAGGCGACGTCTTCACACAGCTTCACACAGTGCGTTGTCGTTGGTCGGTGTTGCCATAGCAAGAGTCTTGAGCATTGCATACCAATGTTCGCGATGCTCTAAGCAGTTACTCGTGGGGCTTGAAAACCAACAAATGCCTGTCTGCTTGCGCGTTTCCGAGGCCTCCAGGCTGTGGTCAGGGGCTGCTGGGGTTGGAGCAAGATTGTAGGTGTACTGCTTGGTCTTCCAACGAGCATCCATACATACCTAACTAAGCTGGTGAGTATGATGCTCTATCAACTCTTCTCTGCCAACTACAATTAGCGCCTTTTGTCAGCTGTAATCATGGCGTTACAACGAGATGTGAGACAGCGTATTCTGATCAAACTTCTGCTAACGGAAGGTTTTGAGTCCCAGTTGATAGCCTGAAACGCTTCGTGTACCTTGCGCGCCGTCCAGAGAGTCATCCGAAACATCCACCTCACGAAGAGTCTAGGTCAGCTGTCGCAGCTACATTATACTAAAAATGCAGGAAACCCTCCGTAATATAGTAAATGAAACTAGGAAGCTGTTCGGGCAACAATACGGTTCACAATAGCCATCAGAGCCAAAGGCGGCCTTGCGCTATCCTATGCTCAGATTAGTAGTCGCTATCGGAGATGTTGACTGCCACTACATCTAGGCATTCGGCTTTTCATCAATCCCACGGCATCTCCATGTCGACCTTGAATTTTTCAAGTATTCAGAGATAACAACATGATGGCAAAGGCGAGGAGAGCCTAGGATGAGGAGGCCCAAGTAGTCACGATTCGCTTTCATAATCTGCAGCCGATTCCGAGGTAGACGAAGAGGGTGCGAGATCTTGTGATGTCTGCGGCTCGTAGTCGTCCGCGGAGAGTCGTAGATCTGGGCGTCTTAACAAGGCGACGCTGCTACCAGAAAGAAAGCCCGGCGCCGCCCTCTCCAGCCAGGTCCAGTCACCCTGTGCCATATCAGCAGGCGTATGACCTTCATTGTCACGTGCCGTTACAGGCGCCCCATGCCACAGCAGCATCCTGACCATCTTCTCAACCCACGGCTGGTTGTATACCTGACCCGGGCGCCACTGGAGAAGGGGGCCATGCAGGAGCTCGCCGCCCAAGACGACGTGCAGGGGTGTGCGGCCGGCTGAGTCGCGGGCCGCGACATCGGCGCCGTGTTCAAGCAGCCGCTGCGCTAAGAACGTCGCTATTCGGTAGGAAGCCCAGTGCAGCGGTGTCCATTGCACCTCGTCGAATCCGGCCATCCCGCTAATCGGCTCTTTCACGTCCACGAGGATCTGACCGCCAGCGTTAAGGAGCCGCACGACGATGCTTTCGAGGTTCCAACTGCTGGGGTTGGTCGAGAACTCGAAACCGCGACCGAGATTGTGCCAGATGGCTACGTTTAGAGGCGTGCGGCCATCGGCGTTGAGAGCCCGGGCGTCGGCGCCGTGCGCTAAGAGCGCTTCGACCATCCTGAGCGGCTGGGAGGAGCCAACGCGCATGCAGACGACGTGGAGCGCCGTGTTGCCGTCTCTGGGGCTGATGGCTTGACTGGCGCCGTGCTTGAGCAGCAACTTGGCGACATCGACTCTGTGACCGTCTTCGATGCAGTAGCGGAGCGGACTGCGGCCACTCGTATCTGTGAGATTTGGATTGGCGCCATTTCTGAGGAGGATGGAGACGTTTTGCAGCGCCGACTTTTCGCATGCAAGCATCAGCGGCGTCTTGCCTACATGATTTTGCGTATTGACTTGGGCACCACTTTGGATGAGAAGTGCAATGAGACCGGTGTCTTGGGCGCCGTCACAGCTTCGACCCCGGTCAAGAGTCCATGTCGGGCACCAATTTATCGAAGCGGCGAGATGCAACGGCGAATCTCCCCAGATCTCGTCGAACTTGGCGGTAAGGTCAGCCTTGGTATTGTTCCTCCCCAAGACCAGGAGTTTCGCGACATCCTCTACATCTTGAAGATTGGGCGCGGAAACTCTGAGCGCATAAGGTCTGAGTACAGCGAACAAGGGTGTTCGGCCCTGACGGTCCAGGCCGTCGACGGCGGCACCATGGTCTAGGAGCCACTCGACGATATCGCCGTACAACCTGTCGGCGGCCAAGTGCATTGGCAGTCGTCCGGAGCGGTCGCGGCAGTGGAGCCGGGAACCGAGCAACAGAAGATAATCCAGACACGGGATACTCCGGCCAACAATGGCGCAGAATAACAGAGTCGGATCTTGAAGCCCGGCCAACTGCTGGAAGAGCCAGCTCACCAAGGAGATGTCTCTAAGCACTGCCAACAGCCAGAGGATGCCGAAATAGCTCAGCCACCGAGTCAGCTGTGTAGACAAGTCGACCATCTGGCGGAGAACCCTAACGTGGCCCCAAAGTGCTCCCAGAGACGCGACACCCCCGGAGATCTCTAGTCTCTGCCCGTGCACATGCAAGATTCCCAGCTCGTCGGCGAAGCCGAGCAGGCACGAGTCGTATGTAAAGTCATCGTTGCTATAGTCGAGATCGACCCTGGGCCCGGCCCAGAGAGTTTCTACGTTTTGGGCGCGCGCCGTCACAAGCAGCAGCGGGTGAGAAGTATCCATCAGAGTTACATAGAGAGGCCAGTAGGTATGGTCTATATCTCTAGACAGTTCGCCATTTGTGAACCGCTGAGAGTGCCGGAAGTGGGAGGGCCAGAAACGAATGGCATACTCTGCGAAGGGATGTGCGGCAATCTCCAGCCATGGCTTCGCCGGCCAGGTATTGTAGGATGCCTTGGAACTGTCGGATATCGTGGTATTGTCGTTCTCATCGCCGCGCCCACCGAGTGTTGCTGCAAAAGAGTCGAGGGCTACGCGTACGGCCCCAGTCCTGCAAGTCTGAAGAGAGAGGTACGACACGCAGCTTTCTGCCATCGTAGCGTGAGCATCTTCATTCTCGAATTTAGGAGCCCATGCCAGCTTGTGTGGCGTCGTCTCACCGCCCATGTCGCCGGTTCCGAGCAAGAATTCTCTCGCTGTCTGGTGGATGAAATGGACCTTGCCGCTGTCCTCGGTGATCAGGAAGCCACAGGTGTGGATGATCCAGTTGTAGAAGTCTTTGTCGCTTAGCCTGCCAGAGATTGATTCAGGGTCTAGAAGTTCCGAAGCGTTGAATTTCCGAACGTTTAAGGCGATATTGAGCTCCGAGAGCGTGAGAGGACGATAGGCTGCGAGGACTAAGTGCAGCAGGGTGAGTCCGTCTGCTCTTTGGCCTGGCTGCACCCTTTCTAAGAGCTCAGTATAAGCATCGTGCACCGATGTCGGGAGTGTCCTAGCCAGATGCTCCCACTCCTTGTCGTTCAGGGGCTCGCTGCGCTCCAATACTTCGAAGATCAACCTGGTCCAGAGGTAGGTCTTCTGATGTCTGCCCTGCTTTCGCAGGCCCAATTCAATGGATTTCTTTGCTTCGGCGCTGAGGTTCCGCTTGCGGGCTAGCCCAGCCAGCCGATGATTGACCACCAGATCGACTTCCTTCTCAAAAGCCCTGATCTCGACATCATCGGACAGCTGTATACGGGTTGCGTGGGAAAGATTAACGATCCTGTCGACGCTTGGATACTGCCTCATGGTCAATAGGAACCTGACATTCGTATTCGACGGTTCACTGCGGAGAAGACTGTGGAGCGTTCGCAGGTCGTCGATAAGGTTCCGAAGCCCATCCTCGCCACACTCGTCGAGCGCATCCAAGACGCAGACAACCGAACCGGCTTCTGGACACTCCAGTGCCGTGGTGAAGATGCTCCACAGAGAGTGTTGGTGTTTCTTCACGTCCGGGCCGGCGTTTTCGATCTTGGTCTTGCAATGGTCCGCCAGCGCGCCATGCGCCGAGAATAGTTGATGCAGGAATGCCGAATACGCGTTGCATAGCTTGTTCTCCTCTCCGTTGTCCTTGAAGAAGTAGTAGCAAACGATGGCGTCGGGCTTCCGCTTCGGGATGACCTTGTCGGCCAGGTAGCTTGCCAGCACCGACTTGCCACAGCCTGGGTGCGCCGAGACCAGCAGCACGCTTCCTGGAGCCGCGTCGAGCCAGTCGAGAAACTTCTTCTGGCTGCAGAACCACTCGCACGTCCCCTCAACGTGCTCCCTGCGGTTGCGCTTGAACTGCGCCGAATACTCCGGAGTGGTCATGAACCTACCGGCTAGCTGGCTCTCATACTTACGGCGTTTTTGGCTTGTCTCGAGTTCTCTGGCGTCTCTTGTTTCTTCCAGTTGCTTTGCAAGCAGGTCCCGCAGATCCTGCAACAGCCTAATCCCAAGCTGATCGCTGAACTCTTGGATGTCGGATTTGATGTTCTCCTTCCGGACCCTGATCAGCTCGGCCTCGCTCTTCCAATCCAGGCTGCCCAGCATAATTTTGAGGTTTCTCACAACTGGCCTGTCGCGATAGCAACGGCATACGCATTTGATCTGGAACTCGAGAATGGCCGAATACAAGGCCGTTACTCGGGCTTTTAGCACCCCACTGTGCCGGTGAAATGCTTGGTCGTCTCTCCAACTACGTCGAAAGACAAGGCGACAGAGCCCCATATACCAGTCCGAGATCCCCATGATCAGCTCGAGGCCGTCAGCCACGGCTTGACTCTCTCGCAGAAGCTTGGAGAGCATCTATTGAGCCATGTCAGAGCGGGTTTTCGGGAAAAAGAGGAGTTCTTAGTGCCTACAGGCAAGGCCGCGCTGATGCCGGACACGGCCATAGCAGCGGGAGGATAGGCGCTAAGGAAGCCCCCTACGAAGGTCGACAGTCTGCCGATGACATCCGCCGCAGTAGCGACGCCCTCCTTGATGCCTTCGTGGAGTCGGAAGCGCTCCAGTGACTTTTGTGCCGCAGACTGCATCATCAAGACGCGATCTTCCGCACTGCAGTCGGCAAGCTTGTTGGTCTCGGTTATTGCCACTTGGACAACGGAGACATCTGTAGGTGTAGGGAGCTTCTGGTTAGGTGGTTCTTGTATCCTTCGAGGTCGAAAGAGGCGGCTCAGATTCAAGTGAGACTCACCTGTGGCAAGCTGACTTGTGAGGATCGTCTCGTACGCTGTGACCAGTTGTTCGCGTGATTTCCGCAGTCCGTGATATGCTTCTTTCCACATTGCAATCGACTCATCCAGCTCCTTTGCGGATAGCTTCACCTCGGAATCTCCTGTCACATCTAGCACCGGATCTCCATCCTGTTCATCGGGTTGTCCTGGCTCAGGCGGGGAGGCAGTCACTTCGTCCTGCTTAAGTGACTGCACGCTAAGTCTGCCCGTCGCTGTCGAGGAATTTTGCTCCTTCTTGTTTCTTTCCCCGCGGTTGCCACGAAGGAAATTCCGCATCGACAGACGCTTACTGTCTCCTTTCGTGTCCATCGCGAAGCCTGGCATGAGTGGAGTGAAGTGGAATGGAGTTCACTACGCCTTCACACCCTTAGGTGTATGCAGCCTGGTGTGGCACATATTGTGCCACCGCAGTGCTTGCCTAAGGCACCACTATATCTGAGCTGATTGGACAGGTATCTGAAGCCTGGCGCGAAGTGCGAGTGATGATTCGAGGCTGGCGCACTGAGGAAGGGCGGCATCTTGCAGCGCCAATGGTCTGTGCGGAGAAATTGTTAAGCATAAAAGGACCGGGACTCAGTCCGTACAGTAGGTACCTTTGCGTTACAACCCGCGCGGTGTGTATGGTCGTACGTGGAAGTTGACTTCATTGGGATGCTCGACTTGTGCTCATGGACATAAAAGAAAAGAAAGTCTATAGGACCAATAGCTTGAATCACTTAAGCAACTGCTAGGCCTCGGTATATGATAGTCTCGAAGCCAGAGAGCTGTCGACTCTGCAGTTGACCGTTGAAGGAAGAGCGGACACGAGTTGGCAGGTAATCGTCTACTCCGTATGAAGGGTACCGGGCTGTGGTCACTTATTATGAATATCTTGGTGATTCTGGTTGATCTAGCTACTCGCTCGTAGATAATACCACAACTAGAAGGTCTGTCTGAGGAAAGAGCAAAGGACGGAAACACTAGTCTAGCTAACCCCAACCCTGATAGCGTCGAAGTCAATTTAATTGTTAGTGTCGTCGACAACATCCTCATCACATCGACATGCAACTATACTCCATAGACACAGTTTCAAAACTAGACATGGGAAAATAAAGAGAGTAAACCAAGATACCTCCGGTACAACATGTCACACCACTGCCACGACGAACACGCAGGACACGGCGGACATGGTCATAACCATCACGACCACGACCACGACCACTCAGATGACATCACCCCAGCCGTGCAGTTCTCGCTGTACGAACACATCAACTTTGACGAGATCAACACTCTAAACGAGGCACAGTACGGCTCCGGAAAAGCGATAGTGAAGAAGACATGGGCGGAGCGGCTGAGTGACGAGCCCGAGCTGGCAAGCGACGCGGACGAGCAGCTGCTCATCAACATCCCGTGAGCACAACCCCCTCTCCCTCTTATATATCACATATGCTAATACAAGACAGATTCACTGGCCAAGTAAAACTCCACGCCATCCTACTACGTACCTCAAACTCGGACTCGGCCCCCAAGACGCTAAAAGTCGTCATCAACCGCGACGACGTCGACTTCGGCGTCGCGGAGGAGAGCGAGGGGACGCAGACCTTTGAGCTGTCGCAGACGTCCGAGGTGCAGGAGCTTCCAGTCAAGCGGGCAAAGTTCAGCGCCGTGCGACGGCTGTCGCTGTTCTTCCCGGACAACTTTGGAGACGGAGAAGAGGACGTCACGAGGCTGGGGTATATCGGGTTCAGAGGCGAGTGGATGCAGCTCGGCCGCGCGCCGGCGAATATCCTGTACGAGGCGGCGGCGAATCCGAGTGATCACAAGGTGAAGGGCACGAATGTGAATGCGATGGGGAGCCATATTGGCGGGGGCGGGGGCGGGATGTGAGTGGCCACGGTTGAGGAAAGGAGGTTGATGTTATTACGGTTGGGAGAGTCCGTAAAGTGAGAGTGGTATCTTTTCACATTGGGTTGAATAGAAGCTATAGCGAGCCATGGCGTACTGCGCTACATGAAATCATCCTCCCAATCCTCGTCTCTCTCCTGATTGCTCGCCGCCGCCATGTTCTCCTCCGAGAACATCTCCTCGTATGCGTGATCCTTCTGCCACTTTTTCTCCTGCCTCTCCTTCATTATGCGGGCTTCTTCCTTCTTCTGTGACACGTTCACCTTGTCAGTATTGTCCGTGAACCAATGGATACTAGCATCACTCACCCTCGCTAGCTGTGCCGCTTGATCCCGCTTCCGCAGCTCCTTGAGGTGGTCCTCCTTCTCCTGCCGCAAGTCTGGATGCTTCTCGACCTTGGTCTTGTTGAGGCGGTTGATGATGGCGTTCTCGCGCTCGGGCACGAGTATGCGCTTGACCTGCAGATGATGGTAAGTCGGGGTTCTTCAGACCAACGTGTAGGAAAACACGTACCTTCTTATTGTCATGAAAGCTGACTTGTCCAGCAGCCATGCTGCCGTCCTTCTTGAGATTGGACCATGGCGTGTAGATGACAGTGATGTTGTCCTTCTTGTTGCCCTCGATCGAGTTGGCCTTGGTCAGCTGCGCCAGGTCCTTCACGAGATCTTCCGGGATGTTCTCCCATGTGTCTCCTTCGTTCAGCCTCAGGTAGATATGTGCACTGGACAGCTTGTCTACGTGGAACTAGGCACACGTGAATAAAGTGACATTTCAGAGAGTCGTTGGCTTGTTCATACCCTGGGAGCATGTTCAGGAACAGGACGGCTGACGAGGGACGAGAGACTATCGACTTACCACACATCCTCCTCCCAGCCATGCTTGATCAGCTCCTCATCTGAACCACAAGGTCAGTCTCGAGTATCGAGTATAGATAGTTCTGTAAGTCAAAAGGATCAATGCTCACTTTCGAACTTGTCTTTTCCGACATAGACATAGGCCGAAGGCGTCACAACGTTTGATGTGAAATAGTAGACCATCGTATAGATACCGGTATACCGACCAGGAGAAGGAAAGAAATGAGGATGACAGACGTTGACTTGAGTGACTTCGGGTCATGAATTGAGGCTCTCACGAATCAAAAACACGGTCAAGGGCAGCAAAAGTGCAAAAGTGGGCCCGTCGATCTCCGTAACTTTTCTCCAGCTTTGCGACTTCCCCGAAATTTTAGCTCGCCGTCGTCAACCTCGAGTCCTTCAACCACAATCGACGACCACCTGTGCAATCCCCTATCCGATCCAATTCCACATGTTCAACATACCGAATCAATCATAATCACATCGCTCCCGGAGAGCGACCCGACACTCTCTACAATGGCGCCCCGGCTGCCAGCCCGCTGCTGGCGGCAGATCCAGCTCCGAAGCTCACAACCGCGCACACCACCACCCGCACAATCCCTCCGCATCCGCGCCTTCTCCTCAACACCGACCCAGAGCGTAAAGTACGGCTGGTCCACGCAGCCGAAGCAGGTGAAGCCCCGCCGCTTCAACCAGACCTCCCTCGGCCTCCCCGCGCCCACGACCGGCCCCGCCGCCGCCCTGGCCCGGCGCGCGCGCACAACACCGCTCCGCACGGGCGTCCTGGCCGTAAAGAAGGGCATGACGGCCTTCATGGGCAAGTCGGGCACCCGCATCGCCTGCACCGTCCTGCAGCTGGACGAGGTGCAGACCATAGCCAACAAGACGCGGCGCAAGAACGGCTACTGGGCCGTCCAGGTCGGCCTAGGGACTAGGAAGCCCATGGCCGTCGGCGCGCCGATGCTGGGATATTTCGAGGCGAAAGGAGTGGCGCCGAAGCAGCACCTTGCCGAGTTCATGGTCAAGGACGAGAGCGGACTGCTGCCTGTCGGCGTGCAGCTGCTGCCGGACTGGTTCCATGTCGGGCAGTGGGTCGACGTGCGGTCGAACAGCCGCGGCCAGGGTTTCGCCGGTGGAATGAAGAGGCACGGCTTCAAGGGCCAGGAGGCGAGTCACGGTAACTCGCTCAACCATCGGACGATCGGTTCCGCCGGTCCCTCGCAGGGTTCCGGTTCCCGCGTCCTGCCGGGCAAGAAGATGCCGGGCCGCATGGGCAACGAGAGGGTCACGCTGCAGAACCTGCCGGTCCTGATGGTGGACAACGAGCTGGGGATTGTGGTTGTCAAGGGCGGCGTGGCCGGCCCCAAGGGGTGCGTGGTCAAGATCCAGGACGCGGTCAAGAAGCCGCCTCCGCCGCAGGAGTTTATCGAGCAGGCGCGGAAGCTGGTGGAGGAGAGGTTCCCGCTTGCCGAGGAGCAGCTGGAGGCGGCGAGGAAGAGGCATCTGGAGCTCAAGGAGGCGAGGAGGGCGAAGAGGATAGAGGAGATCATGGCCGGGGGTGTGATTGAGGCGGCGCAGGGCCAGGCCGAGGTTGTTGCTTAGGTGTGAGGTTGAGTTTTTGTTTTGTACTATACATATCTATCCATCCCATTGTTTGTACAATACAGTTAAGAGCCGGGTGCAGCCATACCCTCGGTTCGACATGTCATCCCGTCCCTTACTACTAGGGCCATGGCCACATTTCTCATGACAATTGAGAACGACCCATTCCGTATCTCATACGCTAGTTTTCCTAGTCGCCTGCCCCGATCACTGCTTCTTCATAGCCTGCCTGAACCCCCTGGTCCCCTCCTCCTCCTCCTCCTCCACACCCTCCAGCTTGAACCCTGTAGTCGGATCCGCGTCCTCGAGCAGATCAATCGTGCGCCCATCACTCGTGATAAGACTCCACTCGGTCGTCTCAAACGCGCCCTTGGGCGTCTTCCTGTTGCTCGCGAAGCGCATCACGCCCTCGTTCTTGGTGCCCTTGACCGAAAACGTGATGTCGATGCGGCCGTGCAGCTGGTTCATCTCGCCGCTGATCCAGGGGATCTGGTGCTTGAAGTAGATCTCGTCTCCCAGGTATTCGCGCGCTTTCTTGGAAGTCCGCAGGGAGTACAGGGTGGAGGTTACGACGGGACTCGAGAGCTTCTGGTAGTTGAAGATTGCGACGCTGAAGGCGGCTATGATGGCGAAGAAGATGGGGAGGGTGCGCGACCAGCGGAAGCGGTTCGCTTCGACGTCTTGCGGCCATAATTGGTTAGTGATTGTAGAGGACTGGCGCAGCGGGAGGGTCTCACCTGGTAACTCGCGATCTGCCCGTCGCTCCATCAGCGGTCCGTCACCCTGTTTGGGAGCGGCTTGGTATGCCCGGCGGGCTTGTATTGGTAGTCGCCTTGGCTGTGATCTTGCTGCTCTTGACAAGAGAGCCGAAGCTCTCCTGTGAACGAGTCTAGACAGCATTTCGTGTATCTGTCGACAGCTACTTTGCTGCCTCAATTACAATGGCGATACGAAGTCAGACCACAGCTTCAAAATGGCACGAAGATATTTCCTTATCGGGGCATAGAAACCGATAAAAGAATTGCTAGCGTCGTTAGCTCCGGGAGGCTACCATCGGCGTATCTAACGTCATAGGGCTGACCTTCAGCCTCACCTCCAAACCTAACCACTCTTCTTTTTCCTTCCTTCCTTCATCATCCATGTTCCTCACAAATCCACCATGGAACCCCTAAAATCCACAACTGCCCGCCTGCGACGGACATTCGCTTATCCAACCGACGACTCCACGGCGTCTAACAGCCCCGAGGCACTCGACGAAGACGAGCAAGAAACCCTCATCGCGACCCTCGCGACCCAAAACGAGACGCGCAACGCCCAGTTCCGACACCTCCTCTTCGCCCTCCCCACACTCTCCTCCATACCGTACCTCATCTCGCTCGCGACCATACGGCACCCCCAGTCAGCCCTACTAGCACTCACCTCCCTCGCCTCGACGGCCTGGCTGCTCTACTACCTGCCGCCCGCCGAGACGGGCATATCCTACCTCGACTCGCTAGGTTCGTCTCCACGTCACGCCGTACGGGCCGGGATCCTGTCCTCCTCCGACGAGGACGACGACACCACAGCCCTCCGGCGCAGCCGCACCAGCCGGAGACGGAGGGCGTCTTCGTTCTCGGTGGCCGCGCACGCGGGCCTGCACCGCACGCCGCTGGAGACGTGGCTGCCTTACCTCAACCTGGGGCTGTGCGGGGTTCTGTTCGTGATCGGGATCCTCAAGAGCGCGAAGAATGGGGGCGGCAGCCTGATTGCGGACTTGTTGCCCGGGGTCGTGTATGCTGTCGTGCTGGCTGCGAAGATGGTTATGGGCGGGGTGGATCCGGAGGGGGAGCTGGGGGGGTTGAGGTATGAGTTTAAGGGTGCCTGAAATATGAAGAAGGTTATGGGCTGGATGGTAACAAAATGGGTTTGCTTTTGGTTTGCGATGGGCATAGCATGGGTTAGCACGGCGCTGGACTTGGGGGAACTGGCGGTTCTCTGTTTTGGCGGATGTGCAGTGTGTAGGAACACGATGCATGTACGGCCGCGAATATCAGGTTCTATGTGCCGAGAGTTTGCCTCTACGGTGTAGAGAATTGAAAGCTACATCGTAAGCTTTTGTTCGATTCTCTTATTGGAAGATGTCGTTCGGACAAGTGTACCGTTCAAGGTCATACGTGGCTTTGCTCTGTGCAGTATTTATTGAGGTCCGTAAAGCTTCTCCAAGGTCGTGCCTCATGAAACTACGGTCTATTTTGCGTTAAACTCTTAGATGCTTGGGGTATGTGACCGTGAACACATGGTATCAGTCTATCAGTGCAAACACTCCTCCATCCACAATGCCAATGCCGCCTCATGACTCCTCGCGTTCCTTCAATTACACATCTATACTCTCGTTGAACCTCAAAACACCATTGCCCTTTAACAACCCATCCACACCCTTCGGCATCCGTGGGAACGGATCACCAAATGGGCCGCCAGCACCCTCACCCTCAGCTGACTTGTCAATAACCAACGCCAGACCTTGCGACTTGATGGCGTCTATCAGGGCGGGCACCATGTCCTGTTCAACAGCATTAGCATCTGACCCTAAACATTTCAGAGAGGATTAAAACTCACCAGCAACCGCGAACAACAAATCAACCCCATCAAGTTATTATTCTGCGCCGTCCTCACAACCTCCTTGATACTGGATGTCCGCCGTCCACTGCTTGCTATCCCGTCCGGTCCGGCATCGACATCCAGACGTCCCAAGTCGTTACACAAGAACACCGGGAAGTTAGGCTGCTTCCAGTTCAGCGCCGTGCAGAGGTCGGGATTGTACGAGCTAAAGACGATACTCCGCACCGCATTCGGGCTCTGGGCGCGTTGGGCGCGGGCATGGTCAAAGACGATGGCGAGGATGGCGTCGACGAGCGAGTTGAGGTCCGCACTGGGGCCGAGGCCGAGGGTCCGCTCTTCGGTGGCGGTCGGGTAGAGGATCTGCAGGTTGACGTGCATTCCTTGTGGTAGAAGGGAGAGGGCGTCGTGCAGCGTGAGACCAGCTGTGGCTAGGACGCGGTGGATTTGCGCGATGTCTGCTAAGTTGGGGTTGAGGTTTGATAGGGATTGTATGTCCTTTCGGCTCGGGTTGGACTGTCCAGTCACGCGTTCAAACTGGGCGTATGTTAAGCGTGAGACGGGGATTTCGATGCCGCCGCAACTTAGGGTCCAGGTTGGCCATAGCACCGGGATACCGTCGCCGGTATGTTGCACGTACAGCCGGACGAAGTCGCCTGACAAGCTGGAGCCCGTCACAAACGTATTCGGGTTGGTGTCGAACTGGCTCGTTGCCTTCCAGTATGTCTCGAAGTCCGTAATCTCAAGCGGTTTGCCCTGGAAGGGCTTGATGACTTGCGTGTGGAAGCTGATCTGCCCGATAGCTCTCAGACGGGGGTCAAAGAGCGGGAGGCAGCAGCTGCTGGAGCTGTTGAGGAGGGTGCGGAAGGTGTTCGGGAGAGCTACTGTCTTGGCAATGATCTTTGCACCGTAGGTCGGGAAGACGTCGAAATCCAGAGTAAACGAGTCGAGATTGTCGATTTGGAAAGAAACAAGGCGGGTATCTTCTTGGAAGGGGAGCATGATGTTCTTTGGGATGAGGTCCGAGTTTTTGGACGAGATGGTCAGCCGCGCTGCCGGATACTTGCTGTCGTGGAAGAACACCAAAGGCTGGTCTCCGTTCTCCTCGAAGCTGATCTGTACGACCGTCTTGGTATCAAGGAAGTTGTGCCCGTATCGACGCAGGGGTATGATGGGTGGCGGAAGTTCGAGGATAGGTATCGCATCCGGGTCCAGAGCCATAGGCTCTGGGGCACTGCTGCTCATCGGTGCTAGTGAACCCCCTATCTGCACCCCTTGGGGACTTGGCTTCCTCCCATTGCTCAGTGGAGTAAGCAACCGCATGCATTCCAAGTGGCCTTCCCAAGCGGCGTAGTACATAGCCGGGAGCTCCTTCTCATCGAGGATGTTCGGATTTGCTCCGACATCCAAGAGAGCTTGCAGACAGGGCACATTGCCTTCGCTCGCTGCGTGTATCAGGGGTGTCCACCCATACAGTTTATCGATCTGGTCGAGGTCGGCGCCGTAGTTCTGCAGGAGTAGTAATAGCTTGGGAGTCTGTCCGGACCTGGCAACCAAGTGTTGGGGATAGAGCCCTTCGGCGTCAGCAAGGATCTGAGCCCCATGTTTAAGCAGCAGCTCCACGATCGCAAGTGAGCCATGCTCGCATGCCAAGTTGAGAGGAACATGGCCGTTCTCAGAGGCTGGATCTATCCGGGCGGACTTCGAGAGTAACCGCTCGACGCATTCATAATGGCCGTGGATGATGGCGTGTATTAGAGGAGTGTAGTTGTCATGGTCGATGAGGTCGATGGTCGCAGAGTCAGCTACAGAAGCAACGTTAGTTAGCAGGACGAGATTAAATCTTACACGCGCCTCTCCAACTCACCATAGAGGAGTTGATCAAGCATATCCAGGCGGCCATGCATGCTAGCATAGTGCAGAGGCACTCGGCCGTATACATCTGTGCGGTTGACTGCCACTCCCTTTGACAGACCGTAATTGAGCACAAATGTGTTGCCGTATATCGTCGCTTGATGAAGACAGTTGCGCTCGTTGATATCGTCCTCAGACTGTATGTCTACCAACCCAGTCTCGAGCAACACTTGAAGTGCTGGTATTGGCCCTTCGTTGATAGAGGCAAGGAATGTACGGGTAACCCGCTCCATGAGCGAGATGTCCATCGCGCTATTCGGGGGGGCCGAGGCTCTCATGCGTCCCAGGAGATCTCGTAGTGACTCTAGGTTTCCGGAGAGAACGGTATCGAGCAGGAGAGTATCGGCGTCGCCTTCGTCAGTTCCCAATAGATGTTGGCTGCTGACGATGTGATCCGGTCGGCCCTCGAAGTTCACGCTATCGCCTTCAGCCCAAGCACCGAGTTCTTGCAGGCTTGTGGTGGCCTGGTCAGATAGCTCGCTGATGACGGTGGCGTTGAAGAAAGGTTGGACTTCGACTGCTCGCGACAGGTACAGCTCCTTCGTCTTTGATTTCGATGTCTTGTCCCATTTCTTCAGAATCTTGGAGAAGGCTGTGCCGTTGATCTCGACAAACTGTTGGAGTTTGTTCAAATCATTGGCAAACTGTTGGAACCCCTCTTGAAGTGTGGTAAACTTTGCTGAGCGTCGCGAAAAGCCATTGCTTCGGGAACGTAATGCTCTCTTCTTGTCGAGAAGGGTCTTAAGTCGTACTTTAAGCTGCGATAAGTGTCAGAGTCTGAAATCTTCAGACGCGGGTTGACCCCGGTGGTGCTGAGCGCTTACCTCTGCCTCCTTTTGTAGGTAGAAGGTGTTGACCTTCTCTAGCTCCCGTTCCTGCGTGACAGTCAGCGACGGTTGGTGCCGGATCATGGGTGGTGCATCTTAGAACTTACGAGTTGAAAGAAGAAAGTGGCCTTGTTCGCCTGGAGGGCGGCTTGGGAATCTATGTGTTCTCCAGGGCCGACCTGCGCGCTGAGGATAGGGGTCGCAGAGAGTTTCTTGATGAGCTGTGGGTTTAGCGCGTGTCAGCGTTGTACAAGTCTCGGCCAGCTGATCGCTAGCCACGTAGCTCTCCCCGTCACACCACTACTCAACTCCAGAATGCGTGCCTGCTTTCCTGCCTCCATGTGGATAAGGTCTAGATGAGAGGCAGAAAACAACAACCAACCTATCTATGCGAGCACGTTGTTGGGAGGGGTCTGGGTACCTTTTTGAGAGCCTTGTAGTTGACAAAACTTGCGGCATACTCGGGGACCTCGAGCTGCCGCTTTTGTATTTGCTTGCCGAACTTCCTGCCGGAAGGTCAGAAACATACATCACGAGCCACCTTCCCGGCAGCGGGGAACCGAGATTAAAGGACTGAGCGATGCTTGGTTTTGGGACGTCACTCACATGTCAAGAGGTAGGAAAACAGCGCCTTGCTATGGGCTTGGTCTTGGCTCGGTGTCAAGAAAGGAAGTGGCGCCTTAGTAGGGACGACATGCAGATGAGCGCCGACGACCTGGGGTTTTAGTCGCGTACCAGCGTCCGCCGGTCGCGAATCTGGCTTGTGGCCGGACGATATGTTATCTGCAGGATGACGTTGTGAGACTTGAGCCATCCGAATGGATTTGGTAGCATGTGGAACAGGCAGTTGGCGGACGAGTGGAGGAGATAGTAACATATAGTATCCCCGAGGACGGACCATGTAACAAGGGTTGCCTCGCCGTTGCATGGACTCTTTGGGAGTAAGGGAGAGCGACCACGCAGCCAGCTCGGTTCTTCAGCCGACCTTAGTGGCGCATCAAGGTGCCTGAACAGCGACTGAAGCGGGCACGTATGAGGTTCAAAGAAAGGAGAAAGGAACGCGGTTGCATAGACGGATCGACGGATGATGAGAGAGGGGGGCACCTACCTGGGTCTGCCGGTACGTAAGTCTCCAAGCTGTATGGGGGCCAGGTACTGCCGGTAAGACGATAATGTGGCAGGTCAAGCTCCGGGATGGTGGGGGTCAGAGACCGTGTAAGTGTGTCGTGTGTGCAGTGACGGACCAAGACTGGGTGTCAAAGCAGGGTGCCGTACTGTCGGGAAGCTGCACGTGCAAGGCAGGGTCAGCACGCGATGCTGGTGACGTCTCAGGACGATCAGATGTGACGAGAGCGGAAGAGCTGTGTCTTAAAGAGACGGGAGAGAGCAGAGACGCCTATGAGGGAGGTGCAGAGACGGATATGGATCCGGCTCAGAAGGGCGGGGCGAAGTAGGCAAGGTAGTGCCGTTGAAGGGTCTCTTACTCAGAGCTTAGATCCGGGCGATGGCAGGGATAAACAGTCCCTCTTTCCGCAGCTGAGACGTTGTTGATTCGGTTACTTTGTCCCAATACACTGTGGTTCCTCGCAGATCCAGTTCGACATCCACAGGACCGAAGGAGTGGCTTGTTGGTGTCAGGGTCCTGGTTAAAGGTACTGATAATGATCCTTGACGAGATATTCAAAGTCTAATAGGTACTGAACCCCTCATGCGTTGGCGAGATGCCTTGCAGTACAGTTTCAATGGCGGAGAGAGCCTAACCGGGTTGTAGAAAGACGCTGGATACGATAGCAACGGCTGGTGAGAGTCTGAGGATAAGATGTACTTCGTACTGGGGGCAGATGAACTGGAGTAACAACCTGGAAAGTAAGAAGAGGTACCAAAGGCAGGTAGTCCAAACTCCAAAGATGCCAAGACTGTGGAGCTTTTCTGAGTCTGGAGCCACTCAGACGCTCTCTTGGCTATGACATAGGTGCCCCGGCAAGTACATATACACTTAACTGAAGCACTGTACTGATGGATCTATGCTGCATTACCTGCCCACTGCATTTGAATACAACTGGGGCCGTCTTTGCAAATTTTGTCACATCGTTCGATGCCGACCGTCAAGTGCGGACTTTGCAATTGGAGAAATGTTGCAGTCACTGCGGTACTTGCTCGTGATCTTGAAGGTTCAGTGGAAATTCCACCCAATCAGAAGCCCGGATATGCCCCCGTGGCTTCCTCGGGAGCGACCAGCGAGGCTGCTTGCACTACTGACGCTAGGACCCCCGCTAGACATCGCAGTTGCCGGCAAGTACGGTCTCCATTATGTAAACCGGCCGTTCTTACGAACTACCATGTAACATCACTCTCAGGGACAATGCAAGGGCCACAACCGGCGGCTAAATACCTCTCTCTCTAGCAGTATCATCAGAACACGTTCTCTTGTCGAGTACCTAGGGTAGGTAAGGTAGCTATACTCTCCGACTGCATCAGACCAGCCCTACACAGCTTGGATATCGAAATGCTGCCGCCAGACTAACATAGGGAATCATAAGTAAGAAGAGCTCCATTCTCCAGTAACCTCAGTCTTCTCCTCGAGACAGACGTGGCCTAAGCCTTCGTTTTCGTCTTGTCATCTTCAACAAGACTATCAGCCATAGCCTCGGCAGCTGCCTTCCTGAGCCTCTCAGCGTCATCATCTGTCTTAGCCTCCTTCCCTGCTCCCGTAGCAGCAGTAGCAGCAGTCTTGTCTTTCGTCTCCCGCTCGTCGTCGCTGTCCCCCAGACTAAAGGGGTCATTCTCCGCTACGGGACTCGGGTCGACCATGGACAGCGGCTGCCACTTGCTCGTCTTGCCCGCCGACCCGGGACCCGGCGAGGCATCCTTGGGCGGGATCCGCGGCGACGCGTTGTAGGCGTCGATGTCCTCCACCGAGTCGTTGAAGGCCACGCGCCTGCCGTCGTTGGGCTTGGGCGACTTGGATGGCGGTGGCGGCTTGAAGAGGTTCGGGTTCGCGCGGGATGGCTGGTTGGGGATGATTGGTGCTGCACACATATCAGCCAGATGTACTTATACCAAGGTCCGTAACACGCGCGAAAGCGGTAACTCACTGCCATCGCTATTGAACTTCAATCCCCCAAAATCATCACTCAACACCTCCGGATCGGCATCATACCGGTCGTACTCGGCACTCCTCCGGCTCTGATTCCTCGTCGGCCGACCCGCGAACGCCGACCCCTGTCCACCACCCTGCCCCTCCTCGCCCTCGTCAAACTGCTCGTCGATCTTCTTCTTGAGCGTGTTGAACCAAGAGTTCACCTTGGTCTGCGTCTCCATAAACCCCTTCTTCAAACTCTCCTTGATGACCGGGAAATCGTCATCCAGGAAGCTGTGCTCCCGGTCATCGTACAGCTCGTTGGGCTTGAGACCCGTCTGCTGCCGACCGCGCGGCATGGCCGAGCCGCGGCTCGAGGTCCGAGCCTCGTACGCGCCGCTGTTCTCGTAGTGCTCCGCCAGGCGTCTGGCGTAGAGCTCGTCCGCCTCGAGCTGGTCGGCCGGCGTGGCCGAGTGGCCTGCAGGAGCGGCCACGGGCCGGGGAGGTGGCGGGGGCGGCTGCTCCTCGTCGGCCTTGACGGCGTCGGGGTCGGTCATCTCCAGCAGTGCGTTAAACGCCGGTTCGACCTGCCCGCGGCTGGCGCGGAGCACGGCGCGGATGACCGAGGCGTCGATGGTGGGGAAGGCTTCCTTGAGCATCTGCTCGTTCTGCTGCTGCTCGCTGACCGGCCGGGGTGGTTTGGGCGGCGGTGCTTCGGAGCTGGCTGGGGCTCCGGCTGATGCTGCTGCTGTGGTGTTTATTTCCTTGGTCGCGCCCGTGCGATCGTCCAGCGTGATGCCGGACTCTTGGATGTCGTCGTCATCCATTTCGAGGGGTCGGGCTGTTGTTGGTGATTCGGGGACTGGTTCGACGGTTGCGGCCTTGGCCTGTTTCTATGGTTAGCGGGTAAAGTCGCGGTTGATGCGTTGGATCATCCAAGTGTTTGAGAAGTTGATAGCTTTAGGATAGGAAGGGGCCTCACCGTATCCACCGGAGCCGACATGCTGGCCGTTTCGGGTAGGTAGTTCAGCAGAACAATTTGTTGACAATAAGGTAAGGTAGACCCGGAGATGATGAAAAGCACACAGCGGAAGCAGCTCAGAGGGAAATTCGGTCAACAGGTGCAACGACAGTGAAGTTGGAGTGCCCGCATCCTGACCGTGCTTTAATGCGAGCCCACCTTCAGGGAGATTACGTAGCAGCTGACGCCACACAAACTGCCCCGCCTCAAGCCACGAGTCCACTGTGCGATAAGAAACGCGGGCTCCGATAAGCTTGTGACGGTGACGTCTCGTGCCGCGCGCTGGTGTACCCGTATGCCGCCAGCCAGAAGACCGCGGAGCTCAACATCGAGGAAAGCGGCAGGTATCCGTGCGAGTAATAGAATCCTCAATACCCCCAGCGTTCAATACGCTGTGTATCTCCTATGCCACAATGGGCAACACCTCCAGCCGTGTTACGGCGCAAGATAAGTCGGTCTACCGCCGCTTCGAGTCTCCTTCATGCTCTCTGAGCAGCGACACAGCTAACCATCCCCCCCTTATGTAGGGCTATTCTTGACCTCAAGAACCAGCGGGACAAGCTCCACCAGTACCAGAAGCGTATAACCGTCCTGACCGACCGCGAGACCCAAATAGCAAAACAGATGCTCGCCCAAGGCGACAAGAAACGCGCCCTCCTCGCCCTCCGGCGCAAGAAGTACCAAGAATCTCTCCTCTCCAAGACAGACGGCCAGTTGGAGCAACTCGAGAAGCTCACCTCCAGCGTCGAGTTTGCTCTCATCCAGAAAGACGTCCTGTTTGGACTGCAGCAGGGCACAAAGGTGCTCAAGGAGATCCACTCCGAGATGGGCGGCATCGAGCACGTGGAGAAGTTGATGGGCGAGACGGCAGATGCTATTGCTTATCAAAAGGTAGGTTCTCCTCCCCTCCCGGCGGGCGATGTGTTGGCAAATGGGGTGATGCTAATAGCGTGCTTTTTCTACCGTGTAGGAAGTAAGCGACATGCTGGGAGACAAGATATCCAACCAGGACGAAGACGAGGTAGAAGAGGAGCTGGCGGCCCTCGAAGCCGAGCTTGGTGGAGGGGAACGCACAACTGTGGTGCCATTACCAACTGTACCAGACACAGAGCTCAAGGGCGATAGAACGCAGACCGGACCGGAACCAGAACCGGCTCGGGTCCCCCAGGAAGAACGGCAGGCTATGTTGGCCTAGTTGCCGCATGGATAGGTGTGGGCGCATGTTGGAGTTAGTTGCCTTGGTTATCTCTGTGTTTATTAATCTTATACGATCGCAGCGTCGCAGACAGGCTGCAAAAGGCGCCCGGTCACGGTGTCACACTTTTATGAATACACTTATTTGGTATGAACAGGGCTCCAGTCGAGTCCTAAAGCGATTTGTACATGCACATACAGGCAAGTTGGGATCCCATCCGTCGCACGCTAAACCCTTGGCATGCCACCTATGCCTTCACCTAATGCTCTGAAAGAAACCCTGCCTGTACGACTCTATGATGCTAATGCAATCCGGAAACGGGTATATAGCCGGCGAACGCCACTGAATGCTTTCAAGCGAGCCACTCTTCCCCCTGAACACCCTCTAAATGCCCTATCCTTTGAGATCATGCCCAAATGCCGCTCAGCCAGCCCTTCCTTCCTCCGAATTTCGCGAAATGACCACCAAAACGTCCTGATAAGTGATCTCAAGCAAGCAAAGCGTCTCTCTCATTCGATATAGATAACGCCATCCTGTCTTGAAGGCCGCGGTGCAGGTGGTGCGTAGCCCGCCCCTGGAGAAATCATGCTTGCCGATGGATCCTGGGTACGGTATGTACCTTCGCGCTCGTTGATACGTCGCTGTACCTGTTCATCATTTCTATCTCTAGTGCCCATGTTAGCATAGACAATAACAAGCGCACTGTAATTGCCACTAAACTTACCCATGGCGAACGAATTCATATCGGACAACTCTCTCCTGCCTAGGGAGACTGTCCCGTGTATCCGGCGTGCCGTGGGGGTATCGTTGGTCGTATCCGTTTCCGACTAGTCCTTGGGATGGTACATCCATAATTGCTCCTCTTGGGTATGCATTGGTATATGCTTGCGCCTCAGCTCTCCTGTTTTGGGGTTCATGTGGTCGGGGGAACATGTTCGAGACCGGGATGCAATCTAGGGGCAGGCGGCGGTCAACCTCAGGTGCTTGGGGGTATGAATCCACGGGTCCCCGGATCCGACGGTCGATATATTCCACTCGCTCTGCAGGAACTGGTCGTCGGACAAGCACCGACTCAGACTCTCCTCCGGTACGAACGGGTGCTGGGTATGACCGGTACGGGCCTCTCCATGTCTGCTCGTCCTCTACGACAATAGGACGCGAAGCACTCCTATAGCGAGCGCCGCTACCGTCATCGGGGACGGTCGGATGCCATCTCGTCTCCGGAGCGGTTTCAGAGGCAACACTGTGATTTTGAGCTATGGCGAAACGCGCATCCCCCTGCCTGGAGTAGGCGACATCCGCGGGAATGTAGTCGTTGCGGGACGAAGAAGCCGGATTTGCCTGGTGATAACTGGAGTTGGCTATAGTTACGGGACGATGTGCGACGGGGACTCGCATCTCCGGGCGGAAAAGGCCGCTGGCCGTTGAGCCAACAGCACCTGCAGGTGAATACGCATACGGCATGGGCTCAGGACGCCCGGCGGCACCGGCTTGTCGATAGACTCGGATAAATCCCTCCTCTGGAACCAGTGAAGAAGCATACTGTGGCTCTGTCTTCTCGTATTGCAAAGCTGGCCTGGACTGCCAGTGCTCAGGACGCTGATCCTGTCGACCATCCTCTAGCGTCTGCGCAGAAAACTGAGAAGCCAAAGGAGATCTCGGCTCGATGGACGGCACCAAGTAATCTTTGAGGTCTTCAGGGGCCGGCCGGCTTACCACCGTACACATCCCAGGCGACGAGCGGAATGCGGAACGGGACCCAACTACGGGCCTATATCCGTTCCCGTCACTGCCTCCATTACGTTGACCTTCATCTTTCTCATAGTAATATGCAGGTAATTGGGAGCCGGGAGCAGTCACATGATCAGGGCTGACGCGATAGGCATGCGACAGACGGGCATCCCGCCGTGCTCCTGGGAGATGTACCGCATTGGCATGGGGGTCCTGCCGAGCACGGTATCCGCTCGGCCTCGCGCCATCATCACGGTCAGCCCCATACGGCTGATAGTGTGGTTCAGGCTCCCGGGGTCTCTGAAATATATGGCCTTGCGGCCTAGCCATGGTCGCAGGAATTGAGCCAAACGGTGAGTGGTCATGTCCTTGCCGCTGGCGATTTACGGCTTGTTGCCAAGCCTGGTCTCTGACGGCCTGGTATCGTTGGAACCCGCGGTGAGCCTTTTTGGCTGCAGCCTTGACACGCTCAGCCTCAGTATACTCCTGGACAGAGGGTAGCCTGGCAATGGCTGCTTCAGGATGAGGAGGCGGTCTACTGGCAGAAGCAGACGCGTGCTGCCGCACAACCGGGGGCCTCTCACCAGTGGAAGCAGCAGTCTCATCGCTGCTCTCGCCCGAGGTCATGTCCGTGTCCTCAGCATCGGCATCTTCATCGTCGTCTTCGTCTTCCTCGTCATCGTCCTCGTAGTCGTCTTCGGAGTCAGAAATGACAACAACCTCTCGCAGGATCTCATCGAGCTGATCTCGACCGTTCTCCTCGTCTCCTCGCCACTTGACGAGGATATCGAGACACAGCTCCTCTACAGCTCGCCTTGCGTTGGCCCACGTCGTTTCCCTTAGGAGCTTATCATACCGCGTATGTGTATGTCGAATATGAGAAACAACAGCAAGTTGCACTCTCCGCGACAGAGTGAGGTCGGCCGCAAGCCCAACAAGCGGCACACCATCGAGGGATTTGGCACCCTGAAGTGACGGCGAGTATCTGTTCGAATCACTTTCATTCTTACAATGACGGCGTCGCCAAGGGGGTAGGTACATACCTTTTTGAAAGAGTGTTCGATGATAATCTGTCGATCTGTATTCGGTATCCTTGGGAAGAGATCTCTGATCGCGGCGTCAGCCTGCTTGTTGATCTCTTCTTGATCGTCTGGTATTGGCTCAGGGACGTCCAGATGAGCCTGTTGAGGAATATCGTCCATGTCGCCCAAGGATGCACGCGCCTGTTCCACTATCCTCTCCCGGATGTGGTGGCCAACTCGGTTTAAGGCTTTTGTGAGGTCCGGAACTCCATTTCCACTCGAGTATGTCTGCAAAACATGCCCGTTAGCGAGGGGGTGCTCGAGGTAAAACATCAAGAGGTGGTAAGCATGACAAACCGAAACAATGAAGATCATAGCTTCTTGTTCTCTCGACAGTTCCTTGCATGCTGCAGTCAGTGCAGGGTTGCCAATAGGAACGAATTCGTAACCGGGCGGCGGCTCTCTATTCGTGGTGACCTATTAATTGGTGAGAGAGTGTTCAGCAAGATGCGATCCAGGCTTGGGTTTTGACTACCGTAAACTCAAGTTTCTTCTTTTTGTTTGTGTTCTCGACAAACTCGAAGTATGAGCGATGCTTTGACTTTGTTTGAGCCGGGTCGGGCTTGGCAACCAAGCCAGTAGGAAGTCTTCCATCCAAAACATGGAGATGGCCTCTTCTGTCCCTCATATGCCTCGCTTTGGCATGGTTACCGGCTGTGCCCCTGATCAGGGCCCTCGGCCTGTGTATGCCAGTCTTCCTGGTCCCGGCCTTGGTGCCGGCTTTCTTTGTTCTACCCATGTTGGGCCTTAACAGCTTACCATGGCAAATGCGATGTAAAGATGACGCATCCGCGAGATAAGTATCAAGCAGTTAGTGTGCAGATATGATGCCACCTAGTTCTGTGGCAAGACCAGCGGTGTTCACCAAAGTTGCGCCACCCTCCAACACTGTCGCAATGTGGAAGGAAGTGTTCTGGGTAGTTCCTTGATGAACAAGACAGACGGACACTTGCCGAGACAGAGCGTAAGTACCAGGTACGACGCTGACAGCAGATGGCCTGCCACGCAACTTGAAGAACGGAAAACCCTCAAATGGAAGGAAATAAAACGGAGCTCAGATGCGACTTGGACTGTCGCAAAGCCTTGGGGAAGAACACCCGTGGACGGTACTCGGAGTTCCGTTAGGAATTGCACAGTTCAGTCCCAGCGCTGGGCTTTAGGTTTAACAAGAAACCAAGAAATCCACACAGGATTTGTCGCGTGAAGGAAAGTCACGCTAGGAGACTGGTTGTTTGGCGGAAAGAGCCTCCCAAGTCGGGCACCCTCGATTTCAAGATGTTTGTTGAGGGAGGAAGGTCAGTGAGGAAGGTACGCCCGATGGGTACTCTTAACCTTGACCAGAGGCAAGATGACACGCGAAATGTGGAGCCCGCGTGGCTGACAGGCTTTAGAAAGTTCGGCGCTAAGGTTAAGGTAAGGCAGCGCCACAAGGTCGAACAACTGTGGCTTAACCCTCCTCCAAGTGCCTTTTCTTGCCTCTACTTCGTAGATGGTTTGATACTCGGCACCGGTGCAGACTTGATGAATACCTTACATCGAGATCCCTGATATTATTCATAGTTTTGGCACTCAAGGTGATCAGATCCGAGGCATGTTGCGGAAGAGTTAATTTTAACAACACATCGCCGTGTGCTATAGTAGGTCGTCCCTTCCACCAGGGAGACTGGATGGCCCTTTGTGATATTCTCGTCGGAAAGAACAACATCTGTGCAGATGGCCGAGTTAGATCTGGGTGCGTCGTTTATTCCAGCACTGCACAAGCCTGCAGCATTGCTCCCGATAGCGAAGCATCGAGAGAGCCTGCTGTATCTCGTTGAGACTTATCCGGTGACTATTGTCGTTGGCCAGACTGGCTCTGGAAAGTCGACACAGATTCCGCAGTTTCTTGAGCAGGCAGGATGGTGTGCTGACTGGAAAGTCATTGCTGTAACTCAGGTAAGAGATGATCCCTGGATTCAAGGCACAATGTCAGACAGCTGACCTGACGACGCAGCCGCGGCGTGTCGCTGCAACAACGGTTGCAGTCCGGGTTGCAGAGGAGGTTGGATGCGAGCTCGGGAAAGAAGTTGGGTATTCTATCCGCTTTGAAGATGTCACCTCCGCCACCACCCGCATCAAGTTTCTCACAGATGGACTCCTCATCAGAGAGGCTCTTGTGGACCCTCTCCTCACCCGCTACTCTGTCGTCATGGTGGACGAAGCTCACGAGAGATCTATCAGCTCCGACATACTACTAGGTCTGTTGAAGAAGATTCGGAAACGCAGACCGGAGCTACGCATCATCGTCAGCAGTGCGACCTTGCAGGCCGAGGAATTTCTTCGATTCTTCTCCGAAGATGCGGACGAGCCGACACTGCAGAACGGCGCAGAGAAAGTCGGCTCCATTATCAGCCTCGAAGGGCGGACATACCCTATTGACATCCTATATTTGGAATCACCTGCTGAGGATTATGTTGAAAAGGCCATATCCACTGTCTTCGACATACACACCTCTGAGCAAACGGGTGACATCCTCGTTTTCCTCACCGGAAGAGAAGAGATTGAGAACGCGGTTCAAGCTGTATCGGAACGATCTTCTCAGCTACCGCCTCACTCGAAATCTTTACTTCCGATGCCTCTCTTTGCTGGCCTCACCACCGAACAGCAAATGTACGTCTTCGACGAGGCACCCGAGAACACGAGGAAGGTCATCTTCTCCACAAACATCGCAGAGGCTTCAGTTACTATAAACGGAATTGCGTATGTCGTGGACTGCGGTTTCGTGAAGCTCCGCACTTATAACCCGAAAACCGGCATCGAAACCTTAACAGCCACTCCCGTATCGAAAGCCTCGGCTGCCCAGCGAGCCGGACGAGCCGGACGGACAAAACCCGGTAAATGCTTCCGACTATATACAGAAGATGCCTACCGGGCCCTGACCGATACCAATGTGCCGGAAATCCAGCGGTCCAACCTGGCACCCTTTATCCTACAGCTGAAGGCACTAGGCATCGATAACGTCGTGCGGTTCGATTTTCTCACCCCTCCACCCGCCGAGCTGATGATCAAGGCACTGGAGCTCCTTTACAGCCTCGGAGCTGTAGACGACTATGCAAAGTTGACTAAGCCCCTGGGCACGAGAATGGCGGAACTAGC
This sequence comes from Coniochaeta ligniaria NRRL 30616, assembly GCA_001879275.1. Taxonomy (NCBI): domain Eukaryota; kingdom Fungi; phylum Ascomycota; class Sordariomycetes; order Coniochaetales; family Coniochaetaceae; genus Coniochaeta; species Coniochaeta ligniaria. The sequence goes on along the minus strand of KV875099.1, from coordinate 1,049,451 downwards.
GGTCGAGCCCATGATGGCGAAGACGTTGCTCTCAGCCCCGAGCTTCGGGTGTCTGAGTGAGATTCTCACCATAGCGGCCATGACGAGCCTCGGCGGCAATGTCTGGGTCCAGCAAGATGAGGACAAGAAGCGTGTGGAGAGCACGAGGCGGAAGTTTGCTGCTGAAGAAGGTGACCACATCACCCTCCTCAATGTCTACCAAACCTTCGTTACAAAGGGTCGCAAGGAGGGCCGCTTTTGCCATGATAACTTTCTCAACTTCAAGGCCCTCACACGCGCTGTCAGTATCCGGGCGCAACTTAAGCGTTATCTTGAGCGGTTCGGTATCTCTGTTGATGAGTCGCTTGCCAGCGCAGGGACCCAGAACAACAAGGCCGAGCAGATTTGTCGATGTCTGACGGCGGGTTATTTTGCGCATGCCGCGAGGATGCAACCCGATGGCACGTTCCGAAATGTTTCGGGAGGCACCGTCCTACATGCGCATCCGAGCTCGCTCATGTTCAATCGGAAGGCTGACTGGGTCATCTTCCACGAGGTGTTTGAGACAGGCAACAAGATTTACATTAGGGATGTCTCGAAAATCGAGAAGAACTGGCTACTGGAGTATGCGCCGGAGTACTATCAGACAAAGTCACGATCTGTTCATGGTGAGCTCTGACTCGGATTGACCAGGTTTTTGGGGCTTCCTTCAACCTCTAAGGATATAAAAGGGTTCGAGAACGGTCAGCTTTTGCAGCAACGCCACACGATATCCTCATGGTCTGCAAGCACGTCTTCCATCTTGAAATCAGAGGACCTGTCGGGCGGGCGAGATGATCAGCCGCGAGGCATGTACTAGGTACAATAGGTTGGGATCGGCAGCCAACTGGGGGGACCTCTGCTGCATGTCACATGTTGGTGGCTTGGACTTCGGAATCAGCTCTGGCACAGGCAAAAGAAGCGCACATCTTCGTGTCCTTATCAGTACATTGGCAGTGCGAAGTACAGCTTACCATATCACTGTGAAATGCTCACGATTAGGTGCCTCGTCTAAACTGGATTTTCGAGAGAGGCAACCTTACCAGTAGGACGGCAAAGGACCTTGGGTCAGCATACATAGACATCAGATTAACAGACTGAAGAAGTCTGTACACAGTATTGCTATGTCATTATAAGTTCCAGGTTATAGGCCGAGTTTCCAATCACCTTTCAGCAGCATTGCAACATGGAATTAGGGATCTCAGGATCTGGCAACCGGTTTGCACGCTGTTTCCAGCCCTTGTCGCCTATGATACTGGACCATGGGCAAGTACATTCATGCCCGAAATCGTAGTGGAGTGACTTTGCGGATCAAGTTGACACCAGCAGGCGCAGGCGCGTTGAGACAGACGAGATTAGCGCCACGATTGGCTTGAGGCGCTATTTCTAGCTGCAGCACCGGTACCTTAGTACTTGCTGTGGGTGCGAGGGTCTGATGCAGGAACAAGAGAGGATCGGATCTGATTTGCCAGTCCAAAGTCCAAGGAGCAAGCGACCCACCACTGGAATTCTTGACCCCCCTGGCAACACATCCCCTTTTTTGATTAAACACTAAAATGAGCATTTCCCATTCGTCAACGCCTCAGGGCCGCGTTGTTGCAGCTCCGCCGAGTGGCCTTGCCCGCTGCAAGTTGTTGTTCGCCTCGAACACTCGAACTTGAGCTTCTTCCGCTCGGAGATTGCTAGCAGCAGCAAAAGAGGAGTCCACTGGGGGGAGCCTGGTCTGGCCTGCTAACAAAGCAGCAAAGGAGAACGAGAGTGGACACAGCAGGCACAGTGCTGCTGGCTGGACCCTGTTTGCTGACTTTGCTCCTCCGCCAGTGTTACAATCTGCCCCTTCTCCCAAGGTTCTACACCTCTTGAGTCGTAATCCTAATCCGCTCTCACCTTCGCCTTCTTTCTCTAACCTCATTCTCCCTTCCTCAACCTCACTCTCTCCCTTCCTTTCGTCTGTTGGCGTCGGTGATTCACTCTTTTGTGCCTGCCAGCGGGCGTGTCGTTCCTTTCACGAGTTTCACAAACTCTGACCTTCATTTCATCAACAAATCACAGTTTGTTTCCTGCAGCAACTTGTCCACTCCTTACCGATTACACTACGGACCGCACTTCACGAAAACCTGCATCTTGTCCCGTCTGTTGCAGTCCAATTCGTCAGACGATCTCCCGCTACGATACGAACCGCTTCTTGTTCGAAAACAAGATTCTTTGACGACGAAACCTCCCGCGTTATGACTAGAATGACAACATTATATCGCATCTGTTAATCGTGGGTTTCTTCCGCTTTGCCGGAAGCACAGCTCTGCCATTATCCGCATAAGACGTTATCTTCGTTGCAGATCCGGAGGAGGAGGACCGAGAAGAGGGTTACAAAAGCTTTAGCTTTCGTCGAGAATGGATGGTGCAGCGATGGTCGGGGACGGTTATGTCCTCGGTCCTAGGGTCCCATTGTTGAGGAACCGTGATGCAATGGACGTCCCAAGTCCGGTTCTGGGGGCCAGAGTGCCCAGTCGGGTGATGCCTCGGGCAACCGATACAACCTCTGCGGATCCATGCGACGGCAAATCGGCATCTTCACAATTCTGCGAGAAGCCTGCCTCATCTAGTGGCGCGACACTTCCTATCGCACTTGGTGTTGCGTAAGTGCATACTCTCAAACCACTAGGCTCTCTCTGACACTTCTAATAGCATCCCGCTGGTGGCTATCATTTCTGTCTTGCTTTATCTTCACTTTAGGGTCAACAGAAAGCTGAGGAACGAAGATGCCCAAGACCCTCACAAGTCTCTGGACTTCGGCCTAGACGTCACGAAAGGGGCAAAGGCGAATCGGAAGAGCATGCTTGGCGGATACGAGAAGGACAATCATACCCGACACAGGCAGATGTCCATGGACTTGAACCTGTCAAGCCCATATCTTCTCCCGCCGGCTCTGCACGACTCACGGGAGTCTCTGCATTCTTTGGCAAGGACCATTCACCAAAACGAGGATCCTTATCGGCCGATAAATCAGCTTATGGGAGACGGCGGTTCGATCAGGTCGCCCTCAAGGGGTCCGGATGGTGCGTCCATCTACAGTCACGAGTCTAACCGTCAACAGCGGCGGTCCCTGCTCGGTCCGGGTGGTGCGTTTAATGGCCCCCCTCGGCAGAATCTGATCCCCAAGGACGCCTCGTATAGGAAGCCTCCGCCAGTACTTCCCCCAATCTCGACAGCTTCTCCTGCACCTTCGGCCAGAGATCCCTTCCGCTCGCCTTCTGAGCGATCAATCGAAACCTCACCTTATCCCGACGAGAAAGACGGCCTGGTTATGCCCACAGCTTCCGAAATTCAAGAACCAGCTCCTGCCGCGTACCGACTTTCCGACAAGTCGAGTCCACTACCGCAGTCTCATGAGCCTGTCAACGAACTCCCCGGCAGCGTCGTACAGCACAATCGTCAGGATGGCCGCATTCGAAGTCAGCAGGCCGTCATTCACGAGAGGGGGCCGTCAGCGATCGAACTTGACGCGATACAGGCGAGATCTCCTCCGCCCCAACCCTCGGCGCTCCCATTGTCACCACCAGCGGCCAAGTCCTTGCCTGCCGTCCCACAAGTTGCTGCTCCAATTTTGGAAGAGCCTCTAGACTACTACGACGACTACGCGCACATGCCTCAAGGCAATCACGAGCACCCGGTGAACGACGGCTATGAGGAAGATCGTGGCCGGACACATCAGAGGGAATCTTCGTACTATGAACCCCAACAGCATCAGGTCGGACTCGGGATTCCACAGCAAGACAACCACCGCCTTTCTGTAGGGTTCCGGCCGCTCCCCCCAGATGAATTGATGGATACGGAAGATCCTGAGACACGGGCAAACCGGATCCGTTCATTTTACAAAGAATACTTCGATGATTCCAAGGATGGCGCCACCCGGCAACCACAGATGGTCCCTCCGGTGCCGCAGCTGCACCAACAGCAGTACCAACAGCACGGCAACTACCCTCAGGGCGGGACAGAATACTACGAGGACTACGACCAGCACTATGCGGGCGGCGATGATCCGTACTACGATCCCAATGCCAACGCTTTTGTTATGCCATACGCGCAGCCGGTTGCACGCCGTGCTATGACGCCTCCCCCATCTGGCTCGAGATTCCAAGGGCAGCGTGCGCCTCCCCGAGGCTACCACGGCTCCATGGGAGACATGAACATGGGCATGCCTGGCATGCGGGGACCGCCTCGGCCAGGTTCGTCGGCCTCAAGGCAGTATGGCTCGCCGCGCCCTGGAACCTCACAGTCAGGAGCCTGGGGCCGACCGCGGGCAGGCTCAAGCTTGTCAGCATACGGACCAGGCCGTAACGGACCTCCTAAGAAGGCACTGCCCCCTCCCGTAGCCCTAAGCACGCTCCCGACGCCCTCGAAACTCAAGGACGACTCGTTTGCCATCTTCAACGCTGCTGACTTTGCGCCGCCCGAGACGTATAAAGACCGTGTCGCTGGTCGGTCGCAGAGCCCAATGGGCGAACGCAGGCCGTACGCACCCGGCGTTCCTGTTCACTCACCGTTGATCAACGCCTTTGAGGAGATGCCTTCTTTGCCCAGCCCGTAAGTTACACAACCTTGTGTCACCCCCTCCCACGTCTTGAGTCAACTGACAGTCTCCCAGTCACCTCCTTCGCAAATCAAACACCTTCACAGGCCTCGACTTCGCGCCGCCGCGCAAGTTTGTCGAGAGCGACAACCGCAGCGAGACGGGCTCGATCCGCAGCAACCGCAGCGGCATCTCGGCCGTGCAGCTGGGCGCCATCCGGAGCGGGGCTGGTAGGGTCAGCAAGCTCCCCGGCGACACCATCTTCACACAGGCCGCGATGGAGCAGAAGCTCAAGCCCTCGTGGACCATGCGCGACTAGTGGCCGTCCCGTATCAACCTGGATTGGGGATCAGTTTTGGATAGGAGCTAGGAGTTACTTGGGTTGGCGAATGTGAAGCGCGATCCAGTGGCGGCAGCTCAGGATGTGAAGGACATGTGTCGGCATGATGACCAGGCCTCTTAGGTTTAAGGTTCACCGTGCCACCGCCACCTACCGTTGCCATGGTCGGCAGACTTCGGTTAGGAGAGCGGAACCTTCACGCATTTGCATCGTTATCGTTATTATTTACCGTCATCATTGGTGCCTTGCTGCATGATATGGTTATCATATATAGAGATTGGCTGGGTACTCCCGGGTTTAGGGTAGATCTTGCATGAGCAAAAAGGTTGGCGGTTCTAATGAAGCCTTCAAACATCCATCACTTTCTGTCTGCTGTCGACGGACTCTTTGCGATCCCTTACATTATCTTGCGATGCTTCATTCTGCTACGACCGAGTCCTGGTTTGATGGATGTCAGTCAGCACGAGCGGTAACGTGTGATGCCTGTCGCCACCGGACACTAAGGTAGTCTCCAAACTCACACGTGGAGTAAGCTGGCACAGAAGCTATTTTTGAACCTGCCAGATGAGCGCACCCAATCACGCCGCTGGCTCTCTGTTACGGACCGATGGTGGCGCTCGAGATGGAATGCTAGGTGCATACTATGTATCGAAGAGGCTCAGCTCGAGCTGGAGAATACTGTGTCAGGTGTGTATACTTCGTACTTGTCAATGTTGTGCATTCAGCTTGTTGTTGATCCACAGCGCACAGGTACACTACGAAGTGCCCGAGTATATTCCAGTGTGGTACGAATAGAGACGGACTCCTTCTACTGTGCCTAAGGTATCTTGGGCGGTTGAATTTGGCCGAAGAGACTGAGGTGCCTTGCAAGTTTGGAAGTTTGAACATCCAGATGAGGGGTCGTCGGCATGGAGCGACCCCAAAGCTGGCATGTGTTTCGGTTCTCCCATCGCCATTGTTCGTCGATCCGGGATGACGTCGAGAAGTGTCTGAGAAGGCTACCGTTGCAATAACAGAAGCCTATTAAGGCCTTCTGAGCTTAGTTCTTGAGCGTATTCCTTGTCGGACTGCTGCCAGTACTACAGTACAGTGTTCTCCTTCTAGCCTATGGAGGTACCTACCTGGTAGGTACGTAACGTCATAATGAAAAGGGGAAGTTTGACACTTTATCCAAACGTAATTGCGACCAAGTTGCAATACAGTGAGTGGTGATGGAAGTAAGAATCTGCGTATGCAAGCCTGACTGTGCAGCAAACCGAAGCAGCATATCATCTGATCTGGACAACAGCTGCAAGCTGGCTGCAGGTAGTCCAGTTAACGCTCTCGGGATATTAAGTTTCTTGTTGGAGGTGTGGAGGATGTGTCTTCCCTTTCTGCCGGCCTCGCCGTTGCGAAGGTGCGAGTCAGTGACGACTGGGGAAACAAACACAATGAAACCGATCCGGATGCGATCAGCTTCCAAGTGGAGAGCTTCCAAGGTTCCTGCTACCTGTACTGTGTACTACCAAGGAACTTCAAGTGCCAAGAAATCCTGCCAGAACTGTCAACAAGATACTTTATGACACCGGGGCCCTTTCTTTTTGACTTTTGACACATTTGACATGCTCTGGACTGTCCCGAGTGAGGCCTGGCAGTGTGAAGACAAGACAGACAGACGCTCACAACTCCGTGACATGGATCACGCACTCTTGCTGACTCGGACCACGACAATATACCAGAGTCTTATACCCCAACATCCACACCGATCCAACAGGAACTCTCACTCTTGGTGATACTCGCACTTCTGGCGCTGCATCCGGACGAGAAGAAAAGCCGCGGAACACGGAACGGAAGCAGCAAAAAAGCACTATCTACGGAGTCCCTCGATAGCCCACAAGGCGGCCATCACCAGGTCATCGCTGGCATCGAATTGCCACTTCTCTGGACTTACACAGAGCATCTATCGCAGCTGGACGCTGATCAGTAAGCAGAGGAGAGACACGACAAGCGAACCGAGTGACAATTGGGAACAGCACTGGATGAATCCTTGAGTTACTAAAGCCTCCCGGCAGAAGGATCTCATCTCGGATCGTCCATCCTGCTGCACAAGCCAGAAAACGATCTGACGGAGATCCACTCACGCGGAGCAAAAGACGAGCAAGAGAGGGGGGGCCGCCACTGCAAAATACGATCCAGTCTTGCCCGTCTGCGGCAAAAAGCGACGCTTCCAGTGCTGCTGCGCCATCCGGACGCCAAAACCCATCCCCGTTGTCGAAACGACGAGACAATACGGGCGTCATCTCAATTCTCAATCCTCTCTTTTCGACAGTATCCAGTATCCTGTGTTTCGGCGCCCTCTTTTCTATCATTAACAACCCCTATCAAGTCGCTTCGAGTCCTCTTTTGTCGCGACCAAGGCCACAGGCGCCAAGCAGGCAAAATACGCTACTCGCTCGGCCCTCGTCCATTCATTTCGTCTCAAGATCGCGACCTCAAACCTAAAACACCTCCTTTGGCACCATCTGCGAAACTCTCCCGCTCTTGCTTGCCTTGCGCCAGCGTCGATTGATCCTTGGACTGCGTCCATCATCAGCGCGCCTATTCCAACTAAGGTTCCGTCCTGACCTGAAGGTGCGTTTGCATACGTGTTTCCCCCATCCGCCTCCCGCTCAGTCCTTGTGCTCCGCTTGCTCCACGCTTGTATCACTCGTCTCCTGGCTTTTGAGCCTATGGACCTGAGATATTCACTGTACCTGCATCACCATTTGTCCTCCTACTCCGTCCTTTGCGTCACTGTCGCCCGCAAGATTCACATCCCCCAGGCTCTGCCCTGGCCCAGTCAGTTCCTTTTCTACCCACCATCTCGCCATGTCCCTGCACTTGATTCCAGCCCTGCTCTTGCCATACTAGATATGCATTGTCTTCGTTGCTAACATGGCCGTCCATCGTAGGGATCTCCCGCGGTTGAAGCGTCGTGCCTTCATCATGTCTAATAATACAAGTACGAACAGTCCGAGCACATCGGATCCGCTAGCGTCGCCGACGACGAGTGACCTTCCTGAGTCGAGTTCGCCTACTAATCCTCCTACCACAGCTGCACCGCCAGACACGACGTCGTCGGTTCCTCCTACTAGTTTACCACCGACTACTTCGGACCTACCTACCTCGACTCCTCCCACAACTCCTCCCACCACAAGCAATCCTCCGACCACATCAGAGCCGCCGACTACCAGCACACCTACGTCGTCGTCGAGGACGTCGACATCGACACCACCGACGACAAGCGCACCCACGACTAGTCAGTCACAGACAACTATTATTAGGACATCTGTCATAACCCCAAGCACACCTGGAGGTCCCTCGAGTACCATTTTTGTCACAATAACCTCGACTTCAGACGGAAGCAACACTGGCACATCATCCTCGTCTTCAGCAACAAACACCTCCTCGTCGGGAGCTGCTCTAGACCCGGGCGCCAGTGCCAATAATGGCTCTCTTAGCAACTCGGGCAAGATCGCCATCGCGGTAGTCGTGCCCATTGTGGGAGTAGCACTACTCGTCGCGGCCGGTATTTTCCTCTGGCGCAGGCGGAAGGCGCAGAAGGACCTCGAGGAGCAGCGACGGAAAGAAGTCGAAGACTATGCCTACAACCCCAATGCCGACCCGACCATCCCGGGGGTCGCCGGTGCTGGCGCGGCCGGCGGCGCCTACGAGATGAGGGAGGATGGCTCGGCCGGGTATCGCGGCTGGGGCTCGACCACGCTCGCCAGCTCGACAGGCAGGAAAGCTTCGACGACCATGTCGGGCGGTGCCGCGGGAGCTGCATACAGCGACGCCCCCACCTCGCCGACGCACGGGAACATCTCGGACACGCGGTCCGGCGAGCCGCTGATGACCATGACGGACGGATCGCACTCGCCCGAGGGCGAGATACTGGGCGCCATGGGCCCCTCCTCGTCCAACAACCGCGTCACAGACGTACACCGAGGCCCGTCGAACGCCTCGTCATCCTACAGCGCCGCCGCGCGCTCAGACGGGTCCGGAGAAGGCGGCATCGGCGTCGCGTACGGCAGCGGAGGACCGGGCTACTACGACCAGTATCCCGCCAACGGGAACCCGTACACGGACGGAGGCGCGGTGCCGAATCGCCAAGGACCGTCGGAGCTGGGCGGTGGGCAGCCGGTTATCAGAGACGTGACGGCCAGGAGGAACACGCGCATCGAGAACCCGGCGCATTACCCGCAGCAGAGCGCCGGTATCTCCCAGAACTTCTAGTTGGTAGTCTGCATACGGCCCTGCGGCAAAAGCCTTTTCTGCGTTTCTCTTGCATACGATACCCTATTCCCTTGGCCGACAAAACACCATCGTCCCGCCAATATTAGGGACCGTCCTTGGCGTTATCTTGTTGTTGGGATCCTGCATACTCGGCATATCTTCTCTTTAGCGATCTCACCGTTACCTGTACTTAATCACTCTTTCCCTCCTTCTCCGGTGACTGCGGTTTGCCGCTTCCACACCTTGATCCGGAACCTCCCAAGTCTTCTGCACATATCGGCGCCAGTCGCCTTCACCTTCCCGGTTACGGGATTCATGTATCTACCAAAAAGTCAAGCACAAATGTTGGACGATAATTGCATTTTCCTCTATTGTTGGGAATGGCAGTCTCGCAGTGGTTCACTCTGACTTTGACTTGTATTTGAGAGCCTGTTCACTGCATCGTGGTGGATGTCTGGGAGGGAGGATGTGCTCCGTCATAGGAATACACCTCTGTCCGTGTTCAGGATGGATGGTGGTAGTGAATGGAATCAGTGAGTGAACGGGGCTTGGGCTCACACGTGGGAGGGACAGAAAGCGTGCTTTGCGAAGGAGTAAAGACGTAGTCCTTCCTGCCCGATGGGATAGATGGAGACGTGGTACGCGCTGTAGCGAATACAAGTTCATACACAAACTTCTTTGCCTCATGGCTCTCCTCGCGACTCTCTTGATGTGTCATATAAACTCTTGAACCCAGACAAACTCGACCAATTCTTTTGCGGCCTTGATCCTCCGAGGTATACAATCCCTATCTTTCGCCTCCACGTCTCACAACCGTCCACGGTCGAGTCTCTTCCCAACACCCTCACTAAGCTCAACCCTGTCCCACCAGAACCGACACCTCTCCAGCTCCCACTCCGTCAGCGCCTCCAGCCCAACAGGCGTGCCCGCGCTCTTGCCCCCCTTCTCCGTCCACCTCTCGTCGTTCCCTTCGCCAAAAACGACTATCTCGCCCTTCCCCCGCCCCCCAAACGGACTGACAAAAGCAGGCCACCCGCCCGCTTGACCAGAAACGGGATTCGGGTCGCCGGCCGGCGACACGACAAAGTTCACCCACGCCGCGTGCATCGCGTCCGCCACCTTCCTCAGCCCCGGACGGGCGGCAGCAGCCGTGCGGTTCTGGCCCGCCGAGCCGGACGCGGGGGGCGGCGAGACGACGAGCATGTCGTGCGCCACGACGGGCGCCTCGTCGCCGTGGTTCGCCGTGCCCCACCGCGAGGCCGCGGCGTAGCGGTAGACGTAGACGGGACTACCGCCCTTGTTCGGTGCGGGCGGGTTCTCGCCGACGGCGCTGCGCAGGCCGTAGGAGTTGTGGGCTGACTTTGAGAATGATGGGTTTGAGGCAGATGGGGAATAGGTGGAGAGGAAGTGCGCGGTCTGCAGGACCGGACAGATGTAGGCGTAGTGGCTGTACGCCGCGTCCAGACGGGTCCATTGCGCGCCCTTGCCCTCTGGCACCGCCTTGTACGGGCTTGAGGCGTCTGTGACAGGGTCCGGGTAGAGGGCTTCCAGCGCGTCCAGGTCGGCTGGGCTGAAGCCCGGGATGAGGGCGGAGAAGAAGGATCTGAAGTCGGCGGTGGTGTTGGCTTTCTCGGGTATGAACAGTGTTCCCTCGTTGGTGTTGAAACCCGTCAGCACCGGGATGCTGAGGTGGCGGCCCTGCTGCCACGAGAGGAGGGGTAGGTCGGGGATCACCGCGTCTACAGAGGTGTTGGAGTGGCTTGAGTTGGAGAGGGAGTTGGGTCCGTCGATGACGGGCTGGAAGGGCCAGGTCACGCTCGGTTCGTACTTGTTCCAGAGGGCTTTGGAGGCTTTGAGGATGGTGGCTGCGGGCAGGGTGCGGAGGGTAGGGAAGATGGACGATTCGGGCACGCCCTCTATGCCTGCTGCGACGAGGAACTCGCGGAACTGGATTAGGTGCCGGTGGTGAGTTGGGTAGAAGGTTGCGCGGGCGGTTGTTGCGCCGGACTCGAGGATGGCTTTGGCGAAGGGGACAGACGAGGAGCGGGAGTAGTACATTAGGTGGTGGCCGATCTGGGTCGCGTGTTAGACGCATGAAAAGGAGTCACGGAGAGGAGGGACATGTACTTACAGAGTGTGCACCAGCACTGAGGCCCATGATGGTCACATTGTCCGGATCACCGCCAAACTCAGCAATGTTAGCCTGCACCCAAGCAAACAGCGCCTGCTGGTCCTTCAGCCCCAGGTTGAGCAAGCCCTCCCTAGCCGTCAGCGCGGAGGGTAGGAACCCGAATGCGCCGACACGGTAGTTGAAGCTGACGGCCACGATGTCCGGCTTGGCCCACGACACGAAGCTGGCCATGTTCCGCTCCCCGCCGTGGCCGGCATTGAAGCCGCCTCCGTGGACGTAGATGACCACCGGCAGGCGGTGGGAAGCTTTAGCTACACCGTACACCTCGCCCGGGACCCTCTCGGTGCTTTGAGGGCGGAAGACATTGACGTTTAGACAATCCTCGCCCTCGGGCCGGCCAGAGTTGGCGCCCAGACAGGCGTGCCCATAGGCGGCGGCCTGGAAGGTGGATGTCGAGTCCGGAAGGGGCACGGCGGGGCGGAAGCGGTTCTCGTCTGCGGTAGACCGGGCGTAGGGGATGCCGAGGAAGGCGTCGACGGCCTTGGGGTAGGTGTCTGGGTTGGCGGGGATGGTGGCGCCGATGTAAGTGCCTTGCCGGAGCTTGATGCTTGCGCCGCCCGGCGTGGTGGGCAAGGGCTCCGGAGGCGTTGTTAACGCCGTGGTAGCTGTGGTAGCCGTTGACGGCGGCGGCGACATGACTGACGAGAGAGTGGTGAGAACAATGGCTTTGTCAGTCGACCTCGAAGTGGAGGTGCTTGTCGTCGATGTGGTGGTGATGGCTTCTGGGCTCACGACGACGACAATGTCGTCTTTCTCGGTTACAGGGTCAAACACAGAAGGCGGCTGGTGACGTGCAACAGAAGTGTCATGGCGGAAGACGTAGAACCACGAGACAAAGGCAAATATGGTAACTGCCGACAACCAGGCGGCGGAAGAGAGCACCGTTCTCCGCCCGGGAACACGGCGTTGGGGCCCCATATGGGGGAGGGGACACTATGGGGATTGGAGAAATGCCGTTGAGATCTCGGCTATATTTATTTGTTCGTGGCGGGAGAGCCGTCGCATGTTTGCCATAGACGGGGGATCCCTTGGCATGCGGCTAGTCTGCTTGCCGTTGCCGAAGAGGCTGTTGGATGAGTGTGGTCAGGGTATTGTAATCATGATGGCAAGATGTGAAGAGGAGAGATTGGGCATCAGTTGTGCTGAGAGACGCCCCTGATCTCATGTCAGTTCGTACCTGGAAGGAAGAGACCAGGCACGAGCATTGGATGGTTTTCTCTTAACTTCCAAGCCAACAGCCAACAGCTGTGCCGCTCGGTGCGTGCACGTTATTACCGTTATCGCTATCGGCCAGCGTTACAAGGACCTGGAAGCGGAACCCCTGAATCCGCTGGCCAAATCAATGACCGACGAAAGCTTCAGACGAACATCAGCTTACAATAGCTGCACACGCAAGAATGAGTAAACAACAACTCTCCTTCTGCTAACCTACAACCTACTAGACCGTAGTACAGTAGCATAAACAAACAATACTCAGACTCCTAACCCTCCTGTCCAACAACCCCTTGCTTCCGTCTTTTGGTAAAGCACCCAAAGAATAACCATAACTAAACTCCAACCAGCTTGCTATGCCCCTTAAAACAGTAACAAAAGAATGCACCGCGGTCACTCCCCTAGACTTCATCAAACCCCCTCCGTATATCACTAAGCAGCAAAAGCCGGACTGCCCCCAACAGCAGCCATCTTCCTAGCCTTCTGCTTCTCAGCCCACTCCCTCCCAGACTTGCGACTCCTCTCCGCAGCGTCCTCCCTAGCCTTCCGCGCCGCCTCCTCCCTAGAGCGACGCTCGCGTTCCTTCTCACTGACAAAGCTAGACTCTCTCTTGAAGATCTCCTTACCCCTCAACTTCTGCTGCTGCATCTCCTCCGCGCTGAGCGTGCTCCCGCGGACGCTGCCCGTCGACGTCGACGTTGCGCGCGAGACACCTGCCGCAGACGGCGAGAGCGCTTCGCTACCGCGCCCCCGCGAGAGGGAGGAACTTGCGGTTGACACTGCCAGGCTCGGACGGCTCGACATGCCCGGGCCGATGGTAGAATACCGCTTGGCCGTGCTAGGCGTAGCCGTAGACGTAGGAGCGGGCGCTTCAGGCACCATGCCAGCCTTGAGGCTCATCCTCGCCCGGCTAGCGGCTGTCTGCCGAGGGAACGTGCCGCCGGGCGCGAGGCTCGCGCGGACGGGACGGGCCTTGAACTCGCGGCGCTTGCGCTCCTCTTCCTGCTCTGCCTTGAGCTTGGCCTCGCGTTCCTCGCGCTTGCGGCGAGAGATGGCTTCGCCTGGGAGTTCGAAGTTGGGGCGCGTGGGGGGTTTGGTGCTCGTCGCTGTCTTGGCTTTCGTGGGCGACGATGTCCGGCCGGGAGTTTGAGCCGAGGCCGGCATAGACATGGACAGACGGGCTAGGCGCTTTTCCTTTAGGCGTTGGGCGACTGCTTCTCCTGGTAGCTCGAAGGTGGATGTGGTGGGTGGTTTACTAGACCGGACTAGGGGCTTGGGAGGGGCGAGGCTGGCTGGACGGGATATGACTGAGAGGCGCTTGCTGGCTGCGGCTTGTGTCGCTGAGTTCTGCTCCGTCTGCTTGCTGGGAGGGACTGCGATCGAGTGGCGCACCGAGGCACTACGGCCTACTGTCTTGCTGCGGACTGCGCTGGTTGCGGACTTGGTGGCCGGTTTCGCGGGCCCCGGTTCGGTGCGTTTGATAGCAGTTTTTGCTGTGCCAGGCTTGGTGCTGGTAAGCGGTACTCTCGCTGCCTCGACTGAGAGCGCGCGCTCTACCTCGTTCAAAGCCTCAAATTGCTCTTCGAGCTTATCCAGAGCCTCAACCGAGTCTTCTATGCGCGAGCTGGGGCTTGGGGCTGGCGGAAGGGACATGATCTCGTCGATAACGTCGTCCTTGTCATCGCTGAGGACTTCAGATGTACGGCGTGAGCTGTGCTTGCGGATGGCTCCAAGGTGATAACCGCTGTGGTTATCATGCTGAACGAACGGTTGGCTCGCACTAACGTCCGAGACACGACGGGAGCCATGGTCACTGTTGTTTCCGGGCTCCATGCCGTGATCTGAAGAAACCTCTCCAGTGGTTATCGAGATGGCGCCTTGCATCCTCTCGTTGCTCTCAGGCTTGTCGGTTTCCTGAGGCAGCAGTGGGCTCTCGGCAGCTGGGATCTGAGCAACAGGAATCTCCGTAACTTGAGCAAGAACCGCACTCTTTGATGGCTCTCCGATTCCCAGCAAGCTCTCAATGCGTGTTCTCGGGCTTGGCTCGCCGTTGTTCACCGTCGTCTCCGCCTGAGGAAGCGTCGGGATCTCAGCCACTTTGGTGACTGCCGCTGTCGCCATATCGTCAACCTGCTCTGCTACCGGGTCCGCAATCTTGCTTGCTGTCTTTTCATCACCTTCGATAGGAGTGACTAGCAATGTGTACGTATTGCCTAAATCTGATACGTTGCGCCGCGCAAGGTCAGATGTCCCGTCGGCGCGAACGAGGTTGCAGCCGAACTGGACTGTTGCGATTTCCTGGCCGGCTTCTGGGGTCTCAGTAGATGATGTGTCGTTGGTCGCTGTCTGTCCGGCCGTAGTGGTCAAAGCTGGCAAAGAGAGCACGAATTCGAATTCTCCCGCCTGATGCTTCGCCAATTGTGTAGAATCCGAAGGAAGGCTGTCGTTATTTCGTACGGCAAGAAAGTTCTGCGTGAACGATTCTAAAGCGGTTGCTATGTCAGTGGATGGTGGCTTGATGGTGTTGGTCGCTTGACGAACCTTCAGGCGCCTCGGGAGCAGTTTCTGAGGGAGCTGGACCTCCACCTTCGCGTACGAGCTTGCTGTTCTCCTGCTCCTCAGTTGGAAAGTCAAATGTCGACTGATCGATGGTGGGACGTGGCTTGAGTCCTCGTGTCTTGTTGATCTTTGCAGGCGTAACGATATGGAAGTCCTCGAGTTGGAGAGCCAAGTCGTCGGGAGAGACGCGACAGAGGCCGTTGTTGGCAGCGATCTCACTCAGAACAGGAGCTGGCTGTTGAGAGACGATTGCAATGGGAGATGAGTTGGCAGTGTCGTCACAGTCATCAAGGACATCAAAGATGTTCAAGTCTCCGGCATGAGACCTCTTGAAGGGCGTCCCAAGCGTCGCCATGGTTTTAATTCCGCAAGACTAAACTCAACCAGGGGCCAAGAACGGGCAGGGGTTTCAATTGGAACAACACCAAGCGCCACGGGCGAGACTGTTCCTGGACAATGAACAGGGAGTGTTGGCGACAAGGGTGCTGTTCAATGCAATTTCACGGTTAAAAATCTGGGGACCTGGCGGGGTCTTCTGTGAGACTGTTTGATCTGCGAGGAAGAATTGATCGGAGAAGCTTCTGTCAATGATGATCAATTACGCGCTGTTGTACAATTTCTCGGATCCAAGAATCTGGAACAATGGCAGAATGGATAGTTGCTGGATGAATGTTGAGCACAAAGCGGAGAAGAGACGGGAGAGAAGACGCAAGTTATGGATCTCGCATTGTTTACCTGCTGCAAGTTGCGCCGCCGCAGTGCAACCGGCGTCTCCATCTCCACCTGCTTCCTGGGTGATGCGCTTGTCGCATTCCAATGTCCCTTCTCCTGCATCCGCCACGGCATGGAGACTGTGGCAGATATAGTGAGTGCCGTAATTACCTCGACATTGGTGAACTCCTTCTCTGCTTCAATGTTCAATTCAAGGTAAGACTCACGGCAGGTGCTTCCGTCCACAGTTTCCTTGAGGAAAACGCGTCTGCGACGCGTTCGATTGAGGGCTGCCGCGTTTAGCCGTCCCGTCGTTGGATGTCCCCACCGCGCAAACCCCTCCAACAGCATCAGCAACGCTGACGGCAGCATGATGCCGACGGGAGACAACGTCACCAAAAGCGGACAGCTGCGCTAACCTGACCCTAAGCAGATCAGTAGCCTCTTGTATGAGGCAATCGAATCGATACTGGTGAGTAGGTGCCGTATCGGCTCCGAGTATGGTCGAGGTATCGGGTTGGGACCTGGATGATGGATGCGAATGAGACCTGACTGTTGCATTGCTCACTCCTCGTCCCCCGTGGTTCCTTCCGCCTCCTGGGCTTGGGCTTGTAAGGCAGGCGCGTGTTCCGTCGGTATCCGCACCAGAGTCTGGGGCAGGGCGACCGTCTCGGTGGTTCCGGCTTCGTCTGTTGCTGGCTTTGGTAGTTTGGCTGCTCCTTTGTGAGTTTGACATCGAGACATACAAGAAGGACAGACTGCATATGACAAGGGAATATGCGTACAAGAAGCCATGTTGATAGCACGCAAGACAGTGGTCCAGTTACCCATAACTAGAGCAATTGCTGTCGAGACAAGGTCAGCGTCCTAGGGATCCTAGGGAAAACAGTCCACGGCTCAGACCAACCTTCCGTCCCGTCTGAGAGAGTGGCGAGTTTCTGCTCCAGGGCTTCCATCTGGGAGGCCACGGCCGCGCTGAGATGGCGCAGCTCCTTCAAGTTCTCCAGCTCGGCTTTCTTTTCGTTAACGCGCGCAACCAATGCTGGAGGCGGTCCGGTCGAGCCCGCATTCGCATTGCCGGCCATGGATGGCTGCCGCACGTGAGTCGAGAGTGGTCGCGTCGGAAACGACATGCTTGCCGTTATGTTCAGACTTCAGTAGCGAGCCTGAGGCTTGGATGCACGCGCATTGACTTGCGATCGGTGTTGCGTAGACGTAGAAACGATTAAGGTATCGAAGCGAGTCGAGGCAGCACCCCACTCTGCCTCCACACTGGAGCTAAGCCAAACATGGTTAGCCCAGGTACCTTGCACCGTTGCCAGCGCGACCCTAAATCGAGTAAACATCATTTTACGACCGTCATGGGTGCCCGAAATTGTTGATCACACTCCCGTACTAGCTCGACTGGCCAAGAAAGAAATACGCTGACTCTATCAGCGCACTCGCACGTTTCTTGGACGGCTTGCTCTCGAGCGTCCCTCTTGGATACACATCACCTGCGACGAAAACCACCCCAAACAATGAAGCATGGCCCGGCTCAATGAACCAGCCATGTCAACCGACAGCCTAGAGACGCGTACGCTTCTCGTCCACTCCAGTGACTACAAGATCAGAACACTGACTTTGGATATTGACTTAGTACGGCGTAAATTCCTGCGACAAAACAGGGAAATCGCAAGAATAAACTCCAATCAGTCGCAACGCATCCGAGAGCTAGAAAATGACTGCGCCCGCATGCTGTCCGAGAACCTGGAGCTCAGAAGTCAAGTACTACACCTGGAGAACGAGATAGAGACGGGCAACACACATCGCATAGCAGATCATGCACTCGAAGTCAAAGCAAAACTCGAGGCACAACTCAGTATATTTAGCTCCCTCCTCGAAGGCCTTGGGACTGAACCACCAAGGAAGCGACATTCTCCTTCTTCACGAAGGGTAGCCAAGGCGAAGCTGAGTCCTAGCCTAGCATCACCTGCTCGGAGGTTACGTATAGCAAGGGATGCGGAGGCAATGGCACTTCAGGAAGGACGGTTACCAGCTATTCCGGAGTACAAGCCGTACCCCAGAGAGTCGAGGGCAACTCTAAAGTACGTAACTGTCCCTTTTCATCCCTTTTCATGCGGTCGACGATACTGACGTACGTATAGCAGCGAAGAAATCCGAGCATTGCGCGGCGACCCCGAACCCGAAGACACCACAGACTCGCCAGACCTGGGACCACCGCCCGTTTCGCGGTTCGTGGAGGATGATCCGGTCAAAGTCGACTCACCAAGCCCTAAACCTGTGCCTGCCAATCTGAAGTCGAATAACAAAGAAGAATCTGCAATACCCGAAAGCGGAACGTCCACACCCGTGGTCGAACCTACCAGGAATGCGACTGCCAGCCGAACAGCTAAGGAGCAGAGAGAAAGTGTACAGACCGAACTGGACAAAGCAGCAAATTCGGGCACACCCGCCCCGGCCCCCCAGCCATTACGCGCAGGCGCCAAGAGGAAATTCGGCGGCGAAGAGAATGACGGTTTCAGGATACTCAAGCAGACCGACAAGCAAAGCAAAGAGAGCGGCGCAACAGAGAAGCCTCGGCCCGTCCAAGACCTCCAAAAAAGGAGGAGTATCAAGGACATATCATCTGGTAAACGAGAAGCTAGAGATAGGACTGCCGCCCCTGATGTTCCCTTGCTCAACCCACGCAAAGCACTGGCAGCGAAGAGCACAAACGACTCTCCCCAAAAACTCAGCAAGGCGGTTGGTACCAACGATTCCAAGCCGCCCAAAAAGCCGAACGATCTAGGGGGCGACAAGGCCAAGCAACCACCCATCTCAGCAGCCGACAAGCCGAACTCCAGACCCCCAAAGAAGTCTCCCCCCTTGGTGCAAATTCCACCATCACAGCCCGCACCATCTGCTCCTACGTCCACGGCCATAATATGCGAGCCAGAGACACCAATACCAGAAGCAGACCTCATCACACCAAATACCCCAGACCACCGCGCAGCGCCAGCCACCCGCGACACACCACCTCCAGGAATGGGCGACGCCTCACGCCCGAGCCGTCGCGCAAGACCAGCAATCAGTTATGCGGAACCCAACCTGCGAGACAAAATGCGTCGGCCGACAAAGGAACTTTTCGACGCCGTGGCAGGCGAGGGGAAGTTTCAAGGGCGCAATAGCATGGCTCCCCCAGGCACGGCCCAAAAGCCGTCTGACGACACTGGCAGTGCCGTGCGTCCTAGCTCTTCAAGTAAGGGCAAGGAGATCCTGCGGATTGGCGAGGGCATGACTGCTGCGGACCTGGCGGTTGCAAAAGAGGCGTCTAGGAGAGCGAGTATACTGAGCCCTACGCCTGGAGCATCGAAGGATGTGGGACAGAAGGAGGTTGAGGAGGAGCAGTTGCCGAGCAGCATCACAACGCAAAGACGAAACAGGGGCTCGTCTATGGGACTCTCGTCAATGCACGACCTCGTCGCTGGTACTACCAGCACGGCACCCATTAGCTTCGCAGATAAGCCACAGGAGACAGTACAGGCGGGCGACGATGGTGACGTGTACGACTTTGAGAGCACGTCGCCTGTCTCTAAGGAAAAGACCGACCAAGCAAAACCCATCACTGTGCCTCCTCAGGCAAGGCGGTCGAGGGCCTCTTCTTCGTTCCAGGAGAACGGCGGTGGCAGTCTAACATCGGATGCGGCGCCAGGGATCAGATATGGTGGGAGAGGTAAGAGGGCTTCCATGGCTGCTGCCTTGACGAAACTGTCGATGCTGGAGCTGGAAGACACTGAAGAGTCGAGTTTGGAGGGCGAGGCGGTAGCCAAGGATCGGATTTCGAGGCGGAGGAGTATGATGCTATGATTATGGCTTGCGAGACTGGCATAGCGGTAGGCGTTTTGGTTTGGAGCCTTTTTTGTCTTGCTTATGACTTTGATGTTTGTTCTCTTAGCTCGGGCAGAGGCAGTTGGACACAGCTGTTCGTTGTATAGCTGGTCCGGAGATGTGACGATGATACCAATGGCTTGGGCCTCTCTTTCAAATTCAGTACGCCGCTAGTAATCAAGTCTTTCCGATGAAGCAAGAAAGGCCTCAGAAGAATATGTACAATGCAATGGATGCAGAAAGACCACCCGAGTAATTACGGCACCGCTCGCCCAACGCCTTGCCGCTCACGTCATGATGCGCCTCCTGTAGGCTCGACAGGCTTTGTGTAGGTCACCTTCTCGACAGCCACATTCTCAACACCATTCGCATCTTTTCTCAGCTGATAGACATAGAGCGTCAGGGATATCCCTTGGACCTGCACCCCTATGTTAGCATGTCTTTCGTATCCACACATATCTTCAGGTTATCAAGACCTACATCCATCAAACAGAAACTCGGCACAACATCCTCCCCGTCCACCGGCCAGCCGCTGGCAAAGGCGCCCGTAGCACTGCCAGGATTGACGAAGAACTTATCCATATACTCGAAGCACTCGAAGCGATGGGTGCCGCCCCAACACAGCACGTCCACATCGAGCTTATTCGCCTCGGCGAGCAACAAGTCCGGCTCGTTGCTGACAAGCGTAAAGCCCTCCAGAAAACCGATGCGGATGCTGCCGTGCGTGACGACCTGCGTGAGAGGCAGGCTGGTGGCCTCGACGTCGTAGCGGCCCTTGACGATCTTCAAGTCGGGTGCTATCGTGCGGAGGTACTCGTATGTGCGCTTGTCGGTCAGGTTGCCGAGGCAGAGGGTTTGGCCTATCTTACCCGGTGCGAGGAGTTTCTTGAACTGTAGAGAGGAGATAGTTGTTTAGCTTCTGGGTGTATACAGTGATGGTAGGAGGAAGCGTAACGGACCTTGGCGGGTATGTCGAGGGCGCGATCTGGGATGTGCAGGTCTCCTATTACCAGGATTAGGAAAGCCATCGTCGATGTGCGGGAACCGCCCTCAAAAACAAGGTGTTATGCGACAAGAGCTCCGTGAGCGTTGCCGGCAACGAAACGGGCTCGTGCTTGAGTGATCGGATGCGGCGGTGCGTCTTGGTTATGGATTATCAGGGGCTTGAGAGCGAGGACTGGCAGCCTCGTTGTCTTTTCTGTCTCGGTTGAAGTAATTGCGTATATCGAGCTTTGTCTGGTATAGCAACCTCAATGTTTACAGAGGGTAAGGTAGGTTGAATGAAGCTCTCACGAGCTTACGTGGGTCACTAATGACGCTCCGTCTCGGTGAGAGGTGAACCGCCAGCTGTGGCGTCAACTGTGGCTCAATATACTACGGGGCAGTCCCCGCACTAACACCAGCCTCCCCCACCAAGCCAAGCTTCTTGTGCACCGGGTACCAGAAGTATCGTCCACTTCCGATGACGGACATGGCCGACTTTAGTAATGAAATTGAAGACATTTTACAGCATCAACAAGAGCCGGAGTAATAAGAGCCGGAGCTTGCTCGGTATGTTTGTCAGTGCGACAAAGTCGGTCAACGAAAGGGATTGAATTCTCGTGACTAACGGACGTTATTCGGGCAGTAATTCATCTGTAAAGGAGAAGTCTAGCAACCATTCGTTATCGTCAGTGAAGTTCTCCAAATCCCACCACCCACACACACGCACGATATCTAGTTCTAGGCGACCTGTAGACACCTACGTCAAGCTGGCTTGCAGAGCACATCCACTCCGGTCATTGCTGAGGACGCAGCCGGCACCCGTAGCCGGAATGCCCCGCCCCAACATCAACCACATCAACCCCTCAAGGTCCATCAGCAACGCCGCCAACTCCAATCCATCATCTCGGCTGTCTCTTATCTCCAGACATCTTGTTGACCAGCAACCCCTGAACACCCCTTATACCACTGAGCGACTTCCCAACACCATCGACACTTCCCTACTCCCCAAGACAACAAGCCGCAAGATGTCGTCACAACCCGAGCACCCTACCCTGCTCATCCCAGGCCCAATTGAGTTTGACGATGCCGTCCTACACTCAATGAGCCACTACAGGTTTGTCTTCTTATGTTCCGTACCAGTCAAGACACCAGCTTAACATCAGTCCTCCCCCAGCGAGAGCCATGTCGGACCAGCTTTCGTCGCAACCTTCGGCGAGACCCTCTCAATGCTCCGGAAGCTCTTCCAGACAACCGACCCCGCCTCCCAACCCTTCGTCATCAGCGGTTCCGGCACCCTAGGCTGGGACCTCGTGGCCGCCAACCTCGTCGAGGCCGGCGACGACGTCCTGGTGCTCAGCACCGGCTACTTCAGCGACGGCTTCGCCGACTGTCTGGGTGTCTACGGCGCAAAGGTCACTGAGATCAAGGCGCCCGTCGGCCAGAGGCCGCAGCTGCCCGAGATCGAGAGGGCGCTGTCGGAGAAGAAGTACAAGGTGCTCACCGTCACGCACGTCGATACTTCGACGGGTGTGCTTAGCGAGCTCAAGAAGCTCTCCGAGCTGGTGCACAGGGTCTCCCCCGATACCCTGGTCATTGTGGACGGTGTCTGCAGTGTCGCCTGCGAGGAGATCGCTTTTGATGAGTGGAAACTCGACGGTGTGGTCACCGCCAGCCAGAAGGCCATCGGCTGCCCGGCTGGCCTGTCGATATCCATGTTCAGCGGCCGGGCGATTCAGACATTGAAGAACAGGAAGACGCCGCCGTCCTCGTACTTCGGGTCGCTGAAGAACTGGCTGCCCATCATGCAGAACTATGAGGCCAAGAAGCCTTCATACTTTGCTACGCCCTCGCCACAGCTTGTGCATGCGCTCCATACAGCCTTGACGCAGATCCTGACGAGACCGGTGTCGGAGAGGTTTGCTAAGCATAGGGAGGCGTCAGACAGGATCAAGAAGGCGGTAGCGGATCTGGGGCTGAAGCAACTTGCTGCAAACCCTGATGACCAAGCCCATGGAATGACGGCTATCTACCTTCCTGAGAATGTGAAGGGAACTGAGCTCCTTCCGAAACTGGGCTCCAGGGGTGTGGTATTTGCCGGTGGCATCCACAAGGAGGTGGCAGCCAAGTATATCCGTTTTGGCCACATGGGTGTTAGTGTGGTGAGTTATCCTGGTCTTGATACTTGAAAACATGAATAACTAATCATTACCAGTTGGAACCTGAGAGGGGCCACGTTGAGAAGGCTCTCAAGGCTCTGGAGGATGGCTTGGCTGAGTGCGGATACCAAAAGGCATAGACCAAAAAGTGTTATGTTTTCAGCAGCGAGTTTTAAGCTTGCCATTACTGATACTAGCTATGAGCATGTTTCAAGCAACGCATAGAGGAGTGAGTGTCGGTAAAAGAAAAGCATGGAAAAGGGGGTATTTATTCTCCGTCAATGTCTGAAACTCTTAGATGGATCAGATCGCATTGTGAGCACCTGAACTACAGCTGACCAGGTTTTAACGTTTGTTAAGGGCCATCGACCCGGGAACTGTTGGTGTGAAACCAGGACAAGTGATGTGTGCCGTCTGCAGAAGGCCTGCTGTAGCAGTAATATCGGGGAGTTAGCTAGTCCGACTGCCATCGAGCCCCAATATATGAGTAGCCTTTGTTGGGTTCGGGTTTGGTTGAACATCCGCTGTTAGGTAGTCAGTCTTCACTTCGACCGATCGGTGATAAGTAGACAGCTGCTTGCTCTAATGCTCCTTAACCCCTGACTTGACTCTACAGACGAACCACGCCTGGACTAGCACTACAAGGTGTATGGACACCTCCGCCCGCTGTGTCATGAAAGATACAGAACTTTCTATGGCGCGAGATGGCAGCTGAAGGAAGAGGAGAAAGATAAGGAGGAAAGCGACGAGAAGTCACAGAAAAAGGGTGATGATGACAAAGAGAGGGCGGAACGAAGGTCACCTTGTCATATCGCAGGATCGAAGCGAGCTGTGACAGTGAGGCGAACTGACAGCTTGTGAAGTCCACAACCGTAGCATTAAAGGCTTGGTCAAAAACATGACAAAGAAAAAGTGTTGACAATTATAACCACCATGTTCCATAGCCTACCCCAAAATGACTGTGTAGTTGCGATGCTGATAAGCCGCGGCTTAGGAGTGCTCCCGAGCTTGCACAGTACAGATCTTTGACTGCGGTGATGGCCTCAGTTTCATGCATTACGTAGTTCCCGATCTTGGGACCGCCTGACCAATCAGACGCGTGAGGTACTGACACTACTTACATAAGCGGGTGCGGGGCTCACTGACGGTGAACCTTTAGCGGACTGGGAAGGCTGCGGTGGCTGGCGGGGCACGTCTCTGCCTTTCTAGCTCTCGACCCGACCTCAGTCGTCCTCTCCACGTCCGCACCAACTCTGTCCTTCCTACGTTAACCCAACAACAACCCAAAATCCGGACTTCCAGGTTCTCTCCTCCACAGCTTCCAAGACTGTAACTTAGCTGCGCCATTCCCCTTGTGCCCAGATTCCTCGCTCCCTCCCCCTCATCTTCCGTAGCTCATCGCCAAACTTACCTGGTTTGCTTCGAGGGCGTGTGCCACTCGGAACTGCGGCACCATGGCGGTCACCGTCGCAGAGCTAGATGCTACTGTTACAGCTTTCTACGAGAGTCGCGGCGAGCAGGTAAGGTCTATCACGGATCAAAGTTTTGTGTTTCCCTGGTGCTAACGTGTTTGCCGCCTCACAGCAAAAAGCTGCCCAAGCTGCCCTCAACCAGGTAGGTTGCCTCCCACACCGCCCTTCCCACAACATCATGTTCCTGTAGCTAACCACCTGTGCCCTCAGTTCAAAGAAGACCCTGATGCATGGCTCATGGTCGACGAAATCCTCTCGAAGGCCACCCACGACCAGACCAAGTGTTGGTGCTCCCTCCAACACCATGTCAAGAATGCGGCTGCTGACAAATTATAGTCTTGGGTCTCCAGGTCTTGGATAATGTTATCATGACAAGATGGAAGGTTCTGCCTCGGGAGCAGTGTCAAGGTCCGAGTCACCGTTGTTCGGCAGCTTCCGAAGAGGCGCTAATTATCTGTAGGGATTCGTAACTTCATTGTCCAGTACATCCTTCAATGTTCGAGCTCCGAAGAGTCTCTCAGGTCACAACGGACCCTTCTCAACAAGCTCAACCTCGTCCTCGTCTCGGTCTTGAAGCAGGAATGGCCTCACAACTGGCCGACGTTCATCAACGAAATCATCACGGCCTGTCACTCTAGTCTGTCGATCTGCGAGAACAACATGATCATTCTCCGCCTCCTGTCCGAGGAGGTCTTCGATTACTCTGCCGAGCAGATGACCTCGACGAAAACCCGCAACCTCAAGACCACCATGTGTGCCGAATTCTCTCAGATCTTCCAGCTCTGTCAAGAGATCCTTAACACGGCAACACAACCTAGCCTAATCAAGGCCACCCTCGAGACACTTCTGCGCTTCTGCAACTGGATTCCGCTGGGCTACATCTTCGAGACGCCGCTTATCGAGACATTGCGCACACGTTTCCTCGAGGTGCCAGAGTTCAGAAATGTGACCCTCCAGTGTCTGACAGAGATCGGTGGTCTGCAGACCAGTGGGCCTGGCCAACCTGGTTCCTATGACGAACAGCTTGTCAAGATGTTCACGGAGGTCTTGACCACCATCTCCAACTTTATACCCCTGAGCCTGGACCTCAAGGCCACATATCCGCAGAGCAATACGAGAGACCAGGAATTCATCCAGAACCTGGCTCTATTCCTCTGCAATTTCTTCGGCATGCACTTGAACGTAAGCTACAGTTCCCTTGGGAATTTGGAAAGTGAGTGGCAGCAGGTACTAATTTCTTCATAGCTGATCGAAAATCTACCAAACCGTGACTTCCTCACCCACGGCCATTACTACCTAATCCGCATCTCCCAGATCGATGACCGTGAGATCTTCAAGATCTGTCTCGACTACTGGCTCAAGCTTGTCCAGGAGCTGTACGAGGAGATGCAGGCGCTGCCCATCACGGACATGAATCCGTTGGTGGCTATCGGTACGCTTCAAGGAGGCGGTGCTCCGAACCCAGCCCTACTTAGCAACTACCCCCTTCGCAAGCACAAGTACGGGGAGATATTGACGAATTTGCGCGTTGTGATGATTGAGAAGATGGTTCGGCCAGAGGAGGTCTTGATTGTCGAGAATGACGAGGGCGAGATTGTCCGCGAATTCGTAAAGGAGAGTGACACGGTTCAGCTCTACAAGACGATTCGGGAATGCCTTGTCTATCTTACCCATCTCGACGTCATCGATACTGAGAACATCATGACTGACAAGCTTGCGCGACAAGTTGACGGCACGGAGTGGTCGTGGCACAACTGCAACGTGCTTTGCTGGGCCATTGGTTCCATATCCCTTGCAATGAACGAAGAGACCGAGAAGCGGTTCCTTGTCACGGTCATCAAGGATCTCCTCGGACTAACTGAAATGAAGCGCGGCAAGGACAACAAGGCCGTCGTAGCCAGCAACATCATGTACATTGTTGGACAATACCCGCGATTCCTGAAGGCTCATTGGAAGTTCCTCAAGACAGTGGTTAACAAGCTGTTTGAGTTCATGCATGAGTCTCACGAGGGTACGTACACACTCTGCCATCTCTTGTCGTGGCTCAACTAACAATCTTCCAGGTGTCCAGGACATGGCGTGCGATACTTTCATCAAAATCGCCAAGCAGTGCAGACGGCACTTTGTTGCTCTACAGCCGAGCGAGAACGAGCCCTTTATTGAGGAGATCATCCGGAACCTTGGTAAGATCACCTGTGACCTCACTCCTCAGCAGGTGCACACGTTCTACGAGGCTTGCGGCTACATGGTGGCCGCTCAGGGCAACAGGAACCAGCAAGAGCGACTCCTTGGAGAACTTATGGCCATCCCGAATAGTGCATGGGATGAGATCATCAGGCAGGCCACGAACAACCCGTCGATTCTGCAGGATAACGACACAATCAAGGTTATCGGCAACATCATGAAGACCAATGTGTCGGCCTGCTCTTCGGTCGGATCATACTTCTATCCGCAGATCGGACGCATCTACGAGAACATGTTGCAGATGTATCGGGCAACCAGCCAGTTGATATCCGAGGCCGTGGCTCGTGAGGGAGAAATTGCAACCAAGATGCCCAAAGTCCGCGGGCTTCGTACTATCAAGAAGGAGATCCTGAAGCTCATCGAGACATACGTTGACAAGGCAGAGGATCTGCAAGCGGTCCGACTCCAGATGGTTCCTCAGCTCTTGGACACCGTTCTGGTCGACTATAACCGGAATGTTCCAGGTGCCCGGGATGCCGAAGTGCTCAAGGCGATGACTGCTATTATCACCAAGCTTTCCGCGCTTATGGAGGACCAGGTGCCCATCATCATGGAGAACGTGTTTGAGTGCACTCTCGAGATGATCAACAAGGACTTCTCTGAGTTCCCGGAGCATCGTGTTGAGTTTTTCAACCTGCTCCGGTCCATCAACCTCCACTGCTTCCCGGCTCTTCTCAAGCTGGACAACCGGCAGTTCAAGTTCGTCATCGATTCGTGCTTGTGGGCTAGCAAGCACGACAACCGTGAAGTTGAGACCGCTGGCCTTAACATGTGCCTGGAGGTTATCAACAATATCGCAGAAAAGACGGACATCGCGACCTCCAACGCATTCTTCAACCAGTTCTTCATCCCTATCCTGCAAGACGTGTTCTTCGTCGTGACGGATCAGGACCACAAGGCTGGATTCAAGACCCAGTCCATGCTGCTTATGAAGATGTTCTACCTCGTCCAGCCAGCTGATGGCACGCCACCTAAGATCCAGGGACCGATCTACCAGCCAGACCAAGCCCAGGCTGGCACGGGCAATCGCGAGTTCTTGGGCAACTTCGTGGCTACCACGTTGCACAATGCCTTTGCCAACTTGACTGCGTAAGTCGTTCTTTCACGTCATTATAGGCATGCCTTACTAACGAGGAAACAGCAACCAAATCACGGCTTTCGTTGAAGGTCTCTTTGCCAACAACACCCAGTACGACAAGTTCCGGTTACATCTGCGTGACTTCCTCATCTCCCTGAGAGAGTTCGCCGGTGACAACGCCGAGCTCTTTCTTCTCGAGAAGGAGCAGCAGGAGCGTGACGCCAAGGCCGCGGATATCGAGCGGCGTTCGAAGGTTAGCGGCCTTCTGAAGCCGTCGGAGCTGGAGCCAGAGGACGACGAATTGTGACTTTCTGTCGAACTCCGGAACGAGTTTGCTCCCGCTAGGGAATCGACCAAGCGACAATCACTGCCTCCCCTCCGTCCTCAGCAGCCAGGAGCTCTACCCGACGGCTGGGAGTTTTACGGACTATAACAGCAGCCCGCAGTGTCACCACCGTCCATGTATAGGCGTCTCGGCTACCTCTTTCTAACTCTCCTTTTCCTTGATCCATGTCTGTAGTGATACCATAGAAGAGAGGGAGGAAACTGCAGTTCAGTTTGTTGCGAAAAGGGGCGACTCGGAGGATGTTTTGGAGGGCTTGCTGCCGAGGTTTTTGAGTCTTGCTCTGCGCTAGACTGTTATCTTTCTTCCGTTCTCTTCTTTTTTGGCCTTGTCTTAGACACCTAAATCGATGAGTCGTCTTTCTGGTTCTTTCCGGCATGCAAGGAGGCATTTTGCGTTCGGAAGAAGGGAGGGGGAAAAGGGGTGAAGCCAGGGGAGCAAATACCCCCCTTGGCGAGATGCCGGCGCGCTGGCAGGCATTGTGCGTGAAGGGCGAAGGCGGCATGGGGAAGGAATAGGCATGATTTTCTCTATCGTGGGAAATATGTAGTAGACGACTGGACAACCAGGAATTGATGCTGTCGTTGAAACTTGATGCTGGCAGGAGTGAAGACCAGAAGTGAACAATTTGCACGACATGAAATCTGCAGTCATACTCGAATTTATACCCTATCCAACGGTATATAGCCGTCCGTGCTTGGTTCCCAGAATGCCCTATAGCTATATACAATTGTGTGAACCATGTCTAGAAATATACACTTAACGCCAAACGTCCGCCCATCGATACTGTCTATGCAAATGCCAGTACCGATGTAACGCCAGTGCAATGCAGATGCCGATGCTCTCGCTCAGGCCAGCCGCTGGCCAACATTCTCCTTGTCAATGTGCTATGGTGTTTTGGCCAGTACCTTCTCTTGCTCTGGTGTCTTGACCCATTCCTTCAATGCAGGATCCCATTTGTGACTGCGATCCAGGTTAGCAAAAAGCCGTATCCCACCGGACAAAAGAAAGAGGATAACTCACCCTCCCCATTCAGTCGTAACAAGACTCTTAGTCCCGTACTCCTCAATCAGTATCCTCTCAAAGGCATACGGCACCGTGGCCGCCACGCCCTCGTACTCGGTCTCGCGCATGGGGTACAGGTCGCGCGTCCGGTACCGATGGAAGTTCTTGCAGCTCCACAGGCCCGGGTTCTTCTCCGGGTCACGCTCCGCGACGCCAGTAATGTCGATGAACATGCCGTTCTCCACGTCGATCCAGCGCGCGTCGATGACGTTCTGGCCGTCGCCCCGGTCGCGGTCCAGGTAGTGCGGGTTGACGTCGAGCAGGAACGTCTTCTTGGAGTCCTTGCCCGTGGCGGCGTCGACGTAGTCGTACTCGTGCATGGTGCGGTTGTAGTTCTCGCCCAGGTAGGTGAGGGTGTCGTTGGACACCTGCACGTCCAGGTCGTAGTCCCAGGGCATGATCTTGCCGTTCCACCACCAGCCCAGCAGGGTGCCGTGCGCGAGCCAGGTCTCGACCCCGAGGGACCGGAAGACGGTCAGGTACGACCGGATCAGGTGCTGCAGGTTCGGCCGGTGCTCGGCGTAGGGGATCTGGCCCTTGTAGTAGCGCGCATCGTAGTGGCTGAGCAGGTCGCCTGTGCCGGGCTCATGGAAGTACTTTGGGTCTCGTTTTGGCTCGTTGTCGCGGATACCTTTGTCTTGTCGCGGGGCTGCTGGAGGTTGGCCTTGCAGGCCCGAGGTGGGATTGAGGAGGGTGGAGAGCAGGAGGAGTGTTTGGAGGGGGAGGGCGGCGAGGAGCTTCATGTTTTGAGGAATGGGTATATGTATAAAGTTAAGGAGAGGTAGGAGGTCGGTGGTGATATGGCATGCGGCAGGCCGTGATTCCCGGTGAGGCCGAAGTTCCCTTCGCGATGAATCGCAAGTCCGAGGGTGATCCAACAAGTCGATTGCCCGTTCCGTAGTTCTACCACCAACGCACAATCGCAGTTCCTCCGCTCAGTTCAACACAGCCGTGTTGATGCCGGGTTGAAAAAAACGAAGGTTAAGAGCTCAGGGTGTGCATGTGTCAGGTGAGATGAGATGACAAGGCTGTCGTGACGCCTCGAGGGCGGAGCTGAGAGAGAAATGATGCACTGTACTGTACAACGGAGCGTGCGGTCAAGTGTCAAGCCCGTGTGGCTGGACTGAGCATGCGTTGTGAGGCAAGCAAGACGTTCAGTTGAACTGTGACTGAAGATTCGAACAAGAGACAGACGCAAGCAGAAGCATCAGGAAGACAGCGGAGCAAAGTGGTGAGGAAAGCAGGGTGTGCGTAGCAGATGGGTTATCTAGGATGTACAAAGTATTAAAGGCACGCCAAAGCTTGGCAAAGCAATGAATGGTTCGAGCCAAGAGTTACGTGTCAGCCAACGGGAGCAGGGTAGAGTCTTGGGCGGAAAGCAAGACAGTGGATGCTCTAGCCTCTGCAGGGCCTGGCTGGTAGTAGAGACTAGAGGGCCTACGTAAGTCAGTGTAGGGACTAGGGAGATTCACGGCGGGTTGTGAGCTAAGTGCATTTTAGAGTTGTTTCATCGACGGGAATCGTTATCTTTAGAAATGGGGGTTGAAGTTGAGGCGTCTTTTCTCTCATAAGATTACCTGACATAGGTATCGAAGACGACATGGCCCTGGCGTCGATCAGGGTTCTGCTGCAAGCCACCAAATAGCGCGCGAGTGCTGCTTTCGTATCACAAGTTCTAGGAGGTCGTGTGTGCGGCTCATTCATTTCGACCAAAGACTGCAATTGCTCGCGTGAGTTCTGTCATCTCCACATCTCCACAACCCAATACGCACTTTCCACTTTCCGATTGCAACTTGCCAGAAAGTCAAATGCTCCTCCCGCAATTATTAATCTCTCATCAATCTACTAGCATAGTCAGATCGTCAACAATTCCTGGTACCTGGTAAAAGCAATTTGCGGTCCACGTCACCGTCAAGACATAATGTCAGCATAATGTTGACGATGTCTTACCACTACACATTCTATTTCCGCTACAGCAAGGCTATTGCTTAGCCCTGATCGGCTCCCTAAGTTAAGTGGCCTACTAGGCCACTTAAGGTACAAAGTAGAATCCAACGCTAGTCGGATATACCGTAGTAGTATAGAAATTAGCGTAATATCCGTAATTTAGGCCTCTTTTAGCATAGCCTACGGACTTGGCATATTGCCTTCTAGCTTCTATTGTCTTTGAATTAGCCTTTAAATTGAACTTATAAATTTTGAAGCTATCGCTAACTCTATCTTATACTCCCTCTACAGCGATACGTAGTATAGAAGGTTCTTAAGATCTTTTAAGTACGTAGCTATTTCGCGAATACTCTTTGGAGTAGCCGAAGGCTTTGATTAATAACAAGGACGATGGCGAAGACGAGTCCTATGTTAGATTGCCCTTCATTTCGTAGCTCTTTAGTACGTCGCCTATCGCTTCTTCGGTCGATTATACGTATACCAACAACCTTTTATATTTGACGACGATCTTAGCGCGCTACTTACCTATTCTCGATTCTCTTATCGGCACTTAGACGTCTTCGCCGGCTACTTAGTTGACCTAGCCTATATAGATTGCTAAGTGTAATTATAGGGCTATTAAATAGAGCCTCGAAATACGGTGGCACCTAATGCTTTTAGCTAAGATTATCTTTGACGAAGGGCTATTAAAGGTTGGTAAATTCGGCGGTAAGGGTTTAGGTATACTATGTGATTTGTACGAGTCTTAGGTACCCGAGCTAGTTAGTCGCTTTCCCTCTACTAATGGCCTAACTTGGGATAAGGTCGGTAACCGTTTCTAGAAGGAGAAGGATACGTATCGTAAGGTTAAGTGGTTACTCGACTAGTCCAACACCTCGTTTAATACTACTACTAGTCGTATCGACGCTAGCGATGCCAATTAGGAGGCCTTCAACTAATAGTTTAATAGCGAGTCGATAAGCTTAAAGACGTAGCTATTTTGTCTCTCCGATGCCTTCCTTATCTATTAGTATATTTTTTATAACAAGCGAGCGACCGGCTCGTTTGTTTACGAGGCTTACGAATTGTTGAATACCATAGCCGTAGAGAGAGCATTTACCGAGGATAAGGACGATATCGACGTTACGGATAATGGAGATATATAGGCGTCGACGGTAGTAGTAACCTCGGTAGCAACTATTGTTATAGGAGACTCGTTTGCCTAGGGGAGGTTATAGTTCTAACTAGCTAGTAAGCGACGGCGTAAACGAAGCGAGATTATTAGCTTATCGAGCTCCGAGGATAATACCGCGTCGTCGCTTCCATAGAGAAGTAGGAGGAAGATTACGTTTACGTAAGCGAATCTCTCTATTAGCGAGAGTTTAGAGAAGGCTACCTCTCGATATTCGTTGCTTATAGGCGACGAGGTCGTCGTTAAGGCCTTAAATGACTTCCGTAAGTATCTTTCGGCTAGTTTATTTAGGAAAAAAAAGCTCTAAATTAGCTAAGCTTTTTAGGTACCGATAAATACCGTAGGTTACCTATAGTATAATAAGGAAACAAAGTAGGCCTACGTCGAAAGTATTCTAACTGAAAAAAGGGCTCAAAATAGTAGTAGTAATAGCAATTGAGGTCGAGGCCAACGTAGGATTAAGGTGGAAGACGAGATAGTAAATTAGGTAGTTAAATTAGCTTAAAAGTAGTAAAAATCAAGGAATTTATAGCTTAAAAATCGTTAACTTTGAACTAGCTAGTAAATGGCTTGAAAATAGCCATATTTTAGCTATTCAAAGGCCTCAAAGCTATCAACTTAACTAAAATCAGTACCTTTTCTATCAAATCTACTACCTTCTAACACTTATATTCTACTATTTACTATTAATAGGTTTCACTTAATTAATCAACTCGTTAATCTATCTCGGCGTAGCCTCCGATAAGACTTAGTACTTTAAAATAACTAAAAAATAGGTAATTTATTCAATCTAGCCAAAACTATCGATTTTACTAGCAAATCTCTACCTTTTTAGGCCTTAGTTGATGATTTTATAAATCTATAGATTAATACGCCTTTCTATACGTTTAAGATACTTGCTATATGCCTCTTAGGTCTAGTCGGCGACTACCTTACGTAGCGCCTTAGCTACGCGAAGATCTCGTCGGCTAACGAAGTCGTTAACTCTTCGTTTAGCTCGTTTAAGGTACGTAACTTCTTCTTTTATTAACTCAATAGTTTACTAACGCCTTTTGAAGTTGTATAGGCTAACGTAAGTATAGAGAAACTATATTTGTATTACTATCGAGTACTTTGGCGTAGATTGCTAGATTAGTTTCATTTGCCGTTTTAACTAGCTAAACGCATACTCGATTTTCATTCGTACCTTCGAATAGCGTAGGTTATACAACTCCTCTTTGTTTTTAGGACTATTGGTCGTCGCTTACTAGTCGGCGAGATAGTAATAAGTAATTAGGAAGGGGATAACGATACTATGTTTAATATTAAAGCTAACGTCTCTTAGATAATATCGCTTCTTTAGTACGGTAAAGCTCCTCGTCTAGGCAATTGTAAGTAGCCGTAAATCGTTTATAGAGTCCTCGGCGTTAGCTAAGATATATAGGAAGGTGCCGTTAAACGCGACTACGGTGAATACGTTCTACGAGATGTATTTTTTCTAGTTACGCTATCGGGTAGCCTTATTGGTAGGTACTTTGGCGTAGATATATATGCCGTTAATAGCGCCGATATATCTAATAAAGGCTTCGTACTTCGGGTTAAGTTCGATTTCGGGGTTAACGTAGTCGTTCGGCGAGAAAACAACGAAGTGTTAATATAACTTGACGAAGGTAAGTAGGAGTTGGTAAATAATATTGGATATAGTACTTTGGCTAATTTTGAACTTATAGGTAGTATTCCTTTACGGCTCGTTGTACGCTAATATCTATAGGAAAACTAAGATCTTCTACTCTATAGTTTAGTACCACGTTGGCTTTAAGCCGGCGTTTTCGACTAGCTATTCGACGAGGCTCTTAAATTAGTCGACCGATAGGCGGAAGAGGTCTTTAAACCGCTACCGCGAACCGTTGATAAGGTCGTCGTAGTATTAGGTCGCGGCTTAAGGCCCTCCTTCGTTGATTATCTTACGGGTAGTCGACTTCGAAGATATATTAGCTTCTATAGCTTAGGCGGTAGCTTAAATATTAGCCTAGAAGGCCTCCCTTCGTAGGACTTCGTTATCTATATTTAGAAGGTTAGTTGGTAAATTGGTATATAGTTAAGAGGTGCTAATAAGGTTAGCTTAACTATTACTTACTACTTTACTATGGGAGATCGTTACTATTATTTGGTTAACGCCTCTTTGTTTACGTTAAGTAGCTTACGAGGATACTTTTTAAGTAGCTTAGTAGGATACTCAAAAAGCGGTAGAATTCGAGGATTTTTTTGGTAACTATATTGTATTTGGGTATCTCCGAATGTAGGTCTAAAGTAGTATATCGAGTGTACGGTCTTTGGGCTAGAAATTAAAGAAGAACTCGGTGTTTTTGGAAACCTATTTGTTTTTGGTACCTAGAAGGGAAAGGCGTAGTTAAAAACTAGTTTTGTAGAGTCTTGGAGTATACCGAGGCCACTCCGATAGGGTTTTGTTTACGGGAACCGATTAGGGCCTTAGCCTTTGCGCTTAACGAGTGCCGTCCTTCCCGGCAGCCACTAACCAGACGAATCAGAGGGAAGGCGCACCGCCAAGTTGGGCAAGGGAGTCCCGAGGGAGTTCGGAGGGACGCGTAGGCCCTTGTTGGGCCCGCATGTCCGTCCGTGCCTTCCAGGTTGGATTGATGACTAAAGACTTCAACGTCAAGTCTCTTTTCCTCGATGTTTTGGATGACATTTGTTACCCAAGGTATTCGTAGAACTTCCGAACCCTTCCCAACATCTTCCCATCCGGACTCTTCACGCTCGTGAAGCTTCCGAATTGGCATCACATCACATAGCCTCAGCCGGGCAACTGAATCGCCCGTGAATAAGGCCGTCTCATGATTCAGCTGAAAGTGCATGATAGATGGAATTTTCAAATGGTGCAATTGACGAACATCACAATCGATGAACATCACATGAGGACGTCGATCGCAGCACAAACAATATCATGGAGCTTGTGTGCATTCCAACAAACACCTACATACATACACACCTCACGCTGATCAAACACTCCGTCAAGCAGCAGTCAACTCCTCAACCCTTCTCTCCAACTCAGGCACCTGCCGCAGCAGCACCTCGAGCTCCTCCTTCTCATCCTCCAGCTTCAGCCTCCGGTCCGCATCGAGCTTGGTAAAGACATAGTTCCCCTGCCCATCAAACTGCAATATCCGACTGTGATACTTCCACAGGCTCCTCCGGTGGCTGACAGTCATGAGCGTGATGCCCAAAGCCTTGGCGTTCTCGTACATGGCCTTCTCGGTCTCGAGCGTGACGCTGCTGGTGCACTCGTCCAGAATCGCGTACCGCGGACGGTGGTAGAACAGCCTCGCCATGGCGACGCGCTGCTGCAGCCCGCCGGACAAGACGTCGCGCCATTCCGCCTCGGCGTCCCAGCCCTCGGGGTACAGATCGAGCAGGTTCTCTAGGTCGAGGATGCGCAGGATACCCACGAGGTCTGCGTCCGTTACGCCCTTGGCACGCATCGTCCGTACGCCGTCCGGGTAGATGATCTGCTGGCGGAGGGAGCCGCGAGACAGGTAAGGTCGCTGCGGGATGTAGAAGATGTCCGAGAAGGGTGGCTTGTAGACTGTACCGCCGTAGACGGGCCAGAGGCCGCCGAGGATGCGGAAGAGCGAGGACTTGCCGCAGCCGTTGGGGCCGACGACGAGGAGGTGGTCGCCTTGCTTCAGGGAGAAAGAGAGGGCTTTTACAAGGACGTCGCCGTTGGGGGAGATGATGGGTCTGGAGTCGGAGTTAGCGCATGTTTGTATGACTCAAGGGAGCTGCATGGACTTACACGTCGATGAACTCGATGTCGTTGCTCTCAACAACCTTACCACGGCCCTTTAGCACCGCGGCGTTATTCTCGGTGCCCGCGCTGGAGACAAGCTTCTTCTGGAAGCGTCCGGCCTGTATGTCATCCATCACATCCAACAGGCTAGACACTCTCGAGGTGTAGCCCGCAAGCTCCATGATCTCGCGGTACGAGAACATAACGCGGCCAAACGCATCCGACGCCGACAGCAGCATGCGGCGGTTAGTGACGAAACTCTCGGTGCGGTCGCCCATGTTAACGGCCAGGTGTCCGGGCAGCTTGACGAATACCGGCACGCTGCAGAGGAGCAGCCCTAGCGCTCCCCAGAAGTACTTGATGACAAAGTCCTCCATGAAGCCGTGGTAGAAGCGGCGTCGCAGAATGTAGTTGACATGCTTGATCAGGGTAAAGTACCCCTTGTCCAGCGTGTCCTTCTCCGCCTCGTGGCCGGCGTATAATGCGATTTCCTCGCTATGGTCTATCAGTCGCGAGTGCTGGAACCTGAACTCGCCTTCCAGCCGGGCCTCATCGGCAACGTATTTCCCGAAGGGCGGCGTTAGTGCTCGCATGACGTTTGCTGAAAGTTGAACGAGTAGAGACATCAAGACCACGCCTTCGCCTCCTACACTCTTGGATAGAGAGTATGTGTAAATAGTCTATCGGCGAGTTAGATGACTTGATCATGCAGTGCAGAGACGAGCGCTTAACGTACCATGTCTAGTATCGGTTTGGCCAGATTGCTGTACAATTCAGCCAAACTGTTTGAGAACTTGGCGACGTCAACAGCAATGAGCTGATCCGGGTTCTTTATCCTGTCGTCCAGCGCCGATATCCCATAGAATGTTAGTTGCGAAAGGTACTTGTCGTGTATGTGCTGCGTCAAGCGTGTCCGGTACTTGAGCGACAGCTCGGCTTGGTGCCACGACAACTGCAACAGAAATCAGCATGAAAGCTCCCCCAACAGAGACCAAGACCACATACCATAGAATTCGTAAACGTTGCCGGCACAGCAATAACCATCCACCATATAATCCTAACCAAAAACTCCCTTCCATTCCCCTTGACCAGACTCTTGACAATAGCACCATCCATAGCCGCCACCTTGACACTGATCAACGTCCTCAGCACCAGGAAGAAGCTGTGGCTGATCAACAGCCTCGCCTCCTTACTCCTCCATCCAGGAACGACGACCTTCAGTAGCTTCAGGAGCGAGCGGAAGAACTCGCGGTTCAGCTCGACCTTCTTCCTCTTCTTCTTGCCCGTCTTGTCATCATCGTCGTCGTCCTCTATTGCGGCTGTGGCTTCGTGTTCACGCTTGGCAGCGGCGCGCGCCGAGGCAGCTTTCTGGTCGGCGATGGCGTGCCGCACGCGGTTGATCAAGGCTAGAAAGAGGGTGATGTAGACGGCGCGCGAGATGCGGGTCCGGTGGGAGAGGTAGAGCTGTGTCAGGTGGGCGATGATGTTGCGGACAGTGCGCTCGCGCAGGACGGCCGGAGAGGCGAGCTTGGATTGTGCGGGCGCCATAGTGCTGGTCTTAAGGAGTGTGGCCTGGATATGATGCGCCGACGAGTTTACGGGAGATGTATTCGTCTATATGGAATCTCTATGTCATTGAGCCGGGACTCGACATACGGGCTCGCTTGGTCGGTGACTTGCAGGGCAGTTGCGCCTCAATCGAGGCGCGCAATCGGGATAGAAAGGCAAATCAGTCTGGTATAAGATGGCACAGATGTTTGCATGGCGGCATGTTGGCAATGTGTGTGATGTTCAAGTTGCGAGTGCTCCCGTGACAGGAACAGTAAGGCGGGTGCTCCCTTGCTCTTCCTCGGCGTTGCGTCACAGCAAGCATGCAAACGGTTAGCTCTGGTTCGCTGAAATGAGTTGGGAAATGCAAGCATGTGATTCTGCCATTTCTGGGGAAGCTCCTATGGAGAACCCTGTCGTTTCTACACAGCTGACTAAGAGTTCTAGTAGACTCGCTTCCGCCCCTGAGATGGAACATCTCAACAACAAGCTCATACCTTAGGTTATCGATGGCCAAATATACTGCTTGTACTGCTGAACTATTCGCTGCGCCTGAGGAGACTGTACCAGCTCATAATAGTATAAATCATTCGATATAAGAAAGCAAAAGCCTATGTAACGCCTAATTTCTGATCTGATCAATTAAATGGTATCAGACATCCCCACCAGGTATGTAGATTTGGCGTTGCTTGAGCTCCACCTTCAATATCCAAACATCCAACTTACACTCTTTACTCATAGTCATTCAAGCCACGAATCCCACACAATGGCCTTCAAATACCTCCTGCTCACAGCCTTATATCTCCAGTCCTGTCTAGCAAACGTTGAGAAGACGATATTTCTGGGCCCAGCGACAGTCAACGTCCCACACCAGCATCCAACCTTAGAAGACCTACGTCTCGACGTGCTCACCCCAGACACCTGGACCTTGAGAACAAAGCTTGCAGCTGATTTCCCAAATGAGAAGAATCCATTTGGGAAGACGTCTTGGTTCCTGCTAGACAGCCTCACGCCCTACCAGCGCTACGAAGTCCGCGTCTGCTGGCCCGCCACAGTGAGTCTCATCAGAGTGCCACACGCCTCTCATCTCATTTCACATGTCAGTAGCATGAGCTGACGAGCGCAAAGCAACCGACATCTTTCACCCTAGAAACCTTCTCCCTCCCCACAGTATGGGACACGCCGGAGCTCGTTGCCTCGCTGGCAGAGTACGCGTATAGCCGCCAACCGGCGTCAGAGGACGAGATAGCGTCATCTTCACTTCCAGCGACTGGGGAGAGCGAAGCGTCGGTGCTGTTTCTGCGCATCATCGCCAAGGCGGACTACTTCACCACCAACGCGACGCTGATGAGCGACGTGCCGCCCGTTGACGTGGACATCATCCTGGATCCTTTTGTCCTGAACGTGCTGCCGCGTTCACTGGTGCCGACTGTGGGCTACATCATCGTTGTGGCCGCTGCTTCTTTCTTTGCTGCTAAATACGTGCTGAGGTTCCTGCAGGCTATCATTAGAGGTGATGGGGTTGAAAGGAAGGTGAAGAAGCAGCAGTGAACATTGGGACTGGTTCTTCTCGCATACGGAATTTGGATCGGGTTATCACAATGACTAGGGAGCAACGACAGCCTCTCGTCATTTCATTTCAAAACCCTTCGTCGGCAGACTCAATATGTGGTCCAAGGGACGAAGACAAGGCCGCAGTGCAAGACTAGCTGTCTCTCCATTGCCAACTCTTCCGGCACTTAACCATTGTATACCACCAGGAAGCTGGAGGAGTGCGATTCCGCCTAACCACCAACCTCTCATTCGCCAGCGCAAAAGCATCAAAACAACATAACCCAAACTGTTCGGCTTACTGTCCTACACTCGTCATCGCGATCAAAGACAACCGCTCCTATCGCGCCATCTAAACGCAAGACCCTGGGGCATCTAATAATGCTGCTGCCCAGGATACTGCTGTCCTCCGCCCTGTCCACCATAACTCGGCTGCTGCGGGTACGGGGACTGTCCCGGCGGCGGCGGGTACTGGGGGTTACCGTACCCCCCTGCCGCAGGACTCGAGTACTGCGGTTGTCCGTAGCCGCCTGGATGCTGAGCTCCTCCGTATGACGGCGCACCGTACTGATTTGCTGGCGGCTGACCTGGCGGAGGAGGCGGGTAGTTTTGGTGTTGTTGGTTGGGAGGGGGTGCGTAGGACGGCGTTGAGCCGTAGGCGTTGTGTTGTTGGCCTGGTGGGGGAGGGTAGGACTGGTTTGTTGAGGGCTGGTTGGGTGCGGGAGAGTGGTAGGACGGTGTGCCGGATGTTTGCTGGTTGTGTGGTGGTTGGTAGCCGCCTGTCGACGGCGTCTGGTATGAGCTGGGGGGTTCTTGGCCGGTGTAGGTACCGCTCTGGCCTGAGTTCGAGTAACCGAAGTTTTGGCCCTACAGAACATGCAGTTAGCTTCTAGCCGAATCAAGATTGAGGCCGTCTTCGCGTCACATACCTGCTGGTTATGCTTGCCGCCAAACATGCCGGCTGCACCGCCGATGAGCGAACCTACGAGGCCGCCGCCGGCAGCGCCATGAGAGCTTTGCGACTGCTGGCCCGCGTAGTTATGCTGTTGGGAGCCGGAAGGCTTGTTGTGCCCGCCACCAGAAGAGAAGATGCCCGAAACGATCTGGCCGGCGAGCTTGCCACCCATGCTGCTGCTCCCGTGTCCGCCCGAAGACCCGTGGCCACTGGAGCCCGTCAGCCCTCCGATAAGCGATCCGAGCGGATTCGAGTTGTGTGAGCCTCCTCCGTGGGATTGCTTGCCACCAGACAAGTTGCTTATAAGGGCGTTGCCGAGGACGGACTGTGCAGTGGGTAGGCCATGGTCAGTAAAGGCGACGCTAGATTTAGGTAAGTGACAAGAGAACTACTCACCCCAATGCCTCTGTCTCCAGTAGGTCCGTCAATACCCCTCGTGCCGTCTGCACCAGGGGGCAAGATTGGCTCCATAGTCCCATCCGGGTGCTTAACGGTCTGGGTGCCATCGGGATGTGTGATGACCTGCGGGTGGCCGCCGGGTGTCCCATATGGATGTTCGACGGCATGGGCAGGAGTGCCGCCACCGACGGGGGCGGCGTCGGTAGGGGTCTCCCATTGCGAGGCGCCGGTGGACAGCTGGACGAAGTAGTACTTCTTGCTGTTGGCGTCCCACTGCGCGATCCAGCCTGCGGGCATGTTCGGCGGCCCGTAGGTCGGGCCGCTGCCGCCAGGTGACGCTGGGCCGGCCATTGGGTGCGACAATAGGTACTGAGGGAGGTTGTGGGTAGGATGCGGGTTGCCGTGTGGTTTCGGCTGGTTTGGGCTGGGGATCGTCCAAGCCTTGTATTTGTAGGAGTTGCTGAGAGCTGAGATCAGATAAGCTAAAATGTTGGCGGGGAGAAGGCGCGACCGCAACCACAACCGCAACCGGGAGACAAAGATAGTGGGGCTGCGAAGCGTTGCGCCAGCTGAGAGCAATGAACAACCTGGAAGGCACAGAGGGTACCTTAAACAACCTGAACTGTGGCAACACTGAGAGAAGAAGAAAGATGGACAAGCGCAGTGATGACTTACAAGTTAGAACTTAGAAGGCTGGAGCAGAAGGACACTGAATTTATCACAGTGCTTTGAAGTGAAAAGAACCCAAGCACTTCCCCTGTGAAGCTGAGAGGCGCATCAACTGAGCAAACACGCTAAGCCAAATGAAGCAGCATCCAGTGTGCACCAAACACAGCCAACACAGCCCCAATTCTAGCCTGTCCGAGTCATTGTATATCTCTGCTTCGTAGCTTCGACAATGTGAGCCTAACTGGTGGATGCCGTCAAGGAAAGTCAGCCACAGGGGCGACGTGCTGGGTTCCCTGATTCGTCTTTGCCACCCTGCCTCCCTGCTTCGGAGGCCACCTTTCTCCATCTTTCCAACCATGCAGCGCACCCATCCCTCCCTTGCGCTCTTCTAAGAACTGACTGAGCCATAGCGAGTGCTACATGTACATACGGTGATGATGATGCTTGCTCTCCCAAACGGAGCTTGTGTATGTAGCCTCCAACATGCTGTTCGTCTCTGTGTCTTGCCCTCTTTATACCTAACAAACATCATCGAACCCCGACAAACCAATAGCAGTGTCTAGATATCGGGAGTGTAGACTACCTATGCTAGTACAATACAAGTTCAGTACTATCCTGATAAGATCAGAAATTGTTATTTGTGACGAACCGGTGGAATAGGGCCAACTGGTGTTAAATAGCAGCTTTAAGCATCGTGATTTATGAACTAAGTAGTTGAGTGCCTTGAACTGTGTATACCTTACCCAATCCGGGACTGATCAAGTGTATTCCTTATTACCCTATGCTGGACCCAACTCAAGGGTTGAGCCTCCTCTAGATAATTGTGTCCTGTCATCAGTCATCTCTATCCTTACCGACGTGTATACCCTGTCCCCTGTTACTGATCTTCCAATCCCCAACTCCAGCGCTAACACGCACCATCTATCAACGAAGCATCGAACTAGATCTGGTACTCAGCCGGAAGCAGCACTAACCCGCTGCCTGAGCTCCTCTCCGTCATCAATAACCAACTTCTCTATGTTCTTCACCGCGTCGTCCTTCACCTCCTCCTTGCCGGGATGCGTAGTCAGCCCCTTCCGAATAGCAAGCACACTATCCACAATAACGGCATCGATCCCCTCCTTCACCTGGCGCTGTTCAAGCTGTCAGTTAACTAATTCACGCATATCCTGCATCTCCCGAGAAGGAGTGCACTTACCTGCACCATGACCGGATCATTATT
The DNA here is from genome assembly GCA_001879275.1 of Coniochaeta ligniaria NRRL 30616. NCBI lineage: Eukaryota > Fungi > Ascomycota > Sordariomycetes > Coniochaetales > Coniochaetaceae > Coniochaeta > Coniochaeta ligniaria. The sequence continues at coordinate 1,007,135 of KV875099.1, read as the reverse complement.
CTGCGTCCCGTAGCTCACGCACACAAGTCCGTGCTGCTTGACAACCCGTACCAGCCTCGGACTGATAACAAACGGCTCCGCGAAGCCCACGATGCCCAGCAGGTTCCACCGCGACGCAAACCGAATCGCTTCCTGGAGACTGCTGGCGCGTATGTCACCCACCTCACAGCTCCCCGCATCAGTCAGAAACATAATCGGGATGCTCGGCTGCTTGAAGCTGAGGCAGAGACAGATGTCCGGGTTAAAGCTGCTGAAGATGATGTGTCTATCGCCAGCCAGATCATAAACCTTGTTCAGCACCGTGTCGCAGAAGGAGTTGAGCTCCACGGCGTAGGTGTCCATCTCGTGCTCCTCGGACTCGTGCAACATGGGGTACTTCATCTCGATGTTGAACCCGATACCCTGCGGCAGCTGGCGGAAGAGGTCTTCTAGCGTGGCGAAGGGGGCCTGGATGAAGTTCCCCCGGGAGTTGGCCTTCCAGCCCTTTTCTTTGAAATCACGCGTGTGCTTCATGCGTTCTTCCAGGCTGGACCGCTCCATCCCGTGATAGCCCATGGACAGGGAGCGCACGCGTGGGCCGGGGCTGTTGCTGCGCGTCTTGGCAATCTGGCGGTTGATGGCTTGAGGGGTGCCGGTGCCGGAACCGGAGCGGGAGGAGTCTGGGTTGATGTGCAGAAATTGTTCCAGGGTCAAGGTGTGCACCGGCGCGTCGATGCCGGTCTCGCTGACGAGGAAGTCGTGGTAGATGACGGGGACGTGGTCTTTAGTCAGCTGCACGTCGAATTCCACGTACTGGGCTCCGAGATTGGCGGCTGCGATGAAGGATGGCACGGTATTTTCGCCTAGCTGGAGGGATTTGTTGGAGGCCATGTTCTTGCCCAGACCGCGGTGGCCGATGACCATGGGCCCAGTCTCGAGCTTACGCCAGTACGTCTGCCGTGAAGTGACTTCCATGTTTGGGTGCGAAAATGGCGTTATGACAAGGAAGTTGAAGTTGACTGTGCCGATCACTTCGAGGTTGGCGCCCATGATCGGGATGCAGACGTCGCCTTGCAGGTTCATCCGCTTAGCGCCCATGCTTGGACGCACGCTGGATAGAAGTGCTACGCCGCGGCCTATCTTATCCTTGATATTTCCAGAGTAGGTCGGTACGATGTCAAAGAGCAGCTTCACTTTATTGATGTCCGTGGTCGTAAAAACAATCGGTTCCGTGGATATGTTCTCGTGGGCCGGAAGGTCGATGATAGTCGGTTCGCCCTGAGCGCCGCTCGCCGAAACCGCCACAGAAAGAGCCGTATCGAGTCGGGTGGTGTGAGCCTCCTTCAATGGTACGCTCTCAAGCTTGACGGCTTCGACCTTCTTCCTCATGTCCATAGACCCTAAGCTCACCAGCACGAGACTCTCGTTTCTCAAATATCTGTGGCCAAAGGTCTTGACGGGATCTGCAGGACGAGAAGAGCCGTTAGACTTGGAGGTGCGGTCGCCAAGAGACGTGTATTCCGTAGGAGGCGACGAGCCTCTCGTTGCAGGCTTCTCTTCGTCTGAGCTTGGCGTCTGGGTCTGCGCCGGGGTCTCCTCCGCTGAATGAACGGAATGAGCAGCAAGCAGACGTGCGATGGCTAGATGGCCTCGGAGGGCGGCATGTTCCGTCGCCGTCCATCCTGAAGAGTCAAGCTTGTCAACGTCGGCGCCGGCATCGACTAGCAGCTGTGCGACAGAAAGGTGTCCGTCTACAGCCGCGATATGCAGCGGTGTCCAGGCAAAGTTCTTCTCCAGGAGTTCTAGATCGGCCTTCTGGTCACTCCTGCCCTTCAGCAAGACCCTCGCGCACTCGTCATGTCCGGTTCTAGCGGCTATGTGTAGCGCGGTCTCGCCGGCATGGTTTTGCCAGTTGATGTCCACCCCAGCATCGACCAGCATCTTGACAATGACCTTGAAGTTAGACTTCGTGGCAATGGCCAAGACAGCGCTGGACTGTGATATAGACTTCCGCATCTTGGCCTTCTCCTCGCTCACGCCTAGCCAGTTCTCCCCCATAAGCAGTGCTTGCGTGGTAAGGGGATGGCCTCCAATAACACTCAGATGAAGAGGCGCATTGCCATCATTGTCCTGCCATTCGGGCGCATCTATGCCATTCTCGACGTTGAACTGGCCCCAGTCCTGCATCGCTTTCATGAGGATCTGGCATACGACAACGAACCCAAACTGTGCCGCGTAGTGGAGTGGTAGCCGGCCGAATACATCTTTTGAGAGCAATGCCTCCCTCTGCTGTGGCTGCATATTGTCCAGAAGGTAAAGTAGCGTTTGAACAGCCTCATCGTCCTTCCCGAGAATATTCGACTCGGTCAGATTGCTCGTCCGCGGCAGAGGGAGGGGGCTTGTGGCAGGTGTGAGGTAAGGTTGAGCGTACTGCGCAGTGCCCGGAAATGGATATGAACTGGGCCCTGTGTCAGTCTGCTTCAGTTTTAGTGAGGCGGTTCTACTCCGGCCAATGTGGATGACCAGCCTATGCACGCAGTTGCGGTGGTTGATGTCGTCCGGCTCATCCAGAGATCGGATGTTCTGGAGTAGATAGGCCAGAGTAGTTCTTGCTCGGGAGGAGATGGATCGTTGTAGGAGACTTAAAAGCATCATTTGCGTAGATGGCTCGGTAAGGTCGAGATTCGCTCCTGTTATTCCGTCTTGGAGAGACTGAACGTCGTCTCGTCTGATAGCTTGCTCAAGCTTCTCCAACAATGCAGGAGAGATGCTCAGCATAGCCTTGGCAGAAGCACGTCCGAGCGAGCGAGCGGACCGTTCGGATCTGGTGTCATCCAAATGTTGATGTTGGGCCTCGCCTAAGACGGAAAGCCACTTGTTGATCTCGGACAGGAGCTCAGCGATGGTATTGTCCTTGGCGAAGGGCCGTACATCGACCTTTGTTGATATGTAGCGATGCTGAGTGGCGGCATCGGGGACCTTCTTGTCAAGTTTCTTTGTGATCTTGACGAAACCTCTCCGGTTGATCTCGCCAAACCATTGGAGATTCCTGAACTGGCTGCGCAGTTCCAGAAGTGCGCCCAGGAGTTCCTCGATCTCATCTTGATCCAGGTGGGACACGACTTCCGGTGTGCGACCGTATCTGTCCTGCAAGAGGTTGAGCCGGCGCGAGGCCTCGGCAAACTTCTTGTTGTAGAAGCTGTCGACATCCTCGAGATTCCGATCCAAGGCAAAGAAGAACTCTGTTTCAGTGGGTTAGGCTACGTCGCTCCAGGCCTTTTGCCTTTAGTCACTCCGCCAGAGGAGATCTCCCACCTGCAAGATCCACCTCTCCTCCATGCTTCGATGTCTCGGCAGCTGTCTTCACCAACTTCTTGAGTCCCTTGTAGTTGATGTAGAAGGCAGCCCACTCGGGCACCTGGTTGCGCGGGAGACTGCATAACGTCAGTACAGTCCGGTATGTGTAATTCATGGAATGCTCTACATACTTTCTTCCGAACTTCATGCTGCCAAGCAAGCAAGTAGACAGGTAATGATGGTGGTGATTTAGACCCAATTAGAGCAGGAGAGATGTGGCCAAGCAGATATTTCTTCTGGACTGCTAGCTGAGCAGTGGATATGTTCAGGGAGTAATGTGCGATAGATCGTGCGACAGCATGCTGTGAAGATATGTTTGTAGATCCGCCTCGGAGGTCTGGTAACGTTGGTTGAATAGAAGGTGTTCAAAGTAAACAGAGTTCAAATCAAGATAAACCACGCGACTTCTGAGCATCCGTAGTCTCGCAGTACGTGGGAGCCATTTGGGAAATGACAGCTATGGCAAGGGTTTGGAGCTTGAAAACTAAAATAGTTCTAGACTTAGGTCAAAGATATTCACTTTGACAATGGCTTATGACGATAGTGGCCAGGGACTAGATGGGTTTAAAATGGATCACACAGGGAGATGCCAGCATTGCCAGGGGCTATTTCTAGGTCCTGGTGAGTGGAAGCCGAGGGTGCGGATGGTGGGGCACCCCGGTTCAGGTGCTACAGAGGGATAAAGCCGCATTCACTGACGCAAGTCGGCGAATCAGATGCATTGTGGCGCCCATGGATTGGCTCCTCGGATTTCAACTGGATGCTCCCGAGTCCCGGGTCTCTTCCGCCCCTCCATTGCATTTCAAGCTTCCGACACAACGTTTTTCGCTGAAGCAAGTACCCGGGTATTCCTTGAAGTGTACCTTAAACTTGTCATAGCGCAGCTCAGGCTATTAGATATAACTAGAGACTCTAGTGATACCATACTCCTTGTCTCCTTCACGTTCACCGCTTGGGAATGTGACGAGTCACGACCCGTGATCTAGACCACCTGGACCCTTCGTGCGCTAGCGAACCGAAGAGCCCGGTGCCAAGACGGTCAAGTGACATGGAGAAGTTAGGGGCTCTGTGTACGGCTAGGTACAGAGTAGGCTAGCCCTGCTGGGTCACTCGAGCTTCAGGTATGAATCGAGTCAATCGGCAATGCCTCAGTAACCGAAAGTGAAAGTAATATTGCCGTTGTTACGGCATGTTGAGCAGTTCATTCCAAATGTGGAGAATCATGCGCAATCATCTATATGCCCTGTAAGATGCCGGTATCCAGGTCGGCACCTCCCGTCTATGTCTGCAAGAAACGTTGCATATCGAGGACTCGAGTGAGTCTAAAGCTCTGAATCGACTCCTGTTACCCATGTTTCGTCCCTGGACGATATGTGTATCTCCGGACCTACGCAGCTGGTACCGGTATCTTTACTCGGTCTAGCGGTCCCCTGCTTTCAAAGAATGCTCCTTGAAACTCGTCGTCGCCGTGCGACAACGGTTTCTCAGCGGTCCCGACGTATCCTGAGCTGCTCGTCAAAGGGCCACTCCCTAGCTCTTTCCATTGTCGTGACAAAACATGCAGATAGCGCGACCAGTGCTCCACGAGCGGGCCGACGGCAAACACCTGGTCTCGCCTCCACCAACGCTTCCATAGGTGCCGTCGCTCCCGCGAGGTAAGGGCATCGTATAAGACGTGTTCGGTCTTCTTTTCCAGCTCCTTCGCCATGCTGAGATACGTTTCGACGATGGACCGTGCATTCCTGATCTCGCCGACCTCGCGGCTGCTTAGACGCCGCAAACGGTCCTCTAGCGGTAGGCGTCTGTCCATGTGATAATCGTATTGAGCATTTTCTGGCCGACCCCCGAACAGGATGCGAACCATGTCGTGTTCAAAGCCCAGTATTTTGGACCCGTTGACTTCGCACAACGTGGTTATCCAGTCGATTCTCGCCAGAGCCTGGTATTTCTGATTCTCAACTTCAGTCTCCTGACGTTGCTGCATTGTCCTCTCCATCATCGCGGAGATTTCAGCCAGTCGGTCCTCGTCTAAGCGACCTGACGCAAGTGCGGCCCTTAATAAGCTCGCACAGGACGATATATTGTGCACCCACTGTTCTGCGAAGGCCGTCCATAGAGCCGTCCTTAAGTAGTTGACTCGAAAGCTCCAGTCCAAGTTACGGAGCGTGGTGGGTTGTGTCTCTCTGGCATGCACGATTAATCGTAGGGCAGCGTTACTATCGCAAATCTGGACAAGCTGCAATAGTCTTCTCGGAAGGCCTTTGTGCCGACCTGAAGTGCTTGCCGTGATCATGGGCCCGATCTTCTCGACGTCACGGAGGAAGATCCGTAAGAGTTCAACAGCGGCCACCCTGTCGACCTGAGCCACACACAGGCCGACCACTCGGCGTACATATCTCGAACTTATAGCGCAGCCCTCGCGAATGCAGGCGCCCAATACCGTTGTCGCATGTCGCACGAGTCGAAAGTCGATGAGGCGGTCCAATATGGCCTCTAGGACCGGTTCATCGATCTTGGTACGCTGCGTCACGAAGCCGTGGTCAACAACGGCGTCAGCTTGTTGAGCCCAGCGAAAGAGTAGGCGGTCGCCCTTCACGTCTGCTACTGGTTTGCGGCGGAGAAGAAGACCGCGGGAGTCATCTCCTGTTATCCGGCGAAGGATGTTATAGAATCCGACGATGTCCCCCTGTCGATAGTGGTGAAGCAAAGAGACGACAGTCATCCGCGTAGGTTTCAAACGACTATTGAGGAGGAAGGAGTCGACAACAGCCTGGCCAAAGCGTGGTTCTCCTACCCTGGTGAAGCCGGATATCAGAGTGTTGTAGTTGTAGATGCCGGGCGCGAATCGGGCAATGAGCAGGTTGTGGCATATCTTCCCAACGAAGTATTCGCGCCTCTTCCTGTAAATGGCCGCGTGTTGCGGATTCATGATGCGCCCATCTCTCCCGGATATCCTAAGGAAGCCATCTTTTAGGGTTTTCCAGTCCCTGAAGATATTCCTGGTCACAACGCTCAAGTCACGCCTGGCCTCGGCAGCCGCCACTGGGTCCAGGTCAGCGTGCCGATAGTTTGGATAACCGCTAGACCTGAGCATTCGAATATTGTTCCAAGCCGACTCCAAGAGATCCGGCGTTCGCGGCGTCCCATCCGGCCGCCTGTACGTCTCAACTAGGAGCTGGTCCACCAGGTTGTTGATCGTTTCGCCCAATTTTGAGAACTGGATTACGTTCATGGGTTCCCGGTGTGCATTATCTCCGACCATCTCCTCTTCGACTATCATCTCCTGCACCTCGTCCATTCGGCTGGGCGGTGTCTTCCACCATTCCGACTCCTCTTGGAGCCGCAGTTCTCTCCTTAATGGCCGTAGATATGACGTGCGATTTCCTCTCCTGCTAGCGCCCTTCAATAGACGAATCGGCGCCACACAAATCGATGTGAGCGCCTCATATATGCCCGGCGGTGTCGCATTGGCATTGTGCAAGACGTAGGGGTCGTCGCGGGTTCGCTTTGGGTCATAGGCAGGTGCCTGCTCCAGTAGGATAGCTAGCTTATCGCGAGCATCCTCGATCTTGGTGTCCAATTCCTTCCGCCTCTGATCCTTAACGGCACTATCAGCTACGGCAGCCGTGCCCATGATAGCCGAGTAGCAAGCTGTAAAGACATGGCTCGGTGCCACTTTCCGGCGGGCCGGTCTCGTCGCGGTTACCGATCGTCTGGCGAGTATTGATGCCGCGCGCGCACATGGTCGGCAGTGACAGCCATGGGTCTGAGCAGCCCTTGACCATATGGTGTGCATTTTAGAGTCATGTCGTCCGGCGGCCGGCCATGGTGTGTCGTTGAGCTGGAGCAAGGAGAGCTCACGCGGTTTGTCTTGGTCGTTAATTTCATTCGCCAATTGGGCCTTCCGTCGAGACCCGAGCTGCTGACTAACCACGTTTAGCTTAGAAAGTGACGATGGTGGGGCGCTGTTACCAGCCGTCCGAACCTGCCTCACACACTCTGTCATATATTCGTTTATCCGCTGCGACGGGACTATCTTTGCTTCTACGTAGTACGAAAGACACGAGAAACATTAACTCAGTTGCCCATCTCAGCATCAGCAAGCGACTCATCTTGCACCGGTACACAACTCGACTTCAAGATGTATTCACTAGCTTTGACTGCGGAGCTTACAGGGTATGTGGTCTCCATCATCGCTCATCGCTGTAGATGTTGCAGAGAGTAAGTCTGTCTGACAAGTGCTTCCAGAGTTACGAATCTGCGCCCCAACGACACGCAGGAGACGCCATTTTGGTACACATTCAAAGTCCAATGCACATCATGCAGAGAGACTCATCCCAAGCCTGTGGCCGTCAGCCGATTTGTAAGACAGGTGACTTCCCTACTCACTGAAGCGTGATGTTAACAAGGCCTTGTAGGAGACGAATGAGATGAGCGGCAGCCGAGGAGAAGCCAACTTTGTCTGGAGGTGCAAGAACTGCAAGAGGGAATCTTCAGCAACCATCGTAGCGGCCCCGACACCTTACGAGCAGGCTGACCAGCCAAAGGCCAAACCTATCATTCAGTTCGACTGCCGCGGTCTGGAGTTCACAGATTTTCAGCCCGAAGGCGAGTGGCTTGCTGAAGGCATAGACTCGGGCACAAAATTCGCCGGCATCGAGCTCCAGGATGGCGATTGGTTCGACTACGACGAGAAGAGTGGTGAGGAGGTTAGCATCAAGGACTTGAAATGGGAGATCAAGCGGGCATGAGTTCTCTAGGTGGTAGCAGAATTGCAGCCTCCAGGCCTCATCTGAGATCAGTTTGGGTCTCAAGTGCGTCCCAAATGCATACACAAAACCCTAACCCTTGAAATCCTTCTGTGGTCTTTATCCTTGCCGGGCGCTCAATTTCGAGCTTCATTCTCACTGTCCGACACAACAAACCGACAGCATGAGCGCCTCTGAAACGGCAACGCATTTGACCTACTTGAATGATGCGGCACATTTACTTGCTTTCTCGGCGCCAGAGACATCGGCATATCTCATGACACAGCGAAATGGACTGATGTTGGCCAACGAACTTGAACAATCCGCCACGCAGAAGCAGCATGCCTGTGGCGCCTGCGGCCGCATTATGATATTGGGCCAAAACAGCACGCTGAAGCTCGAAAACGAGAAAGCACCACGATCCAAGAGGAAGCACGACGCGTCTGCGATTCGCAAGGCTCACGCCGTTCTCAAGCCGGGCACGCACGCCGGGCCGATCAAGGTGTTCACTTGCGAGAACTGCGACAGATACACCAGAGTCCAACTTCCGGCACCAGCTCCTATTTCGAGGAAGAAACCCTCTGTCGTGGTGATGAAAACGATCGAGACTGCCAAACAGCCTCCAAGCGCCAACGCCAGTAGCAAGAAGCGAGCAAAGAACCGCAAAGCTGGCCTGCAGGCTCTCTTGAACCAGAGCCAGGCCGGCAGCAACGGTGGAAGATCTGGATTGGGCTTGAGCCTCTCGGATTTCATGCAGAAATGAGGCCCAAATTGACTCCCGTCGAGTTCTCATGTCGACGCCTGCCCGTTTCGAACATTCGAGCCGCCTCCAAACCTTTCCCCGGAGCAATTGATAAGATAAGAAACGGACGGAATCCCCTGGTCGTTGTGCCCCGCTACACCAAAAAAGTTGCCCCTCTATGCTTTCAAATGCTTCTGACGCAACTTGCCCTTCCAAAATTTCTAAAGCTTCTCGCATTGAGAACATACCACCAAAGCACACAGAAACCCACGAAATCTGCCCACCATGTCTTCACATTTCGACCCAATCGGCCAGAAGGTCGAGCAGCTCGACTCCAAGGCGACAACGAAAGACACAAATGGCGAACCCGTCGATGACAACGACGACGAGCGCCTCGTCGAACAGATCGAGTCCCTCTGCATGAACTGCCACAAGAATGGCACGACCCGCCTCCTCCTGACAGCAATTCCCTACTTCCGCGAGATAATACTCATGTCCTTCCAATGCGACGAGTGCGGCTTCCAGAACAACGAGATCCAGGCCGCCAACGAGTTACAGGCCAAGGGCGCGCGGTACGAGCTGCGCCTCTTCGACATGGCCGACTTCGAGCGCCAGGTCGTGAAATCAGACACGGCGACAGTCAAGTTCATCGAGCTGGACGTCGAAGTGCCCCCAGGCCGCGGCCAACTCACAAACATCGAAGGTCTGCTCTCCACCGTGATCGATGACCTCGAGTCCAACCAAGGCGCCCGACGCGAGCAGCAGCCCGAGGTAGCGGCCAAAGTCCAAGACATAATCGACAAGGGTCGCGCAATGCTCGCCGGCACAGCATTCCCCTTCCGCGTAGCCATCGACGACCCGGCGGGCAACAGCTTCATCGCGCCCGACCCGCGCGACGGCGTCGGCAAGTGGGAGAAGCGCGAGTACCTCCGCACGTCGGACCAAAACGAGATGCTCGGCCTGGCCGACACGCGGAGCAGCATCACCACGGGCCTCGGCGAGCCCGAGGACAACGTCGTGTCCGAACAGGTTTACCAGTTTCCCTCTCACTGCCCGGGGTGCATGCACCCCTGCACGACCAACATGAAGATGGTGGATATTCCGCATTTCAGACAGGTGGTGCTGATGAACACTTCCTGCGACGACTGCGGGTATAAGTCCAACGATGTCAAGACTGGAGGTGAGATACCAAAGCTGGGGAAGAAGATTACACTGCGGGTGAAGAGCAATATCGATCTGGCGAGAGATATCCTCAAGAGCGAGAGCTGTGCGCTCGAGTGCCCGGAGCTGCATCTAAGTGTCAACCCCGGCACGCTCGGCGGACGGTTCACCACAGTTGAGGGCCTCCTGACAAATGTGAGGGATGATTTGAAGAGTCAGATCTTTGAGACTGGCACGGGACATGACGGCTTGAGTGAGGGGGAGAAGACGAGGTGGACCGAGTTCTTTGAGGATTTGGACAAGGCTGTCGCGGGCGAGAGGGAGTTTAGCATTATCCTGGCCGATCCGCTGGCGGCTAGTTATGTGCAGAGTCTGGCTGATGACCCTGGCCAGCCGGACGAGCAGATGACGGTGGAGGAGTATGAGAGGACGGAGGAGGAGGAGGAGGATTTGGGACTGAAGGATATGAAGACTGAGAATTATGCGGAAGATGCGGAGGGAGCGAAGGAGGGTGAAGCGGCTGCTTAGATGGTGTAGACCTATGATGACAATGATTTTGGAGGTGGGACTTGATACCTTCAGGCTACTTGATACCTCGTCTGTTATTACAATGGTGGCTATGAGCTATGCATGCATTCAGACACATTAAGAACAAGTCGCAATTGGATGCTAGTGTCACGCCCTTTTCTCTCGCGCAAGCGCATATCTACCCATGTCATCTCCCTCTTGTGTTGTTCCCTGTTCCCTCATACTACTCCTTTGAGGAGCAACGCGCAACCGGGTTGTACTGTACATGCCAAAATTACCAGACCTGCTTGTCCGCCATCCACCTCTGGGCTTGTTCCATCGACCATTGTCCATCTGTCGGTGACACCAGGTCTTCCACGCTCATGCGTGGTATCGCCGTGCCTCATGGCTGTCAAGTAGACTCCGAAATAAAAGGAAAAGGGTATCGTAAGGAAATACTGCTCTGCCATGAATCCGTAGCGCCGCGAAGATCCGAAAGACAGTGCCAGTCTTCCATAGTCGAGAGAGCAATGCTGGTGCACACCCGTTAACAAACTCGCGAAAGTCCATAGCCACAGCCACAACCACTGTCTCTTCATGTTGTCGGGACAGAGCTAGTTCGAATACCGCCGGCCAACCCTCCTTAGGACCCGGTTCTCAACATAATCTTCATCCCCAATTGAGATGATGGTTCCCGGGGCAGCATACATGCCCTGGAAATCTCCAGACCGCTTGTACTCATACCTAGTGCCGAGGTACACCTTAGCATCATCCACACCGTCCCTGGCGGCAGCCTCGGCCTGAGCAGCCCAGTTCCGCTGCATACCACCCACGGCCTGGTCAAACACGCGGCGGTTAGCGTTGGGGTTACCAGGACTAGGGGGTGCCGGAGTCGGTGGCAAGGCTGCCAGACTGCTTGGCGGGCTGGGGGCGACTGCTGCGGCAACGCTCGAGACTCGCTGGCTGTTCCGGCGCTGGATCACCTCGGCTTTGGCGACCTGCTCCTGAGCGCGGGCGTTAAGCTGCTCCACCGTCGGTGTTCGCTTGGGCCGGTTGGCATCGCGGAGGAGGACAGACGGCAAGCGGCCGCGGCCGCGTTTCTGACCAGTCGCCGGGGTCTCCAGAGAGGCGGCGGGGGTCGGAGGCTCGACGAAGTCGGCGACGGAGGGTTGATCGCCTGCCTCTACAGCGCTTGCGGCGCGTTTGGCGGCGGCGACTTGGTTGGCGGACTCCTGTTCGGGCGTCTCGCCGAGTTCTTTCTGGCGCTGGCGGACGCGGACGTATTCCTTGAGCTGGGTACGAGTGAGATGGCCGATGTGGTCTTCGAAAACGATTTCGTCCCAGTTCCTCCAGACACCGCCGGCTCCGGGGGGGTGGTTGCCAATCAGGGTACGGCCGTCGCGGGTTGCTTTGACCAGGCGAGGGCGCAGTTGGTTATTGTTACCTAAAACGCCCATGACGGCGTGCTTGTCTTCCGGTTTTTCCTCGCTCGAGTGTTTCCAATACCCGAGCAGGATCCGGTGTTTATCGCTGGCTGGCTGGCTCTCTGGCCCTGGCTGTGTGGGAGCGGCCATCGAAGGAGCGGCGACGGCAGGAGTGCGCTTTGGGACAGGAGGGTCGGATAACTCACTGTCGGATAGGCCCGTTGGTGATTCGCTGGGGGAGATATGGCGCGCCCTCTTAGTCTTGGGTTGCCGGAGGATTTGACGGACAGGTGCGTTCAACGGCACCATTGGGCCGTTTGCATTCTGCGCACTTTGGCTGACGTCGTCCAAGGATGATCGGCGAGTGACAGGCTTGTCAGCAGCAGCGGGATCTTCTTGTTCGTGGTCTTCCTCCTCATCCCCATCAAAAAATGCCACAGGTCGTGAAGCCCTCTTTCGCTTGGACACGCGGAGGAAAGTCTGTTCCTCGTCTATAGTCTCGTTGGTGCCAAGCTCGGTCTGCTCCTCAGGAGCCTTGGAAGGGTGAAGGCCCATGGACGCTTTCTTAGCGCGGGTGCCAACCACTATCTCGTCCTCAAGTTCGTTCCCACCGACGGAGATGGGCCTGGTCTTCTCCTCCCCGTTGATAGGGGCGAATGAGGATCCGTCGTAGGTGGCAATGTCAGGTTCCGTCTCCATATCTTCAGGAGCCGGGGTGCCAGTTAGGGAGCTACCTCTGTACGAGGAGCTGCCGTTGAAGATTCGGTTAGTCATGGCATTCGGGATAAGCTACAATGTGCGAGTCCACGTAGCCTTGATGTTGTCGGATGATGTGACAAAAGAGAGACACGATGAAGTTTGACACGCAAGTACAGATCAGAGTGCTTATCACAAGAGGGCTGGTGGGATGTGGTGGGAATCATGAGGTGTGTAGACGAGGACAAAACGTCACGTTCCAGAAATGAATCCCATCCACGTCTCATGTAGAATGGCCTCAGGCTGCTCCAGCAACTGGAACTTTCCGGACCACTGGCCCAAGCATTGTGCTTTCCGGAAAATGGGAGAGAACATGCCGGAAGGAACTCTGTTGAGAAGGAGTTGCCGAAACAAGAGCGGAAGGAGCTGGCAACCGGCCTGCTGCCAGTTATGACGCCAGCTCGTAGACCAACTCGACGTAGAAGGAAGGGAAGGGTTTCAAGTGGAGCAAGATGTTTTTATAAAAGAACATTAAGACAAAAGACATTGCTTACTTGGCCGGCTTCTCGGTATTGGCCTCCTCCTGATCCTTGGGTTGAACATGAGTCTCAACCGGAACAGTGTCAGCTGGTGTTGTTGCTTTTTCAGAGTCGAAGCCGTCCACCTGGGCTGGCGGCGACAACAGGTCCGTCATGGCTTGCGATGGCTGCGACAAAACTGCGCCGAAGTCGTGCAGTGGTTAAGAGGATGTAACGATGACAGAGATTGGGAAAAGAGGTGTTAATAGAACATGGGAAGGTTGTTGCCGATTGTTGGGGTTTGCTGCCAGTTGTTATTGTAAGTCGCAAACCTGAGCAAGTTCGTGAGAGGAACAGAAGCTCGAAGAGACGACTACAGACTCGAACCAGAAATCGCCGGTCAGGATTGTGGAATGGCTAGAGGAGTCCTGCAGCTGGTGAATTGTGCGATGTGAGACAAGGATTGCGTCGAAAGTTATGGTGCCGTCGAAACAACTCTCGCCGCCGAGAAGTAGACGTGACGAGTGATTGTGAAAGCGAGGAAATGGAGGGGAACGAAGCAACAGTCAGAAATTGCCTGGTCACTATTTGAACTCTACCGGTCGAGCAACAAGAGCGGAGATTTTAGTCAAGGTTAAAACTTAAGGCATGCTATGACTGCCGGCAACTTGCAGACGCAGGCAACAATTAGCAGTTAGATTCTAGAAGCTCTCGGAGACTATTCTACCTTAGACCAAGGTATTCACTCGATGCGGCTTGAACCTGGACCAATTCAGCCGGATTGCAGAATGATGTCGCCGTGGAAATCCTGCTCCAACACCAGTTTATAGAGATGCGTATATACCACACTACCTACGTGACGATGGAAAACGGATGGCCGAGTCTGCTTCTCTCCAAAGCCAGCAATGCAGAAGAAGGATGAAACGAAGCCTCTCTTGGGTGCATGATGATGGGAGGCCCATGCCGGACCTCCGAGTGAGCAGAAGAACTGACGTTTTCCCATATTCATGAGCAGACTCTGTATACTGCACCAACCGTCTCGAATTGCTGCGTTGTCCTGCAAATGGTTGTTCGCATTGCCCATTACAACGGCGGATATTTGTACCATACATACAGCCACGCAACCAAAGACTCGACCGGTTCATAACCAGTGAATGACAACCCGGAGCCGCTTTGCTCTCCCAGAGTCATGTTTTGGAAACGCACGTCGAAGACGAGATGCTGAAGTGTCGACTTCAGAGGCTGCACGAGACACCTTCACCTTCCCGTATTGTACACATCCCATGCCCCAGAATTGTGATCCCGTATTGACTCTCACGAGAAGACGTGAGCAACCCATCACCTCCCATTTCCCCTCCCACGGCCTCTTCCACCCCTTCCCCGTCCTCCTCCCCGGCCACCACCTCTTTTCCCGCCCCGAGGACCCTGCTTCCAGTCAAACCTAGAAAACAGCTCCTCCTCTCCAAATGCCGCCTCCGCCAGCCTCAGATAGTTGACGACACCATGGTCAACCACAGCCAGAATCACATTCCGGTATCCGTTCTTCAGCCTGGCATACAGCCTCCCAGGCCCCTTCCACTCCTCCTTCGGTGGCGCATATGGCGATGAGTCCAGCAGTGCAGACATCTCTTCCAGCGTCGGCACGCTCGAGTCCTGTGCATCAACTACGGAAAGGTAGAAATCTGGCGGCGGCGGTCGCGTCTTGGAGAAGGTGGTGCTGGACTTCCATACGTGGAAGTGTATTTGAAAGGGGTCTTGCGTAGGCCAGGGAGCTGACGGTTGAGCTGAAGGTTTGTGTCGTGGGATGAGATTGAGCTGCTCATAGATGGGCTTGTACGAACGGTATAAGCCTGGCCGAACGAGAGGTCCGTAGGATTGGTGATGAGGATTGGATGCCGGGATGAGAGAGAAGAGCCACTGCCACACCGACGTGGCTTGCTCTGTACGAACCGAGGGGGTTTCGGAGGAAGGTCCGGGAGTCCTCAACACCTTGTATCCCAACCGCTTGAGGTTCGAGTACACCTGGAACTTCTGCAACGTGATCTTTCCGCGCTCGCCGTCATTGCCAACAAGTAGCGAATACGCAGCCTGTAGACTTAGAGGCAGTCCCAGCTCGTACTCGTCATCTTCTCCAGGCGTGGCAACTTCCCCCTCTAGTGTCTTCTCCTTCCCCGCCGGAGGAAAAATGACATCTAGCCCCCTCACAGGCCACCAAAGGTCCAGACTTCCCCGCTCAATGAGAAACAGTGCCTCCTCAGGTAACAGCCACGTCTTGTCCTTCGCAACCGCGTCTTTCGCCTGACCAGTGACGACCCGTCCGTGCGTCTTGCTCGCAACTCCCAAGTCACCATCGACAACGACAACTCTCTCCCTGGCATTGCTAGCCCTCTTCCTCTCCTTCTCGTCTCCGTCCACCCCTCCAACATCATCCTCCTCCTCCTCCGGCAATCCCGCGAAATGATCAGGGAAATACCACGCCCTCACCCAATTACCGGACGTGTACACCCTCGTGTACCCAAGCACATCCTCCATCGCCCTCCGACTCTGCTCGAGCGCATTCTCCTGCTGCTTGGTGCCATGGCTCTCAAAGTCCTTCTCTCCCTTCCGGATAGTCTGTGCCGAGACGGCCTTCTTCTTCAGCAAGGACGCAAACAGCCGGAAGTCCTGGGTTTCCTCCTCCAGCGCTTCTTCAGCCGATGGCACTTCTTCAGGGGCCGCGCCTCCAACGGCGCTCACCACCGGGGCGGCCGTGGGGATGTCGTCGTCGTCGAACGGCATTTTTGAACAGATAGACGTCTGGGCAATCTTACTCTCAGTTTCTTGTCATGCACTGGTAGATTTTGATTATCGCTATTGTTTCATGTTGTGGAAACAGATATTTGATGTCGAGATACGCTTTTGAGTTTGAAAACGCTGCCGTGACTCGATGGAAGTCTCAAAGTGAAGATAAAGTGGAGACAAAAGGTACGTACCACTTACACTGCCACGAGCCTCGCCGGTCGACTGTCGTCTTGAACCTAGCCTACTGGCTTCTATAGATTATGTACGAGGGCTCCCAGAGATGCAAGTACGATGGAACATACTGGAGTCTTCGCATAATGTGGGTAAAGTCGGCATCGTGCAATCACGATAGGATGACTCAATCCTCAACTGCCACAGCTCACTTGACATCGAGGACAGCAAGGCTTAATTTAGGTCTCAAGGACCCAAGTTCATAAGATAATCTTGCAGCATCTAGATCCAATACACGCTATGTCTGAATTCGAGACCGCCAAAAGCCCAGGACGCCAGGCCCATGAAGATAACGAAGGACGCCGAAGAGAGACACCATAACCACCGAATATCACAACATCCAGTAAAACCCAACCAAGCACCGCACTCTCATGCCGAGCCCTGTCCACCGCTCTGATTATCACTTCCACTCCTCGATGGGTCCTTAGGGGCACTAGCATTCGCCATGTTCCTCATCCTCGCCTCCGCAGCCCTCGCCAATATCTCCCTCCGATCCATCGGCCTTTGCTGCGCAGCTCCACCCATACTTCCACTGCCACTTCCGCTACCAAGGACATAGCTGCCCCCAGTCCAAGCCCCATGATCCGCAACCTCCTCCTCGTCCTCACCAGGCCGCTCAGGGGCAAAATCTCCGTCGGCAACCGTCCGTCCACCGCTCTTCCAGTCACTAGTAGCAACCTCTCGTTCTATCTGGTGACACAGATCCCAGAAATCCCTATCGTGCGGTCCGTGGACGTTGTGCGCAAGCTCGTGACACAGCGTCTTGCGAATGGTGCCGTAGTCCCTGTACCCGTCGCCCGCATCGGTCCGCAGCCTCAGCTCGATGACCTCGCCCTGGTTGCGGTTGAGCCCCAGTATCCTCGTCGTGCCCTCGTGGTTCGCCTCCGTATAGGCGGCGGGGTCCATTTCCGTCAACAGTCCGACGCTGAACTTGTGCTTCCGCATCGCCGCACGGATGCCGGCGTCGTCTTTTAGTCTCTCCAGGAGAGCCAGGCTGCGCTCTGGACCGGGGAGGTAAGGTAGTGGTCGGACTGTGTGGAAGGTGTAGGCCGCATCATCCCGCGCACGGCGCACGTCGCTTGCCCCGCGGCGAGTGTGGTGTGTGTGGTGATGGCGGGCTTTGCGGGCCGCCACTACGCGTGCGCGGGCCGCGGCCGCCGCGGACTCGGCGTGGAGGGCTGATATGTCGGAGCGCTTTTGGGCGAGCAGCTTGAGAGTTGTGGAATTGAACGGGGAGAGTGGTGTCTCGCCGTCTTCGGAGGCGCGGAGGAGGGTTTTGGGTGGTTTTGTGCCGGCTGGCGGGCGGGAGGAGAGCATCAGTTTGCTTTGCGACCAGTCGTAGTCTGGCCAGAGCTCGTCGCAGTGTATTATAAGCTCGTCTAGGGTCGCGTCTTCGGCGAAGGATAAGGTTGAGGTGTGGTTCTGGGGTGTGAATTTGATGGTTATCTTGACGGGGAGGTCTTCGTTTGCTTCATGGTGGCCGTTATCTCGAGATGACAAGGGCGTCTGTGGTTTTGCCGCCTCGGTATCTGCCATGGTGTCGTTATTTCTTTGTGACTCTTAAAATGCGACTCGTAGGTTTTGCCAGTTGCTGTGCAGGATGCACCCAGTTAAGGTAATTAATGCAGGTAGGGTATGCTTCGATGTAGGAGGAAACAAGCAATAATGCTGCAAGCAGTAAAATATTCGGATTCAGGACTAGCGATTACTTCTATTATCTGTTGAGGTACATGTGCGGTTGGTAATACTGAGGAGCAGCTCGGCTTAGAACACTGTAGTGAGGTAGGTAGGTATCCAACCGGTGGCGTCACCGACGATAAAGCTGTGATATCGAATGTTCGATTGCGCTTCCACGGCAGTGGTGCTTTGTCAGGCGCGGCTTTGTCAGATATGGGTCACAGGACTCGCGCCTCAGGCATTGAGCCGTCACGCCTCCGCTGCCATCTTTAAGTTTTAAGTTTATCTTGACGTTGCCATGTTATTTCGGACCTGACGGCCGAGGCAGTTCGACACCGAGTCATGATAAACGCGATCATCACTTCGGTCTTGGTTGAGAGAAAATGCGCACCTTGGCCGCTTGGCTTTCATCTCAGGAGTCGTAGGGCCAAGGGGTACCAAGTCTTGTGCTCGTATTGCCTGTCTTCTGACTTTGAGTGATCATCAATTCCTCTCCTATCGCTCCACACATGTGCAGCGAGTAGGTCAGGGGCAAATACCTCGCTGAGTACCACCACGCTAATAAAGATGTTCGGATGCTGCAGCGTACCTTACCTTACTTCCACAGCAATCGGCTGAACCGGAGAAGAGGCAAGGTACCGGTACCTGAAAGTCTTGAAAGTGAATCAGATGAAATGCAAAGTCCGCTGGACTGCTTCCACCCTGTCTGCTCTAAAACTCTTTGCATTGCTCAGGGAGAGTCAGGTTGCATGCTCGGTGCCTCTGCGGAAGGCAAATCTAAAATGCTAAAATCCACGCCGAGCCCTGGCAGTGGCAGGGCAGGAGCTCAGTGGTCAAGTCTCATCTCGCATCAGGGCCACTGCCACACTAACTCCCCAGATTCTGCACTCCACTTTAGCTGTTATTTACCTCCCTTCCTTCCCGTCGAACATTGGAGCGATAAGCTACCAACTTTGTCTGACCTGCCTCTGCTTCTCGGAGTTGGAACGACTTCACCCTCGTTTACTTCCTTCCTTCCTTCTATGATTTGACGGACGACGCATCTTGAGCGCGTTCTGCTTTCACTCTGAGCACTTCTGCTCATTCTTGTCACTCATTCAACAAGTTCTTGTCCTGCAGCTAAAGCTACTACGATAGCTTCAAAAGAGTATACTATCACCACCATTGTAGTTCACCAGCTCCCCGAGATTTTACTACTCGTGCGACGTCATGTTTGTAAGTTTAAAGTTTCCGTTTACCTGGTTCAACGAAGTATACCTCGACGACTTTGGTATAGGTGCGGTTTCATTGGATGATCCTCCTGGACCCTGAAAATCATGGCAAAGCATCCCGCATCACTGATGCGGTGTTACGACCCCGGGCATGTTGGTATAGCTTCTGGTAGAAGCCTCTTACTGACACGATCCGCTAGGTCCAATCCGCGCTCCTGGCCTTGAGTGCCACTCTGGCTGCCGCCGTGACGCCTCTCGAGGTCGATGGCAACTTCTTCGTCAATGCCGTCACCAAGACTCGCTTCCAAATGGTTGGTGTCGATTACCAGCCTGGTGGCTCTGCCGGCTTTGACGGCCATTCGGATCCTCTCAGTGACCCGGAGATCTGCCTTCGTGATGCCACCATCATGCAAGTCCTTGGCGTCAACACTGTCCGTATCTACAACATCAACCCCGACCTGAACCACGACGAGTGCGTCAGCATTTTCAATGCTGCCGGCATGTACCTGGTCCTCGATGTCAACACGCCCGTTGTCGCACAGCACATTACGAGCGACGAGCCGTGGAAGTCGTACTATTCCCAGTACTCCAATCACACCTTCGCTATGGTCGAAGCCTTCAAGGACTACCCGAATGTGCTCGCCTTCTTCTCTGGCAACGAGATTATCGATCAGATGGGCCCTGCCGGGACCGTGCCGCCGTATATTCGTGCCGTCACGCGCGATCTGAAGAACTACATCGCCAAGCACAGCAGTCGGCAGATCCCGGTTGGTTACTCGGCGGCGGATGTCCGTGATGTGCTGATGGACACCTTCAACTACCTCCAATGCTCCGACCCCGAAGACCCGGGTGACATGAGCAGGTCCGATATCTTCGCCCTGAACAGCTACAGCTGGTGTGGCGCTGCGACCTTTACCTCGTCCGGCTACGATGGAGTCGTGAAGAACTTTACTGGAAGTTCCGTGCCGGTCTTCTTTTCAGAGTACGGATGCAACACCCCTTCCCCTCGCATCTTCACCGAGGTCCCGGCTATCTACGGTGCGGAGTTCACCTCCGTTATGAGCGGCGGCTTGGTGTACCAGTACACCCAGGAAGAGAATAATTATGGTCTCGTCCAGCTCTACGACAACGGCAGTGTGACTCTCCTCGGCGACTTCTACACCCTCCGCGATCAGTACGCCAAGCTTGACTTCACCACCCTCCAGAGCGTGAAGGCATCCACTGGCACCACGCCAAAGCCGCCCGTGTGCGACTCCAAGCTGATTGTGCATTCGGAGTTCAGCACCAACTTTACTCTGCCTGTCCCGCCACCAGGCACCCAAGACATCATCGACAACGGCGTCAGCCCGAAGCCGGTCGGAAAGCTGGTGACCCTCGGCGACTTGACCGTCAAGCAGACTGTCAAGAACTCTGACGGCACCACCGTGACCGGACTCGCTCTTAAGGCACTTGCTGCGGATCAGTCGAACCGTAAGTTGCATGTTTATTTTATTCTCACTTAATCAATTACGTCTCTATCGCCATCCACTTCTGGTCTACGAGGTAAAACAAACATTTACTAACCCATGTTCATCGCAGAACCTGGCAGCAACACCGTCTCCGGCTCGGGAACCAGCTCACCCTCCGGCACTGCCACAGCCACCGGCTCAGCCACCTCCACCCCAGGCAAGAACGCCGCACCCCGGACTGCCGGGTCGTCCTTGGCTGTATTTGCTGTCTTGGCCTTCATGTGCATCAGCTGGATCTGCGCGGCCTAACTGCCCGTCAAGGGGAGGGAAAGATGATACGCTTCTATCCTAAGTACGACAATGATGCTTTCCACCGGGAAGTAGTGTGCTACGTGTCGCGGCTCCGCGAAACCGTCTGTCGGCTCCATAGTTTACAATATGGATGTGGCGATGGCGAGGGGGGAGAGAAGAGGATCGCTCCCATTTGTATACACACTACGTTTAATATCATGAGTTCTCGGTTGTCACTATGGAAGCAGCGATTTCGTGCCTTGTCCGTCTCATGTTATTGCGTGCTCTTGCAAATGGGACTTATCGACCGAGGTGCAGATGTTCGTACTGCACACTGCACGATTGAGAAATCCGTCTAGAATTAAAACGAGTTACTTCCGTCAAAATTGCATGCCGGCATGAAGCCACCGCATTCCGAAGGGTCTCAGAAGTCTAAAGCTCTAGTCTCGTGTAGGCGCAATGCCAACTTGCTCAACCTTTTCAGTCCTCCAATTAGACATACACAGCCACTCTCAGAGACCATGTCTCAACCTAACCATTGAACTCCTTGGCGTTGCTCTCCTCCCACTTGCCAGGAACCAGCGCAAGCGGCACAATACCGCTGACGTGCATTTCGGGCCCGAACACCTTGGCGTTGAGGCCAAGCGACTGAGCAGCGGACTTCATGTTCCTCAGACCCTCCTGGTAGTTGGGGCCGGCACGACGCACCCAGATCTGGACATTGTGCTCGTTCAGGGTCGTGGCGTACTCCTTAAGCGCCTTGATGACGCCCTTGAACGTGCTGGCGACGTTGGTGAAGTTGGCGATACCGCCGCCGATGAAGAGCACCTTGCCGCGCGGGTCCTGGGGGGCGCGCAGCATCAGGTCGAGCACGGTGCGGGCGTAGTGGTAGGTCTGCGACTCGGTGGGGGCGCCCGAGTACTCGCCGTAGTTGGCGAGGTCGTCGGCGAAGCCGGCCGAGGCGATGGCGTCGGCGTAGACGACCGAGGCACCGCCACCAGCGACGAGGGTCCAGATGCGGCCGTTGGGGTTGAGGACGGTCAGCTTGAGCGAGGCGCCCGTCTTGGCGTCAAGCTCGGCGATGTAGGCCTCCTCCTTGGTCATCTCGCGACCGAAGGGGGCGGGGAACTCCATTGGTGGGCCGGCATCGATGTTGATGGCGCCGTTTGCTGTGGCGGGGGCAGTGATGCCGAGGGCGGCCGGCGACCGGGCAATTGCCCACTTGACACCGCACTCAAAGTCGGCGGTCTGATCGAGCTTGGCAGCAAGATCGAGGAAGTGGACCGAAGCCGAGGTGGCATCCTCGTTGGGGATAACGACCAGGGGGTTGATCTCCAGGTATGTGAACTGGCAGTCGACATAGACAGCATAGAGACGGGTGATGAAGTCGACGAGGACGTTGTGAAGTCCCTTGGGCACCTTGTTCAGGAGAGTCGACGCGATCTCCTCGTTGGAAGGATATTGCGACAGGTCGACTGGGATGAGGAGCTTCTCTGCCTTGGCGTCGACATCGCCAACATCAACACCACCCTCGTGGGTGAAGAGAATCCAGTCGCCCTATGTCATAACTAAGTTAGCATAGGTATATATAAACAGCCTGGCATGTGAACATTGAAACGGCGTGTAGCCTTGTCGGCCTTGCAGGGGAGTCTCGTGTGGGTACAATTCGACCGCTGCGGCAGGTCCACAACCTAGTGTTTCCCTTCGTCCGGCGGCTGGATACCTGCCGAATCAGGCGGGTAGGGAAATGTTTTCCCACCGCCAGTCATGTCCTACACCTCCTTCCTGCTTTCTTCTCATCAACTTATAATATGAAAAGCCCCATAGAGCCTCCATATCATTGTTCATGATGATTTTTGTCGAGTTTGCAGTTTCATTCTTCCAGATCACGGCATCACCACCAAAGCACTAGCTATGTGGGGCACCTCTCTCACTTGAGCTCCGCGACAGAAAACCAATGGAACCAGCACTTACGTCTCGAACGGAGTTGATGTTGATGTAGTACTCTGTGTTGTCCGGATGCGGCAGCATGGGCTCAACCAGGAACTGCCTCAGGACGCCCTCGGTGTGCTCAACCTTCTGCACCTTGCCAGCGCGCTCGGCGATCCAGGCCTTTGCCTCAGCCCAGCTCTTGTTCAGAGCCAAAAGACCGCTCTTGCCTCGTCTCTTGATGAGCTGATCTGGCTTTGCGACGAATTTGGCACCGGACTGGAGGAGCCAAGGGTAGGTGACCTCGGCCTGGTTGAGGACATCCTCGACGTTCTTGTCCTCGGGGAAGTGTAGCGACGCTGACCTGAGAGGAGGGTTGTGCTTGGTTGGAGAAGGAAGAGGGCTCGGCTTGATGACGGGAGCGCGAGTGAGGTGGTAGTTGATGATGGCCTTGCCGTCGGCCTCGAAGATCGCTTTGGCGGACATTGTGATGTGATGGATGTGGTTGGTTTGAGAGAGCTAAGGTGCGTATGAACCCTTTTCCTTTCCGTTTTCAGTCGCTCTTTTCCTTTGGTCAATTCCTATCTTTTGCGCCGTCAGCAATTGCCTCGAAGTCGCTCCGAGGTGTGGTAATTCGCAGAGTTGCTTCTCAAGTGAGAGAGCGTCGTCAGCTTCCGAGGCATGCAATGGCCCAGTTGGGAAGCCGAACACGCACACACACACGGCTCCAAATTGTGGACGCAACTTACAATCTGGAATGCGGAACGATATCGACAATCAAGTCAAGTCTCTACAGGCAGGCAATTGAATGACGGACAAGCAAGCAAGCTATCGTGAAGTCGCGGTGGTGGTTTGTTGAGAAGAGACCGTTCTGCCGACCTCGAACAAAAATCGAGGGAGCTCCAAAAAGGCGGTCTTTGCACCGACCGAGCACCGGCCATCCAGGCCTCTACATTTTCCGCTTCACTTGCTGGAATAACGAGGGACCAGAATTCAACCCTCCTGGGCCAACCGGGTGCTGTGGAGACGTCTCCGCCAAGAGCCCGCCAAAAAGGGAATTAGGTTGGGGTTGGACTTTGCTTCTCCACCTTTTGACCGCTTGGCCAAAATGTGAGGTGTGTGGACCTGCATCTCGCCCAAACCTTCCGTGCCTTCCAAGTTGGGAGAGGCGGTGACAGTGCCCGATGTACCGGATACTTTGCACTGGGGGGTGAAGCAATTGCCCGAGAGATGTCACGGAGTTTGGATCTATGACTGTTCTTCTGCGACAGGCTTGGATTGAGGCGCCCGGCTGAGATATTGTGGCATTCCAAGCTGGATCATGACTTTTGCTTCAAAAGGCCTCACTATTCTTACATTCCGTCCAGATGTCCCGATGTGCAGTAACGAATGGATGGGACGAGGGGCCTGGAACTGACAGTCGGGACAATTATTCCCTTTCCTCGGTCTCCGTTGCTACCCGGGAGACGGAAGTGCTTTGGGGGTGCTCCGGACTCCGACTCCGATGTGCCGGAGAGCCTCGGGCTGGAGTTTCCGACCCTCCTCGAGAAACGTCCCGATGATGGATGCATCCAAAGATGTTGCCCAGTTGAGGGCTTCGGATTCCATTACTGCAGCTGTCAGTGTGCTGCAGTGCTGACCTGACTAAAGTTTGGTCATGTTGGATAGAAGCGATCCCGTCTATGTCGGGTCGGGTCATACCATGCTTCCATCTGCTGCAATGGCATGGCATGTATGGATAATGTCTTGTCAAAGAGTTTTGACAGCACTTGCCTCCACTAGTGACGACGAGTACCAGGTACTTGGCATTTAGTGAGAAATTGGGACAGGAGAGCCAGCAACCAGAAAATCGTTGCCCTGGCCCTCGAATTGATGAAGTCCGTCAGACGATCCGGACAAGGGTGGGAAAAAAAGTTGGGGATTTCCAGTCTTGTTGGCTGCTAGTTGGCCAATCATCTCTCTCGACAATCTTGGGGAAGCCACCGGCCAAACTGCGCTAGTGAGCTGTCTCATTCCACCCCTTGAGAGCTCCTTGAGGTTCCCAGCAGGTGAACCCACCAAAAGCCACCGCTGCTTGAGAAGTCGCGTGCAGTGAATTTGCAGCGCATCAGTGCCCTGTGCCTGCCAGCGCTTGTTTGCTGCACACTGCAAAAGCGCACCGAAGCTCCAGGTCCCCTGCGCGTCCCGCCCGCAACGTAAAGCGACAATCGGCCAAAAAATTGCCAGATCCTCGACCTCGACGTCTCTCCAACTCCGAACCTCCAAACTCGCACCCTTCCCAAACATCAAACCTCATTCTCCCCGATTCGATTGACAGCGGCTTGCCATTGCATCGCCAGTTCCTTCCTCTCAATTAGCGGCATCAATCTGAGAATCGCTCAATCCGCCGAAAATAAGAGCCATGGCTGCTTCAACTCCTCTCTCCACGGCCAATGGCACCAACGGCGTCAACGGCAAGTCGAGTGGTCTGACTGCCAACGACAACATCCGCCGCTTCGCTGCTCCTAGCAGGCCGCTCAGCCCGCTCCCATCTCATGCCCTCTTCAGCGACAAGACAAGATGCTTGGTCTATGGCCTACAACCCCGCGCCGTCCAAGGCATGCTGGATTTCGATTTCATCTGCAAGCGGAAGACGCCTTCGGTTGCCGGCATCATCTATACATTCGGCGGTCAGTTTGTGAGCAAGATGTACTGGGGCACCAGCGAGACTCTGCTTCCTGTATACCAGGAGGTCGGCAAGGCTGTGTCCAAGCACCCCGAGGTTGACGTCGTGGTCAACTTCGCTTCCTCGCGCAGTGTCTACAGCTCCACCATGGAGCTGATGGAGTACCCCGGGATCAAGACCATTGCCATTATCGCGGAGGGTGTTCCGGAGCGCGTAAGTCTGGCCCAACTTCGTGTGTCTTGAATTCGGCTAACGACGAAACTGCAGCGAGCTCGTGAGATTGCCCATGTGGCCAAGAAGAAGGGCGTTACCATCATCGGCCCTGCGACTGTCGGCGGCATTAAGCCCGGCTGCTTCAAGATTGGTAACACTGGCGGCATGATGGACAACATTGTTGCATCCAAGCTATACCGGAAGGGTTCCGTCGGCTATGTCTCCAAGTCTGGCGGTATGTCGAACGAGCTGAACAACATCATCTCTCAGACCACAGACGGTGTCTACGAAGGTGTGGCCATTGGCGGCGACAGATATCCTGGCACGACTTTCATCGACCATATGCTCCGGTACCAAGCCGACCCAGAGTGCAAGATCCTCGTGCTGCTGGGCGAAGTCGGTGGTGTTGAGGAATACAAGGTCATTGAGGCCGTTGAGCAGGGCATCATTACCAAGCCAATTGTAGCCTGGGCCATTGGTACCTGCGCTAGCATGTTCAAGACCGAGGTGCAGTTCGGCCACGCCGGTTCTTTCGCCAACTCTCAGCTCGAGACTGCCGCCATGAAGAACAAGATGATGAAGGAGGCCGGCTTCTTCGTGCCCAACACCTTTGAGGACATGCCAGAGCTCCTGAAGGCCGTCTACGAGAAGCTGGTCAAGGAGGGCACAATCAAGCCGTTCCCAGAGCCACAGGTTCCCAAGATCCCTATCGACTACTCGTGGGCTCAGGAGCTTGGCCTTATCCGCAAACCTGCTGCCTTCATCTCCACAATCTCTGACGACCGTGGCCAAGAGCTCCTCTACGCCGGCATGCCTATCTCAGATGTCTTCAGGGAAGATATCGGCATTGGAGGCGTTATGTCTCTCCTGTGGTTCCGTCGCCGCCTGCCGGAGTACGCTTCCAAGTTCTTGGAGATGGTTCTCATGCTCACAGCCGACCACGGTCCGGCCGTGTCTGGTGCCATGAACACCATCATCACTACCCGTGCAGGCAAGGATCTGATCAGCTCCTTGGTGGCCGGTCTTCTCACAATTGGCTCGCGATTTGGCGGTGCCCTCGACGGTGCCGCAGAGGAGTTCACCAAGGCCTTTGACAAGGGCCTCAGCCCGCGTGAGTTCGTCGACACCATGCGCAAGCAGAACAAGCTCATCCCCGGTATTGGTCACCGTGTGAAGTCGCGGAACAACCCCGATCTGCGCGTTGAGCTTGTCAAAGAGTACGTCATGGCCAAGTTCCCCAACCACAAGCTGCTCGACTACGCGCTTGCGGTGGAGAGCGTCACAACCTCCAAGAAGGACAACCTGATCTTGAACGTGGACGGCTGTGTTGCTGTCTGCTTTGTGGATCTCCTCCGCAACTGCGGTGCCTTCAGCGCCGAGGAGGCAGAGGACTACCTTGCCATGGGTGTCCTGAACGGTCTCTTCGTTCTCGGACGTTCCATTGGTCTGATTGCGCATTACCTGGACCAGAAGAGGTTGCGTACCGGTCTCTACCGTCATCCTTGGGATGATATCACCTACCTCCTCCCCAGCCTGGGCTCGACCGGAGCACCGGGCGCTGAGGGCCGTGTCGAGGTCCAGATGTAGGGGTGTTTTGCTTCGGTTATTTCAGCGGTATATTGAACGGCTTAGCCTAGGATGGATCTAAGCATGCGAGCAACCATTGTACCCGGTTTATCGTCAAGGAGGTGGAGGGTGCAACTACAACTAGACCACCGGCCAATTGAAGCCGTGTAAGAGATATTATAGCCCTTGTAATTCAACATCAGATTCACAAAGCTGAGGCTTTTGCCTACCCGCGACATTGTGAACGGCTCTCATCCGCAACGTTACGAAAGGCTCACGTGTAGATCTGGTTAAGCTGCTGCCCCTAGACGGTACATCTTATCTCCAAAATGTGAGGACTTCACTGTCTAGATTGCACGCGTCAGCGTATCTCAATCTGTCACCGGCTAAACAACTGTGTGCAAGCACTCATATTGTAGCTTGCCAGGCTTGCGTATCTCTTGGGGGAACAGACAGCGCAAACCGGCGTGGTAGAGCTGCGGCTCCGGCGATGACCCACTCGTGTTATCCTCGGACCCACCAAGCTGACGGCAACATCCGTCGAAATCTTTTGGAGATCACGGCTCTCTCGATCTGCGACATCGATAACGGCCAGTTGGTTCACGATTGCGCTTCTACCGACGAGAGCAGAGCAGTCAATCTACCCGCAGCTTCAGACCAATCTGGGTGAGTTTACAATATTCAACACCCACACATCCCCCGTCGACAGCTGCTAACGGGAGCACTGCGCAGGCCAACCAGGCCCTCGCCGCAACATCGCATCGCGAAGGACGAAACGAGTGCTCGACTCCCCTCAACACCCCCGACCACACCGGTCTCGCTGTCCGAGGGCGTGCGACAATAACCCGCAGATAGGCCATCCACAGCCTCGCCAAGTCTCCTCCCACATCCACATCACAATGTCGTACTTCCGCATAACGCTGCACCGCAGCGCCATCGGCCTCCCGGAACGGACGCGCGGCGCCCTGGCCTCCCTCGGCTTGAGGAGGAGGAGCCAGACGGTGTTCCACCCCGTCCACCCGCAGTTCGCGGGTATGATCATGAAGGTCAAGGAGCTCGTCAGGGTGGAGGAGGTCGACCGCCCGCTGTCCAAGAAGGAGGTCAAGGCTGAGCGGCAGCCGGATGCGGGGTTCTATGTCGAGAAGGCTGCTGAGGGGGGACGGGTTGGACTTTGATTGAGGTTAGAGGAAGGAAGGAAGGAAGGAAGGAAGGGGAGAGACGTCATGGGAGATAGCATGGTATGGCATGCGTGCAAAAGACGCCTGGGAGGTGTTCATCAAAGGCAGCGGCGGGAAATGCGGATCGCATGACCTGCCTACTGTCCAGAAGCTGGTCGAGCAGCTTCTTCTGTAGGACTACGATATCCTGTTGTAATATAAGGTCTTGGAAGATAGGGCGAGATAAAGCCCTGTACTGTACATACACAATATCTTCTCCCAATTGAGCTGCTGCAACTCTACGAAGGACAGCCAGCGTGATATTGTAAACATCATATTCTGGGGACTTGCCAGCCTACCGCTTGACACAGCTGAACAAGAAACCAGCGTATGCATCAAGCACATCTAATCTACGGGTACAGCGGGTTAGATGGAAAATGCCACTTGTCTGAAGAGCACGACTGTTCAACGCCTCATTCGCCTATCCTCAGTCTCCCGCCATGTCCTTGGAAGACGACTATCTGAATCCCGACTACCAACAGACAGGCACCAGCCTCGATGTCCATCCATCTCACCCTCAAGTCTAATAAGATAGAGAGACCAGGGGTTTCCAGGCTCAAATATCCTCAGGGATATCCTCAGGGACCATTGCCCCAACCAGTCGATCCAAACTCATGTTCTCCTCCTAGGTGCCACGAGCCTTCTCGATGTATTCCGCGTCGGGGGTCTCGTACTCGTTGACAAAGTACTTGGTGCCGTGCTTGGAGAGCCAGCCGGAGAACTTCAGCAGCTCCTCGCGCAGACGGTTGACGGACTGCTGATCCATGTTGGTCTGGGCGACGAGCTCCGGCATGGTGACTGTGGACTTGTGTCAGCTAGTGATTGATAACGACGAGATGAGATATGAAACACACCGAGAAGACGACAGAGGTGCTCCGGACCGTAGGTGTCGACGGCGCTCTTGTGCTTGTCCTCCGGCTTGGCGGACTGCCACTGCTTGTACATCTCGATATACTGCTGACGCTCGAAACTGGCAGGGTTTGTTAGCACCTGCTTATCGAAGCAGAGTCCCCGTCGACGATAACATACCGGTAGAGGAGGATACGGCCCAGGCACTTGTCAAAGTACTCGCGGAGCCCAGCAAGGGTCTCCTCGAGAATATCGAGAGAGGCGCTTCCAGGCTCGCGGTGGGGACGCTCGTAGGCGAGGTATTCGTCCAGAACTTTGTCGACGGGGTGTGGGTGAGGCAGCGGGATGACCTGCTGGTTCTTGGTCACATTCTCCCAGTCATCGACAAGAAGTGCCTTGAGGTTATCAGGGACATTAAGCTTGATTGACGGTCTGGCATGGAATGCATCCTCCTAGAGATCAAGCGTGTCAGTGATACTCCGCGTGGTGGTTGGTTTGAGAGGTATATGATGGATCGTGTCAGAAGGCAAGTACATTTTGGGATGGCAGTTGGCTCACTCGAGCCTCAGGTACGCTTTCGACATCCCGACAGAATCCGGCAAGTGGAATATGCTGCCAGGTGGCTTTGCCTTGATGCTGTCCCAACTCGAAGCCCTGGTAGTACTTCTCCAGACGCGTCGTGAGGGTTCCGTTGTCCTTGGCAGCCGCAACCTTCGGGTGGCGCTTCTTGTTGATCTTCCAAGGGGACTGGCAGACGGGGTCGAAGCGGCCGTCAGATGCAACAGCGTCCCCGTTGCTCCTGATATAGGTGTGGTTGTGTTTGGGTTTCTGGAGTAGACGGTCGTGGCGTCTGGCCTTGGCCTCCCATTTCGCCTCGAACTTCGCAAACTCGCTGGTTCCAAGCGGCTTGAGAACGGAGGCTGGGTCGCTGCCGGGCGAGGAGGTATTGCTCTTGGCCTTTGGGGGGCTGATCGTGGGGACATGTTTGATTCTCGCCATCTTGAAGGAGGAGACGGGTGTAATGTGCAAGTGAAAGCGGGGGATAAGTGAAGTGAAGAAGTGACTACTAGTCTGATGAATGCTGTTGAGGGTGGTGGAGAGATTGTTGACCTGAGAAGGGTTGATGTAGTTGCTGAAGAGCAGGTCGTCTCGAAAGAGCCCTGGTCTCTGGCGTTTCTCATCTGCCCAGAGGCTATTGTTCAGCTCTCGCGGGCGACTATTGTCGCTTTTGAGAGCAAAGAAGCTATTGGGAGCTATTGTACTTGCGCGAGGGTGCTTTTTGGGGCCTGGTGGCCACAAACCCTTCTCGAGCATCACTTCGTTTTCACCTCGATTTCACCTGACTCTATCGCGGGGTGAAACATCAAACGTACTAAGAGCTGGCGAGTATGCCATTCTCCTCCTGAGCAGAGCCAGAGATGTGACTGATATCCCGAGCGGAGCATATCTCACTCCTTCCAGACCAGCCCTCACTTGAGTTTCTGGCGAGGAAGCTGCCGCCGAGAATCTGACTGGTAAACGGTGGAGGCTCCGAGGGTACTCCTTCTCTTAACACCATCAAAGAAAAGAATTATGATTACGGAATCGCTCTGACGTCTCAGAAAGTCAATGAAATCAAACTTACTTGCTCGAGCTCGAAGTCTCTGGCCCGTCGTGGACCTCGTCCGCTCATAGTCTGGGCCTGGACACGTTCCTCGCTGCCTCTAGCAGAACCGAGTTCCGATCCACCCCTGCCCGTCACCTTCTTCGACTGCTTGGACGACGACTTGCCCGGTTGCAAGCTCTTGGTGTTCTGCAGCAGTTGCCTCGCGAGCTCCTTATTCTCGTCGGTGAACTTGAGAACACGGTCCTGGGGGACCCAGTCGTCCCAGCTGGCCTTCCAGCCCTTGTAGTGGATCTTGAACTGCCAGCCCTCGCCGTTCTCGCCAGACCTAATGTCGAGAATTTTGGCTTCGTAGAGCATCTCCATGTGAAAGCATAGAACCCGCTCGTCTTTCTGGAACGGCGGGCCCGGGGCCTGTTTGGGAGGAGCCATGGTGAGGCGATGGAGGGATGCTGAGCAGAGTTTGTCGCGAGATACTGGTCAGATTTGTTAATTATAATTTGAAGAAACGCAACTGAGAGAGTTGACGATGATTGCGAGGGTGAATATGAGATATCACGTGGGTTCGGGCGAGAATGTGGTAAGTTTTGAGGAAGTCACCCCTGGGCCGCCTAAGGAAGAGCGGCGATGAGGGAAGTCACGAGACCGCGTCTTCAGCGTGTTTCAACACTTAGACGCGTCAAGACCACCAGGAACAAATCAACCACCCACCACGCAAAAGAAAATCAAACTTAATTCGACTCTGACACCAGATTACTTTTGTCTCTATCTTAACACCGCACGATTTCGAAGTTCAACGAAATCTTTCCACAATCTTCCGCAATATGGCGCCCACCGAGTCAGCCATTCTGAACAACTTCCTTCTCGCTCCATCACAGCTGCCAGCCATAATCACACCACACGATTTCACTGCGCTTTTCCCCCGGCCGCAGCAATCTTCACCTCAGATCAGGACGCTGTACCGTGATTTACAGACGCAGAGAAACGCGGTTGTGGATACGGTAGCAGCCAACATCGAGACTGAAGCGAAGCGGAGCAAAGGCCTGAGACGAGCGGTGGTGAGGGCGCGACGACAGGCTGAGAGTCAGGAGTACGACCAAGAGATCGAGATAGAGCGAAGTGTACGGCTATGCTGCTCTCATAATGTGTCTTTACGTGAGCTAACTATGTCACAGCTTTTTGGCAACGCGTCCGGCATTGACGGCCCAAAGCGCGATCTTCAGTCAGTACTTCCGGAGCTGGAAGGCACTATCACCGACCTGGAGAGTGAGATCAGGCGGCTAGAGGAGGAAGCGGCGGAGATGCAGCAGTCTCTCAACCGGACAGTTGGCAGCATGAGTGATCTGAGATACGGTCGCCTCGCAAACAGTCAACTGCCGGAGCAGGTGTTAGAAAGCCTATCAGATCTGCACGAGACTTGCAAACGAAGAGGTTGAGTAACGTAGGTATGATAACTAGCTACCTAGCTATGTTTCTCTCCTTGTCATTACTTGACGCGGAAACGGAACATTGACAGCCGTGAGCATCCGGCCTCCCCAGTCATCACCAAAGCCCGAGTGATTTCGATCCTTCCCTATTTCCAAAGGCAACTGAGCCCCAAAGGACAGAGCTCTCTGCTCAAATAAAACCACAAGATTAAAATATGTACTCATCAATAAGCAGTCCACCTTGAAACCCAGGTTGGATCAAGGTTTAGCGAGCATCTCCTGGGGGAGCACCACGAGGGGCCGCGCCACCCTGACCGCCCGCACCCATACGGCGGTTCCTGAATTATTCGTTAGCTGAGAAGCCCAACACGGGTACCTTAGAATGGAATCAAGCACTTACATTATGTTGCGGCTGAAAAAGGAGACGACAAGCATCATGGCCCAACTGGGAATGGCGTTGAAGACGTAGAAGAAGTATCCAAGAGGGACGGACAAGCCATTCTTGGCCAGAGGACCGTTGAAGGGGTGGAAGTATCCGTCATGGTAACTCCAGCCCTCCTTGTCACCCTTGTTGTACAGGTCCACGAAGGTCTGATCGGTCGTGGCGGTAGCGGTCAAGTTCATGCGCTTGCGGTAGATCTCGACGGGTGCGGGAGGAGGCACCATGTCGATGGCCCAGACCGTTCCGCTGCTGGCAGACCAGCTGTTGCAGAGGACGGGCTGGTCATCGCAGTTGATGATTGCCATGTGAGGCGCCTTGGGCAGCAGGGCGAACTTGGCAGCAGATGCGTTGAAGGCCTTCTCGACCTTCTCGCAGTGGCCTGGAGAGGGAAGTGGTTAGCATTGCGCTGACATGATCTGATGATGATGTGTTCGTAAGGGGGCCTACCAAAGCACGTCTTGTTGCCTCCGCTGATGAACACCCACCATTCAGTGGGCGTGGTCGAGTCGGCCTTGACGGGGCCATTGAGAACATCCTTCCAGTTGCTAAGCGTAAGGACGTCAACCTGCGTCGCACCGATGGCAGCCTCAGCAGCTTGCACGGGATTTGTCTTCACACTGGGAGCCTCAGCCGGGGCCTTGGCGCCGAAATTGCTGAGAAAGTTCTGAAATTGCGCCTTGTATTGCTCAAATTGCTCAAGTGGTCCCTGGGCGGCCGCGAGCAGCGGAAGCGCCAGAACGGCAGAAGTTGAAAGGCGCATTTCGGAAAATCGGAAAGAAGTGGTGGAAGTGGTGTGAACTACGAAAGCTCAAGACAGATAAGGTAAAACAGGATAAGTAGAGGATTACCCAATGACTAAGTGTTGAAGAGTGTTGAAGAAAGATGACGTCGCAAAATAGAGTGATGGATCTGTGCGCAGCTTTGAAGGAGGGACGACGGCCTGCACGAGATCAAGCACCAGTTTGGATGATTTGAAGAGAAGAGGGGATTTGAGAGGAGCAATAAAATTGGCGATAGTTGTCCTGATGATGACAACAAGCCGTTCTCAGAGAGATAACAAGAGCTAACCTGGAAGCTGCTAAGGTCGAAAGCACAGATGGGGTCAGTCTCCAATGCGACGGGGTTGAACGTTGGGGCCGGGAAAATGCCCGGCACGGTCTTCATCCTAATACGGACTAGACTAGTGGAGACGTTGGTATGGAGACGCACGCAATCCCACACGATTCTTGCCAATCACAGTGCTGGATTTCCAAGGGTCCATCAACACTAGCCACAAGCCACTCTTTCACGCCCTGAGGCTGGTAAGCAACCAAGTGTGGCTGAACCCCGATGGACGTGGGTACGGCCTCACATTTGGACTCCGCGTTTAATGTCACCAGTCGACACACCATTTCCACACCAACAACCTTATTTTAACGTCTAGCTAATGGTCCGTACCTTTCTGTCCTGCTGGAGAATTCGACTGACAAGATGCAGGCGCCCACTATGCCAAATCAGAAGCGGAAACGCGGTGGACCGGCTGCCTTGTCACTCGCCGCCAACGACGCGTCGCAACGCGCGACGAGAAGCCGCGGGACAGATAACGAACCAGCAGTAGCAACAGATGATCCGCCAACCGCAGACATTACGCTGGTCGACAATAAGGAGAATGGGAATTCCGGCAAGAGAGGTCGCCCAAGGAAAGGAGAATCGAAGCCGGTGGAGGAGAAGGCAGATGCCGCGACTGGCGGAGTACGGCGTAGTAAAAGAGACAGACGGTCTGCAGACGACAGTCCCTGGTGGATATCTGGGTCCAATGGTGCAGAGGAGGAGGAGGAGGAGGAAGAAGTCAGTGATAGTTCGGCTCCGCTGAAGAAGCGAGCCCGGATATCAGTAGGGGCCGTCACAGGGTTGAAGAAGCAGGGGGTGCGGCCGAGAAGAGCTGAGCAGGAGTCAACACCGTCACAAACAGAACCCGCAAAATCCCCTCGCCGCTCAAAGGCAGGGGCAGTGCCTGCAGGAGAACCCTCTACGCTTGTGGAACCAGAGCCGAAACGTCGCGGCCGCCCGCGAAAGTCGGATGCCTCAAGGACGAGAGACGAAGAGCCGCCGGTGGAGGAGGTGCCACAACTGAAGAAAAGAGGCCGACCACGTTTGTCCAACGTCTCAGCCAGCGGGCAAATACCGAGTGAACAGCCCAAAACAAAGTCTCCAGCAAAGCATCGACTTGTGAAGAAACCAGTTACGGAAGGTAGGAGGAACTCGACAGCACCACAAAGGCGCCTATCGAAGAACCCAGACTCTCAGGAGGCAAACCAATCAGTGGCTGAAATGGACGACGAGCTCGAGGCAAGCTTGCTACCAGTGCCGAAATACCGACACATCGAGCCACGGACACGGCAAATTCCTCGGTCCACCATTTCGGCCAAATGGCTACCACTTGACGACGCGTCGGTTGAAGCTATCTCTACGATCATCTCTGACACAACAAGGCCAGTTCTCCTTCGTCTACGGGACAAGGAGCTGCGCCACCAACAAGGGCAAATCATCCTTCGAATATTTGCGGGTCGACTACGCTCCAAGCTTCGCAAAGGGATGCCGTTCCCTCCACCGTCAACGAAAGCGGCTGGATCAAGAGGAGACAAGGCCGATGCGGGGGGTGGTCACGTTGAGGAGCTGAGTTTTGAAAGCACCGTTGATTCGATCGAATCATTGGAGACGATGCTTGATCCTCTTCTCCACTCTGTCGCACTGCTCGAGAAGGAGAAAGTCAAGGAGGAGGCAGCGCTCGAGAAGGAGTACGAGACTCTGCGGACCTTGGAATCGAATGCCAAAGCGGAGGCCAGAAGCTGGCGAGAGAGCTTGAAGAAGGCGCATCCTCTGGCTCCCGAGCCGGCGAAGCGAAAGGACATGCAGGAGCTTGACCGCGCGAGTGGGGAAGGGCCGGAGTTGGTCAAGCACAAGAGTACACCGCTGTCTGGCGTGTTTCATGTGAGTGTTATCGTTCATTTTTGTAGTGAGAGATGACCTTCCGCTAACTGCCACCATCAGGACACGAAGGATAAGGGGCTGCTGTCTATGTCACAGCAGATCGCAAGCCACATGGAGAGCATACAGAAAAATGTCCAACCCATCCAGGAAGTCCTTCCCGCGATAGGGAAGAGCCGAGCAGCGCTACAGAGTGTGTTGCAAACACATCTAGCACCGCAGCAATTCGAGAGGGTGCTTCTTGGCTAAGACGTCGCACTGCAATGCCATATCTTGAGCAACGTGTTCACATATGGCGACTACGCCAACACGACAGCTCAGTCGACCCCTTCATGCGCTGTCGTCTAGGTACGGACTCTTGACTCAAGTCGTGCATTAAGCCGAGGCCGCCCGGGCGGAAGATT
Source organism: Coniochaeta ligniaria NRRL 30616 (assembly GCA_001879275.1). Lineage (NCBI taxonomy): Eukaryota > Fungi > Ascomycota > Sordariomycetes > Coniochaetales > Coniochaetaceae > Coniochaeta > Coniochaeta ligniaria. The sequence goes on along the minus strand of KV875099.1, from coordinate 971,082 downwards.
GGACAAACGCAATTGGCGCCCTAGGTTTTAGCACCAATTTGACAGCATATTTGCCACAACTCCAGATTGTTACGAGCAACGCTTGCAGGTTTAATTACCAGGTAACTCTTCCCCGGTTCTCGGAGCGGTCCACGGCGTTCAACCCAGTCAAACTCGGATGGAGGGTGCAGGATGCAGGACTATTGCACATCACTCTGCAGTCCGAAGGAACTAGCCGAACCAACTAAGGCAGCCTATATGCATTTTTGTTGAAAAATTGCTGAGCGGATTACCTCTATACCTTATTCATAGTGTGTTCCCAGGAGGACGAACTAGTCAGGTTTGATTGCGACTAGTATCACGCCATTGCACCTTCCAGTTTGGCAAGAAGGATGTCGGAGGTAGGTATTGTCAGGTATGGACATGGAGGACAGTAATGCACAAGAATGGCAGTCACAAACCGCGGAAGCCCTCAGTTGCTCTTGCTTCAAGCTTGTACAACCAATGCAGCGCACGTCCATGAGGTACGACGTGGAATGCAGCTATCGGGTGGAGTAGTCGTTAAGGTAGTCTCGCTACAGCGAACGTTGGCTGCTGGCCGACTGTCCTGCTGCGTCTGTAAGGACGCGGTCAACCTGGGTCATGAGCTGTTCTCGCTGGATCTCTATTGCTGCAAGAACATATCTAGACTTCTTGACGGTGTACGGGGTCATTATCATTGTCTGGTCACTTGTTAAACTCCTTGTTGAACAGCCCCTCGCCAGACCCGGCATCACGGTCGGCATCTTCATTTTACTGACCGCCGCCAACATTGGCAACAATTTGGCCATCACACCGCCCTGTGACGAACAACAGTCACGGCCAGAGGACGAAAATCAAGTCAATACTGAAGCCGCTAGTGACTCAATCGATACAGAAACCACGGGCGGGCGGAGCTACACAGAGTTTCACACGGGCCTAGGCCACACCGAATTTGACGGTGACGTGATAGAGCTGGACGACTTGGACACAGAAGAGCCGGAGTCATCAACTTCATCACCGCGAGCGCCGTCATCAAGACCACGATCAAGATCGAACTCAGTTCGCCAACGAACACGATCAGAATCCAGAGCACGACGAGAGTCGGAAGACACTGTTGCCAGTCGAGCAACGTCACGGGAATACCCCCCATCTCACCAAAGCCAGACTTCCCTCTTTGGAGCACGTCGGCGTCGGCGTCCGGACGACACAGAGTCTAGAGGATCAGAAGTCTATCGTCTGGAACCCTACGATCCATACTATCGACGACGAGCAGCTTCAGTACCTGCGCTGAGGTCCGGAATTGGGGACAGATAGTCTGGAAATAACTGTACGTGCCCTGCTGGTGTCTGTTCCACCTCAGTTATATTGGTATGTACGAAGCCCCGTACGGAGAGTCCGCCGACAACGCAAGTGCCAAAGGCCCACAGAAAAAGAAAAAGTTAGGACCCCTCATCACCACCAGAGCTACCCCTGTCCGGCCTTGCCTCTCACAAACCCCACCATTCCAGATTCGCAATTCGGTGCGGACCCCGGGCACAACTCATCCCACCATCTCCCCCAGTGCAATCCCACAGTGCACACCGCCCCAGCGTGCATCATCCTCTCTCCCTCTTATCAAAACTTCTCACTTCCCTCCCTCGTCTGACTCCCTTTCTCTTCTCCATACTTCTCCCCATCATCTTCCTCTCTCTTCTCTCCTCCGCCTCTTCCATTCCTCCATTCCACACTTAGCACCCTCACCATCTCGTCCTCTTCCCTAACAAACATACTGCACAGAGCATCTTTCAAGATGGTCCAGTCAGCAATTCTCGGTTTCCCCCGTATGGGTGTGAACCGTGACCTGAAGAAGGCCACTGAAGCTTGTAGGTCTCCCTCACAGCCTCTTCCGTTCACCGCCGCTTGGGTCAAGTAGCTAATCCTTCTATGATCATCAGACTGGGGTGGCAAGCTCTCACAAGCCGATCTCCTCGCTGAGGCCAAGAGGCTGAGGCTCGCACACTGGAAGATCCAGAAGGATGCTGGTGTCGATTCTATTCCCAGCAACGACTTTGCCCTGTACGACCATGTCCTTTCACACATCCAGGACTTTGGTGTAAGTACCATTCTATACCTCGTCTCAGGATATTCTCAATGCTGACGTACTTTGCTCTATTAGGCCGTTCCCGAGCGTTACTCCAACGCCGGCCTAGACCGCATTGATGAGTACTTCGCCATGGGCCGTGGCCACCAGAAGGATGGTGTCGATGTCCCCAGTCTGGAGATGGTCAAGTGGTTTGACTCCAACTACCACTACGTCAAGCCCACTCTCCAAGCCAACCAGACCTTCAAGCTCACTGCCAGCCCCAAGGCTGTCGCTGAGTTCACTGAGGCCAAGGATGCTGGCATCACCACACGCCCCGTCCTCGTCGGCCCCGTGACTTTCCTCACCCTGGCCAAGGCCGACCGTGGCCAGACCGTTGACCCCATCGACTTGCTCGAGAAGCTCCTCCCCGTCTACGAGGAGCTCCTCGTCAAGCTGAAGGAGGCTGGTGCCGAGACTGTCCAGATTGACGAGCCTGTCCTCGTCTTCGATCTCCCATCCAAGAGCAAGGCTGCCTTCAAGCCCACATATGAGAAATTCGCCAGCCTGGGCGACAAGATCCCCAAGCTCGTCTTCTCCACGTACTTCGGAGACATCGTCCACAACCTTGAGGCTGTCCCCAAGGACATCTACGCCGTCCACGTTGACCTTGTCCGCAACCCTGAGCAGCTTGACGCTGTCATCGGTGCCCTTGGCCCCAAGACTATCCTCTCTGCCGGTGTCGTTGATGGACGTAACATCTGGAAGACCAACCTGAAGCGTGCCGTCGAGACCGTTGAGTCCGCTATCCAGAAGCTTGGAAAGGACAGGGTCATTGTTGCCACCTCCAGCTCTCTCCTCCACACCCCTCACACTCTTGCCAGCGAGAAGAAGCTGGACGCCGAGATTGCTGATTGGTTCTCGTTCGCTTCTGAGAAGGCAGTCGAGGTTGCCATCATCGCCAAGGCCGTCACTGATGGCCCCGCTTCCGTCCGGGAGCAGCTCGAGGCCAACGCCAAGTCGATGCAGGCTCGTGCCACCTCCAGCCGGACCAACGACCCCAAGGTCAAGGAGCGCCAGAGCAAGATCAAGCCCGAGGACTACAACCGCAAGTCGGACTTCTCGGTCAGAATTGCCCAGCAGCAGAAGAAGCTCAACCTCCCCCTCTTCCCCACCACCACCATCGGCTCCTTCCCCCAGACCAAGGAGATTCGTCTCCAGCGCAACAAGCTCACCAAGGGTGAGATCACCGCTGAGCAGTATGACAAGTTCATCGAGAAGGAGATTGAGGAGAACGTCAAGATCCAGGAGGAGCTGGATCTCGATGTCCTGGTCCACGGCGAGCCTGAGCGTAACGACATGGTGCAGTTCTTCGGCGAGCGCCTGAACGGCTACACCTTCACCACCCACGCTTGGGTGCAGAGCTATGGCTCCCGCTGCGTCCGTCCCCCCATCATTGTCGGCGACATCTCCCGCCCGGCACCCATGACCGTCAAGGAGTCCAAGTTCGCCGTGTCCGTCTCCAAGAAGCCCATGAAGGGTATGCTGACTGGACCCATCACCTGCCTCCGGTGGTCGTTCCCCCGTGACGACGTTCACCAATCGGTCCAGGCTGAGCAGCTTGCTCTTGCTCTCCGCGACGAGGTTGTTGATCTCGAGAAGGCTGGCGTAGACGTCATCCAGGTCGACGAGCCTGCCCTTCGTGAGGGTCTTCCCCTGCGCACCGGCGAGGAGCGCAAGGCGTATCTGGATTGGGCTGTCAAGGCGTTCCGGCTCTCAACGACCGGCGTCGAGGACTCGACCCAGATCCACTCGCATTTCTGCTACTCGGAGTTCCAGGACTTCTTCCACGCCATTGCCGCGCTGGATGCTGATGTCCTGTCCATCGAGAACAGCAAGTCCGATGCTAAGCTCCTCAAGGTCTTTGTCGACTCTGAGTACCCCCGCCACATCGGCCCTGGTGTCTACGACATCCACTCTCCCCGTATCCCCAGCGAGCAGGAGATCCGTGACCGCATCGAGGAGATGCTTCAGTACCTCAAGCCCGAGCAGCTGTGGATCGACCCTGACTGCGGTCTGAAGACGCGCCAGTGGAAGGAGACCAAGGAGGCGCTGACCAACATGGTCAATGCCGCCAAGTTCTTCCGCGCGAAGTACAGCAAATAGACGATCTAATGATCAATAATGTGAGACAAGGAAGGAAACGGCGTACAGGAATAGGCTTTTGATTTTGATTTTCCTCCTTCGCCTCTGGGGTTTGCATTCGATTTTGAGGGTTTTAGCAGGATCTGTTACATTCAACAGTAACAAAAGCTGCATTCAACATGGCGTTTGGGCCAATGGCTACTTGAAAAGCTTAAAACAAGGGCAAACGGTCGAACAGGTTGGCATTTAACATACCCATGGGAGGTTTACAGGCAAGGGAAAGGGAAAGGGATCGGGAGCGGTGTACGGCTTTCGTGATGGTCACGATACTAAAGAACGGAATCTTCAACGTCCAGTTAGAAGAAAAACAATTGAAACCCAATTCAACTGGGTCAAACAAAACCTCTTGATTGTCCATGATACCGTGATTTGTGAATTGTCAATTGTCAATTGTGAATGCCGAAAATGAAAATGCAATTCGCAAAGTCGCTTCTCTGGGTGATTTCATATTAACCCGTGGCCTGAGCACGATGCCTTCAATCTTTCTGTGACGGCCCCCCTGACGGCTTCAATCTGGACGGAATAAGGTGTGTACTACTCTCGAGCCCTCAACCAGGTACGCACGTCGTACGGCAGCAGTGAAAATTAGCTGGCGATCCACGGCGGCTACGGTTTGAAGATGGGACGCAAGTGGATCGCAGCGGTTTCGTGAAACATGCTGCGTGCTTTTCCTCGCGGCCCCTGACTCACTTTACGTAGAATATCGCTGCCACGCTGGTCGTGCCTGTCGATGAAATTCATTCAGAAGAGAGGCAGGAGAGGCAAACTGGGCTGAGATTCCAATGCCGAATATTTAGTGACAGCTTTTGAACAAAGGACTCCAGTTGCTTTCTCTGTGGAAGCGGCTCACAACGGCCCCCTCTGCATAAGCCATAAGCACCGAAGCAACCAACAGTGCAATGCTGGGGTAAGGTAGGTAGGTAATTGAGGGTATCAAGGGTCCCCCTTCCAGATTTGACGACTCCTTTTTCTTCTTACCAGGTAAACGTTTCATCCTGATATTAGGCCTCATCGTCTTCGGTGATGCTTCCAAATTCCAATTGCCATCGCTTAAACCGCCAGCTATATGGGCGGCACGCCTCCGTATGCCGGTAGTGTTTCCTGGTTAAAGAATCTCTCACGTCTTTTTGTTCCAGCTGCACCTCCGTGTCGTCATACGCCAACACCCTTACCATCGGGCCGCAACACTGTACTGTGTCGGTCGCGACGAGGGGTCTTCGGCGATTCTAGCGTGCGATTTGATCGAGATGGCTGGGCAGCGGGTACCAACAAATCGACGCGACTTGGAATATCGGACGATGGACCGAGTTGCGTCTGGGATCCGCATAGGCGAGGAACGGGCAGTGCCCGACTGCGGCGCGGATCATAACGCGGATCATTGTGCTGCTCACCTCATGCTCTGAATGCTTGGGATGCAAATCGAAACCAAGGGCGGGGATTTTACCAGGCATCAGACGAAGATCATGGAGGCACACGGCGAGCAAAAACAGCAGACGAGAAATGAAGGACAGCGCGTGCTTGAATCATGCAGCCACACCTGGAGGTTTCTGGACAGCAGCCCCTCAGGCCCCTCAAGCCCCTGAACGGAGATCTGGTGTCCAGCCGAGCCTCCCCATTGGCGCGTCTTCCGCGTCTCAGGTTTTGCGGTTCCTGCATATCTTGCCCCGCCGAATCAACGACAGCGGTCCCCTTGACCCTTGGAAGTTGGCCGCCTCAACATCAACTCCAGTTACTCCACCATGTTCTCGCAGCGACAGACCCAGCAGTTTCGCGAGCCTTGGCTGGTTGATTAAGGGTGTCATGGATCACAGACGGTGGACTGCCCTGAGGGTCAGCGGCTGTGCTGTTCGCCGTTCCAAGGCACAACCCACCACCAGTCCCATCCACTGAGATGCCCAGGATGCCATGTCGAGTGTCATGGTCAGGGTTGTACGACTCGAAACTCCAAGGCCAGGGGACCTATCCACACCCACAGGAACTCCGAAATACTATGGTGGGATACGTGAATTGGCAGGTTGGTATAAGGCTCAGATCGTCTCCGTTTGCCCTCTCCTTCTCGCCTCTCTCTCTCCACCCTCCTCTTCCAGGTCGTCTCTTCCGTTCTGTTGATCTCACGATCTCTTCCACGACACGCATCCATTCTTTCTGCCTGTCCGGTTCTTGCAAGCAAGCAACCTCGCTTCTCGTTACTTTCCAACTGTATCTACATTCACTTTACGAGCGAGCAACTGTGTCTGCTCCATCCTGCGGAATCGATTTTCGCTCTTTTCAACCGTCTGCCATTCATTCCATCTCGAGCTTGCCTCATTCAGAGATATAGAGATCCGATCTAGGGAAACAGAGATACAAACAAGCCACCATCAAAACTCAAAAGCACTACATAGGCAGTCAAGATGAAGGCCGCTACCACCATTGCCCTCGGCTTCTTTGCCGCAGTTTCTACTGCCTACACTCCCAACCACAGGCACTTCCACTTCCGCCGCCAAAACTCGACCGACGCCGTCACCGCCGATGTCAGCGCCGCTCCTACAGGGACCGGTGTAGCAACCGACGTGCTGGCTGATGCCAACAGCACAACTGCTGCCGCTGGCGGTCTCACCACTCTCACCGTTCTCACCACCTCCGTCCGCACCATCACCTCATGTGCGGCTACCATTACCAACTGCCCAGCAGATGCCTCGCAGCTCTCTGCCCTCCCCGCCGAGGCTCTCTCCACCGTGCTCGTGACAGACACCATTGTCCTCGCAACCACCATCTGCCCCGTCACAGCAGCCGAGGCCGTCTCCTCTAGCATCCAGTCGGTAGCATCCACTGGCGGCATCATCGGCTCAACCCTCGCGGCCTCCGAGACAGCAGCTCAGGCCGTGGCTACCACCACAACCTCCGCTTCTGTCAGCGAGGTGACCACGGATCTCGTTGCCACCATCACCCTCGGTGGGGGCGGCAGCAACGGCAGCGGCAACGGCGGTGGCAAGGTCGTCACCACGACCATCCATTCCACCTTCAAGAGCACCGTCTTCGTCACCATGACTCTCAGCGGTGGTGAGGCAGCTGCGACCTCTGTCGCTGCTGCCATCGGAGGCGGTGCCGGCTCTGCTGCCGAGGGTACCACTACCCAGACCACAACAAGCACTGGCACTCGCACCGTTACCGTTAAGGGCGGATCGACCTCTACCGAGACTGCTTCTGCCGCCACCGGCGGCTCTTCGGGTTCCAGCTCGGGCTCGGGCTCCGGTGACTCCTGCAACTGCCCCGCCGCCTCCCCCGTGACAGTAACCATCCCGGCCTCGACCGTCTACGTGACCATCGGCGGTGCAGCCGCCTCCACCGCCGAAGCCGCTGCGGCCACCACGACCGCCGCGCTGGGTAACACCAACAACGTCGGCACCTCGCCCGACACCCCGGCCGCCGACGAGTCCGACTCCGCCTGCCCTCCGGACGTGGTCGTCACTGAGACCGCCAGCCCCACGCAAGACGCCGTCACGGTCGACCGGACCGCGACGGTGGTGCCCTTCCCTGCTGGCAACGGGACGGACATTAGCGGCAGCTCCGGGGCGGCGCAGCCTACTGCTGCTGCTGTCAAGGCGCGGTTTGTCGGACACTAAGTGTCGTGACAGAAACGTTTCGTTCTTGTGGATGGTTTTATGGGCTTGTCCTAGAGTGACGCCCGTCACATGGGCGACTGATACCCTGGCTGGATCAAGCTGGTATCGCCTGTGTTTTGGGTTAGAGATTTAGATGGGGTTGGAATCGACCGTTTGCAACAGTCAGACACATGTTCTTGGTATGAGATGGCCAATGTTCAGTTCTTGTAGAGTACTTTTGTGAAATGAAAAGGTGTTGATGTAGCTTCCAATGCCTGTGCACTCGTGATTTGGCAGAGCAGCAACCGCTGCGGACCCGACTGTGAATGGCATTGTGAGTGATGACGACCTACAGATATCCATACTTGTTATGACGATGCCATGTCATCTATTTGGGATACTACTGCCGCTCTCAGAGTTGATTGTGGTCTGTACCTAGGATCGTCATCATACGTAACTGTTGCCTGGATTCGCGTCACAGGTGACATATCCGCGATGATTTTGGTATGCGCTGCCCTAGTTGTTAGTCCGTGCTGCAGGTATAGTATTTGTCAAGGAGGCTACTGAAATGAGAGGGTTGACTCTAGTAACCTGTCTGGTTACCTTACTAGGGCTCAAGAGATAGTAGGAGAAAACGGAGGCAGAACAAGGCAGCAAAGCGCACCTTAGAGGCACTGACGAACCTGTCCCCGATATTTTGCTTCTACAAGAGGAAGTTGATAGATGGACGATAAGGCCGTAACTCAATCTCATGGCGTTCTTCTCGGGATGGGACGGTCATACACGACCAGCGGAGTACTGATTACCGTAATACGGTGTAAGGGGCGAAGGCGCAACAAGACGACGACACGACACGACACTACCATACGACAAGAGATAGAGAGGCGTAACAGAGACCACGGTAGTTTAGATGGTACTACCTTGGACTTTGAGAATGGTCAAGGGTTACTCGTACCTGCTCAGAATTGCTTCTCCTCAGCTCTCTGTCCAAGATAACCACGTTTCATCCAAATCTCAGGGCTCCCATTGAAGAATCTAGTTAGGAGACGCTTCCGTCATCTAGATATCCAGGGGTATATATATGATCGAATGGTACGCGGCCTCGCTGTGGCTGTTGATGTATGTACCGAATGGTGAAGTCCGTCTTCAAATCAAGTGTCTCACTACGTCTTGGGCATCTGTTCGCACATGGGAGTCACTCTGTTCGTTCTGACGGAAACCAATTCACAAGTGAAGCTGAAGACGTGACTTGCGTGATCAACTTGTCGATATTGAATGAGCTTCTTGAGGCTCAAGACGACATATGGGAAAGGTGGGACCAGGTCGATCATTCGGTCGCTGGAAACGCCAGATTTAGCTCAGCCCTGGGGCGTGCGCATACGTACCGCGACTTAGCGTGACCCCCTGGGCATTCACTAGCAACTCGCGCTAGTGGCTCGTTGCGGCTTGGGATTGGGGAAAAGGCCACGACGTGGGAAAGGCTTCCATCCCTTTTCAGTGCTCCCTCAGCTCAATCCGAGTCCTCCCTTCAGCTCGGTTCGACACGTCGCCTCTTAGATTCGAGGAAGACTTCTTTTCCTTCTTCTCAAGCCCAAGTATTTGGGATTCTTGATGTTTGGACAGTAAACTTGTCCAGCTGGAGCCTGGATTTTGAAGACAGTGGAAGCGCTGCGGCCACCTGTTCGACTTCCTAACAAGGACCCCGGATTTCTCTTCGTCACCCTCGTTTTATCCGCATTTTGGTGCCATTTCTTGACTTGCGATCGACGTCAACCATTGACGTGACCACGGCGCTTCCTTCTTCGAGTGGTTTCCAATCGAAGCAAAAGTGCCAACCGCCCTCACAATGGCAACATCCGGCAATGCGGCGGTTGCCACGGGTGCCGAATATAACGAGTCTCCGCGAAGGCGCAACGTTGCCGCTGCTCAACCCACACCCCAGCAGGCCGTCCAAGTAGAGGACAAGAAGAAGCTTCAGAAGAAGGTAAGGGTTATCACTGGGCTCCTGGCTGCTTCAATTCCTGCTTTTTGCTTGCTCTTGCGGACATCTTACTGACCACTTTGCTTTCCTGCAGGAGGCTTCTTTTCTCCAAACCCTCAGTGAATGGGAGTGGCTTATTGCACCTATCGTCTTCTCCTTCCTCGCATTCTTCACCAGATTCTACAAGATCGGACTCTCGCCCATTGTCACATGGGACGAGGCACAGTTAGTCAAGCTCTCATCTCCCCGATCTCTGTTCTGCACTGACACAACCCGCACTTAGTTTCGGCAAGTTTGGAAGCCATTACCTCAAACGAGAATTCTACTTCGATGTCCACCCCCCTGCCGGTAAACTCCTAGTCGGTTTGAGCGGCTACCTTGCAGGCTACAATGGCTCTTTCGAGTTCAAGTCCGGCGAGACATATCCAGCCGACGTCGACTACACCTTCATGCGCCAGTTCAACGCTTTCTGGGGAGCCGCATGTGTGCCCCTGGCTTACTGGACCGCCAAAGAGTTGAACCTGAGACGCCCGGCCGTGTGGTTCGTGGCTCTCATGGTTCTTTGCGAGAACTCGTACACCACCATCAGCCGTTTCATCCTCCTTGATTCCATGCTTCTGTTCGGCACAGTAGCCACCACCCTGTGCTGGGCCAAGTTCCACTCTCAGCGCAACCGGAGCTTCGAGCCCGAATGGTTCCTCTGGCTGTTCATGACTGGGCTGAGCATTGGTTTTGTCACCAGTGTCAAGCTGGTCGGCCTCTTTGTTACGGCTCTTGTCGGTATCTATACGATCGAGGATCTATGGAGGAAGTTTGGCGACACCAAGATGCCTCTGGTTGAGCTCGGTGCTCATTTCATAGCCAGAGCTGTTGGTCTCATCGTTGTCCCCTTCCTGGTCTACCTGCTCAGCTTCGCCATCCATTTCGCCGTGCTCACCAACAGTGGCCCGGGAGATGCACAGATGTCTTCACTCTTCCAGGCTAACCTTCGCGGTACCGAGGTCGGCCTAAACAGCCCGCTGGAGGTTGCCTTTGGATCTAGGGTCACTATCAAGAACATGGGCTATGGAGGAGGATTACTCCACAGTCACGTCCAGACGTACCCAGAGGGCTCAAAGCAGCAGCAGGTCACCTGCTACCACCACAAGGATGCCAACAACGACTGGTTCTTCTACCCGAACCGTCGGGATGCCGATTATGATGCTGAGGCCGAGCCTCGATTTATCGGAAATGGCGACGTTATCCGTCTGATCCACGCTCAGACCGGCCGCAACCTCCACTCGCATGAGATCTCTGCGCCTATCACCAAGGCTGACAAGGAGGTTTCTTCGTACGGCAACCTGACGATCGGCGATGAGAAGGACCACTGGAAGGTTGAAGTCATCGACGATGCTGCTTCTCGCGACTACAGCAAGGTTCGGACTCTCACCACGGCCTTCCGCCTGAAGCACGAGGTTCTTGGATGCTACCTGCGCGCCGGCAACGTCAACCTTCCCCAGTGGGGCTTCAAGCAGATTGAGGTTACGTGTACCAAGGACAACAAGCCTCGGGATCAGTACACGCACTGGAACATTGAGGCGCACACCAATGAGAAGTGTACGTCTTCCTTCAATGCCTGTGACTTGTGAGCCGCGACTAACTTTCTGGCAGTGCCCCCTGGTGACCCTGGAAAGTATAAGTCGCCTTTCCTTAAGGACTTCATCCACTTGGTATGTCACTGCAACATCCGAAGCGGCCCTGATATTAGCCCACTAACACTCGCTCTAGAACGTCGCCATGATGACCTCAAACAATGCCCTCGTCCCGGACCCTGACAAGCAGGACGACCTCGCCTCGCAGTGGTGGCAGTGGCCCATCCTTCACGTTGGTCTCAGGATGTGCAGCTGGAGCGACGAGATCGTCAAGTACTTCCTGCTAGGCAACCCGTTCGTCTACTGGGCCTCGACCGCCAGTCTTGCCGTCTTCGCCGGCCTCGTTGCGTGGTACCTCATCAGGTGGCAGCGCGGATACAAGGAGCTGTCGGACGCGGAGATTGACCAGATCCACTACGCCGGCTTCTACCCGGTAGCCGGCTGGTTCCTCCACTACCTGCCGTTCGTCATCATGGCCCGTGTTACCTACGTCCATCATTATTACCCGGCGCTGTACTTCGCCATCCTCACCCTCGGCTTCGTGGTTGATTGGTTCCTCCGGAACCAGAAGAAGGCCATCCAGTATGGCGCCTACTCCGTCTTGTACGGTGTCGTCGTCGGCCTATACGTCTACTTCATCCCGATCTGCTGGGGCATGACCGGCTCCAACAAGAAGTACAGCTACATGAAGTGGTTCGACACGTGGAAGATGTCAGACGCGTAGATGATGCGTAGATGAATGTGGACTGTGCGATATGGGCAGCGAGCTGTCGTTGATTTGGTGCTATGATTGCGAGACAAGGTTAGTCCTCGACAGGTGTCCGCGGCTCGCCATCTCTGCCCTCTTCATTCTTCATGTCTTCTTAATCTCAACCTAGGGATGGGTCGGAGCAGCATCTAGGGAGCCGGAGGGGAGTTTGGTGGTGCGGTATCTGTGCTACTGCTATCCGGGAAAACTATTGGGCGGGCGGTTAAAAGGCTCCCTAGCACTTACAACGTAATAAGACAATTGGTCTCTTTTGTTATCCAAAAACTCGTGGCCGTCTATCGCTGGCTGTGCTGTCCCTAGACCCCAATGACTGTACAGACTTGCCCCTTGACAAAAGTGTGTAACGACTCAAAACCGATGACTCCTGGCGCCCTGGATGCAATGCTCAACATATACACGGGTCACATACTCGTCAAAACGGTCCTCAACAGCACCCGCCATACCCCTTCCCGCCATCGGCTGTCAACTTGACCTGCCTGCCCCCCGGACCGCCGGCACTGGGCCCCTTGACACCGCTCCGCCTATCGTTCAAGTCATACTTCCCCGCCTGGATGTTCTGGTAGATCCTCTCGGCCACGCGACAGAAGGCATTTTCGACATTCTCCCCGCTCTTGGCCGACGTCTCGACGTACTCGAGCACGCCGTTCTTGCGCGCCCACTCCTCGGCCTCCCGCCTGCTGACCTCCCTCTTGCCCCCGTCGTCCTCGTTGACGAGGTCGGCCTTGTTGCCCACCAGCACCACGACGATGTCGGGCTCGGCTATCTGCCGCAGGTCGGACAGCCAGTCCGTCACGTGCAGGAAGGTGGAGCGCCGTGATAGATCAAAGACGAGCAGCGCACCCGAGGCGCCGCGGAAGTAGGACCTCGTCACGGACTTGTAGGTCTCCTGGCCGGCCGTGTCCCAAAGGGAGAGCTTCATGTGTTTTTGGGGCGGCGGGGGCACGGGTTTGGTCGGCGGGGAGGGGAGGCCAGGGGAGGGTTTCGGGGGCGCATCCGAGGGCGCCTGTGATGGGGACGACGGCGAAGACGGGTCTGTGTTGTCGGGGGGGAAGAGAGACGAGGAGGTGTTGGTGAAGTCGCCCGAGAAATGCGGGGGGCCGACGGGCACTATGCGGGAGCCGAACTCGACGCCTATCGTCACGTCGTGGTGGGCGACGAAGCGGCCTTCGCAGAGGCGGATGGTCAGGGAGGACTTGCCGCAGCCCGAGTCGCCTATGCAGACCAGCTTGGCGATGTAGTCCCAGGTTGGAGACGACATGGTATGCCAATGCCTCTCCCCTGGCTGCTGAGAGGACGCAGGATGGTCAGATGTAGATTGGTTTGTCGATTGTCCAAGGTCGTACTCGTGGAGAGACAGAAAGTAGTCGTTGCAAGAATCACAAGATTGTCTGTTTGTTGGAGTTGATGTGCTTGGTACATGTATTCGCAGGTGATGGCGGCACTTGAGGTGCTGAGGTGCTGAGTTGGATCCAGCCCAAAGCTCGGGTGGATCAGCAGGTGCCGGAACTCAAGCAGCTGACAGCCGTCGTTCGCTGGAAAGTCAGTGACGCAAGAACCTGGAGGTCCAGATAAGCGGCTCCACTATCCGGGGCGGTATCTCCAGGCTCCACATTTGGGACCTCAACCGTCGACGAAGTGCCTGACCATTCGAGGTTCTTTCAGCAGGGACCTGTACGAATGCAGCACGGAGGTCATGCGACACCATCTCCTGTACCTTGCACAAAGCACCCGAGCTGGCAAACTAGACACATTACGGCAGATTGAATGTAGAGGTAGGGAGATGAGTAGATGATACCAGTGCAGATTCATGAATCTATGCAAATGAGTGATCGGTACTGATAGCCTGAAGGCAAGGTACCTGATCGAACTGCAAACAGCGACCACTTCAGGTCTTCCGGGTGCCGTCAGTGGGGCAGCTTTAGCCCCAAAAGCGATTCGCTGACGAGCTCGGTGACTCTGCCTGGTGCTCTGCTGCACTCTGCACATGTTTGGCCGCCTCGATAAGCACAAGCCCATGCTTCTTCGTACCTACCTAGAACTAGAGGTCGGAACCTAAACACGATTGCCTTCCCGCCGATTTCGACCGCTGCCTCGCCGTCCGTTCTGTTCCTGTTCCTGCTGTCAACTGGAAGCTTAACGCATATCACAACCATCACATCTTTTCCGTGCATCTCAAGGTTGCATCTCCATCGTCTAATACCGCCAGGAACGTCGGCTCTTATCGGTCTCCCCGCCAGGCGACGCATCCGTCATCCGTCATCCGTCATTCTTCCTACCATCTCCGTCAGACGCACCTCTGACTGCCTCGACCGGCGGACCTCCGACGCCGCCTGGTTCTTGCGGCACCATCTCCAGTCCTGGCTTTCGGCCAGTCCCTCCACATCTGCTGAGAATCGACTGGAGATCCCAACATGTTCTCAGAATGTACGTCTTTCCATTCCTTGGCTTTATTCGACAGCGTGACTCACGGTCCGAGGCTGCTCACCGGCTATGGCTGCTCCAGACACTTGGCTAACACTTCTCTCCAGATGCCTCTAGATTCCTCGCCCAGTCTCAGTCACGGCTCTCAAACTTCGGACAAGCAGATAACGACAAACCAACAGCACGGCAGCCTACAGAATGGCAGTCAAGAGCACCGCGCCCTGGAGGCCGCTCGTATCTCGGTAGGGGCTTCGGGGCTGCTAATCCGTATCAGCCTGCCGGCTCTCGCTTCGGCCAAATATTGGGTGCCTCTCGATACGCTTCACAAGACGCCCCATTGTTCCAGGCCGCTCTTGAGCAGGAGGAGGACGAGGAGGAGGAAAGGGGCCGTGAGGCGGCGGATCTGTACGCTCTCCAGCGGTCACGGCGTGTCATAGCTGCCAGTCGAATGTCGGAAAGTGCCGAGTCAGATCATGAGGCCGCCAGCCGTGGATCGCTGGACCAAAGTCAAGAGCGTGAAAGTGCTTCGTTTAGCGGACGGCCGAGGGGTATGGGAATAAAGAGCAGCTGGAACGGGACGAGGAGCTTCCGCCATCCAGCTCGGGATCAGGAGCCCACTCTGGAAGAGGATGCTCGAGAATCTAGCCGCCGGCACGACTCGCAGCCAAGCGAGGGAAGCAGCAGCAATGGAAGCAGAGGCAAGATGGTCGACATTGGGTTGGAATCACAAATAGAGGACGACGACGATCCTCCGGCCGATTTGACCATGGAGACGCCAGTCGACAGCGTGCCTGCTTTCCAGAAGTTCAACTCCACGGCCGGACCGTCACGATTTGCTCTTCGCAGAGAAGGTACCCAGGAGACAGACTTTGGCCACGGCCCGCCACCAAGTTCAGTCGGCACAGATGTGAATTTGACACCGATAGCAGCAATCGCACCGGATACCGAAATATTCAAACACGACCCCTTTTTCGCCTGGATATATCTGATCGCTATTGCATCCATGCTGGCGACGTTTGTCCTCGTATACCTCCACACATCAACACCAAGCGGGAAGCTACCGTTGGGGGACACGATCTACACCATATTGCACTCGTCGTTCCACCTGCTAGCAGTAGATACGATAGTCGCCGTCGTCGTGTCGCTGGTCTGGCTTGCGGCCCTCAGGTCGTTTGTGCGACCTTTGGTCACCCTCATTTTCATCGCCGTCCCGGTCATTCTCTTTTCTTTTTTCTTGTACCCGTTCATATCGAGCTATCAAGACGAAACCGGAGGAAAGACGTTTCAGGATGTGGTGATGAGATGGGCAGCTATCATTCCAGGGTTTGGCGCCATACTATGGCTATACCTCGCCTACAAGGGCCGTCACTCGATCCGGTCGGCAATCGAGATTCTTGACTTCTCGAGCCGGATCCTAGCCGCCAACTCGGCACTGGTCCTGGTCGGCATGGGCTCCCTGGCTGCCGTTGTCCTGTGGACGTGGGCTTGGCTTGCCATGTTTACGAGGGTGTTCCTCGGCGGGTACTTTGCCGGATCACGGTTCATTATCAGCGCCTCCACCTGGTGGCTCGGCATATACTTTGTGCTGATGTACATCTGGACCATCTCAGTTATTTCAGGTGTCCAGCGTGGAACCACGGCCGCGACGGTGTCTCAGTGGTATTTCCATCGCAATGTGGTACCGGCGCCGTCATCGACCGAAGTGGTGTCGGCCGCTTTTAATCACTCGGTGACAACCATATTTGGATCGATCAGCTTGTCGACGCTCCTCGCGCTGGCCATCCGGCTCCCCTTGCTGATTCTGCCGTCACGCTTGGCAGGACTTATCAGCATGTTTGCCTACTCTTTCGTCCCGACGCCGATCGCGGCCCTGACGAACCCCCTGACTCTGACTTATGCGGCCATTCACTCGAATACCCTCGCCATGTCGGCAAGGGGTTTGAGCACGATGGATTTCTTGTCGCCTAACGCGCCCACTACAACCCTTACCCCTCAGACGTTCTCCAACAGAAGGTCAGCGCACTCGCCGCTCCTTCCCTACCGTCTGGCCAAACTGATCCTCCACGCTACGCGGTTCATCATGGCGACGGGGCTCGGTTTTGCCGGCTGGGTCATCACGGCGAGACAGCTACAGATCAAACTGCCGGACGGCATAGGGATGCGCGGCAGCGCATATGCGTATGTTGTCGGTCTCGTTGCGAGCTTCATCGGTTGGGGCATCCTAGGAGCAATGGAAGGAATCCTGAGCGGTATCGTGGATGCGGTGGTCATATGCTACGGCAGCGAGAAGCGCATGCCGACGGGCGGCGGGGGATACTGCATGGAGGCTGCGGCGCTGTTTGGCGATAGGAGAGACGAGTTTGGCCGGGACGAGATCTACTGAATGTTTTCGGCCGTCGGCCTCAGTGCCCAGCGAGGTGTTCGCGGCGTGGTTATTTGCGTCACTGGGAATTTGCACTTGGATCAGGCTGGGAAACGGAGTAAGAAGGGATACTGCTTTTAAGGCTTTGCTGTTTGAGATTACTGGTGCAAAGGACAGCATCTTATCACATGGCTGGACGGGATGCATCTTGCTTAGATGGATAGAAGCGCATGAATATGAATCATTCTTAAACTACAGGTGCTGTCCATGGCACCGGCGGAGCCGACGCCGACGACTCCGGATCACAGAGGCCGGCGATGGTGGACAGGAGATAAAGTCCTCGGGCGACAATTGGCAGCTGGCTTAAGGTAGTACCTCTAGCTTGTGTAGCTTGCACAGCCACATGTATCGAGCTTTGAGTGACGCGGGCAGATGGCCATCGGTCGAACTTCCATCTCTTCAAGGCGGCCTCAAGAGGCTACAGCTAGTCAAGGAGGGACAGGGAAACGATCTCCAACCATGGTTCTCACATGATTGATGGACCTTATTTGTTAATACCGCTGCTTGTGAACTGAGACGACCAGAGTAGCATCTTCTGCAACCCTTAGGTCTCATCAACCTAAAACTCTGTCCTGTGGACTTTGAGAGGGCGAAGCTTTGCGACCGCCATCTCGGCTTGATTTGCCCCAACAGCCAGACCAGGGGATGTCGCCGAAGCGGGAAGATAGGTTGCGAGAGGGCTGCGATCCCTCGTGGTGGATATCTCAGGATGTTCCTACGGACGCTGAAGGGCGGCGCTGGCGGCGTCCAGTTACAGAGTAAACTCTTCTCCTTTGGCAACTACCTAGGCACACAGCCGTAAGTCCGACCGGAGTTGAACCTTCCGTCCCACACCCCCCCTCCGGGCAAGGAACAATCACATACGACCGCAGGAACCTAAGGTGGCATCTGCTCGCTGAGCCCAGCAGCTAGTCGAATCGCACCTCGCAAAGATGGGTCTTGCAGTGACTTGGTCAGCTGCTGATACTCGGCCTCTAACTCGTCTAAAGAGGCGTCCTTCTTCGCCGTCTCAAAGTCCAGAAGAGCCACTCTGCCATCACGCTGCACCAGAAAGTTATGCTTGTTGATATCGCCGTGCCTGATGCCCAGTGAATGCAGCTTCTTTAGGACGCTCTGGCATGCTGCAAGATCTCCAGGTCCTGCCGCCCTGGCGTTGCCAATGTACTCTAAGACGAAGCCGATGACCCGGCCCTCTTCAGTGAGATGGCCCAGGAACCGGGGGCCAATGTGTGAACCCTCAATCCACTGATAGGCTGCCGTCTCGGCCTCGAGATAAGGCGTCTGCCAGGGAAACTCGGTGAACTTGGCTACCACGGGGCGATCGAAGAGCGGATGCGACACGATGTGGATGTTCTGGCGAAGACGCTCCAGCTTACGAAGCTCCAGATGGTCGATACAAGTTGCGTGCCATATAGTCTTAATGCCTGGTAGGTCGGCCTCTGCGGTACGGAGAAAGACTGGCTCTCCGCTGGCGCTGTCGTAACCGACGTGGCCCATGTTCCAGTTGCCTAGGGGCAACGGCGGTAGGCCGGCTAGCACGGCTGGGGCGAATGTCCGGTCGTCCTTCGGGAGGATGCCAGGTGCGACAGTAACGTACTTGACGTGGGTGCCGTCTATGAGGAAACGATATTCGCTCTCGTCTTTATCGTCAGAGTCCACGAGCGTTGCCAGCAGTTGGACGTTGGTGTTTTTGGCGGCTTCCATGACTGGAGAATGTCGTGGAAGATTGTAGCAACCGGGGCTGTTACTGTCGCAGGTGTTGGACGTCGAGATTTCAAAAAGCACCTTGAAATGACGGGGTCTTTCACGGCACGTTGCCGCCAAAAGCAGAAACCCCTGCTAGGGTTACGATACTTGGTGCTGTTGGCTTTGAGCCGAAGTTGGCCGCCTCCAGAAATAACACGATGAGCAGATCACTTCACATCTTACCTACGTCCTCTACCCCCTAAGGCGTAGCCGCGCGGTTGCTACTGATATGAGCGGTAGCCGCTTTTAAGACCCGGGTGCCTAAGTTTCAGCTATGTATTCTGGACCAGCGCTAGAGCGCCTCCCTACTAATCTGAGATGAATCTTTACGAAGGCTCCTCGTCAGGCTTGAGAGCGTGCGACTATAGGAAGCAACGATTCGACCCAGTCGTACGCTAGCTTTCACGGACGGCAGACCACGAAGCAAGAGACACCATCACCAATCATCTTATCGCAAGCATCGGCAGAGAAAAGAGCTGCATTCGAGCCTGAAAAGGGAAGAGGAGAGCTGAATCAACGCCAGCTAACTACACTTCATCTTTTGGTAGATGGGCCCTGAATGATGTTTGAGACTAGATCTCTCGAGGCTGACAGTCAAACCTCCGCAGAAACAGTACAAGAAGGCACCTCAAAAAGAACACGACGACCATGTGCAAACAAATGTATCGGCAATACACTTGTGGGTGCACCAAGGATGAGGAGTTCAAACAGTGTGTTGAGCGGCAGGGAACAAATGTCAAGTGCACCCCAGTCGTGCGGGAGCCTATGGACCCGTCCGTACACATGTGTAAGAAGCACATGGTCAAGGAAGGAAAGGACGAGATGCGTCGTGCTGAGTAATGGACTTGGTGTAAGGGCCAGGAGAGCAGGGGGATGGTCGGAGGACATACTACAGGTTAAGGGGGCTGGAGGGCCCCTCCCTGGGGGAGGAGGCCAGAGATCAGTGCTGAACACTACTTCTTGAAATCAGCAACATCAAGGCGACCCCAAGCGTATTATGTGCCATCTTTTCACCCGAGCTACCCAATCCTTACGCTTGGACGATTTATGCTGGTCGGGGTTCTTGATGTCGCTACAGGTCGAGGTAGAAACCCATGAGCAGATGCATTGCTATGTAGGAGAACCAGAAATTTGGGTGGCATGGTGGTCTTTGAAGTGTTGCAAGATGTCGTGCTGGCTGTATTGGATCCTGAAGTGACTCGAAGGCTCCGTATTGTCTCGACAAAGTGAGCAGTACAACCCCCAGTCTGCCGTCTGGTCATGCAAATTGATGCGCGGAGCCGCAACAATTGACATGTACCGTCGAGGCTCGGTTGTCGCGTAGTCGACTCTCTTGTTCAGTGTCTCAGCAGCTTCGGACAGGTGTAGTAGGGCTTGGCGGTCGACCAACGTCACCCTGCACTTGGAAAGCTTTGCGCTTGCCGTATAACGCCCGGGAAGACTGAGCACCTGTGGAAGGTGGCTTAATGCCTTCTTCTGCACCTTGGCTTGCCGGGCCGCAAGAGTCAGTGAGACGGGGAAATATTCTTTCCTTGTCGTGAAGCAAAAGTAACAGACTCGTTTGCAGGTAATGAGGTAAAGGTAGCCGCCAAACAGACTGCAGGATTCGCATTTCTCTCTCGTCAATGCTTGGAAGAGTGTTTCGCAGCTGAAGGAGGTGCCGTTGATGCTGACCACAGCACGCAAAATATTGGGACAAGACGTCCACAGCCGTCGATATGGCGGCAAAGAGTCGACGAGATGCATAGCGCGCTGGTTGACGCGTCGAAAAGTAGTCAATGTCGGAATGTCGAGCATCCGGAGCACTTGGTTGATGAGCTCGACCGGCAGCAGATGGAGCTGGCCGACTGATGTCTTCGGTAGGATGACGTGCCTGCCGTTGTCGAGCGGGCACCGCGCGTCGAGTTCAGCATCATCCAAGGTGTGGTCGACAATCCTTAGCTTCTGGCGACAGTAATTTCTTACGTCGCCCAGGGAAAGACGTCGCGTATCCATAATGGCGTGCAGGTAGCGACGTGTAAGAGAAATGGGTGCGAGCTGGGATGCCGTCGAGAAGGCATTCGGGCGATCGGTTTTTGACCGCTCATGCGGTAGGCCTGAGTTGAGGTTCAGGTTGATGTGGAATCGGATTCATATGTCGAGAATTGGAAATTTCTCCGAAAACGGGGAGCTGTGTGGGAGTGTTTGATGATTGCGCGACACTCCGGCGCAGGGGAGAGACCTACCATGGTGACCCCGCTTAGTGGACTTATGTTTTCAGGAGCTACACAGTACACACAGTACCTTATCCATGAACGTGGCTGTGCACATTGGCGGTTCTAGAAGGAGCGTCTTGACACGCAGCTTCCGCTTTGCCTCTCGTAACGATTCGGTTTCAAGTGACTGCGAATAACGTGGAAGGGACCTACTACCGCTCGAGGTGAGGCCAGCAAGAGTGAGCTATTTATCTTCTGCATCATCCTCTCGTCCTTTCATTCTCTGAACCATCAACCTTTCAACTCTTCCACTTACACGCACCCCATCTAATCAACCGTCATTACCCCACATTCACCTTTGAATCCATCAACACTACCCCTCCGCCCAGCATTAATACCAAGCACTTCGCCATCCTTCAAAGCCACGGGGACACTTCTTCTTGCGCGTCATTTATCCTAACCCCGAACATCTCAGTCAACCATCACACGAACCTCGCATCGCGATCCTCCAACATGGCCGACTTCGAGGCTCCCTCAGGACCTCCGCCGCCTAAGGTGCCGGAGGGCTGGATAGCCCGCTGGAACGAGCAGTACAAAGAATGGTAAGCACGCCTTCGCCGCCAAGCACGCTATCTCGCCCTGCTCACACAGCTCCCAGGTTCTACGTCAACACCTACACCAAGAAATCCCAATGGGACAAGCCCACCGAGCCGGCCCGACCTCCCCAGGATGACGTTCCGGCAGGTCCGCCCCCGTCCTACAACCAAGGCAGCACGCCAGCGCCAACCGACGCCAAGCACAACCCCTACACAACATCCCGCAGCAACACCGAGACGGAAGACGAGCGCCTCGCCCGCCAGCTGCAGGCAGAAGAAGACGCGCGCGCCCGCGGCCAGTCATCGGGAGGCGGCGCGGCATCGTCGTACCTCGCGGCGGCTAACAGCACACCGGGCCAGTCGACGTCGCCGTACCCCAACCAGCTCCCTCCCCGCCCGACCAGCAGCTCCTCGGGCGACAAGTCCCGCAGCGGCGGCGGCGGCTTGCTGGGCAAGCTGTTCAGCAGTGGTAAGAACAAGTATTCCTCGTCGCACGGCGGTAACTACGGCGGCGGCGGCGGATACGGACAGCCCGCGTACGGCCAGCCGGGGTACGGCCAGCCTGGATACGGCGGCTACCCACCTCAGGCCGGGTATGGAGGATATCCGCCGCAGGGCGGCTATGGCGGCTACCCGCCGCAGGGAGGGTATGGTGGCTATCCGCCTCAGCAGGGGTACGGAGGTGGCGGCATGTCCGGTGGCGGCAGGACCGGTGGCGGCGGTATGGGGGCCATGGGTGGTGCCGCGCTAGGTGCTGGTGCGGGTCTGGTCGGCGGTATGCTGTTGATGGATGCTATTGACGACAACCAGCAGGAGGCTTATCAGGAGGGATACCGTGAGTGACGCCTTTTCCGTGAGATGAGAGTTGAAAGCCTGCTAACATGCGCTGCAGAGGACGGCAACAATGACGACTATGGAGGCGGTGACGATGGCGGTGGTGATTTCTAAGCATAGGGGCAAGGGAGTTGCCGGGCCGAGACGTTGTTGCTGGACGTTGCTTGTTTCGGGTCGTGTTTGAACCTGGCATTCTCTTTGGGCCCTGCGTTGTGGCTTGGGATTGCAACGGTAAACGTTCGAGTCATGAGGCAGATGGTCAGCTATGCGGTCGGCGTGGCCGTGGGAGGAAAGAGAAATGCAATGGCTCAGCTCGGAACTGCCCATGGTAGTGCGAGCGTTCCATTCGTAGGAGGCGTGTGCAGCTCATCATTGGCGCAGTGTGGATTCGGATCCGTACATAGGTAGTTCAAACAACCATACCTCATGACTACTTTTCAAAGTAATCCCGCAACAGCGTACTTGTGCCAAGCAGTTCTTCACAGCGTGATCCTGACCGATAGTCGCGGGACTACTTGCTTTGGGGGTATCCGTCAGCTGCGCTGGCTTATTTCACCGAGACTGGCGGGCAACGTATCGGGCATTGAACCACCATATACCATTTGTTCAAGTGACCGGCAGGTGAACCCGACGTGGGTTTATATTCCAAAATCTGGAGTGAGTCTACCAGCCAACAAAGGCTCGGTGGCTACGTGGTAAAGAGCGCAGACTCCCACTTGCCTGTTGAGAAATTTACAGTTCTCTTCAGAGCGCGGGTTCGATTCATCGACAATCCCCCGTGCTGTCACTTCGAACGTAAACTCCGAGGGGAGAAATCCCCAACGGTTTCGTAGCCGGCCAGCTCCTCAGAGCTGTCCGGTGAGCTTTTGCTTTTGCTTTTGCTCGTTCGATCCATGGACTGGCTGGACTAGTTACCACACGGGGCGACGAGGATTGAAAGCTAGGCTGTTCTTTTGCACCCACTTCGGCAGGTTTTATGAGTAGGCACTAATCAGTCTCTGGACCAAGAAGATATATACGTGTGACATTCCCACAGCATGGTTATCTGAACAAGCGACCGTGACATGCCTAGACGACCTCCTCATCATGTCCTTCCAAGACTTGTCACAATAACCACGCGCACGACCCACGCTTCACCTCTTCCCCTTCTTCCCACCGCCACCACCACCACCACTGCCAGTCTTTACAACATCAGAATACAGACCCGCAGTACTGCTACTGCCAGGGTTCTCCTTCTTGCTGGACCCAGCAAGGAACGAGGCCATGTCGAAGTTCTGGATCGGGTTCGCGCCCGCCTGTCCGGTCGCCGCGCCCATGATGCCGTTCATCGGGTTGGTCTTCTGGCGCTCCTCCCATTCGGCCTTCATCTCGGGGTCCACTGTTGCGAGACTCGTTAGCACATGCAGGATGGAAAGAGACAGGAGGGAGAGTAAGAGACGAGAACGCACTGTTATCAACCAGGTACGGCATGCCCATGAATATAGCACAGCTCACGAGGCCGAGGAGGATCATAGGGTTCTTGAGGATGCTGAGGATGGAAACTGTCATGCCGTGTTAGTTAGCTATCCGCACCCATCTTTGCATTCAAAGGACAGACACAGAACTCACATTTACTCCTCTCCATAAAGTAGCTCTTCACACCCAGCACGCGCACCTCGTACCCGACGCCGTCTTTCGCGACGGCCTCGCCCTTGTTGTCCCAGTCGTTTCCGCGGAACGTCTCCCAGACCTTGACATCTTGGCCGTCCTCGTCGACGTCGACGCGCAGCGGCGCAAAGGCAAAGGTCTGGCAGTGGATGTCGGCTAGGTAGGAGCCGGAAGTGACGTTGCGGAAGACGAAGGTGTTGGCTGTCGATAGCGGTGCCGAGTAGGGGGGTTGGCCTAGGGTGGAAAGGGTTGCGTGGGTTGACGGCGGGAGGGCGTTGGGGTTGGGCAGGGAAGGGGGGGAGGGGAGGTGGAGGGTTATTGTTGCGGCGCTGGCTAGCGAGAGCAGACCTAGGAGGGGGCCGAGGGAGATATGCATTTTGGCGGTGGTGAGGAGGGAGGTGGTTATGTTGGCATTGTGGTGGGATGGTGATGCATGGAGGTCGATAGTGGATGGAGCTGGAGTTGGAGATGTGGGGTGCGATTAGGGATCATGTAGGTTTCTGAATGCACACCCTGACAGGGGTTAGATGCTGTAGCTTTATCACGACCAGCTCCCCCTATCTCCATGCCTATAAATGTCTGTCCTTCAAGAAGTCCAATTCCCCGATTTCATGGACTAAAGTACTCCGAGACGAAATCAACAACGGCACAGCGCACAAACGGGAGATATTTTACATGAATCTGTGGTTCGAGGTTCACACTTTAGAGGTACGGCACGTAGTAACGAAACATCCCAACTTCATGCCTCATCGACGGGACAGCCGTCGATTATACGTGGTCCGTTGGAATTGTAGACGAGTTGTGGCACGGAGGTGAGCTCCCAGATCGTCAGCAGGCGCCGCTCGCTTTGTAAGAAGTAGCTCTTCCTTTACGATACGCTCATTGGACGGCATGAGCGCGGTCTCGTAAAAAATGGCTGGCATTCATTTCATCGCATCGTCATCTACCTTCTCGACTCCGGGGGTATCCTCTAACCATACACTCTCTTCAGATACTCTCTAGACCACGGTAGGTGCCTTCTCCTCCCCGCCCGTCTTCTCCGTCGATCCCTCGCCCTTGGTAGTCGAGGCCTCGGAAGCCTTGAACGACTGCTCGAAGTCGGCAATGATGTCGTCGATATGCTCGGTACCGACAGAGATACGGATGAGATCCTGAGAGCAGAAGACGTTAGCATATCCGCCGCTATACTTCCAAGAATCACAGTCAGGCCTTACCTCAGTCACACCGGAGCTGATCTTCTCCTCGTCCGACAGCTGCTCATGCGTCGTCGTCCAGGGGTGGATAGCAAGCGTCTTGGAGTCACCAACATTGGCCAAGTTAGAGATCAACTTGAACCCATCCACAATCTGGCTGCCCGCCGCACCGCCGCCCTTGACACCAAAGCTGAGCACGCCTCCGCTGCCCCGCTTGAGGTACTTCTTCGCCAGCTCGTGCGAAGCATGGCTCTCGAGACCAGGGTACGACACCCACGACACGTACGGGCTCTTCTCCAGGTACTTGGCCAGCGTGAGCGCATTCTGGGCGTGTCTCTCGGCTCTTAGAGAGAGCGTCTCGATACCGAGCAGTAGCTGCTGCGCGGCAAACGGGTTGAGACAAGCGCCGACATCGCGGAGCAGCTCGACGCGCACGCGGACGATGAACGAGATGGCGCCAAACGTCTCCCAGAACTTGAGCCCGTGGTAGCCCTCGCTCGGCTCGACGAACTGCGGGAAGCGCTTCGCGTTGGCGCCCCAGTCGAACTTGCCGCTATCGACAATGACGCCGCCGATGGTGGTGCCGTGGCCGCCGATCCACTTGGTGGCGCTGTGCACCACGATGTCTGCGCCGTGTTCAATGGGCCGAATGAAGTATCCACCGGCCCCAAAGGTGTTGTCCACGATGACGGGGACGCCCTTCTCGTGCGCGACCTTGGCGATGGCCTCCAGGTCCGGGATATTGTACCGCGGGTTGCCGATGCTCTCGAGGTAGACGGCCTTGGTCTTGTCGTCGATGGCGGCGGCCAGGTCCTCGGGCTTGTCGCCCGTGACGAACTTGGTCGTTATACCGAGTCGGGGCAGGAGGACCTTGAACTGATTGTAGGTGCCGCCGTAGAGGTTGGAGGTGGACACGATGTTGTCGCCCGTGTGAGCGAGCGCTAGGAGGGTCAGGAACTGCGCTGCTTGGCCGGAAGAGGTGGCGACGGCGGCGACACCGCCTTCGAGGGCTGCGATGCGCTTCTCGAAGACGTCGACTGTGGGGTTCCCGATGCGGCTGTAGATGTTGCCGGCCTCCTTGAGGCCGAAGAGGCGGGCGCCGTGGGCAGAGTCGTTGAAGACATAGCTCTGAGGATCTTGTCGTCAGTATGGGACAGCCTAAACGTGGAGGACGGGTTTCACTAACAGTAGTGGCATAGATGGGCACAGCTCGGGAGTTGGTAGCTGGGTCTGGCTCCTGGCTGTCCGGCTGTCAGTCTGTATGCTCACAGTTCGACAGCAGGGAGCAGGGACAGTCACTTACCCCGCATGGAGCTGGAGAGTCTCGAAGTTCTTGCTCAGTTCAGACATGGCGTGAGGCTCAAGCAAAGTAACGGTGAGTGGGAGAAAGGAAGAAGCAGAAGTGAGGAGGAGAGTTGGTGTTGTTGTTTAAGAGAAGCGCGAGAGGAGGTGTCGGAAGACAAAGGGTCTCGTACCGGGCCGGACTTTGGTATTGCGTCTTATATACCTCCCGTCTCGCACCCACCCTCTTATACACCGAGCTGTCCCCTTTTTACGTACAACAGATGCTCGTGCCACTCCGACTGCCTGGCCAGCCAGCTCGAAGCTTTTGTCTCTAGTCGATGGTATCTATCCGATTCGGGTGTTAGTGCGGGGAATTTGGTAAAGCACGCCATCGACCATCGACCCAGCCGCGGGGCCATGACTGGCAACTGCTCATCAGGGTTGCATCTTCCCTCTGCGCTCCTTCCTCACAAGAAGACGTATATAAGGTACAAGGTAAGGTAGGTACTCAAGCAGTTGAGGTGCACTGTCAATGGCTAAATCAACGCTCTTCACTTAGCAAATGCTGTGCAACCCTCACCGTGATAAGCGCCGCGTCAAGCTTCCTCTTTGAGTGTGAGAAGTCAGATTGCTGACAAGCTCCGAAGACTTGCGCGTCAGCCGGAGATGAATCGAGCCTTTAGATGCGCCGAAGACTGTCCTTCTCACCTCTGGGACTTGTTTGCTGGAACTGCAACGACCGCGAGAGTGTCACGATCAAGTGTACAAAAGCGCGACGTTGTGGTGGCTGAGACTCTTCAACGTGGGGTACCTAATTAACTGTTTCTGTTGACGAAATGGTGGGGTCATCGCAATAAGGACCGTTAATGACGTTGCCCGCTGCAGCCTCTGATTGGCCAATCGACTGAGGTAATTGCCGGATCTGGCGCGGCCGAATTCCGCCTCGCATCGTGGAGATCGCACTGAGCTGAAGGGCGCAAGTCTGGAACCCGACAATAAAACACTTCCACGCTCGCCCTGTATTTGTGCTTCTAAAAATGTCCACCAACCCTCCCGTCGTATAAACCTCGAAGCAATTCTGCGCCGGACACAACCGAACCCATACAATGGCCTTATTTAGATATATCCCATTTGACTTGGACGCAGCTCAGCTGGCCCTCTAGCCCACACATCCAAGACGCCTCTGTTCACTCATCGCCGGAGACCCTGATTAGCAACCGCAGGAGGCAGCTTGCTCAACTCTATCGCATCCCAGCCCTCATCAGTCCGATCCCCCAGCCACGGATCCCCGGTCCACGATCCCGGCCGCGTGACCGGGACCCCTATCCGGCGATCCCAAGCCAGCGTCTCCTTGACCCTCGCCATGTCGGCCGAAGGCCTGTACCCAGCCGGCGGCAGATCCTTGTATCCCGCAAACACGGGCAACTCGTCTCTGTACTGCCAGCGGTGTCTGGTCTTCCGACCGCCCCACCCTATCAGGCCATGGTCTCCTTCATAGCCACGTTGTTGGCCGCGATTCCCGCCCCGCCGGCGGGCTTGCGGAACCCCCCCTTGAACATGTCCTTGGCAGCGAGGCCCACGGTGACGCCCCAGGTGCAGAAGAGGAAGGCCGAGAAGGCCGTGTCGGCCTGGGCGGCGGCGCATACGGTGCCGCGGCAGAAGAGCAGCTGGCTGAGGAAGACGCCGAGCGCGATGAAGCCGGCGAAGAAAAAGAGGACATTGGTGCCCTCAAAGGCGAGGGCCGCCCAGGGGTGGGACGCTGAAGGTCTGTGTTAGTGCTGGCTAACTGGTGGACTGAAAATACCAGCATAACACTCACCGCGTGGGAAGAACCTGGGAACCACCTCTAGGTACACGACCGAGATGATGGACCATAATGCAGCAAAGATCAGAAAGTTGATCTGTGTTGGCGACTGTGTCAGGGTGTCGACGTTATACCAGTTGGCGACTGTAATCCGGTTAGTCCCCCATCTCTCATAACAATACCCCGATTCTTGTCGACTCCTTCCGAAGCAAGTTGAGCGTACCATAGCCAGATAAACCAAGAACCACCAGTGATAGAACCGCCTGCACGCCACGCAGGGCAAGAACCAGCCCGAATCCCATCTTCATCATGTTGTATGTGTGTCGTAAAGGACGTAGAGTTGAAATTTCGAAGCGAATGACCGAAACGGAATTATGGTTACAAAAGGAGCTGCAACTGGTGCGCTGGACGAAGAGAAGAGTGATGTAGATGAAAGGAAAGGGAAAGGAAGATCCAGCCTACAGACTTTCAGGTTAAAGGAGTAGTAGGTGAGCAAACAAGGAGAGGCGGAACACACAAGTGGGAGGGAAGGGAAGTCACTTATGCTTTAGACGCTTGCTTCGCCATGATGCCGATTAATCGACGCATGGTTCAGTGTTTAACCAAAACGGCTCTCCAAGAACCGCCAGTGAGAGCCTGAGAGGCACTTTGGAGGCTGATGTTGCGCTGTGATGCACGAGTCTGAATCCCATCTGAAACGGCATTTGATAAAGTTGACCAGGGGTTGTGCCATGCATCGATTGATGCCGGACCAATCCGCTGCAGAGTAGACTGGAGAACAGCTTTTAATGCCGATATCCATGTGTGGGATTGATTCTATTACAATCTGTCTGGAGAGTGTCGAGTTTTGCGGTTGATTGTTCTGAAATGGCAATGGTGATGTGTGAGATTAGTACTTAGCTAAAGCAAAAAAAGGTGAGCGTCCGCATCGACCTCGACAGCTTTGCACGACCTCGTAAACGACACAGTCAGCCGCTTGGCAGTTGTTTTGATGTTCTGAGTCCAGCCTTTGGTAGGTTTTCATATTGAAACGGTTGCTGGACAGCACCCCAGCTCCGTAGACTTGTTTCCTGTGCGGCTCAGGGATTTTGTCGATGTTTGAACATCTCTGGCACCTCTTCGACATCTTGGCTGTTTTGAGACTCGTCAGGTATTTGTGGGTTCAGGCTTGGCTGCCATGGCGTTGAAGCTGCCGTAGGTGTCTCGGTTTGAGCGTCGAAGCTCTCAAAGACAGCGCCAAGTGGTCTGCGACCGGATGAAGCGATCGATGGGACTGTCCAACCTCCGATCTTGGCCCTTCCACATTCAGCTTCTGTACGACCGAGTGCTGACCAGCTGAGTCATGATAATACGATCCCCTGAAGCCAAGATTCTCTTGCTTTTCGCATAGCCCCTGCTCCAATGCTGGTCTGTCGGAGGGACGATATGTATGTTTCCGTTCCGGCTCGACTTCCAGAGCCGGCTAGAATTGCACCAATTGCACCAAACGACTTGTCTGTGACGGCCGGCATTGTGGCCAGCGGCGCGGCCTCGGTATGTCGGCAGCCCGAAGAGAAGCGCCCTCCGTGCCGAGCCAGCCGGGTCAAACGGCCTCATCTCCGGATTGCGAACGGTACCGACCATGGATCCATGACAGTGGAGAGTCCAAAGTAGCATGTGAGTTTACGATGGAATTCATCGGGGGCATCGTAACCATATACATGATTATATGTAGCCTTATCACAACAAGGTGCTGGCATCCCACAATCGCCCGCCATTTTCACCAGATCTTGGAGGATTTGAGAGGTCCGATCGTGCCTTTGACAAATCCGACAGACTGATTGGACATCTTCGGTTCTGCAAAACGGATGAAGCTTGTGATAATTGGTCAAACAGCATCTCTGTCCGGGGAAAGCGCCGGAGCAGTGAGCAGACTAAGCTGGCGCTAGCCCAGGGCAGTAATAGCGCAGCCGAGGCCCTCGGCGCCCCACGGGGTTGCACGCCGCCATCAGTGACGGCTGCTCCACACTTCTCTAAAGAGGTCACCCCGTCATATCCCCCTTGGTTACTGTACTTCTCTTGATTCCGCGGCTTTCAGCTGCTTCTTCACCTCCACACTTCCCCTCATTGTTCTGCTCTCACTGCCTCTGCCTCTGCCTCTTGTATGGCTTGAACCTTGCATCGTCTCTGAAAATACCAGTCTTTTCAGCGTCGTGATACCCCAAAATCCCCTCCGAGTCGCGCAACAACCTTTTCATCCGACCATGACGTCCCCCTTTCCCAAGGACCAGGCAGCTTTCGCCAAGCTGCTGGCCACTCCTCCTCCGCCAGGCACTCCTTATGCCGGCCCTATCCCGGGCACTGAGCGAGAGGGACGATCGCCAATCTACCGTCATTGGCGCTTCCTCAACCAGCCGCTCCTCGAGACCTTCGACCCCAAGGAACAGACAGTCCACGACATCTTTGAGGCTTCTGTATCCAAGAGAGCGAACAAGCCCTGCTTGGGCTGGAGGCCGTGGAATCCTGCTACTAGGACCTGGGAGGAGAAGTACGTCTGGAGTACATATGCGGAGGTTGCCGAGCGCAGGAAAAACCTTGGTGCCGGTATCGTCGAGCTGCACGAGAGCAATGGTATCAGGACGGGCAAGTATGGCGTGGGCCTTTGGGCACAGAACCGGCCGGAGTGGCAGATTTCCGGTAAGTTCAACATATTTGCGCCTTCAGCGTTGGATCCAAAGCTAACAGCTTAATCTAAGAGCTCGCTCTTCTCTCTCAGTCGCTATGGCCGGTCTCTTTGTATGAGACCCTTGGACCGGAAGCTAGCGAGTACATCCTCAACCACGGCGAACTCAGCTGCGTCCTCGCCTCTCTGCCACACATCCCGACTCTGCTGAAGATGGCCTCGCGAGTGCCGTCCCTGAAGCTGATCATCTCCTTGGATCCTCTGGACGCCGGAGAGCAGGACGGTCATTCCAAGCGCGACCTCCTGAACAAGGCTGCCGCTGACGTCGGTGTTAAGGTCTTTTCGATGGAAGAGGTCGAAGCCATAGGTCTGCGGTCTGGCAGAGGCATGCGACCACCCACAAGGGATGACCCTGTGACTATCAACTATACTTCCGGCACTACCGGCGACCCCAAGGGTGTCCTCATCACCCATCGCAACGCCGTTGCCGGTCTTACCGCGGCCAGGTGTAACGGCCAGATTGGCCCCAACGACGTGCACATCTCCTACCTCCCCTTGGCGCATATCTACGGCCGCATGGCGGATCAGGGCGCCCTGGCTGAGGGTGCTCGCATCGGCTATTTCCACGGCGACATCGCCACTTTGATCGAGGACATGAAGATCCTCCGTCCAACCGGTCTCCTGTCCGTCCCTCGCCTATACAACCGCATTAGCTCAGCTGTCCAGGCCGGAACTATTGAAGCCGACGGCTTCAAGGGTGCGCTGTCGCGGCACGTCGTCGCCACCAAGAAGGCCTCGATGAAACTCCCGCCTGGCAAAGCAACTAACACGCACTTTCTCTACGACAAGATCTGGACGCGCAAGGTTAAGAAGGGAGTCGGCTTGGACCGCGCACACTCGCTGGTCAGCGGTAGCGCCCAGCTGGATCCCGACGTCCACGAGTTCTTGCGCGCGGCCTTTGGCATGAGGTTCCTCCAAGGCTGGGGCATGACCGAGACGTATGCCGTCGGCACGGTGCAGTTCACGGGCGACTTCAGCACCGGCAACATCGGACCACCGTGCCCCTGCATCGAGATGTGCATCGAGTCCGTGCCGGACTACGAGTACAGCGTGCACGACAAGCCGAACCCGCGCGGCGAGCTCCTCGTCAGGGGCCCCATCGTCTTCAAGGAGTACTTCAAGAACCCCGAGGAGACGGCCAAGGCGCTCGAGGCCGACGGCTGGTTCCACACGGGCGACATCGTCGAGGTCGACAGCATGGGCCGGTTCAAGATCATCGACCGCAAGAAGAACGTGCTCAAGCTCGCACAGGGCGAGTACATCTCCCCCGAACGCATCGAGAACGTGTACATGGGTAGCACGAACCTGATCGTCATGGCGTACGTGCACGGCGATCCAAAGGAGTCGTCGCTCGTGGCCGTGTTTGGAATCGACCCGGTGCACTTTGCGCCGTTCGCCAGCAAGATCCTGAAGAAGGAGATTGCGGCTACCGACCTCCAGGCGCTGAAGGTCGCGGCCAACGACCCAAAGGTGAAGAAGGCTTTCCTCAAGCTGCTGGATGATATTGGCAAGTCGCACAAGTTCAACAGCTTTGAGAAGGTGAAGAATTGTTATCTGGATATTGAGCCGTTTTCTATGGAGAATGAGCTTCTGACGCCAACGTAAGTTTCCCATTCCCCGGGCTCCGGTTTAGTGCTGGCTTTTGAAGGGATTGAAAGCTAACTTGAAGCAGACTCAAACTCAAGCGGCCGCAGACGGCCAAGGCGTTCAGGCAGCAGATTGATGCCATGTATGCTGAGATTGCTGCCACGGCCACACCCAAGGCGAAGATGTAAAGTAGGAAGTGTATATACTTGGTTGGTCTATGAGAATCGTCGAGGGATGTGTTGATAGGAGCAAGGAAGCAGGTCGGGGAGTCGGGCATTTCTAGAAGTGATAACTCAGATGCAGTCTTCTAGAACATGGGGCTGCTTTGCCAGGTGACTTAATATGCGTGTCTCTGTTCGGCCAATGTACCTGATTATCTGATCAATCGAAAATCTGTCAACTGTCTGTGGGAGCTGCTAACCATTCCGTCGGCACGTCCTTGGAGAGGATATGCTTACATGTTTTCTGGGCACCCCTTGATTGCACACCGGATGATCGACTTTATCAGACTCTAGAGGCTGGTACACGTTGCTAAAGGAGACCCTGACCACATGTCGATCGATACCAGTTCTCCAACATCCATTTACGACATCCATTTACTGGCGCCAAGAGCCTTCCATGACTCCAGGCTCAAATCAATGACACTAGAGGTATATCTGGCAAGAGTCCGTGACATTGCCGTGGCCATGTTACAAAGATGACTGCCTCGCTATCTCTCTATCAGCCTCGCGTGCTATCATCCTGAGCGTTCATAACTCATTGAGCCCCAATAATCCGAGACCTCCAGGTCGAGGAAACTAGATGCGGAGGTGCCCTGCTGCGGAAGACAGTTCCGTCTGGAGCGAGGACGTGCAGCGTCGGGGCCGAGTCGCCGAAGCAATCAAATATTGCCTTCCGAAGCCTTACGATGTGCGCATCCGTGCCACCGGGCTCGGGAGTTGTGTACTCAAGCAGTGCAGCGTAGTGGGCGGCAGTCGCGGTATCTAACTCCCACAGGACAGGTGAATCCGCCACGTAACGCTGGGTGGTCGAGGTTGAACTATATGGCCGATTCTCTGGCAATTCGACGTGTTGAACGATAATGGTACGGAGGGCAGGGCATGAGTGTGCCAGCCGTGTACAAGAATGGAAATAAAAACAAAAGCTCCCCCAAACGAGTGCGACATGCCGAAACCTCGATATCTCGGCACCGAAGCGTCCCAGTATCGCCGTGGAGTCCTGCGGATTCACAAAAGTAATGACGGCCTTGTCTAGATAGATCCAGTGGACGCCACGAGACGTTGCTTCCATGATGGGTCCTCTTAGAGGTCGCTGATAGATTCGTTCCATCACGTCTCGAGCTTCCCTGCAGGAAAGCCCTACGAGATGTGGTGATGGACCGACACAGGTCATGCTGATGGACCGGCGACTCCGTAGCGTACCTCCACCATGGACGTTGCTGGGCTCGCGAAGGACTGCGACCCAGACGGAGGTCACTGTGAGTGCTTCTGTCCAGATCTGGATTCGCAGCTCTGGCGGCAGATTTGGGAAGCGGGTAAAGCTTTCAGTATCTGCCATTCTCGCTGTCAGACGTGTAAGGTAGGTATTATGTGATGCAGTGACGCTGAGACAAATAATCGTATATTGAAAGGTTGAGGAGACACTCCTGAGCTGCTTCTTCCCATCCAAAACTTCTGGAGAAAAGACCGTGGTAAGTGACTCATTGTATGTATGTACATGCTTCGTAGAATTGTGAGGAACCACGGTAACGTTTTGTCCTCAAGCAGCCATGTGCTCCTTCTCTGCCTGGACTGACATGGTGTCGGGGCCTTTGTAGATTCTTATTGGTCTTAAAACATTGAATTTCAAACCAGTCAGAAGTTGGCTGGAAGATCTTCTTCCACCCCACCCGTGCATTTAGCACAACTTCATAAACTGCCAGCTGCCAGCAATATCTCGCGTTTCTCTTCATCTCATCTTCCTCATGTCCCAACAGAAGCCGTCTCAGAATAACCATCCATACCACCATATATTCAATCGGATGGCGAAGAGAACCCACGGCGACGTCGCGTCCGCGCCGGAGCCTAGAGAGGATGCACCGCGGGACCAGAAACGGACCAAAACTAGCCACCAGGATGTCCATCAATCCGTGAATGCCTTCATCGAACTCATCGCCAACGTCAAGGCCTTGGATGTGGATGTTGATCTGAACAACCGTCCGCTCGAGATTGACAACCTGCAGCCAGGCGCGAGAAAAAATCTCAAGACTCTGAGCAGATCGCTTCTTCATTTCCTGCCTGCGATCAGAGCGCTGGCGGAGGAGGAGGAGCAGCTACCCCAGCATCCATCAGCACCCGATGTTTCGGTAAAGAGCCAGGAAGGACAACGTCCGTCATCATCAAATAACGAGTCGACACCCAAGAAGCCGTTAGCTCAGTTCTCAATAGATAAGTCACTACGCGCAGTTCCTACACCCTCATCAGACACCCTCACGAAATGGACCGTCGACGACATCCCCTCCTCGCTCCCTCCGCTGCCAGCTGTGCTTGACTCCGACATAGAGGTAGCTTCGTTCACCCACCCAGGCATGGCCCAGCGCCAGACGGACATGAACTACGAGCGACTGGAATGGATTGGTGACGCTTATCTGTACGTGATATCATGCGGCCTCATCTACGCCACTTTTCCTACCTTGTCACCAGGCAAGTGCTCTCAAATTCGCGAGACGCTGGTCAAGAACATCACACTCTGTGACTTCTCTCTGCGGTACGGTTTCGACAAACGTGCCAACTTCCCCGCAGAATTCGGGCTTGATGGACGGCCAGGCGGCACAAAAGTGAGCAATAAGGAAAGGACGAAAGTGCTGGGCGACATCTTCGAAGCCTATGTCGCAGCCGTGGTTGTCTCGGACCCAACAAACGGGTTCGCGCGCGCAACCGCCTGGCTCAAAGCTCTATGGGCAGGCACCATCGCGAAGCAAATCCGGGAGGCATCGAGCCTCGAGAAGAAAGCCGGCGAGCTCCCGCCAAAGACCCAGCTCGCCAACCTCATCCTGGCCAAGGGCATCAAGCTCCGGTACGAAGACGCGCCGGGCCCGAGCAAGAAGGTCAGCAAGGACACGCGCGCGCCGCTGTACACGATCAACGTGTATCTGGACGGCTGGGGCGAGACGGGCAAGCTGCTGGGCTGGGGCACGGCCCCGGGCAAGACGGAGGCGGGAAACAAGGCTGCGCAGTGCGCGATGGACAACAAGAAGATGATACAGGTTTATGCCGAGAGGAAGAGGGCGCATATGGCTGCGCTGGAGGCGCAGAGGAAGGAGGAGTAGGAGAGGAGATCTCATACTTTGTCACCCGAATGTGGCTGAGGTACCAGTGGAAAATTAGGTGTCATCACGGGCGACATTTACCCAAACCTGGCAGGTCCATCTTGCTGTTGTTAGCAGATTAAATCAATGCAGGTACTGAACCACGCAGTTTGTGGTTGACACGCCCGCGTAGCACGGTATAAGTGGTGGTTTCACATGTCTCGACTTCCCCCAAACCAATTAAACCCCGGCTACTTACAGCGGTCCCGCTCGCTCGGATATGATGTTCAGGCAAGGGACCGGGGAGACAGGGATGTGGGGTGCCCCAACCTTCGCGTTGCGCCGAGGCAAAACAAGCCCCGGTCTATCGCCCGAACCCGGGGAAGCTGCACTAGACACGGCATGATGACAGCATCCTCTCTTGCTCTTGTTACGGATCAGTCTGGCCTGTCAATAGATATTGTATCCGGCTCTCTGCGATATTGTATACAAGTGCCTAATCCACACCAGAGATAGCTTATCGCCTCCTCTTCCGATCTCACTCAGCTGCCGTAAGCTCTGCTTGTCCGGCTTACACCTCCCGTCGCCCCCGTACCTTACATTCCGGCGCGTGTGCGCAAGTTGACAACCGCGGCATTGGCCAACAAAAGACGGGATAGCAGACAATCAAGATGGCGGACTCAGTGGGTAAGCAACCATCCCCATCCCTCCTCAGCATCAGCAACCAACCTGCTAACGCGCCCCTCGTGCCACAGACCGCGTCTTCGTCCATGCCCTGAACACGGTCAAGAAAATCCCCAAGACGGGCGCCACGCGGCCGCCGCCCGCGGACCGCATGCGGCTGTACGGCCTCTACAAGCAGGCGATGGAGGGCGACGTCGACGGCGTCATGGAGCGGCCGTCGCCGTCGCCCTCGTTCACCGCCGAGGACCTGAAGAGGGAGCAGGACAAGTGGGACGCGTGGAACTCGCAGCGCGGGCTGAGCAGGACCGAGGCCAAGAGGCGGTATATCGAGGCGCTGATCGAGACTATACACCGGTTCGCGACGACGCCTAGCGCGCTGGAGTTGGTGGCGGAGCTGGAGTTTGTGTGGAACCAGATCAAGGGGAATAGCAGCAGCTCCGGGGGGTCCGGGAGCTCGCCGGTCAGGAGGTTTAGGGAGGCGAGGCCGCTGGGAGAGGTGGAGGGGCCGATGAAGGTTCTTAGTCCCATGAGCGAGGAGGATAGGGAGAGTGTTCTGCGGGAAGGGGAGGAGGATGGCGAGGACGAGGAGGACGGAGAGGGAGGCGAGTATGTCAAGAAAGGGGATAAGTGGAGCAAGAAGATGGAGAGGGCTATAGTGAGGCTTTCGGCCGAGATTGCTGCCCTGAGGGAACAGATCACCAGCGGGCGGGAGTGGAGGTTAAGGAGGGAGCGGAGTGTCGGTGCCTGGGTTGGATGGGCGTTCTGGATTTTGGTGAAGCACCTTGCTGTCGATGCGCTGATACTGGCGCTCGTGCTCATCTGGCTGCGGAGGAGAAAGGATCGCAGGCTCGAGGACCATGTCAGGGGGGCGCTCAGGCTGGCGAGGGAGTATGTGAGGAAGGTCTTGCCGGCGAGATGAGAGCATGTCTGCAGCATTGCGGCCCATGACTCTGAACCACGCGAGGCGAAACTGACGCTGTTGCCGCGCCGGGACAGTCGGTGGCTCCAGCAGCGTGTGGAATCGTCACGAGACTAGCGCCAGGCACCCGACA
The DNA here is from genome assembly GCA_001879275.1 of Coniochaeta ligniaria NRRL 30616. Classification (NCBI taxonomy): domain Eukaryota; kingdom Fungi; phylum Ascomycota; class Sordariomycetes; order Coniochaetales; family Coniochaetaceae; genus Coniochaeta; species Coniochaeta ligniaria. The sequence continues at coordinate 933,380 of KV875099.1, read as the reverse complement.
TGCCGGCCATCTGGCACATGTGGTACCATATCCTCGAGGTATACTCGAGCCGGTCGCCAGTGGAACTCGCCGAGAAAGCCTCTATCCTCGCGGGCAGACACCTCGAGGAAGCAACATGAGGCCTGCGGCTCCGCGTGCTTGTAAAAGAAGCAGGGAGTCAACAATGGCACGCCTAGCTCAGCTGCTATCAGATCATCCTTCACGGTGGTGGATGCCAGTCTCCAGCAGGTCGATTTGGAGGTATTGTTGGGTTGGGAAGCTATGGCTTGGTAAGGTCAGGCATGTTTTCTGGCCTCAGAGCTTAAAGTACAGCATTATGGATCGAGAGGCCTCCCCAGACACAGGTCAAGGTACCTCCTTGTTGCTAAGAGCTGAATCATATGCACTACTATCACAAGCAACTCGAAAGAGTACTTTGATACAAGTTTACAAAGGTTGGCCAGCATTGGGCCAGTTGCTTTCTAAGATGCCTCAGATATTGTTTGACATAATATACAGTTTAGAGGTATGATACAAAGCCGCTCACAGTACGTTCTACGACAAAGGTGCGTCTGCTCCCTTCCCTCCCGCCGTCTCAGCCGGTATCGAAGGAACAGTCCTCTCCCCTCGCCCATTCAGGTTCTTTGCCATGACTTCGCCAATCTTGGCCAACATCTCCTCCGTCAGCACAGGCTGACCCCTCGCCCTCCTGATCTCGCGCTGCATCCGGTTGAACTCCTGCACAGGAGTCAACATCTCCTTGGCCTGCTCCCTCTTAGCCCTCTTCTCCTCCTCCTCGGCCGCCTTCTTGGCGATGTACTCCTCCGTATGCCGCGTGCGGAACTTGCTGTACTGGTTCCGCAGCTCGTTGATCACGTCAGCCGGCATCGGCGGCGAGAGCAGAGTGGGGATGAATGTCCGCTCCTCGACGTCGATGCGCAGCGTGTCGCAGGCATTGTCCTCCACCTTTGGCTTCTCGATCCGCGGCCAGGGGATGGTGATGTTCAGCCCCGGCACCATTCTCGACCACGTCACCGTCCGGGTGGGCCGATCGGGCATTATCCGTATCGGCTTGAGCTCTTTTATGATCACGTCTTTTGTGACGCCGGTTTCCTCGTCTTCGATGGGATGGACGAGTCGGACGGCTGAGATGGGGACTCGGAGCGGGACGGCGGCTACGCTGCCCATGCCTGTGAACCATGGCGGTAGTGTGATATTGGTCTAGAATCACGATGATCATCAGCAGATATCCTTGCGCTGGGTAGCGGACAGACGGCAAAAAAAAAGCGAAACTCACCTTCGCCTCCTCCAACCTAACCATCCCCGTCTCAAGATGAATACTCGAAATCTTGTCCAACCTCCCCTTCATAGCCCCTTCAGTAATCACCACCCGATCTCCCTCGGCCAAGCACAAATACTCGCTCCCGCCAGCCCAAGCGCACCTCTCCTCCAGCCCCTTCGGACTCAATGCCAAATTGCTCAACGCCCTGGCGCTGCCGATAGTGCCCCACTGAACCGTCTCCTTCAACGACCCGTCTGCGACCCTCGGCGCCTCGCGTCTCGGAGCAATCGGGCCCAGCTCCCAGTCCTCACGGCGTGCCCTGCGGGCTTGGTGCAGGGACAAAACGACGTCTTCGTGCATGTCCTTGCTGTCGCGGATGAACTTGCGCTTCACCTCGTCGAGGAACTCGGTCGTGGCGAGCTTCTTGCGCCGGCGGACGACTTGTCGCTCCGCCATGCGGACGCGCCGCAGGATCTTGTCCATTGTGGCGGGGTGAAGGGCGGTGGTCGACTAATTGTTGGAGAGGTCTTGAACGTGAGGTCTTGAAGCTCCGGAATTGCGGTTGCCAAATATTTTGGGCTGAGCCATGGCATTGGACGTTTGGAAAATTACTGGCAGCTGGCAGGTGAAACGCCCGAGCGTCAGCCGATTGCATGGATCCATAAGATAAGATAACCCTTGATAAAACAGTATTGCAGCCAAACGAGGCACCCGACGCCAGCTGAAAATAAGCGCGAGTGGACCCATAAGCTGGCAGCTCCACTGGATCTTCCTGATTGGTCCGAAATATCGGCTGCCATGGAGATTTACGGACGACATTCGACTTCAAGACTTGCGAAGGTCTGCGATCACTTGGTCTTAGGCGTTTGTTTGCGACAGGCCATGACAAGATGAGTGTCCCACGAGCGCGCATCCTAGACCTTATGAAGGCGAGTACCATTTGCCCCATTAGAAGCGCAACTTACTGACCAGCTCTCCAGGTCCGATGCCAGGTCTTCTCGACCACGTTTAACCCGGAGGGCATCCGCACCGGCAACAAGATCCTGCGCCAGAGATTAAAGGGCCCGGCTCTCGTTTCGTACTATCCTCGGAAGATGTCGACAGTGCAGGATATGATCAAGGAGTTTGCCCCGTATGAGCTGGTGGTGGACAATGAAGAGGGGGACGATCGGTTGGAGCACATTGTTGCGTAGGTCTTCCGAGCACCCCCTCAGAGAGAAGTTGGCATGGTCTAACGCTTGGCACAGTCTGAAGCAGCGCGGTAAAGGAGCGCCTAAGAAGAAGAAAGGCCCGCCGTCGAAGCACGGTAAGATTGATTCGTTCCATTCCGGAGGACGGGACTCGCTAACACTACGCCCAGAGCAAAAAGGAGGAAAGAAGCGATAAGACCTGCGGACAGGCAACCCGATTGTACAACACCTGTGATATACATAGAAGAGACGGACAATATACCCTCAAATTCGGATGTAACGTCGGATGTGCTGCCTCGAATCTGGAAGAAGTCATTGACTGTGAGCTTGCGTATCCGCCTGTTCCACAGACATCCTTCCTCCACTGCTCAAGCACCCAACGAACCCTTCGAACCGTAGGTATCTCTGCCATTTGCTTCAGCTCCTGTATTGCGTCCCGCCCCCGAACCTTACACAGCTCCGGCAATCCCTCCAAATTTCCGAGGCTGTCATTGTGAGCTGCAGTAAGGTATCTCATGTGTTATCTAGTGACTTGCCGAACATGACGGTTCGACTACCCCATCCTCGAGCCTTTCTGGGCGACCATCAGTCCAGTGCTTCAGATCAGACTTCTCGGCCAATCTGTTTGCCGAGTCGCCATACTGGGTACATCGGACTGTCCTTGTTGCTTTCCTTGATTGTCAGTGCTGCAAACTGAGATCATTTTGTGTGCGCAGAAGGATCGAAGGACCCCTGGCGACATAGTTGCTAGGCGTTCTACGGCAGGTAAGTTGATCAGGCCGAGACCGATGAGTGAGGCGAGACCGATGAGCGAGGGGAGGTGTTCGATGGGCCAGAGTCGCGGGGCTAAGGTAGATCGATGCCGACGGGGGGAAGATGGTACCAAGGGGATACCGGAAGCCACGAACAACATTGTGGACCCGACAGCTTGGTAAGGTTTTCCATTGTGCATTGTCGAATGTGGGGTATTGACTGTTTGGCGAATACAGCAAGTACGAATCGTACGGTTGGGTGGTCTGGGAGTGGCAGCAACCGTTCTGGGTACATTTCTGGCCTAGAGGTACGCTTGGGTCCGACTAAGGTACCTCGACTCAATGCAGTACAGGTACTTGACCACCAGGTGAATCCCGCACAATCACCTTCCGCACAGCATTCATCTTCACTGCCAGATCCTCACACATTTGGACCGCATTTTCCATTGGTGTATTCGTCGTACCTTCGCTTCTTTTCCTCAATACTCTGTTCCAGTCCGTCCTCTTCTTCCAGGCTTCCACTCGCCAAGCCTCATCCGCGCTCAGCATCTTTACCACCCGGGAAGCGCCTGCCATCTTCCTAGCAGCCACTTCTGCTCGCCCGTCCTGTGACTTCTGCTTCCGGCCAGAGCAGCCCCTGGTTCTCGCGTAATTGCTTGGGATTACGCGTAACATCCGCGTCGAGAGAGGTAAACACCAAAAGTCTTCCTACTCCATCTGCTTGATCTCGCCTACAATTACCACATCTATCCTCCTCCACCCTTCACTCTTCCCCTTCTCAACCCACCATTTACCACCTTCTTACTGCATTCACCCCAGGCAGCAGGCCTTTCTTTGTAATCGTCTGAGTGGTGCCGCCTACCTCAAGGTTTCAAAGTCTGGATTCTCGGTTGCTCAGGTTTCTCGTCCTCTCCGTCACCATCTCTGACCATTTGATTTTCTTCCGAGACTACTTCTCGCAGCTGTCTACCAATCTACTTTCTTGAGACACACCCAAGTCGGAAATAAATATCTGCATTCGCCTGTCTTACCTCTAATACGATCACGTTCTGGTCTGCTAACCGCGTTTCGGCCACCGAAGGCATCGTCATGTCCAACGCAGCATCAACTGGCTCTCCGCCTGAGCGGCGTGCTTCAGGTTCCAAGATGTTCGCCCACGACGAGAACTCGAAGCATCCAGACGAGGCCGGGCTCCAGCAAGTTCAGGTAACTACCCATGTTGATCTTCCTGGCTCTGGTTATTGAACCAAATCTTATGCTTCACATCATCCAGTAGTGGCAACGTCAAAGTCCAATCGAGTCGGGTTGCTAATAGTGTGCGGCTACCTTAGGACATTAATGCAACGTTCTCTCTGAAGAAGTCCGTTTCCGCCTTGGCCACCTCGAAGCTGGCTAACCAGAGCAACCCGAAGGTCCGTCACTCCATGACATCCCAACACACCAAATCTTGTGCTGACCCTGGTAGAAGATAAAGACCGAGCATTCCCCCACGCCGGCGTACCCCATGGACAAGTTGCTCGCCAAGCTCACGGAGCAACAGGCCGTCCTCCATCAGCAGAACGAGGCTTTGAAATCCTCCAATGGTGATGCCATGTTCTCTCGTGGCCTTGAGAAGACCTCGTCCGGCTCTCTGCCGATTACCCCTGCCGCTGACGGCATGGTCGCTGCAGCAGGCAGCTTGACTCGTCCGACGAGTGCTAGCAGCCAGTCAGCCTCTGATGAACTACTTCGCTTGAAGCTTGAGCTGGCTCAGGCCCAGAACAAGATCTCACATCTAGAGGCTCAGACACGACTTGTCAAGTCGGATAGCGGCCGTAACACGCCTGCTGCTCGTTCTGGTGCTGACTTACCTTCTGCCAGCATGGACTTGGCATTCGACCGTTTTTCGATGCCGATTCCATCCAACGGTGGCGGTTCAAGGCTGCCCTTCCCTCGCCAGAGTGGCTGGCCAGGTCAAGACGATAGCCGGGTGACGGATGTTAGTGATCCTTTCCCTGCCGGAGCCCTGACCCGCACCAAGACCATCTGGAACAGCAAGCCGGCCTACCAGAACTCCTTCTCCAACACCGCACCAGGCCCAATTGGCAGTGGCCCGCAGCCTCTGCCTTGGAGCAATCCTCGCAACTCGACTCAAGCCTACAACGAATCCACTGGACCCTTTGCGCCACCAGAGATCGAGTCTTACCGGCCCGAGCGTCTTACCCCTGACCCGGATATGATTAGACCGTCAAGCTCGCGTCGTGGCAATAGGTTCGATAACCGCTTCGGAGCCAACACAGGCTTTGGTTCCAACTTCGGATCGTATGTGGGAGGAGGAGCATATGATGGCGCTGCTGGGTACGGCAATGGAGGTCAGAGCGGCCTCGGAAGCGGCATGGCGATGAGCTTGTTTCCGCCCTACCAGCAACAGTCCATGTCGTCGCCGCTCTCGCCACACGCATCCGAGTTCACTACTGCTGGTGGACCATGGAAGGCTGAGGTAAGCACTCTTCTGTCAGAACTCGCTTCGCAGTTCGTTGGTCTAGCTAACACATTAACGTCTTTTAAACAGCCTGGTACTGAGGTCCAGACATTTCTGCCTTCGACCGAGCCTCTCAACTACCGCCGGCTCCTTGACCGCAATGTCACTTGCGACTGGAAGTACATTGTAGACAAGATTGTCTGCAATAACGACCAACAGGCATCCATCTTCTTGCAGCAGAAGCTCAAGGTCGGCACCCCTGAGCAGAAGTACGATATTGTCGAGGCAATCGTGGCCCAAGCCTATCCGCTCATGGTCAATCGGTTTGGCAATTTCCTGGTCCAGCGCTGCTTCGAGCATGGTACCCCTGAGCAAGTCATCAAGATCGCCGAGTCGATTCGTGGCAATACCCTCAACCTCTCCATGGATCCCTTTGGATGCCACGTCGTTCAGAAGGCGTTCGACTCGGTCCCAGAGGAGTACAAGGCCATCATGGTCCACGAGCTCCTACGACGGATCCCAGAGACTGTCATCCATCGCTATGCCTGCCATGTCTGGCAGAAGCTGTTCGAACTTCGCTGGTCGGACACGCCTCCCCAGATCATGAAGTACGTCAACGAGGCTCTGAAAGGCATGTGGCACGAGGTTGCTCTGGGCGAGACTGGCAGTCTCGTTGTCCAGAATATCTTTGAGAATTGTCTGGAAGAGGACAAGGTTTGTTCCTTACCCCAAGATGCTACACTCGCACTTTTGGAGCTACACTGACATTTTTTTAGCGCCCCTGCATCGAGGAAGTCTTGCAGAACATCGACATCGTTGCCCATGGCCAGTTCGGTAACTGGTGCATCCAGCACATCTGCGAGCATGGTGCTCCTCCCGACCGCGGCCGGGCCATTGACCACGTCATCCGCTATGCTTCCGAGTACAGCATGGATCAGTTTGCGTCAAAGGTGGTCGAGAAGTGTCTCAAGATTAGTGGCCCGGAGTTTCTTAGCCGTTACCTTGACCGTGTCTGCGAGGGACGTATGGATCGCCCTCGCATTCCCCTCATCGACATTGCCAGCGACCAGTACGGCAACTATCTGATCCAGTACATCCTTACCCACGCCAGCCCCCAGCATCGCGAGATCGTGGCTGCTCACATCCGCAAGCACATGGTCTCACTCCGCGGCTCCAAGTTTGGCTCGCGCGTCGGCATGCTCTGCACCAATCATGCGGTGGCCACGCGTCCTGGCCCTGGTGTCGGTCCTGCCATGGGAGGTCGTATGGCTCCTGGTCCCCGATACGGAGGCCCCTCGTACCGTTGAATTTCGAATATCTTGGGACTGCATTTGCGCGGAGTTTGGACGGATTCTATCATGGAACGCACGACACTTCGGTCGACATCCGAGACCTCGGAATCAACCTAATCACCAATGATACCTCAGACCCTTTCGACTGTTTGTGTACAACTGCCCGGGTGTTTCGCTTTTCCCCTGTTTTTGTCATTTCGCGATCCATTCTCGACTCTGGAGTGGCGACGTCAGTTCTATCATCTGAGGCTCGGTTCTTAGGAGCATCTTCGTCCGCACCTAATTTACAAATCATACAACATCCTACACTTGGGAGGCTACCGCCTGCCTGAGTGGCTTGGACAATTCATGGTTATGGATTTTGCAGTAACACGCTGGTTGCAAAGTCCAGTTGGCCACCCCTGGTGGAAGCTGGTTTCGCCGACCACGTTATCTCAAATGGTATATCCACAGATTGACAACTACTCCCCTCTGGATGGTCCTTTCCTTTCCCTTCACTTCACCCTCCTTTTCCCTTCCTGCATGCTTTACCGAGGAATTAATGGCACTTGTACTGGGCACAGAGACCTTCCTCGACCTTGGAGGAACAGGATGGTTAGACAAAAGTACGGATTTGAGTTTTCTTGTGGTATTCCTGCGATGGAGGGTTTCCATGGTGGCTTTTGGTGTTGAAGTTGAATGACGGGAATCATCATGTACTTATGCACTCTCTTTTAGTGAGCCGCGCTGAATACCACGATCAAGTAAACCATACTCGGTGATGTTGGCCCATCATGCTCACTTGTAAGACTCCATTGTGCCGTCTACTTAGGTGCCTTGGGTACCAAACTGGTTTGACACGGATGAGAGGGCTTGACCAACGTCAACCAAAACAAAACGAGGCCAACAAACAGCTGTCGGCAACGATCTAACACATGTAAGTCGATCCAGGCACTGTCTGTCGTTGCACGAGAAGAGATGGGAGGTCAGGGAGGTGTAATTCGAGCCGAGATGGTCACGACCCCACAGAATTGAGTAGAACCGCGGATTGCCAATGCGCTAAACCCGATGCAGCATGGCGTCAATGAGCTCGGCCTTGCGGGTAACATTTTTCTTTGGAAGCTTCCATCGTCAGTCGTGCCGTCGACTTTTTCCATCATCTCTGCACTATACCTCTCTCTCTGCAGTGTTCTTTTCTATACCCGCCAACGTTGATACCCTCTCCGTCCTTTCCCTTATTCCGGTTGCCGGTTCTTCAATAAACATCCACATCACATAATGCAGCGAGCATTGACGAGCCGAGCAAGGACTTCGGTCCTTTCTCCTGCTTCGGCAGCCTCCAAGTTTCGTCCCAGCACTGGACTATCACAACAGCTCCGCTTTGCTCACAAGGTGCGTTACTACTTCCCACTAGAGTAACTGGCTTCATGCTAGTTGGAAGCTGCTTGGCTTTCTTCACCGTACTAAACAGATCAATCAGGAGCTGAAATTCGGCGTTGAGGCCCGCGCCTCTCTCCTCGTCGGTGTCGAGACTCTCGCAAAGGCTGTCGCAACAACACTCGGTCCCAAGGGCCGGAATGTCCTTATCGAGTCCAGCTATGGCGCGCCCAAGATCACCAAGGGTATGTGTGACTGTGTTACGTCTACGAGTGTCACGTTGGCGCCGGTGTATCCGAACTCAACTAACCTGGAACAGACGGTGTTACTGTCGCAAGAGCTATCACCCTAAAGGACAAATTCGAGAACCTCGGCGCCCGGTTACTACAGGACGTCGCATCCAAGACAAACGAGGCTGCCGGCGACGGTACTACCACTGCCACCGTCCTGGCTCGCTACATTTTCTCCGAGACGGTCAAGAATGTTGCCGCCGGCTGCAACCCGATGGATCTCCGCCGCGGTATCCAGGCTGCCGTCGAGGCCGTTGTCCAGTACCTCCAGAAGAACAGCCGTGACATCACCACAAGCGCCGAGATCGCCCAGGTTGCGACCATCAGCGCCAACGGAGATACCCAGGTCGGTGAGCTCATTGCCAAGGCAATGGAGAAAGTCGGCAAGGAGGGCGTTATCACAGTCAAGGAGGGCAAGACCCTGACCGACGAGCTCGAGGTTACCGAGGGCATGCGTTTCGACCGCGGTTTCGTCTCCCCGTACTTCATCACCGACACCAAGTCCCAGAAGGTTGAGTTCGAGAAGCCCCTGATCCTCCTTTCCGAGAAGAAGATCTCGAACGTCCAGGACATCATCCCGGCTCTCGAGATCTCTACCCAGACCCGCCGACCGCTCGTCATCATCGCTGAGGACATCGAAGGTGAGGCTCTTGCTGTCTGCATCCTGAACAAGCTCCGTGGCCAGCTCCAGGTCGCTGCCGTCAAGGCTCCCGGCTTCGGTGACAACCGGAAGTCGATCCTCGGCGACATTGCCGTCCTCACCAACGGAACTGTCTTCACCGACGAGCTCGATGTCAAGCTCGAGAAGGCCACCGCTGACATGCTCGGCTCTACCGGTTCCATCACCATCACCAAGGAGGACACCATCATCCTTAACGGCGATGGCTCCAAGGACAACATCGCTCAGCGGTGCGAGCAGATCCGCGGTGTCATGGCTGACCCCACCACCTCGGAGTATGAGAAGGAGAAGCTCCAGGAGCGCCTGGCCAAGCTCTCTGGCGGTGTCGCTGTTATCAAGGTCGGCGGCTCGTCCGAGGTTGAGGTTGGTGAGAAGAAGGACCGGTTCGTTGATGCTCTCAACGCCACCCGTGCCGCCGTCGAGGAGGGTATCCTGCCCGGTGGTGGTACTGCCCTCATCAAGGCTTCGCACCACGCCCTGAAGGATCTCAAGCCCGAGAACTTCGACCAGCAGCTCGGTGTCGGCATCGTGAAGAACGCGATCACCCGCCCTGCACGGACGATTGTCGAGAACGCCGGTCTCGAGGGATCGGTCATTGTTGGCAAGCTTACTGACGAGTACGTGGATGACTTCAACAAGGGTTACGACAGCGCCAAGGGACAGTACGTCGACATGATCCAGGCCGGTATCCTCGACCCCGTCAAGGTGGTCCGGACGGGTCTGATTGACGCCAGCGGTGTTGCTTCGCTCCTCGGTACCACCGAGGTTGCCATCGTCGAGGCCCCCGAGGAGAAGGGCCCTGCCGGTGGTGGCATGGGCGGTATGGGTGGCATGGGCGGCATGGGTGGTATGGGAGGTATGATGTAAGAGGAACCTAGATGATTGTCTGCTTGTGTGAGTTTTTCTGGCGACCGGGAGGGTAGGAGCATTTTGTCCATTTGGTCACTGGTGTTTCGGATGGATCTGGATCGAATGCTGCCATGTAATCTCTCCCCTCTACACTTTCTCTCTTGTGTTCATACTCGACATATACCACCTTTCCGGGGCAGCCGGCCGGGGTCTTGGCTGGGCCGGGCTTGTATAATAATGCATCAAAAGACCACGAGATTGATTAGAGTAGAGAAAGCTCATCGTCATTGTCATGTCCTCTGTTGGTCTCGTTGTGCGTTATCCTGATGCCTGGCATAGGATCAGGTAGCTAGATAAATCTCTTTGCAACTTTAGGCAACTCGTTTTGTACCTACATGAGCTGTAGACTCGGCCGCGAAATAGGTTGCAGGTTGCCTAGAGGTATAGTCTGGTGTGGATTTTCAATGCTTCTTAACACTGAAGATAGGAGTCGTCAACAAAAGGGGGAGGAATAGTGTGGGCCGGCCAGCGCACGGACCAGCCCTGGAGGTGCTGTTTCATGACGGGACGCAGCAACACAATTGCCTGGCGAAGCAACAGGAAAGCCCAACCCCACCAGAGCCCCCATCCAAGGCTCCAACAGAGTTGTTTTTGTCCCCTCCTTCCCGAATCAACCCTTAATCCTCACCTCGTGCCTTTGCGCTGCCTGTTTCTTGTCACCGAGTCTGCATAGCGAACCTTTTTCACCGCTCAGAAAATAAAAGTACTGCGCATCCATCGTAAGTTTTGGCCAAACCTTCCCGCTGGAGTTGACCCCTCCTCGACCACCTGAGCTCCTCTACCTACCTCTATCTTTAAAACGCCCCGCTTCCCCTTCCCCTTCTCCTGCGCCCACTGACGACTGCTGACAACTGACGCAGCGCAACCTTCCGTTTCCTCCATCACAGTAGCCAGCGTCGCGTGCACACATTGACAAGATGGTATGATGCTATATCTAACAGCCCGACTCGAGTCGTCCAGCTACTGACCTATGCCTCGCAGTCTCAATCCGGGTTGGTACCTCCTCGCCTTTCCGTCCTCGAACTCGCACTCCCCGCCCCGCGGGCCGAGCTATCGACGAGCCCACCATCACCCCTACATCTCAGCCTCCACGACATATCTTACAGTTCGCACACCCAAGTAACTAACAGAGAGCTATGACAGAGCCACGGTATCGCAGGAGTGCGTCACCGCTTACAACGAGCTGAAGCTCAGCAAGAAGTACAAGTACATCATCTACAAGCTCTCAGACGACAACAAGCAAATCGTCGTCGACGAGGCATCGAACGACAAGGACTGGGAGAACTTCCGCGAAAAGCTCGTCAACGCCACCACCAAGAGCAAGTCTGTACGTCATGGCCCGAGGACGCCGCCTCTTATCTGCACTCGGAGAAGCTGAGATGACTGACCGCCACACTAGGGAGCTGTCGGCAAGGGACCCCGGTACGCCGTCTACGATGTCGAGTACGAGCTCGCTTCCGGCGAGGGCACACGGTAGGAAACACACGATTACCATAAACATGTGGCGCCTATTCTAATCGTGTCACAGGAACAAGATCACATTTATCGCCTGGTCGCCGGATGATGCCGGTGTAATGGTCAGTCCACTCTCGCGCATCCTGCGTCCTATCCGATGATGCATTGCGGACGCTCACTAACACTCTATCTCGGAAACAGGCCAAGATGGTCTACGCCTCCTCCAAGGAGGCCCTCAAGCGCGCACTCACCGGCATCGCCACCGAACTGCAAGCCAACGACGCCGACGACATCGAGTTCGACTCGGTGCTGAAGACGGTCAGCAAAGGCTTGGCCGGCAAATAGATTCGCTTCTCCGGTCGGTTCGTCTCCATGTTCAAGCAAGCTGTCGTTTCGGTCTGTTAGTTAGGCGGCGCAAAGTTATACTAGCCACATCGAAGCAGCAAATGCACATACAAAAGAAGGGATAATCAGTGAAGAAGAGTGCCAGCGATGCAGAGATAGACGTGGCAGAGAGCTTGGTCCGTAGCTGGAAGGCGCTGGTATTGATGTTCACGGATGGATCTTGTGTGCCATCGCCATGAGGAATGGTCTTTCCGTTATGTTACGCCTTCTCAAGACACCAAGGTTCTTCAGTCCTAATTCGTGCCTACTGCGCCCATCCGATGGTCCCTGAGGTTCGACTGATAATGTCCCGTTTGAACTGTGGTAATGGCCCTGTAGAGAGACCACAGCCGCACTATCACCACCACTTGACCACCAAGCTAACCATTATTGACTTGAGCTCATTCCCTCGTCATATTATCAATCATTGGTATTTCTGCGCCTGCGTTCTTGTCCATCGCTATGCCTGCAATTCGATCACCTCCTCTCCCAAGCCCCCCTAAACACCCCCACAACCTCACCCGCAGCCTTCTCGTCCCGTATCCGCTGCTGCAGGAACCCGCCGAGATCAGTCCAAAACTCGTCCGTCCGGAGCACATCCGTCCCGCTCAGTCCGACGGCGACATGCTTATCCTCTCCTCCCGCCGCAACCTCCTCCTCCCCGGCAGGCTTATCGGCCGCTCCACCTGCTCCAGTGGCGGCGGCGAGGGTAGCCGCGCCCCCCAGCACCATGACGGTGAACTCGACGCCGCGCTCCTCGGGGCCCCCCAGCAGGTCCCTGAGGATCTTGCTGTCGGCCACGGGCTTCTTGCGCACCAGCAGGCGCATCTTGTCGAGCGGCAGGCCCGTCCTCTGGGCGACGGCGTGCTTGATGTCCAGCACGGACGCGGTGGGCGGTTGGGAGGCGAGGCGCAGGTCGAGGGGCGGGTTGCGCAGGGACTTGAGCGTTACGGTCAGGGAGGGCTCGGAGCCGGGGATGGAGGATGGGGGGGAGGCGGTGGGGGGGTTGAAGGGCTTTTGTTGGCGGGGGAGGATGTACTAGAGTGTGATATGTTAGCATGAAGGGGGAGAGGGGGAGGACGGGGGGGAAAGATACGTACGGGTGGGCGAGACGGGTAGGAGCGCGGGTCCTCGACGTGGTCGGCTGAGATCTTGGCCGGTTTGGAGTCGAGGGCGGAGAGGAAGGTGCGGGCGAAGGATACTTCTGTCATTTTGGCTTGTGCAGGCAGGGTCTCTGCTCGAGATCGGATGGAGGTGTTCGGCGTTGACGGTAGGTGAGGCGAAAGAAGTGAGGTTGAAGTGTTGTATCTCGCGATAAAGTCAAAGGTCGAGTTTGGGGTTAGAGACAACGACGTCAATCCAAGCGGCTGGGATGTGCCCGTCGCCAGCTGTCCCACCTGAGGTACGTTCTGGTCAACCCACTTGCGGGGCACCGTTTGACGCCGCAGCGTCCTATCTTATCTGGCAGGAGATGTACTTCCAGGTTCGTATATCACCTCAACGTTCATCAAGTCCGAGTTGATGCTCACTGTAGCATCATCAACACTAATCATCACCACCACCTAGACAGCTCGTACCATGCACAAGGTATATAGGTAATCAACGACTTTTGATCTTCAACTCCTATCAGAAAGCAAAGTCTACCCACCCAAGCCAAAACATGAACGATGTCTCCGTCGAGTCATCAGAAAATCTAGTACAGACACCCTGTATCGAGTCGTAAACAAAGTCATACATCATATCCAGTCATGGACACAGACACACACAAAAATAACCGCCTAAAACAATGAAAAAAAACAGCCAGGATGTCTCAAAACAGCAGTTGCTGTCATAGACAACGCATACCGCCTTGACAAACCTCCCGACAGACCCAAACACCATATCCCACCCCTGACGGCACGCGGCCATGCATGAGTACCGTATTGATGCTCTCCGACGACTGATCCTGCCACGAGCCGAACCATCGGAACCATTTTCCTTTCCAGTGATGTTCGCACTCCTGGTGAAGTGCCCATATATTCCCGACCTTCCTGCGTGTGTGATGTACATAGCGGCGACGAGCTGAAGTAATTATAAAAATATTGACAAAAGTAGACAAGAGAAGCGAAGCTCGATCGGTAATATGACGGGTTGAAGTGACGGAGGCAATGTGTCGGTGTCGAAGGAACCTCGAACTAGTCCCGAACGCTGGAGTTGACGATATCCCGAATGGCCCATCGCCATGCGGTCCTGTCCCGGGAGGCCGCCCCGCCAGCCACCCAACTCTCGCACTTGCGTCTCCATCGCTCCTCCTCCTCGCGCTGGCGGCGTACGAATTCCGGCCCGACATCGAACTCCTCGCCGACAAGCCAGTCGTCCTTGATGTCGCTGACCCGGCCCTGGCCGCCTTCACTCTCGTTCATGGTATGATCCTCCAGATCAGGAATGTCCTTGAAGACGTCGTCGTCCGAGTCGATACCGTTGAAGCCGTCCATGGGATCGCTCTGTTCCGTCTGACCGGTCTGCGGTCCCAGCTTAAGCCAGCACATGTTCTGCGGGTCAAAGACCATCCCTCCGACAACCTGGACTCCCTTGGTGGCGTTGATGTTGGTGATGAGGGCTGGACGCGGAGTTGCATTCTCCCTCTCACGGAGCATGTATGGAGGTATCGATACAGTTGATGGAGAGGAAGCCGGTACGTCAAAGGCGCCGAGAACATTGTCATTGCCCTCCCATCGGAAGGTCTCGGGGTTGTAAAACATGCCATTGACCACTAGGATTGTGTTAGCTTTGGCACCAAAGGAAAGAAGGAGCCTGGACGGCAGAACACATACTCTTTGACTCCTTAGGAGGATTCAGGTTTGCAATCAGATGGGGCTTCAGCTGAGGTGCTTTCCGAGATTTCTTTGACCTTAGAGTCGATTGCGGGGATTGCGGATGGAGGTTCGACCTAGTCGACAGCTGCGCGACACGTTGTGCCGTCAAAGGTGCCAGGGGACCGCCGGACGGTATCCGCTGGGCCAGCGCGGTTTCTCTAGCTATCCGGCTGGCCGCGGTGTCTCGAGCAAAGCTGGGGACGTGGTCGAATCTCGCAGTGGAGTACGGTGTGAGAGGCGACGGCGTCGTTGTCCGGTCCGGAATGATATTCTGATATATCTTGTTGCGGAGTTGTGCCTTCGGCCCCGATGTTACCGGCTGTCGCATAAATTTCGACTCGGTCTGTGTTGATGTGGGAAGGTCGTCGAAACCATCCAACTCATGCCCGTCGCCGAAGTGCCTAACACGGCGAGGTTTGTTGAGTTGGTGCCATGGGCCTTCGTGTGCGATCTTCTCCACGTTCCGATACTTCCGCGGACTAGGCGACCTCATCGTCGAACGCGAAATGGCACGAGAACTCGGCCGGAAGTCAATACTACTGCCAATACTATTGTCGGAGTCGTGGCGCCGGAAAGACCTCGCAGTCCGCGCGTTAATGTTGTGTGACTGGTTTGCTGAAGCACCAGCGGGCAAGAATGGCACAGGCGGTTTTCTGGCTTGGGCGGCTGGGCTCTCCATAGTACGGGGTCGCTCTGTGGGTGTTTTGGGTCGTAGTGACGATGGTGGTCTGCCGTACATATCGCTCCTAGACGGAGGGCGGTCATACGAATTACGAGACGCCGCAGGCCGAGTCGACGTTTGCTGCGGCCGCAGGACGGGCAAAGACCTCTTAAGTCGGAGTAGCTGCGCACTTGTCGTAGTCGGACCGTCGCGCAAGGAAACATTCGATGTCTTCTGGCCGAGTTCCCTCCGACGAGGCGTCGTAGGCGGTAATGAGACTGCCGATAATGGCGTAGTCGGGGTTGGGATGCTGGAAACAGATGACTGGGCTGAATGGCCACCCAGGCGCGAGAGAGAACGTCTGCTGGGGGGGATAGGCCCTCCGCTTTCAGACACTGGTTCCAAGGACGACTGCGTGTGTGATCGCTCGTGGTGACTGACCATCGGCCCCATAGGCCGAGGGAGGCGAGATCCAGCGACAGGTTTGTTGGTAAACTTCAGAGCCACGGCCGTCTTGGGTCTAGATGGGCTAGCCGGTCTCGTTTCTTTGACTTGAATATTCCGATGCAGCGTCAACTTCCTCGAGTCGAAAACCTCGCCTTCGCCGATGTCAAGGCCGGCTAGGAAGTCCTCCCTGTCTGCATCTGGCGGGGGAGATGTCTTGGCTGATTTAGGAGGTTCTTCGGCCAGCGGCTCTAGTTTGTCAGACCGTTCTGGAGAGCGACTCTGCCGTCTCCTGTTGAGCCTATCCTCCCAATTAAGAGGGCCGGTGGGGAGCACAAGACCATCAAGCGCCTCATCTTCGCTCTCGGCCGTGATGGAGCTCGCGATGCTGGGGCTAAGGGCCGAAGCCGACGAACTGCGGTTGGAACGGCCATCACGTCGAGTCCCTCCAAACCTCGTGCCGAGGCTACCCTCACCCCAATCGAAGTCGTCGAGCGTATTGGAAGCAGGAGTTTTTGGTATGTCTCTCCGGGTCGTCAGTTTCAGTTTTCCATCCGAGGGAAGATCAAAGTCGGTCTCAAAGTCATCTTCCACGACCTCATCCTTCTTCTGCGGAGTTGGCGGTGTGATGAGCGAAATAGGTTTCGGGAGCTGGCGACTCTTGGAGACCTTAATGGTATCAGCACCGTCGCCGAAGAAGTCGTCGTCGTCGTCGTCATCGCGGAAACGGTCCAAATCGAGGCCCCCAGAAAGGATGTTAAGCTTGTTGGGTAACTTCTCCTGTTGTACTACAGGAGGCGACGCCGGCTTGAACGATTTTGACGGGCTCTCCCGAGTTGATGAACCGCTGACTTGCCGCAGGACGTCAGGGAACCTGGAGCTGTCTGGGGTTTTGATGCTCAGGCCTTGTCCGCTCTCCGGGAACTCCAGATCATCACCCCAGTCCTCCTGGATTATCTTCTTGATCTTTCTGCCGCCTAGCCTTTTAATTGTGCCGCCCATCAGAGCTGAAGACGGCACATTCGTCGGGAGCGGAATGCCCGCTTTCGCGGCGGCGGCGATAGCGTCCAGCGTAGACTTCTCGTCGTCCCCGGGGATGTGAACGTGCTCCTCCACATCGCCGCTTATTGACTCAAACTCCGACCGCAAGGACGACTGCGAGTCTCGACGATGCGACGGTGCTTTAGCCGAGTTTGCCTGGCTTTGGAAGGTGAGATCCTCCCCATCGATCATAAAGTCATCGTCGTCCCAGTCTTCCACATTGTCCTCCACTGGCTGCCTCGGTTTCAGTCGTAGGGTTTCCATCGTTTCCAAAAAAGTCCAGTTTTCAAATTGTACAGGTTATAGTCGAAATATCAGGCCGCGCACTTAGGAATAACCTAAAAGCGAGTGGACTGCCTCAACCGGGTCGGAGACAACCACGATTGCAAAGCGATAGAAGCAACAGCTCAGTGGTGAGGATTCATAATCGTCAGGAAGAGAGACCGTGTAGGCCACCGAACCTCTTTCCGTCGAGCCAGATTTCTGTCCCAGAAACACAATAACAAGTCGTCGCAATGGCAATCTTAGCAGGAGGGATAAGTCCGGAGTCGCAGTTCCGCGAGTGCGTCTGGTCGCGTGAGTAGCTGGAGTTTTCCCGGTCGAGGTATTCGTCAGGTTGAGTTTTCGCAGGCTGATTGGAAAAAGCGGAGAGGTGTGGTGAAGGTCGGGTTGACGAAGTAAACGAGAACTAGAGAGCTGTCGGAAAGTGGAGATGCGCCTGCAGATAGGTCCACGTATGCCTCTTCCACCTAAAATACTGCTCGTTCCTTGTCGCTTTGTGAAGCTCAAGGCAAAAGACCGCAGATATTCCTACAAAGCGTTGAGGCAGAGTGACGTTGGAAAAGCTGACAGAAGACTCAATCGCGGCAAGAATCGCAGGTGGTTGGTTTGAGTCGCCAGAGTACCTCAAGAATTTGGGGGCCTGGCCTGCACAATGCCCGCCATTCCCAGCGGCCGTTGGCACGGGCCAGGGGACCTTCAGAAGTGGCTGGCACCCTAAGTCACGGGATTACGGGGTCACTAGGGTCCTCCCTCGGTGTCTCATTGGTCGACGCGTTAATTCGCGTCGCTGTCGCGCCTTCCCCGCCTTTCCGATTGACGGCATGTTTCAGTTTTCTTCTGGCAGCCACGATCAGCGATGTGTGGCTGCAAACCAGTTTTCCATTTCTACGATCCCTCAGCCTGCAAGGTCTGGCCTGTGATATCATTCTTGGAATTCCCGTCACTCTCGAGGTCGGACAAGACACTCCGTTATCTTGGAAGGCCCTACATGTGTACCTTAGCCTGCTTAGATATCTGCCTGGCTGTCTTTGTTCGCTGTCTGTGCCTGATTCTAGCGGGCCCAGAGCTGCCTAAACCCGCACAGAGGCTTCTTTTATTCCTACATAGCCCGTATGTTGTATGTACACACGGTTCACGACGGTTCTGCTTATTGAATCTCCTTCTCCCCTCGGCTGCCCACTTGGGTTCATGAAAGCTAGATTTCATCCAAACAGCGAGCTAAGCCTTGTCGTTATAGTATTCTGAAAATAGCAGTGGTCGCGGCCAAGTCTCTAAGTGGCCCCACATCTTCCCGTCATCCATTGGCATTCCTGTCGATCCAACGGTCGTCCTGCTCCCGGACCCGGCCCGTCATACTGGCGGGCATTAAGTCAGGGAAACAGCCGGTCGTTCGAACCCTTCAATCTTGATCTCGTTTCACCTTTACGGCTCTCATTCTTCCTTGTCTGGCGCAATACAGTCATGAAGGAAACGGCTGTTCTGCGAGTCCCTCGCGCAGACGATGAGGACGCCTATGTGCTCATCCAGGTCATATCGAGCGGACGGAACGGCTTGGACTTTGACCTTGCTGCGACAGAAGGAGGACATCCGTACCTATTGAAACGTAAGTCTGCCGTGCATTCATCGGCACCGTCAAACCCACAAGTGTCCTCCCGTCCGAGTGGACATGGACCCTACCCCGGGTTCAGATGATGTGCTGTGCATCCTGCAAGACATACTCGACCCATGCCACGCGAACTAACCACATTAACCCGCACAGTGAGACACGACAAAGTCTCCAGCAAAAAGGATAAGAAGCATCCAATCGCTGAAGATGAGTGGGAAAGGATACTCACCGAGGTCCTGTTGGACCGCCAGTCGGACCCCGACATAGAGTTGGTCGCTCAAGTTGCCGAGGGGCAATCCATCGCCCTTATTGTCCGGCGGAGTATATCAGGGATCAAGGTAGCGTCCTCCCTACCGCGAACGCGACATCTCAGTCGTACTAACATGGCCGCAGCAACGCATTGGCACCATTAATCTCTTGTGCGACGAGGACCAGGGGCTTGATCTTTTTGACTGGTGCGGTACTGCCCTCGCCTCCAAGAAGGCGATAAAAGCAGATCTGGAAGCCGCCAACGCCAAGGCCCAGGAACTAGAAAATGCCGTCAAAGAACTAAAGGACCAACTGGAGGAGCTCATCGAGGCCAAGAAGGCCGACGAGTCCGAGCTGCTGGTAAAATTCCGCGACCTGCTTAACGAGAAGAAGGTCAAGATCCGGGAACAGCAGCGTCTGTTGATGGCGAACAATGCAGATCCGGAGGAGACAAATGCCGTCCCGTCGCCGAGGCGCGTAGCACGGCAGACGGGCAAAGGCCATGTACCGAAGCCGTCGCGGACGTCGAAGCGGAAGGCTGCTGAGCCGGAACCGGAGGAGGAACCAGTGCTTGTTCCCGCAGGGGAAGACGAGGACGAGGACGACGAGCTTGAGAAGATGGAGGTGGACAAGAAGCATGGCGAGGAGGATTCGGAAGAGGATCGCACCACAGACGCGGGTGATGACGACGAGACGGGGAGCGAGCCTGATGACGACGACGATGAACCGGTTCTTGACAGGGGACGTGCCACTCGGAATATCGACAAGCCGCCAGCAGCAAACACCAGGCACGCGAGTCAGAGAAAGGTCGAGACACCTCCGCCGCCGAGGGCTTTGCCATTCAATCAGCGGAAGGCGGCTGCTAAGCCTGCCGCCGACCCTGAGCCTGAGGGTAGTGAGACCGAGTCTGACGATGAGCTATAAGTGGTTTAATAGCGGCGCTTTGGCTCAGTGGATAGTATTTTGTCAGCTCATGGGTTGCATTTCACTACCGACCCTCGCTTGGATATTTCATGTTTGGCACCGGATATCAAGTGCTCCGGACTTGCACTACTTGGCTACTGTTATACAAGCGAGACACCTCACCGGCGATCATCATCAGCAAACTTGTCCGTCCAGAATCCCCTGTAGTGCTTCTGCTTTCCAGCCCCGGCAATATCCTCGACCTCTTTCGGCGTAAGCTTGAACGCCGGCAAATCAGACAGAAACATACGGAGGCGCTGCTCGTTACCACTGGTCGTGATGGTCACAATACCCTGGTCAAGACACCACCTGAGCGCAATCTCAGCATCGCTAACGCCATATTTCTTGGCCAACGCCTTGTATATGGGATCTACCGGACCGCCAGGGGCTTTCGTGATGGCGGACAGTGCTCCGTATGACTCGATAGCAATGCCCTTGTTCCTGCAGAAGTCGACCAGGTCGCCGTGCTGCAGGTAGGGGTGGTACTCGATCTGGTTGACGGCAGGCGGGATCTTGGCCGTCTGGAGGGTGGTTTCGAGGTGGTCTTGCAGGTAGTTGGAGACTCCGATGGACTTTGCGCGGCCCGAGGCCCTGATGGCTTCCATGTCGGCCCAGGCCTGCTGCAGCTCCTCGGGGGTCTTGGCGAAGAATGGGGAGTGGATCAGGTACAGGTCCACGTAGTCCAGCTGCAGCTTGGCGAGGGAGGCGGAGAAGGCTTGCTCAACGCTGACGCCGGGCGCCATGGTGGTCTTTGTGGTGACGAAAAGCTTCTCTCTCGGTACTCCGGCTTTCTTGATGGCCTGGCCTAGGTCTTCCTCGCGCTTGTACGCTGCATGGGGATGTTAGCATTGGGCCGTGCCGCTTTCGGTGGAACTAGTTGTATTTACATTCAGCACAGTCGAGGTGGTAGTATCCTGCCTTGATAGCCGTGACGATGTGGTTGACGGCTTCTTTTTTGTCAGTGTTAACCGAGCCTGTCCCCGTGCCGAAGCCAAGCTGCCAGTCTGTCAGTCAACTGCTTGGTTCGTCTCTCGTGATTAGTTCTGTTCCTGCGTCTGGGAACGTACCATGGGGATGTCACTTCCATCGTTGAGCTTCAGATCCGGGATATAGACGGCCTGCTTGGGGTCGATTCGCTCGTCCCCTGAAGCATTTGGCTTGAAAGCGGCGGCGATGGAATGCATCCTGAAGTGATGAAAAGCCCAGTTCCTAGATTTGAGCGCAGCCTTGTAGTGTAAGTGATGTAAATCCGAGGGTCTGACAATGTCTTGGCTAACCCGAGGAATAGATAGAAACCTTCAATCGCAAGCTACGATATCTCCCGTCTTCTTGGTCTAGGAAGCCGAGATTCGGAGGGGTCGCACGCCCTAGGTCTACACGGGCTTAGAGGTACCTAGTACGGCCCCTCATCATAGCTCCCGTCGTTATGACGCAATGCGGGATGCGTCTCAAACGGGAAACGCAACGAGCAAGAATTAACTGGAGATGCTAGTCTTGAGAACAGAATGATACAGTTCATATGAACCTCTAATCTTCCCTAATTGAGTTGTCTCTATGGTACATATTCCGTACACCAACTTTTGCGGCCGTGGATTGGCTGTCGCGACATTGAGTGTTGACAGCATGACAGCTTAAACGGGTGCAGCCGACGGATGACAAATCGTCAGAGAAACGTCACCGTTTCCCGCAACGGAAAATCCGCCACCCGGAGGTGCCTCCGGACCGCCGAACATCTCGGCGTCTCGCAAAGTATCTTGTATCTCTGGTCAGCAATACCTCAAGTGGCAACTCAACGCTGTTTATACGTTCCTTTAAAACCCCCTTCTCACAACCTCTCATTCTCTCAAGTCCTACAAGCCACGTTCACTTCCCGCACGAAGTGATACCCGCATCGCTCATGCTCTTTCGTCCTCTGTTCACAAGCAACATAACCCACCAAGCCCACTCCCTCCGTCGCACCCTAGGAACATCAGCAGCCCTGTACCTCGCCATGGGCTCAAACACAAACAACTCCCACATCCCCTCCACCTCCTCGCCCTCGGGCGTGAGCCTCTCCTCCCTCCCAAAATCCTGGCACTTTACTTCCTCCCTGCCCCCAGACACCCTCTACCCAACCCCCGCCGCCTCCCATAAGACTCCCCGGGACCACATCGGCCCCCGCCAAGTCCGCGGCGCCCTCTTCTCCTGGGTTCGGCCAGAGCCGCAGTCCCGGCCGGAGCTCCTCGCCGTCTCCCCAGCCGCCTTCAAGGACCTCGGCCTGAGCCTATCAGAAGCAAAGACGGACCTCTTCCTCCAAACAGCCGTCGGCAACCACATCTGGGGCTGGGACGAGACCGCCAACGCGGGCGAAGGCTACCCCTGGGCGCAGTGCTACGGCGGCTTCCAGTTCGGCGAGTGGGCCGGCCAGCTGGGCGACGGCCGGGCGATAAGCCTCTTCGAGGCCACCAACCCGGAGACGAGGCGCAGGTACGAGGTCCAGCTCAAGGGCGCGGGCATCACGCCGTACAGCCGGTTCGCGGACGGGAAGGCCGTGCTGAGGAGCAGCATCCGCGAGTTCGTGGCGAGCGAGGCGCTCAATGCGCTACGGATACCGAGTACCCGCGCCCTGGCGCTGAGCTTGCTGCCGGACAGCAAGGTGCGCAGGGAGACGGTCGAGCCGGGCGCGATTGTGGTGCGCATGGCGGAGAGCTGGATCCGGCTTGGGAGTTTTGATATCCTCCGTGCGAGGGGGGATAGGGGGTTGATTCGGCAGCTGGCTACGTATGTGGCTGAGGATGTGTTTGGGGGTTGGGACAAGCTGCCTGCGCGGCTGGATAATGTGGAGAAGCCCGAGGCTGCGTCGGAGCCGAGGAGAGGGGTTGGGAAGGACGAGGTCGAGGGGCCTGAGGGGGCGGAGGAGAACCGGTTTGCCAGGCTGTACCGCGAGATTGTGCGACGGAATGCGCTCACGGTGGCCAAGTGGCAGGCGTACGGGTTCATGAACGGTGTGCTGAACACGGACAACACGTCGATACTTGGACTTTCCATCGACTTTGGTCCTTTTGCGTTTATGGACAACTTCGACCCGAACTATACGCCTAATCACGACGACCACTTTCTCCGGTATAGCTACCGCAACCAGGCCACCATCATCTGGTGGAATCTGGTGAGGCTCGGAGAAGCGCTGGGCGAACTGCTCGGTGCTGGTCCCGAGGTCGATAACGACTTCTTTGTCGAGAAGGGTGTCAGGGAAGACGATGCCGAGAAGCTCGTTGCTCGGGCAGAAACCATCATTACGCAAGTCGGCGATGAGTACAAGGCCGTCTTCTACAACGAGTACAAGCGCCTTTTCACAGCCAGACTGGGTCTGAAGACGTTCAAGGAGTCGGACTTTGACGAGCTCTTCTCCGGTCTGCTCGATACGATGGAGGAGCTCGAGCTCGACTTTAACCTCTTCTACCGCCGTCTCAGCACGCTCAAGACAGCCGAGATCGCCACAGAGTCCGAACGCCAGGACAAGGCCGGCCGGTTCTTCTACAAGGAGGGCGTGACCGGGAAGGCGGACGAACCCGAGGCTCGCAGAAAGGTGGCAGACTGGCTCGAGAAGTGGCGTTTGCGCGTCATCGAGGACTGGGGCGACGCCGAAGAGGCCGAGGAGGCGCGGATCAAGGCTATGAAGGCTGTGAATCCAAACTTCATCCCCCGTGGGTGGATTCTGGACGAGGTCATTCGCCGTGTGGAGAAGGAGGGAGAGCGGGACGTCTTGAACCGCGTCATCACCATGGCTACGCATCCGTTTGAGGATAGCTGGGCCGGCCGGACGTTTGATGGGATTGAGTACAAGGGTGATGTCGAGGAGGAGCACAGGTGGACTAGCGATGTCCCTGAAGTAAGGCGGGCGATGCAGTGTAGCTGTAGTTCGTGAGGTAGTTCTTGCGAAGGGTGTTCGCACTGGTTTCTGTTCATAGTCGACTTAGCAATTGCTTACGCGATACCGCGAGACCGAGTCCCGAATCGATACTGCTGATATCTTACATCTTATTCTCAACTCCATGCTCCGCTGACTGCTTCCCTATCAAAACCTAAGAATCCGAGAAACGCCACTCAGTATCTACATGACCAGACGCCCAACCTTCATTGACGGGAGGGTTGTCCCGAGCAGCTACTTTGAAATAGCAGAGTATCACGACATCATTAAGAATCTTTTATGACCAACATTCAACACTGCGACAGGGAAGGCTTTTTTTCACACAAGCAAAGACATGGGGATGGGTTTTAACCTTTTTAGGATTTTCCGACACCTGAAACTGAACATCCCCTCCAAAATAGGAAAAAGAAAGACATCTCCTCTGATCCTTGTTATGCGACCAGTATCCCTGATTGTCCTCCTCTTCAAGTGCAATGTGCGTGTCCGTACCACCCAACCGAAACCGAAACGAAATGTGCCATACCAAGGTGAAAGCCAGCCAAGGAAAGAAGAAGCGCATACCAGGCTGAATCATGCTGTGAGGTTAGGAAATAGGGGTATTTGTGTAAAGGCAGAAAACGGGGAATAGGAGCCACACCAGGCTCAAAGGGGGGAAACCATGCCATGAGGGCAGTGAACCATCCGGGAGATAAGAAAAGTCAAAAGGCTCGAGACGCCAGTCCGGCAGCTGCTGACATAGAGGTCGATCGTCTGTATGGCGCCTTGAAGTGCTGTGTCCATCCAAGCTAGGACACACGACCCAGGTCCACTTTTGCCAAAGCCGCAGCGACCGAAGAAGACCGATAATCCGAAGGAAAAGGGGAAAGTCCGAAAGGTAATTGCTGAATGAGTGCTGAAGAAAGAAAGTCGTGTGCTGTTCTGTGTGTATCTGTCAATGCCCTGGTGCGGGCAACGCTATGGTACCACTCTGAGTGACAATGCAAGCATGATCATGATGATACTGGGCCGCTCTCAAGAGTGGCTGCTGTTGGGTGTAGCCCCGAATACCTAGTCTCCGTAGTGCGATCTGCAGGAAAGGTCATAGTTGCGCCTCGAACTTTTAAGTGAAGGCGCATGCGAGGGGAGAATAATGGAAGATCTGTGTGCTGTTGTCAGTGCGACTTCTCTTGAGGCGAGATAGGTCTTGAGCGTACTTACGAAAAGAGGAACGGCCAATCTTTCCGCTTTGGCTCTGTCGCCAAATAGAAGCTGCCATCGCGGTCGGTGAAAGCCATGGATTGTTGTCAATGTTATCGAGAAAGAGAACGATAGGTCGCCTTTGTCTACTGCTCAGACTTATAAGACAGGCCAGTCGCATCATTGTCATCGCTGGGGTGGCCAATCAACTCAAAGTGGTTGAAATCCTCATCGAAATTCAAGTCCTCTATCACAGACTCGTGCGACGGTCTAAGGTCTGAAGTAGACAGGAGTTCAGGGCTGGTATCGTCCTGCGGGCTCGCCCTGTGCTTGATCGCGGGTGAGGAGCTAGGGCCTGAGAAGGATCCGACATTGTTGGTGCCCACGGAACTGCCCGAGTTGCGTCCTGCAGTGGAGCCAACCTGACCAGCTGTCATGTAGTTCATGTGGTGCAAATAATCACCAGTGTTGAACGCTTGGTTGTTACCCGCACCTGAGCTCATGCCGGCGTGTGTATTATCACGCACGTTGTGGTGCAGCATCCACGCAGGAAAGTCATCAACGGGCCAGCGGTCATTGTCAACATTGGCCCATTGGACAGAGGTATTGTGGTCGGCGGGAGACTTGTAGTCAGTGGGTGAGCTCATAGTGCCACCCGGATTGAATTCTGTAGGTGAGCTGAAATCACTGTTGAATCCACGACCGGAGCCCGCGCTACTGCCGGCGTTGTTGAGAGGGCCAGGCAGACCGACATTGGCATGCGTGTTTCCCTTAGGCGTCACAGGAGCCGGCTGGTTGTTGTTCGAGCTCGTGTCAAGGCTGTTCAGACGCGGCGACATCGTGTTGACGTTGTTGCTGGAGCGTGTGCCAAGGTGGTTCAGGCGCAGTGGCATCGTGTTGACGTTGTTGCTGGAGCGCGTGCCAAGGTTGTTCAGGCGCGATGGCATCGTGTTGACAGCTCCACCCACCGGGCGATACGTATGTGGATAGGACGTAACGGGATAATCCATGTTGCTGGACTGGAAGTGTCCCAGAGTCGGTGGAGCACCGAGACGAGCGTGATGTGTAATGATAAAGCCACACTCAACGTCTGGGTAACCATAAGCCTCCTCCAGCGTGATGGCTTTGGCGCAGACCTGTGGGAAGGTCAACCACTCGCCATGACAGAAGTGCACGGGCCTCGGATCATTGGTAAACATCTATGAAGAAGTCAGCAAGAAGAACCCTGATGCAAGAAAAGGTGATATACCTTCGGATTCCGGTTCCGTGTGTACAGTTGGAGAGCACGCCGCTCGAGCTCGGTATCATCACCACCACGGATCGGCCGCTCGTCGAGAGGAGGCGACTGCAAAGTCCCATCGTCGTCGTCCAGATCGGGTTCATCAGAGCGAACCTCAACACGCTCATGAGCATCGAGGTCAGACTCGGTCTCAAACTCGGACTCGGACTCATTGAAGTCCTCGTATTTGATCGGGACTCTAGTCTTGCGCCGGGACCTCGTCGCCTTAGACGCACTGCTAGGCTCGCAGTTTTCAGGTGTATCGTTGTCACCATTTGTACCATATGCACCGATATCATGGGCATCCGCCCTGTTGAATGTGGGGTGCTCAAGCGGCTCAGCGTACTTGACTGGGCGAACGACGACATTTCCATCCTCGTCAATGTCCCTACGGAGATAGCCACGAATGGTGCTGTCCACAGGACCTCGGTCTTTCTTGGTCGGGACCTTGGGGGGGATCAGATGGCCTTCAGCCGCCATGACCGATCGGAGACGAGCGAAGTGCTGCTGCACTCCAGCGGCAGTCGCGCCTGGATGGAAACGATGGGCAATATCATCCCAGGGAATAGCAATGCTTTGACGAGTGCATTCATATTCCAGGTTGAGAAGAAACTTCTCCACCATACGGGGGCCTGTGAATCGGTCAGAATCAAGTCCATAATGCCATAGAAGAAGTGGAACTCACGCTGCCAGGGGATAAGATTACGGCCGGAAATGCGCTTCTGTTCTGCAGCAGCCTCTGCAGTTGGGCGCTCCTCAGTCCATGGCCAGGATGCCGCGTCGAACCGCTTTCGCTTCCTGGATGACATCGTGTTACGGGCCGGGATGGGCTTGGAAGGAGTTTTCACGGCCTCAGTCCGGTCGATGGCCATACCCGTCTCAGCACCTGCGAGCATAGGAATGCTGGGAGGATTGGGGCCCTGCTCAGCATTGGTCTGCTTGCCTGCCTTGGCAGCGGACCTCATTGTGCGAGGCATCACGACTAGCTGAGAAAGACTGTGCACTGTAATGAAAACAACATCAGCCTTGGCACGATCTTCGGACTGAAAAAGAGAACGGGAATGACATGAGTGTTTCTGGGTGGTTTTCTGCAAGCGATAATGATGCTGCTGCTGAGGAACGTTCCAGCGATCCCCGATCGAGGTGTTGAAGATGACAGAGGAAGAAGAATGAGGCAAAGGAGGACTCACATTCAAGAGGATGAAGATATATCCCGAAGCTGTGGACTAGTGAAGGCTGTTGTGCTTGATTGTTCACTGCAGCCAAGAGATGGTTGAAGTGTTGCGGGTTGGAGAAGAAATAGATGGGTTGATGAAGGAGGTGACGTAGAAGAGTGGTGCAGGGAGAGGTCGAGTCGTTGTTTTGAAGTCCTATTGCCAGCTCAGCTATTGTTCGTCTTTGCCGAATATCGTGGAGTGGCTAGCGTAGTTTGGCTCGCGCTTTCCGCTCACTGGTCAGGACCCTAAAGCACCGGCTGCGCACTTGAGCTATGGTTGGGTCACCTTCAAGTTGATTTCAAGGCCTTTTTCTCGGTCAGAAGAGGGCACAGACCACCCCTCAGGTAAGTGCAAATTCACCTGCCAGAGACATCGTGCAACACACATGCTCACCTCCCAGAAAGAGATAGGGATATCCTCCATATGCAGGCATGCCACCCTTGGTTCTCAGCGATATTCATGTCTGGCGCTCCTTGGGAAGAGTCAGGGCGTCCAAAGATGCAAGCCGCCAAGGGAGAAACTGACCGAATGCCAGACAGTGGACATTGGGAGCTCGCGCGCTTCTCTGACGGCATACAGCAACCATTGTATCCGAGCCTATTCGGTTGAGGGGTTCCAGAGGGTATAATGGGCAACCTGTGGTTGGACCAACGTGTATGTAGCGCAGCTATGTCTCTGTTCCTTCGGTGTTGTTCATATGTTATGGTTTTCAAGTCTAGGGGACTTGATATCGCTAACGTGGCAGCAGAAGAACTACATAAACAGGCAATCGACGATCCAGCCTTGAGAAGCGGCGGGAATCATGTGAACACTCCGGAGAGGTCCTTGACCATCCGACCGTCAAGTCGCCCTATCGACACCTTGGATGGAACAATGGCAAAATCGAAAGTATGCCGCCTCAGAGAGAACCTTCACCGTCAATGGCCCGAGTCAGAAGGACCTCCACGGGACATACTCAGCCGCCAAACAGCCGAGCCGAAGTCTGAAGAAAGAACCGAGAACAAGAAGCCTCAGAGACTGTGGATGGAACGAGGGCATATGCAACCTCAGGCAACTTGTGTTCCACCCAAGATTACCAGCTTGTGACCAAACATGGCATGGCCCAGCAACAGGGTTATTCGGTAGGCGGTGCTCTTATCCAATCCTTCGGATTCAGAGGCGAGGACGGTTACCAGTCAACCCAGAAGCATTTTGCTGATGCTGCTGAGCCATCTGCTCGACCCTTAAGCCCCGGCAAAGATACCACTCTTCCAGTGGGCACCCAACCAGCTCTGCATGCTGACATCGTGACCGACACTCCAACCACCTGGAGGATTGAAAGAGAATAGCGAATAGGTTGGACGTGGTTCAGGTCTGCCTCTGAGTCCAGTTACTTGACTTTGCCATCGGTCGGGCTTCGGCGACACTACAAGAACTTGATGGCACGGTCAGGTTGGAGAAAATGAGTGGAAGATGAAGTTGAAGATTGAGTCCTTTGAACAAGTCTAGGATAACGAATAGACTTGTCCCCGAAAGTAGGCATATGGGGGAAGACTACCAAAGACAAGAAAGAATCGACTTCAATCTCGTCTCCTACAAGCCCTCTGACAATGAATAGGTGAGACGGGGGTCTACTGGCACCGCGCCGCCGAGACACTGCCTCGTCGTCCCGAGGCCGGCCCTCAGCTCAGTCATATTGTGATGTGGCTGACCGCGGTGGGCGGCAAGTGCTTATCATGTTACCGGCCGAAGTACAGCCATGCCATACAGCAGAGAGTCGATCAGGGCAGCTCAGGGATTCGAATACACAGAATGTAACAAAGGAGCTTAACCACGCCAGCTATTCAAGCTGACCATGAACATGGGGATGATTCTTCAAGACGAGAGCAGTTACAGACCAGGCAAAAGGCCGTGTCACACGAAAGACAGGAGACGACATAGACGAGAGAGAGACGAAGAGAGATGAAGGGACACGAAGAGACACAAGGAAGGGAAACAATGGGTTCACAATGAGGAGAAGGAATCCAAGACAGGAGGTCGAAGGATATATTAAGCCGGATGGTCATGCAGCTCAAGGACACGCGTCCAGAGCAAAACCCAGAATCATTCGCTGGACATTGAATGGCGAAGCCGGTCGGTATTCCACTTGGGCACCCATGGAGAGCTTGACGCAAGAAGCACCAGGTCCTCAGCCAGATGTACCGTCCGGATGTCGAAGTATCTAATGTAGCAGAAGAACCAGAAGTGTGAGGTAGTTGAAAGAAAGTTGGAGGAGAGTTGACTGCGGGTCGATATTAGGTTGGGACGGTAGATCTTCGGAAGGGCTTGCCGTTCTGGGGATCCAATCAACGGTTAGGAATGTTTCAGCCCCTGTCAGACCAAACCACTTCGCTCCTGCCGCGTCGGTGAGTGCTCCGATTCGAACGACCCGCAAACTCTGAGAGAATACTAGCATTGGGTGCAGCTTTGAAGGCCGAGAAAGGAGAGAGCCGAGGGACAGACTGAGTCGTGCAAACACTCAAGTAAGTTAAGGTAAGGTAAGGTAGGTTTCTCAATCAGAAGCCCTGAACAGTTGGAATGGAACCTGTCGTCCGGCGGCCTTGGTCACCTAAGAACTCGAAAATCTGCACAAGTTTCTTATTTTATATGGCGGTGTCAGGGCATAACTTGAGGCCGGTAAGAAGCCCTTCAAGATTTCGGCTTTCGGGTGGAAACGATCCCAACGGTGAAGAGACTCAGGTTGGATTGCTACGATGATTCCGCATGTTCACGTTCACCAAGATTCAAGGCCAAATGCTTGCATTCCTATCCTTCCATATGCAAGTCTGAAAGCCTAAGTTGCCTGACCAGACTTGCCTAACCAGCCTGTTCCTCAACACCAACGCACGCAGAAAATCATCGCGAATGCCACCATTTAGCCTGCAAGACCAGAACTGCACAAGAAGTTAGCTGCGCCGCAAGACATGGATTACATCTGGTTGTGGACTCACCCTTCCCTATAGCTGTGCGTTCTCGTCCCAATAGTAGTGTTGCGGGCCTGTTTGAACCCAAGAACCACTAGGAAAGACACCAGCTGAGCCATCAGGCGGCTCCATCATCCTCGTCGGACTCGGCGCCTGTGCCTGTGCCAGAGACTGAAAACCCGAGTTAGTTTGGTATCCAAAAGACTGCATCGCGGCAGTCGGCGTAATTGGGTGAGAGAATGCTCCGCCGTTGTCGAGACAAGTTAGAGGATGCGGCGATGATGTGTGTTCGTGACCGAATCCGGATTCGTGCTTGACAGCTTGTTCCGTTGTGCAATCGTGGCAGACATCGGCATCAGCGTAGCCACCAGTACCGGCACCACTATCGCAGCTTGCTTCCTTCTTGACGAAACCTGGCGGAGCCTCGGGGATATCACTGAGCATAAACGAACCGTCATCGGAGTGCTTTCCCTCGTCCTTGGGCTTCTTCTCCTCAACCTTGGCCTCCTTCTTGGCCTTGGCCTCCTTCTTGACGTCCGGGATCTCATCATCCTCGTCTGACTCAGCCTGCACCTTGCGCTTCTTGGTAGGACGCTTCTTCGGGGCAGTAGGGGAAGAAGCGCTGCCGGCAGGGCCGCCGGCAGAAGCGACGCCACCAGAAAGGGCGCCCTTGGGAGCGATATCGTGAGCTTTCATCAGTCGCTCATATCGCTTGGCTCTGGAGACGGGTTACCATATTAGAGTCAAGTCCATGATGATATTTATGAGTCAAATGAGGCTAAAATGGCTTGATTGAGCAAGGGC
Source organism: Coniochaeta ligniaria NRRL 30616 (assembly GCA_001879275.1). Taxonomy (NCBI): domain Eukaryota; kingdom Fungi; phylum Ascomycota; class Sordariomycetes; order Coniochaetales; family Coniochaetaceae; genus Coniochaeta; species Coniochaeta ligniaria. The sequence goes on along the minus strand of KV875099.1, from coordinate 901,925 downwards.
ATTAACTTACGCAGCGGCCTTGGTGACAATACCAAGCTCATTGGCAACCTCGACGAAGTCAATCTGCGACACAATCTTAGCTTAGTGCTGACGAGCAGATGTCGTCGTATAAGGTCCAGTATGACGTACCTTGCCCGAGTTCGAGTGCTTGATGCACGAGATCAGGAACTTGAACTGACTCTCAGTATCAAGAGGAGGCATCTTGACGGCGGTTGTTGCTAGTGCGCTTGTCAGAAGACCTGTCAAGATCGAGGAAAGGGCTTGAGGATGTGGGAAAAAAAGTAGAGGAGCCAATATGTCTCGTACCTACTGAGGTTGATGATAATGAATGATAGTTGTAGACACGGTTGAGACGTGGACGGTATGGTTGATGAGATAATGTGGAGGGAAGAGTCTGGGATGAGATTGGGAAGATGAGGTTTGGTCGCAGGTGAGTTTTGGAAAGATGACTCTGGCAAGCTGACAGTAGATAAGTAAGGTAGCTGGTAGGCAGTGTGCCGATTTGGCCCGGGTCAACAATAGCTCGGTGGTGCCTGCCCTTTGGCGTTTATAAGGCCACGACGGCGACAGTCAAGGCGCCGGTGAGCTGACAGTCAAGACGCCGGTGAGCTGATATTCAATTTAAGGGACAGCGCCGAGGCTAGAATCTGAGTGTTCGGTCAAATGAAAAGCAAATACCGAAGGTTGACCAGAAGGGCAGCTGCGACCCTCACTGATCATGTCGTGGACAGGTCAACTTCTTCAATCAGACGAAGACCGCTGATCAGGGGTTGACCCAAATATATGCTTGAACATACATTCCCAGGCCTTTGGGCTAGGTACCTTACACAGCTGCACAGCCGAAGTCTCAACTTTCTCTAGCCCTTGATATCTTGGTGTCCTGGACAATGCACTTGAAAGAAGAGGGTCTATAGACAGTGTCTGTCCAGATGATGACGCTGTATTTTCCAGGAGTTGATATACTAAAGCCATTGCCAGTACACAGAACCTTAATAGAGCTCCTTGCTTGACTTCCAGTGTCAGAGGAACCAAGAGCATTTGGCTGTGAGTGAAAGAATATCTTTAACACCGATCAACCAAGCCAAGCAGATCAAACTTGCGTGCTTTGTCCTACCCTATCATAGAGTCCATGTAGTAGAAGCTTAAGCCCGTCATCTCTGACCGAGGTCAAGGGGTTTCGCTCGATTCGACCATCACAGCTGGGATGAAATATCTCAGAGGTCTCACACCGAGGATCACTGGCTACCTTCTCTGCTATGGAAACGTCTGGTAGCGAGAGCAAGGCACTCCACCAAGCGGCACAGATCCCAACCTCTGTCCAAGTGCTTCCCCGTCTAGAAATGCAGAACAGAAGTCCAAGTCTGAACTGCCCTGACAGAGAACTGTAGTCAAATATCACGAAAGTCATTTAGCCCCATGGGATCAGCAAAGTGTGTGAATGAGAGAATTTCCATTTCCCTAACGTTGGTTCATATGCCAATGAGACCACGAAGTCTGAGTAAAGTCCAGACAATGATGCATCCTGCCCCTTGACAAACGACCGCAAAAAAGAACCACAATAACCGATTCTCCCTATCCTAGGCTGCCAAACCCAGCATTTTGACCAATAACTCATCCATTCGTCGTGAGAAAGTTCCAAGCTCACTCCACAAACTTCAGGCTAGCATGGTGAAAATGCGAAGCAAACCAAAGTCATAGACAGTCCGAAAGAGAGAGAAAAGGCGCGAAACCGTGACGGCGATGTGACCACAGCTGAGCTGATATTTGAAGACCTGATATCGGCAGCATGAATGGTCGAAAGACTGACGAAATCATACGGCGCCGGAGTCGTCGTCGTCAACCTGAAACTTGACGAACTGACTAGACATAAGAGTTAGTGACAGGTGATGGGGGTCGTTGTGTATTGCGACTTACTCCATGTCGTCCTCAGCCGCAGACTCTCCCTTCACTTTCTTGACAGACGGAGCTGGGGACTGGTCGGTGTCGTTGCCATCATCAGTGCCAACGGCCTCCGAGGCCTTGCGCTTACCCTTCGAAGCAGGGGTCTTCGAGCCATTCCTGGGCTTAGGAGGGGCACGCTTGCGTGGGGTCTTCGGAGTCGCGGCAGGCTTGGGGGTCGTAGCGCCAGCAGTGGCACCGTCACCACCCTCCTTCTTGCGAAGTTTCTGGAGATGCTGCCTTGACAGGGATGTTAGCATGAGAACGTTTAAATGATAACTTGACGGACGCGGAAAAGAAACTTGTAAATAGACAGAAGCCACAACGCAAGATAAGGTAGTACGTGATAGCCTTGAGAGTGCATGTGTGGCCCAATGAATGCATCCGCTCCATCACGCCTCGAAGCTGCGGTTGGGTCGGCACCAGCTCATCAGTCATACAGCCAAGCAGATCCTTGTCCGCATCATGATCCCACGTCATCCGCTGATCAGCCATGGTGAGATATCGTGGAGGGTAACGTGGCGAACAGTGATGGAGATGAAAGGTGAGAGATCAAGACGCGCGACGCGTAACAGGTTAGGGTCGTGATTGGTGGAGAGATAAAACGAAATGAAGCTGAATGAGAGCTGAGGTGGGGTGAACTTGGGGAAGATGAGAGGAACTGAGGAAAGTGCAAGGGAGAAATACACTGCAGCTCCTGTCGTGTAGTTATAACCTCGATCATTCGTATATCGGAGGATCTTCTGCCACTCTTCAGAAGTGAAGGTGACGCTATTGAATACAGCTTGTAAGAGGCACAAATGCGCTGCCTCGTCCCAAACCGTAGTCATGATGAGCTCGATGATGATGAAGTTTGCAAGGGTTGAAAAGAGAAGATGAATGATGTTACGGATGAAAATCGTGAAATGTTAACGCAGTAGATAATGGGAATTGCGACCAAAGTTGCGAGAAAACGACCAGAAAGTGAAACTCCACTGGTGAGTGAGGAAACGAAAAGGGCCAGTCCCACACAGCGGTGAAAAACATACTTCAGAGCACTCTCGGTGAAAGTGTAGCCTCGGGCATGTAAGGTATCAATCACCTGAGCCCAATCTCCAGGAGATATCTTCATATGGTCCACAACAGCTATCAGAATGTCTTCATGTGTCTGTGGGCACCAGTTCTGAAGCTTCCGTGAACCAGCCATTGTTGGGGAGGGAGTTTGGGAACCAGGATAAGGTAGGAAACTGTAGGATTGGAAGATGCAAAGGGAAGGAAGGAAGGAGGAAAAAGCGAAGAGGAACGAACACCAGGTATAGTCTTACCGGATTGCGTTCCAAACCATGTCATGACCGCGGGAGTTCAGAATTGAGACAACCTCATCCTTCTGCTCTGGCGTAAGAGACGGCTGAACCACGAGGTAGATCGCCTCAAACAGGTCTGCCTTGACATCTTCAAACTTGGTAGGCATGTTGGCTTGGTGGTGGTGATATCGAGGAAAGCGAGGGTAGCAGGTAGTGTCTTGATGAGGTTGGGCAAGGAAGGGCAAAGATTAAGGTTACAGAGGAAAGAGCAAGCGGAGTGAAGTAAAAGAAATCATATGAAAACAGGTTCGTGGAGTTCGGAGGGGTAGTTTGACAGATAGTCTTACCGGATCTTGTCCCAATGGACATCATCATAGCCTTTCTCCCTCATAGCTGTGACGACTCGATCCTGCTGATCCTTGGTTATCTCCCCCTGGATCCCACTGTACAAGGACACCAGGAGATCAAGCTGAGCCTTCTCGTCCCAAACAGGCATTTTGGATGATGTGATAGGGTGACGAAAAAGGCAAGGTAACGAAAGGGGTAGGACATAAGAGACGTTCAGTGGGGAGTTGCAAGTTGGAGGAAGGAACGAACCAGAACAGAGTAAAAGCAAAGGCATGGCAAGCAGAACAAATGCGTGGCCTACCGAATACCCTCCCAGGTATAATCCTCAAGTCCCTGGGCCTTGAAGGCCTCGAGAACTACATCCTTGTGGGTTGACGCTTTGATCTTCTCCTTGTCGAGGATAGCAATGAGGCCCATAAGGAGACCGAGGTGACCCTCTGGACCCCATTTGTCACGCCCACCGGCCTTTAGGCTGTTCTCTGAATTGCTCATAGTGGTGATGTAGTTATGGTTGGTTGTAATGTTGTGGTTGAGAGACAAGGAAGGTGGAAGGAAGGTGGAAGGGTAGCAGTACGATGAAATTGCAGAGTTGGAAAAGAAGTTGGATGGGCGGCAAGAGAGTAGTAGGCAATGCAGAAAAATATGAAGATGAGAGAGAAGTACTAGCCCTTCGAGCACCCTCCCAGGTGTATGGGTCACCAGGATGGTCAGTGGCATTCAAGGCCTCCAGAATATGGTTCTTGAACTCGCTCTCCTTCTTGCCGAGTGTATCCAGCGCAGCAAGCAGGCCAGTGATGACTGCCATGTTAGCGACTAGGCCCCATCGCGCCTGTTGTTGGACCTCTTGGCGGCGGGTTCTTGGAGCCATCGTATTGGACTTGTTGGGTGGTTGGTTGGAGATGTGATAGAGTTATCTGCGGCAAGAACTTAGGGCAACAAGGTTGAGAATGGGTGGTTGGAAAAGAAGGTGGTGCGGTTGTAGGTAGACAATACATGTCAAGAGGACGAAGGGCAGAGCCAAATACTGTTGCCCCTCGCGCCCCTCGCGCCCCTCGCTTTCGGGCCGCGCCGACATAATCGGGCGCGAGGGGCAACAGCGAACCCGGGGGTCGCCGGGAGTGCCGGCCGACTGGTGGCTGGGTTGTCGGAAAGGTGCCGAAAGGGGCCGGGCCCGCAGACACCTTCCATACCAATGGCAACAAGGCCTTTGAGTCCCAGAAAAGCATATCTACAGCCTCGTCTCGCAAGTTACTTGCAACAAAGCACGCATCCATCTGCCTTTTAACGACTCCCCTTGAGCGTGCCAATCTCGACTATCATCACGACAGCTGGCTGGGAAGAAGAACGGGGGGAGCATGCTCTGAGAAGTGTGCATGGTCGCAAGGCACTGCGTAGTGACGTGAGATATGGATATCTGTAAAATCATTCAAGATAAGTGTCTTGGATATTCTCCCGATAAAGCATCATCTAAGCTGAAGTCAATGCTCTAATACTGTTCTGTTGAGCCATTACATACCAAACACCGAAACGAAACGCCAGGAAAGACCATCAAGAAAATCACGCCAAACCACGCCATTACCCATCACTCTGAAGGGAAGACCGACGACGGGGACATATCGCAATGCTTCTTGAGGTCAGCCGACTAGGCCTCACCGTAATTAAACCTAATAGATGCGGTTAGTTTGGTGCTGTGGAATTGTCGAGGAGAGCGAAGACTTACTCCGGTGCATAGTGATGATCTACCGCATTGGGATTGTTGTGGGCAGCCAAAGCATTCAGAACAGCTTCGTCCTCCAACGACGGTTCTTGCGTCTCATCCAGCCTGGGTCTCTTGGCTGGCTGTTCATCTGAATCCTCTAGACTGGGATCGACGGCTAGAGATTCTGAGCCTGGAGTTGCACTTTCGGTCTGCGGCGGAACAGAAACTGTGGGAGGAACCGGGGGCAAGGGCTGCTGAGCAGGGCTTGCAGTGGAACCTGTTGCTCCTCCGACCGGGACGGACGTTTGCTTCTTTGGCCGCCCCCGACCAGGTCCAGGCCGACGCGTGATGGGATTCAATGTCGGGTCGCCTACCTTCCTGGCGCTACTCTCTACCGGTGAGGCGACAGATCCTTCGATCTTGTTCTGGGACCGTCTCAAGCCCTGGAAGTGTTGGCTATGGAAAGTGTCAGTGGCTGACTTGTCTAGGGCAGCTTATAGAACGGCATTACAAACATTGAAACGGCCAGGGGTTGACAACGTCAAAGAGCACAATATCGAGATGGAAGCCGGCAAGTGGGAAGGAGACAAAACTAGCCCTTCAATAAGGGGTGGCCCCAACTTTGGGATTGTCCATGTGCCATTGAAACCATTGCCTGAGCTACTGAGCAATGTGAGGATATTTGGGGCTGGCTGAAAAAGCACGAGCAAGGGACAATGGATGACCAGAGACACATTGGAGAGACATGATCGAAGTATCTTTTTATTGCACCCAGACAGTGGAGACTACTACTCACCGACAACCTTCATTCGTGAAGCCATAGCCCAAAGTGCGCATGTGGTTGCCAATGGCGGTCCATTCTGATCCGCTGATGACGCCGATGTTCTTGATGGAAAGGATGGTGAAAAAGAGGTCCTTGTCAGCTCTGTCATTCCAATTCTTGTTCATTGCGAGAGCGACACGCCTAGGGCGGAACCGGTCTTTAATAGCTGTTAAGACTTTGTGGAGTTATTGCTTGCGAGTCCAGATAGAAATTGGTAAGGAAATTGTTAGAGATGGAGGATGCTGAGAGGTTCAAGTAGAAACTTGGTGCGGAGTTCGACAGGTAGAGAGGCCCGTGCGTCAGTCGTGTGTTTCAGGGGCATCTTGTTCTGGCCTCGCCAATCAGAAATCGAGGAGGTTGGGATGGGACGAAGGCATTTGTACCTTCCCAGCCAAGATACATCCGGCCTCAAGCTCCAGCCAGCTGCCACCTGTTCAGCCTGGTCTGGTTGACATCTACGCTAGCAGAAGTACTGGATCCACCGGGAGTCATCTGACCTGGCGCCAGTATCGCGAAGACAGTGCCATTAGCTGAATGCACGTTGAACGACAAGCCGTCTTTTCCAACCTCTCCCATTTATGCGGCTACCTCACATCAAGTTCAGGCTTGGTCGTCATAATGATTTGGCCACTCCGGACAGTTTTACTACCGAGTCCATCGTTCAGCATGCTCGCTAGAACAGAGTATCAATCTTTGGAAATGCCTTGAAGATATTCTTCATCGGATTCTCTCAATTTCTCGTTGCTTTTTCTGACGATATGGGTACAAGAGGGGTACTATGACAATCGGTCACTGCCTACAAGGCGACAAGCCGAGAGACAGGGGTTTGAGGCGAGGGGCTAGTCGCTCCAAACTTGGTCCATATTGTGTGTCTACATCGCCTTTCAGTCTGCCGAAGGCAGACAGGTACCAACTGTTGGGTCCTTGTATTGCTAACCTTGCTCAACGCTTGTCAGACTGATTGTCTTGTACTCGGGACCAATGCATGTTCCACACACACCACTCCCGGTGGTACTGAGCATTGGGAAACGGATCGCCTCGAGGCTCGGTCTTCTTCAGGATGTATGGAGTTCGACCGGGGACACAGTTCCTTTGCCAAATCAGAGCCATCTCGGCAGGGCTCTCCTCCATTTCCCAGCCACCCGAATTAGTATATTGTGACTGGAATGAGTCACAGGTTTCATCACTTCATGGCACCATACCCCGCGAGCCTTTCTCTGCCCTCACATGGGGCCATTTGGACATGGTACAAGTGGTGACATCGCCGGTTGTCCTGCCAAAGTTATCGTTGTTTGTACCCCCCAAATTGCCTCGCGACGAGATCCGGTCCTAGAGCAGCGACAAGTTTGCCACCGAGTGTCAGATTGCCTTTAGCTTGCATATTTGCGACTCATCCCGGCTCTGAGTGGTTAAGGTGGCTGCAGGTGTCCGTCCGGGGAAGTGGCCGAACAGGGGTCAGCACACGGGGAGCGAAACCACTTTACGCGGTAGTGCTGCGATGCCGCGTCTTCCTATCTCGTGCCCACCCTTTTGCAGGCGCTTGGTCCGGATTCTGTTGAGTCGAATGCAAAGGATGCCTTTTTCTTCCCTTCAGGCAGCCAACCATTGCGACAGCTGCTATCGTCATTGCTAAATTGACCAGCAAGTGCTGATAAAAAGAAAGAATCCCAGGCCCAGAGCTGTTCTCTTTCCTATGTCGCTTCCTGCGTGGCGCCTTATCCATGCACGTTATTCTACAGAGCCAGCAGCTCTTGTTGCACTTCAGCTCCTTTGCTTGGAAGAGTCAATGAATCGTATATCCCGTACCTATTCTGGGCTCAAGTGCTCTCTCTCATACTGGCAATAATGATCCTTTATCCCCACCGCTAGGCCAGGATCGCCATTCTACCCTCCATCAGCGGAAGGCCTAGCAAGCTACTAATTTGCCTGCTCTTGTATCTTGTCTGGTGAGACAGACATATAAAAACTAGAGCCTCGCCTCACCGATATTCACATCTCGGCTGCAAGTGACTCACTTCTCCTCTCTCGAGCATCCGAGTCCGACGAAGGTGACCTCTGCATTGCCTAACCCTCCTAGACGCACACTCAACCTCTCTGGTTCATATTGAGCCCTTCTTCCCCTCCGCACCTCGTTCAGCGTCCTGGCAGGTGCCCGCACCTATTAAGGTCTTAAGGCACACCGAGAGAGCCAGCTAGACTGCCACTGCAAGCATGTCATCCGGAAACGACACTCCTATGACCAGGTTTCTGTTCGCAATCCTGCAGCAGAAATGCCTGAAGGATGTAAGTGATTGCCCCGCGCATCATGTGTAATGGATGGCTGACGAATGGATGATGCTAGATCGACTGGAATAAGGTCGCCCACGATCCAATATTGGCCCAAGACATAACCAACGGCCATGCGGCGCGAATGCGCTACTCTCGCTTTAAGGCATCTATGCTTGGGATAGAGCCACAGAAACGCAATCGAACAACAACCAGCAAAAACCGGGTGACCAAGTCGAAGAAGGACGGGAAGGTCAAGAAGTCGAAAGATGATGACAGCGTCAAGGAGGACCCTGATTCCCAGGAGTACAGTGTCCGAGAGACAACAAAAGTTGAATCGCCGCGGGTCAAGCAAGAAATGTCGCAGCCGCCCCTAGACCGCACTATGTTGAGCTCGATGTTCGCCACAACCTCGGCACCGATGTCTGCGGCTGATTTGCAATCGCAATTTCAATCGAGACTCCTGACGCCCTGCAGTGACTCGGATGCGCTGGCCGCATCCTCGAGCTACGGAGCCAGCCCAAGCAGCGACATGCTACACACAGATGCTTCTTTCGACTTTGCTGGATCGTCGTCCTGTCCCCACGGCCACGATCAAATGAACTGGACCCATGGTCATACCTATCCTTCTTTCGGCGTCAATTTCGAGCTCAATGCGTACTCTGCCGGGCCTTGCGATCACCAGGACAGCCATATCGCCAGTGACCAACTCGGCCTACATGAACATACTCAACTTGCCAGTCCAGACTTCGGTGTGCATCAGCATTCCCAGCTCGCAAGCGAAGAGCTTCGGGTTACCGAGGCTATGATGGAGCCGGATGACAACCATGTCATGGTGAAGCATGAAGACTGGGATCGTACAGGGTTTTGAGCAAAGCGTCAGAGTGAATCACCGTCGGTTGTGATGGAGTTGTGCGAAACACGGCAGTCTCAATGGATTTACAGGGGCGGTTTCCTTTGTTACTTGGCCGCCGGGAAGCACGATTGCGCCCAGCCAAGTGGCTTTCACGATGTCTTCGTACGTCTGGGTTCAAGGATGTTATTGATTGCAAGGGATAGATGTGAGCGTCTCCTCTCCGATATGTAATCATGGAGTATGTGTCGCTGATGGCATATGCTTGCGATTAGTGTGTGTCAGTTGCTGGACTAGAGACTGGATAGTATGGATATTCAAGCTCGTCTACCACTGCCATGTCATCGCATCATGGTTACTGTTGTGACCAAACTCAAATCTGACCATGAGGACCGGCGTCCTGGATTTGGATTGACGTTATACTCTTCTCTCATCGTCATTATCCTTGCTGACGATATGTCCAGTTCTGACTTCGTAGTTTACGTCCGAAGTCTATATCGAGCTTCGGCTACGAGGGAGGCTCTCTTGCCGCACGCCTAGGAGGACGTGGACTTCGACCACAAGCGAATCCAAAAACCAAATATAGAGAAACTATCAGTGGTGCCGGCCTGATAAACAGCGCGCGACTTTACTTGACGTCTTGTGGGTTCCCATCACTTTCCACCACACATTCACCAGAACAACCTCATCTTCGCTTTCGCCTTCTTTACTCTATCTCTCCTCTCCTCTTCCTCACCTTCAGCTTACCCTTCTATCCCACCTCTTGGCCTAACGTACTTATTATCTTTAACCTTCTATCCCAACACTCACCCACCCTTCCCTTCACCGGCCGTGACAAAAACACATCTCCTCTCTCATCGCTATTGCCCGAAGCCGGTCGTGGCTTTCCCAGTAAGCTTTATCCGCACCGCTCACCTTGCAAGATAAGCCCATCATCCTTCAACCTTACCCTGGCTTTTCTTGGTGTCGTTGCAATTGAAGGTCAGGTATAATCTCGCTGGGCTCGACACAACCCATCCTTCCCTTCTCTCACTCACTTACTTTGGCTTAGATCTCAACCTGCCTTTTGGTCAACGATAGCTCACTTGAGGTTGTCCTTGAGCATTTCCTACCGGCGAACTTCATTTAGCATCATAGGTACGTCTCGCTTGTATCATACGTCCTTCGATACCGAGCTTGCTTATCTCCCGCGCCTTATTCTCTTCTACTGGCCTTCCTCGTCACATACCTCTTTTCTTCCCACGGCCACTGTGAGATATTCGTATTTTAATACAGCTCACTTCAATCCGCGTCGCTCGCCCTCTCGTGGACCAGAGGGACTAATCTGCTTTGGACTCATCTGACTCGAACAGCCTGGTCTTCACAATCATCTCAGCCAATATGTCTACCCCAGTCAAACCTGACGACGCCGCGGCTCCAGCCGACAACAAGCCGTGCCCTCAGCCCAGTCTTGCCGAGGCCTATTTCTTCTTGAACATCATCAAGTTCAACAAGAGCAAGCTGGACACCGAGTGGGACAAAGTCGCGGAGGCATCAGGTTTCAAGAATGCTGAGACTGCCAAGGTATGGTATCACTCTTACTTCACCTACGTCTCATCGCAAACCAGCCTGGTACTAACTCTTCTCGCCCAGGTCCGCTTCGGACAGATCAAGAAGAAGCTAGGCTTCCAGGCTTCCACACCTGTCGCCGCCAGAGTCAAACCCGGAAAGCGAGGCGCCGACACCGACGAAGCCGACGCCGCCGCCGCCCCAGCAGAGAAGAAGCCGCGCAGGGCTCCTGCCAAATCTCGCGCCAAGAAGCAGCCGGTCAGCAGCAGCGCTCCTGCCTCGAGCCCTACCGCGCCCGAAGACGAGAGTCCCCTGGCTGCCAAGTCTGCCAAAAAGGCCTTCCAGAACATTGCTCCCCTCCCCAGCGGTCTGGGCGACGGAAACTCGTATGCGTTCTCTACTGCTGACAGCTCTGGAGACGGATATGCTCCCTCTTCTCTCGCTGCTGTTGGAACCGGTAATGGCACCGCCGCCGCCAAGCCCAGCAACGGCAAGAAGAAGACCGGTCATGCTTCGAAGACCATCATCAAGCCCGAGCAGATCGGCTCCGATGCCGATGAGGAGGAGGAGAATGCCCGCAGTAAGGCAGAGCTAGTCATGCAGATCACCGAAGAGCAGATCCGTGCCGAGCGTGATGACACACCCAAGCCCAAGCAGCAGCAGGCGTACGACAACCGCGCCTTCGGACTGCCCAACAACTTCCCCCACGTCAACACGTTTGCGCCCCTCGACGCCAAGCAGGTCCAGGCTACTGCTCAGCATGCTCGCACCCCGCTTCCGACCTCCGCTAGACAGGTCCGCAACGCCGTCGCTCAACAGGCCATTGCTGCTGCCAATCAGTCCGAGGCTACCACGGCCTCCACTGCCAGTCTGCGTCAGGCGCACAACGGTGGTGGACACGTCACTACTCTCCAGGCTCACCATCAAGCTGTTACCGCTGCTCAGCCGGTCGGAGACCAGCACATGGCGCACGGGGTCGAGGTCTATGAAGACATGACCCTCGCTGCCCACGGCCTTCCGGACGGTGACGACGATGACGGGCTTTCTGCCTTCAATGCTGCGATGCTAGGTTCTGGTGATAACGGAGGTATCTTCCCATGGCCCAGCTTTTAGGATCTGCTCCGATTTTCATCTGACCAACAACGTGGCTTGCATGGAAGGGCAGACCCGGAGGATGGATGGTCGTTGATGGATTTGCTTTGGTTTTCTGAATGATTGACGATAAGAGTGACTGAGTTGGAACTCTGGCCTGGTTAAGTCATTGCGCTGGATTTTTGCACTTGCATCCTCGGATATCTGCCTCTCTTTTCATGAGAAGGTTGGACGGATGGCATTCATGGAAAGGAGTTATGGACCGGCCGAATGGCCTCAATTGTACAATAGTACCAGTCTTGCGAATACCCCAGGGGAAACAGGCAGCCGTCAATCGATGGATTCTATTCATAAACAGTGGCCGCCATGGCCTCCTTATTCGCATATGTGATTCCAAGTTTGCCTCCGTCGCTTTCCATTCCATGACATTGAACTCGGACAACATATGATATAGCACCAGTCAACAACGGGGTCGGTATCATTTCTCTTTATCAACCACATGCTTCAAAGCTGCCTCCCACGCCTCTAGAAGGGTAAATGACTTTAAGTAAAGCTGCGGCATACCAAGCAGTTCTCTGCCTTGTTTTGGTGGCCGGGGGGATATCTTTAACCAGTTAAACAATAACAACCAATACATCGCTGAGACATTCTCAAAAACGCCGCCTTCATCAACCTTTCCGGCCAGATAACCATGTCCGCCATGTCAAGATCCCTTACCATTGTGAAGAGCCGCACGGAACCTTTCCCCTTGCCAATGGACACCGAGCAGGTCATAATACATGTACAGGTGGCACCAGAATCGCCCCCCTTTCTCTTCCTTCGTTTGCGCTGTAGTCCCTCACCAGCTAGTGTCGTCTAGCATCAAGCATTTCAAGACACCGTCAGCACTAACTCCTCGGCACGTCAAGCTCAGACTTCCAATCCACCCCCTCGGATGCCGCCCACCGGCGAATAACTAGCAGCGCCTCGGCCACGGCGTCGTCTACCGAGGTCCACGGGCCAAGATTGACCTTCATCTTGCCCTCGTCCACCTTGTCCACCAACGCGTGGGCCTCCTCCCAGACCTCACGGCGTTTCTTAGCGTACCGAACCCACCGACCATACACAGCACCCGCCAGCTTCTCGTCCAGACTGGTGAAAGCCTGGCAGTACTCCTCCAGACACAGGGCGTGGATCTGCATCGTCAGCGCCTGCAGCGGCCGGCTCCGGTGGGTGCGCGACCTGAGCTCCTGAAAGTGCGGCAGCAAAGTTTCCCAGACGCCGACGTCGATGGGCTTGCGCTCTAGCAACCGCGACTGGTTGTAGGCTTTGAATGCGACCATGTAGGACAGGACCATCTCGAAGTGCAGGGCTGCGGCGCGCTTGTTCTCCGAGTCCGATATGCTGGTCGGCGGGCGGTCGCGGACGATGGCGTCCTTGGTGTGCTTCAGCTTGCTGCCGAGCTTAGTGTGCTTGACATGCCGCTCGCGATAAGCGGCAGATCTCGCCAAGATGGCCGGGTCCAGATTCTCGGAGCTCGTGGGTGGCCGTTCGGTGGCTCCGGGGGTGAGGTGGGTTGAGTCGCCGGGTGTGTTGGCTTGGGATGTGTTTGAGAGAACGCGGATCATGGATGTCGCACTGTTCTTGAGAGGGGTGGTCGGTGCAGCGGGTTTGAATGGTAGTGCGTCTGCCGAAGGCCGGCTTCGTTTGGACGGAGCCTCTGACGCCGCCTCTGCTGCTGGAAGAGGCCGTTTCCTGGCCGGTGGCGTACGCTCTACACTAGCTGAGCGCTCCTTCCTCAACGCTTCCCTGCGTGACTTCGATGGCAGCGACAGGATTGCCTGGACCCGTGTCTTCAACGCCCTTTTGTACTTTAGCACCACTATCTTCGACCGCACACTCGAATCTTCTGGCCGTGTCTTCGGTTCCAAGGCAGGCTTCGTCTTCTTCGCCATGCTTGTAGCCTGCGAGATCGGGATGGCCTTGGGCGGCGGGTTGCGTTTGAGGTCTTCCTCAACAATCGGTGGAAGGGTCGGAGAAAGCAAAGGCGGTATCGGCAACTTCGGGCGTTTGGAAGTATTGCTTGATGCCGACACCTTCGCCTTACTCTTCTCCTGCAGCTTCTTTCCAGGGCTGACATGGTCGTCATCGAGGTCAAGGTGAATAGGTGATAGCAGGTCCGGTATTGGGGGCTTGGTCGCGCTACCTGTCCGCGAATGGCTCGTGGTCTTCGGCCCTTTGAGAGGTGCTTTGCCTGCCGGTTTCTTCCGTGGACTGAGAATTTCCTCTCCGATGTCCATTTGGAATGGCGGAGACAGCAGCGGCGGAATATTCGCTCTGAGAGCATCGCCTCTATCGCCTTTCCGCGGCGTTGAAGTCGAGCTTCCGGCCCGTGACCGCGCTCCGTTGACCATTATTGTTGATCTTGGAGACGATAAATCCCTGTCCTTATCGCTTGAAACCTGCAGTCGGCCATTTGCCGCCCCCGAAGGTGTAATGGCTTTCATTTCCCTCGCCTCTCTTGGCTCTCTTAATGTTGGTTTGTCCTTTGGCCCTTCTCGACTCCGATGAGTACCGGATCTCGGGTCGCCGGCCACATCAGACCTCAAAGCACCATCCCCTGTCTTGAGCTTCTTCCCTGGCGGGTTGGAATCGTTGGCATCTGGCGGACGTTTCCGGGTATCCTGTGTTTGGGGATTCTTGGCCTCGCTCTTTGACTGTGTTGTGGTTCTGCACGGCAGCCGACGTTAGTCTCCAAGCTTCGCGCACCTCAAACTCAGAGCAAGCGCCGCAACATACCTCTCCCTATCCTGATCTGGCCGCGCCATTTCTGACTTGGCAACCGGGTGCCCATTCGTCTCTTTGGGTCTGCTCTCCCGGCTCTTGTCCTTGTCATTTGGCGCGGTCGCATCAACTGCTGCGTCACCTTGCTTCATGTCCGCTTTCACCGACAGGTCGTTATCTGTGGGCGATGTCGACTTCTTCCTGGCCTTGTAGTCCTTCATGGACAACTTCTTCTTCGCCTCGCCTTTTTGCACAGTTTTGACGGGGTTGGCGGCCTCGGGTTCGTTCATGATCTCGAAGTAGGGGACGGTCAGTAGCATGCCCCGGTCGGCGTCGGACAGATTCGTCAGGTACTGTAGTCGGGAGCTCGTGCCCGTAAACCAGAACCCGGATGGCGGAGCGTACTTGCGATTCGGGACCAGGGTCAGATGGTGCGGGCGTCCGGGCAGAACGCGCTCGGCGACCAAGCATGCTTTCTTTGCCACTTCTGCCACACCATCCATCTTGTCCTCCATTGCTAGGTCATCTGGGAAGTAGCGCGGCAAGAGGATTTGGTGTGATTGTCTCCTGAGAAGGAGTTGCGGCGGTCGGCTAGAGGATTCGGCTTTTGTTGCGAGGGGTGGAACGAGGGACGGCAGACAAAGAAGCAAAAGTGTGGTTGGTTTGAGCGTTCGCAGTTCTTGCGCGAGGGTATGGATTGGTCGTAAGAGGAAAGACGCGCAGGCAATTTGCGCAACCTTTGGTGAAGACTGGGTTTTGCGTTGAAATGGTGCTTATCGGAAGGTGAATAGGCCTGCATATATAAACAATTGGTTAGCGGTGGAGTCGCTCAATAAGAGAGTTGAGCGTGTCGCTTTAGCAATTGGCAAAGTGAAACAAGGTCGGACAATAGAAAGCACACAATAGCAGAAGACCAGTATCATCAGGAAATGCAGCATACCAGAGCGACGGCAGTCGACTGCAAGCGAGGGGTGCCGCTCGATCGGGTTTCTATGGCAGGTCACGGTGGGCAGCAGCAGCTCGTCGTGCTGGCGGCTGTCGATGAACAACAGCACATCTCCCACAAGGTAGGCAGAAGTGTGTTTGTGCGACCTCATGCGAATGCGACGATGACAGCGGGATCGATTGGCGGCGGAGCGATGCCGATGAGGGCATTCGCAGGTCGTAGTATGAACCAAGCGAAGGCGAGGAAAGAGCAGGGTAGGTAGGAAGTAGTTGGTGGGGGTGAAGGAAGCCGCGAACGGCAGTCGGGTGTGTGGAGCAGCGTCGTACACTGGAGACTTGGGTGAGGTACCTGGGTGGTTCGTACCTTTTTACCTTCAAGGTGAGGTGAGGTGTACTTGCAGATTTGATGTGAAACTTTGAAATGCGAAGTCGCGACTTTGCGGCTGCTTTCCAACAGCACGGCGGGTGGAAGTGGAGAGCGTCCCGGTCTGGTTTTGGTGTGTTGGCTTGAGCAACAAGCGCCTGTCGGCTTAAGTTCAGGTAAGGATCCTAGGATGATCCGCCGGAGCGTGGCACTCAAGCGCTAAGTGGGAGTCTCGGTGCCTGTACAGTGGGTGTACCTTGTCTCGCCTAGCTTCCCGAGCTCCACTCCACTGCCGCTTTTTATGTCCGCACGTATTTGAGGCAAGCGGATGGAAACAACACATTAGAGATCACGGAACTATGAATGCCACAGCATGTGTTAACGGTTTTTTTGGTGGAAACGCAACGTAACTAACGCATAGACCTAGTGTAGACTGTCTTGCATCCATCAAGTGTGGCTACTAACTCCATGTATACCTTAGTCTCTACTTTGCAACAACGCACTTCCAAAGAGGTTTCCACCTTAGGGGTATCATGTTCCGAAGAGCAAGCCGTAGCCTGTGTCTTATCATCCTCCGACTCACATCTCCTCTGAGTCTCCATGTCTTATGACCCAAAAGATGGGAAGCCTAAGCATGCCGATAATAGCAATGAACCCCAGCGCTCCAACTCCATTCGGATGCAATATGCTCCACCACGGCGCGCAACGTACAGTACTCCGGTACCACTCCTTGAAATAGTACCCCGTTCAAGTCGCTGACACATATGTCAATTTCTTCATGATGGCATGCCCGCTGGAGACCCTGTGGATCCCGGCCCGTTCCCGGAAGGTCGAGGGCTGGCATGAGCGTGCTCATCAATTCTCCTTCTCTTAGTCCCTGTGCTTGGATTCACCCGTTGCCGCAGGTCCTCCACAGCCTCTCTCGTCTCTTGCTCTATGTAGGTCATGCGTCGCTGCAGCTCTTGCATGTTCGCAATCACCTCCCGATTGGAGGGATATACAAGCTCCATGTGCGCTAGGATGTGTTCAGCAAGTGGCTTGGTCGTGATATTGTTGTACTGGCTGTCGAGAGCTGTGACCTGAAGGTTCAAATACTCGAAATTGGCGCTTACGCCCTGGACCTCTGTCGATAGCTTCTCAAAGTCGACTTCAACCTTTTCCACCTTGGTCTTGAACTTGCTGACCTCTGGATCAGAATGTAGAAGGCTTTGTGCCGGTGCTTGTTGTGAAAGTTCCTCGATACGTGCCTCGAGTTCCTTGAAGTTATTCTTGAAGAAGTCGAGTCTCTCGCCCATTCCCCGAAATTCATTTCGGAGCTTCTCCAACTCGCCTGGAATGCTATCCACTTTGGATGTCAGCGTGCTGATCTCCGGATCTTGCTGTGATATCCTTGCCCCAGACTGTGCAGAGGCTTGCCTTGGCAACTCGTTCAGGCGGGTCTCCATGCTCTTGACACGGCGAGTGAGGTTGTCCTGTACTTGGCTAATTCTGAATAACGCGGAATTCTCGAAGGCGTCGGCCTGCGCAACCTCTTCGTCGGACTTCCTAAGCTTGTCCTCGATGGTCAGGACGCGGGATCGAAGATCTTGCACGGAGCGGTCCTCCTTGTCACTCCTCGAACCGATGGAACCTTGCCGTGAGACGGCCTCCCCGGTTTGGGCGGACCGCGCAGGAGTAAGACGTACAACATAGTCCTTGACCTCCGCGACCTTCTGAGCGAAAGACTGGGTGTCTTCCTCCACGTGTGCAAGCCGATCCTTGTAGCGGACAACATCTGGAAAGACCTTCTCTAGTTGGTCTACCCGGCCTCGGACTCCATCAAATGCCTGAACGGCACTTACGACATTGGGCCACTCGATACCCCAGCCCTCGGCTACTTGTTCAAGCATCGTCAGGTCAAGTCGGGAGAGTTCGGCCTGGTGGTTTTTCGTCACTAGATCGAGTCGAGAGATGTTATCGCCCTGTCGTTTTGTTACCAGATCCAGTCGAGAGAGTTCAGCCTGGTGGACTTCGGACGCTGCGTCGAGTTTGGACACCGTAGTCTGGTGCTGTCTGGTGAGTTCTGCATATTCCCCAAACCGCATGCTTAGGGCCTTGTTGTCGTCCTTAACCTGGGACAGGATGGTAGAAAGCCTCACGTTTTCGGTTTTGACATCGCTGCAGTCCGTCTTTATATCCCCTAACTCGCTTCGACGAGCTGCGTTTTCTCGGAGGTACTCAAGGTCGTCCCGTAACCTTCCGTTCTCGAGGCGAATCTTGCTTACGTCCGTATGGAGAGTCCTGTTTTGTTCCTCTTGTACCTCCTGCTTGGTTTGGGCCGTCGTCCTCTCATTTTGAACCTTGATGAGTTGCTCCTCCAAACGCTTGTGGCTGTCTAATAACCCATCGATCGCTTTTTGCTGCGCAGCCATCTTCTTTTCGAGATCCGCGCCTACCCTCTTCTCGAACTCGGTTCTCTCGTGCACGAGACTTGCCTTGAGTTCCTTGTGATTGTCGTGAGCCTGCCTAACTTCATCCTCAACCGGTGCCGTCTTGCTCTTGATCAACCCGTCCAAGGTGGAAATTCGAGCCTCAAAAGATGCTTGAAGGGATGTCTCAAGAGCCTTGATCCTAGCTTCGTCCACGCCTGTATGCTTCTGGCCTTGTCCCTGCATCTGTCGTTGCACAACGGCTTCAATTTCTAGCAGCATTGCTTGCGCCAGGCTGGCCGCGAGCTGCTCCGTCGCCTTTTCATACTCCGCTACTGCCCCCTTGTGAGCTTCTTCGAGGACGGCCAACTCCTTCTCGTGTCTGTCTCTGAACTTGTTCTGATATTCGGGAACTGACGGGTACTCGGGGTGCTTGGCCATGGACTTGTTGTACTCCTGCTTTCTCTGCTTCTGCGCTAGTCGCTTCAGGTCGATATTCTGCTCTATTTGAGACTTCTTCTGAGCGCTTCTCATCCAGTGACGGAGGACATCTTCAAGTCTCGGGTTGCCGTCGGGAGATTTCTTGCCAGCTGAGCGTCATGTTAGTACGAACAAGCCGATCAGTCATAATCGGCGCTAACAGAGATGGTGAAGGACATACCAGAAGCATTAGGTTGCTCAGCTCTTGCGCCGGGAGGAGCCATGACGGGTCTTGATGGCTCGCGAGGCGGATTCCACTCGCGGTCACGATCGCGGTCTCGATCACGGTCACGATCACGGCCACGATCACGGTCACGATCACGGTCGCGGTCCCGCTCTCTGGGGTCTCGTTGCCTGTCAAAATTTTCGTGAGATGGCCGATATGATCGATCTTCATCCCCACGGCGGGAGTATGGACCGGGATTGTGGGAAGCCATGGTGCTCTGAGACAAGCCGCCGTTTATGTCTCAGGTTGGAAAATGTGTGCGGTGCAAGGTGCGTCCCACTGCAAGGGCCCAAAACAGGCAGGCACAAGCCGTCATTGACTTGAATTGGGCACAAGTAAGGTAAGGTCGGTAGGTAAGGTACCTTAGAGAGAGGTGAGAGGAAAGTGAAGTGGGAAAGCGCCGACTTTAAGCCTTTGGGACTAGAGCTGCAAGCACTTGCACTTTCTGCACAGGCACATCCTTGTTAAGTGGCAGGCGCGTCAACGCTTTTAGCGTGGCAGCTTCTCCTTAATTCGCGGAACCCTTGACCGCTAAACTCATGTGGGAGCGAGCTGAAGAACAATTTCCACACCGTCAACGGTCGGAAGCTTCCAGGTTGTGTGAAGATCAGAGAATTGATAACTACCTGGAAGCCGAAGTAAGAGCTGAGACGCACTAGACTTCTTCTAACCAGTCTCTCTGGTTTGGAGTTTCCAGATTGATTTGGGGTGTCAGGGTGTGTTCGCCCACTAGAATAGACGCAATCCAACGTTGTCGGTTCAATTTTCTTCGTTTGGTTTGCTGTTGCCGTGTTAGGGGACATTGTGTGACGTACGGCACAGTACATTATCTACTGTGTACGTACAGTGAACAAGGGACTGGTGGGGGTTGCTGAACCCCGGATCCCTTCCGATGGGTCAAATCGCAGACTTTTGAGATATAGCCACGCCCTCGGGTAGGGCCAGCGGCGCTTGAAATCTTCGCGCGCGACGGTGAGCGGCGTGCACAAGGCAAAGATGCTCAGCCTCGTGTATTTCCTCATCCAATCATCGAAATCCTTCATAAAACAAGCACCTCCCAATATCTCACCGTCCACCAAGCATTGCACTACGGTCAGACCGATAACTAAAATATGGCGGCAGTATGTTATATCTCCTGATTACTTCAATATGATGGCAATTACTAATGGTCCGGTCTACAGCAAGTCATGACCGTCTCGGAGAGCAAGGAGCTCCGGGGCCTAAACCTCATCGCCGCCCACTCTCATATTCGCGGCCTCGGCGTCGACGCAGACACACTAGAGCCTCGAGCGGCCTCACAAGGTCTGGTTGGCCAGGCAAAGGCACGAAAGGCCGCCGCTGTCGTTCTAGAGATGATCAAGCAGGGGAAGATCGCTGGTCGCGCTGTTCTCATTGCCGGTCCTCCTAGGTATTCCGAACTCTCAGCCGTGCCTCCAAACACCATTTTTGTATATTGTACTGACAAGCCCCTCCGCTCAAGCACTGGCAAAACCGCAATCGCGATGGGTATGGCTCAGTCGCTTGGTCCTGACGTCCCATTCACGTCTCTCGCCTCCTCCGAGATATTTTCCCTCGAGATGTCCAAAACCGAAGCCCTCACACAAGCGTTCCGGAAGTCTATCGGTGTGCGCATCAAGGAGGAGAGCGAAATAATGGAAGGCGAGGTCGTCGAGATCCAGATCGACAGAAGCGTCACCGGCGGCGCGAAGCTGGGCAAACTTACCATCAAGACCACGGATATGGAAGCTGTGTACGACATGGGTACGAAGATGATCGATGCCATGACAAAAGAACGCGTTATGGCCGGTGATATCATCTCGATAGACAAGTCCTCGGGCAAGATCACAAAGCTCGGCCGCTCCTACGCGCGGTCTCGCGACTACGACGCCATGGGTGTCGATACCAAGTTCCTACAGTGCCCTGATGGCGAGCTACAGAAGCGGAAAGAGGTTGTGCACACAGTATCTCTCCACGAGATCGACGTCATCAACTCGAGGACGCAAGGGTTTTTGGCCCTCTTCTCAGGCGACACGGGCGAAATCCGCAGTGAGATTCGGGACCAGATCAACACCAAGGTCGCCGAGTGGAAGGAAGAAGGCAAGGCAGAGATAGTGCCTGGTGTCTTGTTCATCGATGAGGTCCACATGCTCGACATCGAGTGCTTTTCGTACATCAACCGGGCACTGGAGACAGACCTGTCACCCATCGTCATAATGGCGAGCAACAGGGGCGTGTCAAAGATCCGCGGAACGGACTACAAGAGCCCGCACGGCCTGCCCTTGGATTTCTTGGACCGTGTCTCCATCATCAATACCCACGCTTACAACGCAGACGAGATCCAACAGATCCTTTCCATCCGGGCACAAGAAGAGGAGGTGGAAGTGTCTCCTGATGCTCTCGCTCTGCTGACCAAGATCGGACAAGAGGCCGGCCTGCGGTACGCAAGCAACCTGATCACCACATCGCAGCTGATCTCGGCGAAGAGGCGCGCAAAGCAGGTGGATGTTCAGGACGTGCAGAGGAGCTTCAAGCTCTTCTACGACCCTACGCGGAGCGTCAAATTCGTGAGCGACTCGGAAAAGCGACTTATCGGCATTGATGGCGCGGTGGACTTTGCGGTCACCAACGGAGGCGATCGGATGGACATTGGATAAGAGGACGGTGGTTCTGGTTTGCGTTCGGCGTTCAGGGTGTCACAGGTTGTATGTAGGCTAAAAATGTGACACGGCAATAGAGCGTGTACGAAGTTGATGGCGCAGGAGGATACGGTGGTCTAGTGCGCTGCTTTCTTGCAGACTCAAGGTTTAGTACACAAGTTGTTTCGTCAAGGACATTCATCCTCCTACGCAAGCAATACACACATTACACAAACCTTGCTACCCGCGCCCATCCACCGTCCTGCCCTTCCGGCCGGAATTCGACTCCCTCGCCGAAATACCCTGCATCTTGCCACGCTTGCATAGTCGGTCCATCAAACGGGCCTTGTTTTGCGGCGCCGTCTCTACCGTCTACCCACCGGTACTCCCACATCTTCGACGCTGTGCTAGTTTGCTCTTCCTCCTCTTCCCTCGGAGGCTCGACCCAGCGCTCCCCCGCTTCATTTTGCCATTCCCTGATAAGCATCTCCCTTTCCGTGTCGTAGATGTCAGGATTGTCCCTCCCTAGCAGCCGATCGGCAGCCTCCGTAATTGCAGTGATATCCTCGCGTATTTTAACCTGCTTGGGGTCTTGCGAGTCCTTTTCAGTATCGACGTCCATCGCATCCGCGCCGTTCTTTTGCTTCTTCTGCTTCCATTTCGGTACCTTCTTCGGTTTTAGCTGGCTCTTTGCTAGCCTTGCGAGGGCCTCTAATGTCGTCTCTCCCTTGTCCAGCCGTAATATCAGCGTCTTGAACAGATCGGCCGTTAATATGCTGTCGTCTTCTTTCCTCTGCTGCCTCAGTTCCGCCTCGCGCTTCTCGTGCGCAGCGGCAGCCTTCTTCATCTCCTTCTTGCTCAACCCGTCGAGCCACTTGTCGTGAACCGCGTTCGGGTCCGCGGCATTCCGTATAAAGTTCCCTGCCTCGTCGAATCGACCTTCTTCCTGCTCGGCCCTCATGTTGAACGCGTCGATCTTGGGAGCGTGCTTTTTCAGTCCACCGGCACCGATTTCCTCGTCGAGTCCCTCCTCCTGTATTGCGAGCTCGACGGCCTCCTCGTCATCGTCGCTGCTTTCTTCGTCGTTCACACGTACTATTCCGCCGCTCTTGCTGTTCTGTTCTTGTCCTTCGATTTCGTCCTCCTTTAGGAAACGCACTTCCTTGCCTTTCTTGCCAGCCTTTCCTCGGCCCGCGGCCTCTTCGTCTGGATCCCCATCTCCACCCTCGCCATCATCATCTGCTGCGCCAAACATGTCGACCTCCTCTTCGTCGTCATCCTCCGCATCGTTGGCAGCCATGCCTCCAATGCCGGCCTTGGCATCGTAATTGTCCATAGTAGCAGCGAGGTCGACGTCCTCTACCGACTTTCCCTTCTTCTTATTCTTGCCCCTGGCCTCGGCCCTCGCCTCAAAGTTATCCTCGTCCGAGTCGGAATCATAGCCGTCGACATTCACGGCGCCGCGCTTGGTTGCCCCGCTCTGGCCGCCGATAACATCCGCTGCTAGGATCTGTTCGTCGGCTTCGTCTAGGTCGTCATCCTCAACCGGCGCAAGAGCTGACGGGTTGCGCACGTCGAATTTTACTTTCTTGTTGGCTGCGCTGCCTTTGCCGTCCTCGCCGTGGTGTGCGCGAGCAAAAGCCTCGCTGGCGCGTTTCGGGCGCGCTGCTGAGAAGCGAGATGACATCTTGGTTTTGTGATTGTGGCGTTGCTGCTTCACCAAAGCACACCTTGGTGATGGGCGTTGAAGATTTGGAAGATGGAGAATTGTTAAAGAAGCGAGTGACGCACTGTGCTAATGAAGCTAAAGCTTGAGGCGCACTAACAGACCGGTATCAGCGGACACGGTGGAGCTCAGCTGTGAAACCCCACTGTACAAGGTAATGGAGGAGATCCGCCATGAATGCAAGCTCGCGCCACAGTTGCCCCGCGATTGATCAATGAAAGTACCTTAGACAAGTGGCGCAAGCTGATAACAACGGGCTGCGATTTGGTTCAGCTGTCGTCATTGCAGCTGCCTCAACTTCTGATACCTTACCACAACCAACCATCACGTTCTCGAGAGACGATACACGACTTCTCACTTGTAAATATCAACGCGCAATTCCGACGCATAAATCAACTTAAACTTTCCTCCTTGGTCTAAGATCCCGTCATAGCAAACATGGTAAGCCAGTCCCCTACCCTCGTGCAGCCGGCTCGATACTAACACGATGCCAGTACGGATTTGGAAGGGGCGGCGGTTTCGACCCCAGCAATCCAGAGCACCTCTACCAGATGGCCCGCGGCCGGCGCCCGGTTGTGCAGCGATTCGACGAGTACTATCGATGCTATCCCATGGTCATGGCCGCCGGACCCGAGCGACCCGAGCTGAACTTCGGTTCCAAGATCCTCCTCCCGCCTTCAGCCCTGGACAAGGTCTCGAAGTTGCACGTACAGTGGCCGATCATGTTGGAGCTCATAAATGGAGCGCAGCAGAAGCATACTCATGCAGGCGTTCTGGAATTCGTTGCTGAGGAGGGAAGGGCCTATATTCCACAATGGGTACGTTCGATCGAGGATGTGAACAACATCGTCCCGCACTTGACGACTGACACATCTCCCAGATGATGCAAACACTTAAGCTCGACGTCGGCGACATGATCCAGATCAAAACCACGTCCCTCGAACTCGCCAAGCTCGTCAAGCTCCAGCCTCAGTCCGTCAAGTTCCTCGAAGTTAGTGACCCGAGGGCGGTACTCGAGAACGCCTTCCGCAACTTCGCCGCCGTCACGAAGGGCGACATCTTCGCCTTCGAGTACAACGGCGAGATATACGAGATGGCCGTGCTGGACGTCAAGCCCGAGACCCCCAAAATGGGCGTCAGCATGATTGAGACGGACGTCAGCGTCGACTTTGCGCCTCCGGTAGGCTACGTCGAGCCTTCCGTGCAGAAGCCGACCTCCAGAGCGGGCAGCGGTACTTCGACTCCGCGTAGTGTGCGGGGTGGTGGGCTGCCGGCCGGCGGTCTCCTTCATAGTCAGGGAACCATGGCGCAGGCGATCAACTACGACGCCATTGCCCCGGGAGCTGTCAACGCCGCGGCTGCGGCGGGTCACTTCTTTGGCGAGGGTAACCGCCTAGCGCCCTCGAAGAAGAGCAGTAAGACAGCCACGCCGACAAATAAACCCGCTACGCCTGTGCCGACGGAGACATTGGCTGCTATTGCTGCAAGGCGCCGGAATGGACCAATGCCGCTTCGCCTGGGACCGAACAGGCTGTTCTTCGGATACGAGATCACACCTGTCAAGACAGCCGCTGACAAGGAGGCCGAGCTACAGGCCGCTAAGCAGCCGCATTTTGCCGGTCAGGGACAGACGCTGCGTGGCGGAGTGAAGAAGGAGGGTGCTGGCGACAAAGATAAGGGAAAGGCACCGGAGAGTAAGAAGCCAGCGGAGGCACCCAATGGTCGCAGGCTGGATGGGCGTGCGGTTTGAGACTGGCTGGGATGACGAGAGAATGCGATAGATAGATGAACGATGCATGGTTTCGGCGTTCAAGGGAGGCTATGGCTAAGGAGTCACACTTGGGAACGTAGATTCTGCACTGCTACATGCTTAATGGGATAGCATTGATAATTTTTTGGTGGACGAGCTCTACCCCTTCTCTAGACTTGCTTGCGCCATGCCATTGTACGTAACCCGTGCAGAATAACACCACAGAAAGACGTACGTACGTAACCTCCTCTTCTATGCAGGAATATCACCTTCAGAAATCGAAAACAAACAGCTGATCTGTGTAGGGTATATAGAAACCAATCGCAAACGCCCCAGCCTTGTACCTCCTTTCCCACCTACAGCTTTTTGGGAAGTAGCATTGATGGGAGCTCGAGCCAACCTAGTCGTCGGTAAGATCAATAGTCTCTGGCTCCTTGTGTTTTCGTGGCATCTTCACAGGGCGCGGTGAACCATTTGCATCCTCGCCGGTAAGGTCAAACATTTCGCCGAATTCTCGCTTGATCAGGGGCTTCTTCTCCTTCTGGGGATAGGTTAGCACCTCCTTGAACGAGCACAGTTGCATAGCTGGAAGGAGTACCTTTATCTCTGCGAGCCTCTCTTCTGCAAGCCGCTGGACTTCCTCCTGGCTGAGACCTGCGATGCCTCTGGCTGCCGGATCGGGGCTCGGCGTTCGGGGCACGATCATCTCACTGCGGAGGCCGTCTGGTAAAATTAGTCTTGCAGTTCTCCATGTTGGATTAGCGGAGTTACCTACCTTTGGAACGGTACTTGAACTCGAAGATGACATATGGCTTCCCATACAGTTTCTCGATATTGTACCAAGCTTGCTTACCGACCACGGTAGGAGTAGAGAGACTAACCGAGTTGTCATCAGCATTGATCCTACTTTTATTAGTAACAGGCTACTCACGTGGTACCATGCGAGATTGCTCTGCCTTTCAGGGCCTTCTCAGCGATGGACATATCCGTCTTTTTGGGGGCCTGCTCTACCGGATCTGTTAGACCCTTGTTAAGAGATCGCCATACTTCGACACGGATTGAGCCCAGGCCAGCTGCTCGTTCCGTGTCTCGCTTTGCCGCTTTGGCATCATCTCTATCGACTGTACAGACAAATCAGCACACCGGGTCCACCTAGCTGACGGGGGTGAACCAAATTTATCACCTATTTTCATTGCATCGAACTTGAACTTGCTGAGGATCTCATGCGACGCTCCGCGAGGTCGAGAAGTGACGCCGTCGACGATCAGGGAGTACCGCGTGTCGTGGTCACATGGCCTCTTGAATCTTGCTGCGCGGTGCTTGCCATCTGCACAGACTTGGAACGACAGCAAGTGGTCTTTGTGTGTGGAAAGCCAGCTGTGCTGCGGCAAGGTCATGCACACTACAGCGTACTCTTTGTCGTCTTTTGACTCGATGTACTTGCTGACCACCGGGGTGTCGGGATATTTGACGTCGGGAGATGGATCGGGGTCTGCGTATTCGACCGCAGCCGCGCCATCAACACGGACGTAGGCGGAGATCCCTAAGCTGTCGATGACAGCCATTTTGATGTGTGATCTCTGCAACCAAGCTGCGTAGATGATGGTAAGACGAGGGGAAGGGCGGAGAAATTGTTAGGCGGTACACCACAAATGACTGTGCATCTGCATTTCCAGGCGGTCTGAAATGAAAAGTCGTTCTTGTTAGGCAAATTACGAGGCGTACCAAGGGAGCTTGTAATCGTGAGAACGGAAGGCGCGTTCTGAGGGAAAGCAAACGGCAAAAGTGAACGAGCTTTCAGGTTAAGGTACTTTGCGAGAACCGTTTGTGCCTTAACTTTCAAGAGCAACCTGGAAACTGGCATATATCAGATGGTGGTAGCTACCTATGTACATTCGGAGAGAATGGTCAAACTTTGGTTGCTCGAAGTGAAAGCTGATTGAGTTGCGAGTGAAATCGCTCAGTTGAAGTCGTGCTTGGCCCATGCTTTCCGCGCTTCCCTGCCATACGTGCCATGGAATATATCAACGCCTTCTTTGAAGCTACTCATGCGCAGAATAAATATGCCTGTGGCTTGATTGAAATTGCCTTGCTCGCCATAACTACCTATACTTTGCCGGTAACTTCATTTGTTTGCCTTGCCCAAGGGCGTAAGATCCGATCAACTAGGTGCCTCCCTGCGTGACAAACGTTCTCTTGGGTGCATACCCGTTGTCCCAGTACGTAGTAACGGATATACTGGTTGGCTAATCGAAATAACGGTTGTTCTCCAGGCGATTTTACCACTAGGAAGTCGAGCTGCAGAGGAGAGACGAAGGGTAGTAGCAAAAGGCACCGTAAGGTACCAGCTGCAGCCTTCACCCCCGTGATGTCGTTCAAGTAAACAAGGTTCAGATTGCAAGGTTGAGAAGGATCCACTTTGGCCTGGATCGCTCCTTTCCTCCAGAGAGGGCTCACTCACCCTTATCGGTTATCGCTCCCACGTGACCAGAAATTTTGCGGCGTGGCCCGTGCTCAGCCTCGACCGCACCATTCCAACCCTTACCGAATATTTTCACGCACCAGATATCTCCAGCTTCTTGACCTCGTCAGCCCGTCAACAACCACCTTGACTACTAACCACCACAGTTACAGTCAAGATGTCTCACCGCAAGTAAGTTGAAGTGTTCCGTTCCATCTCTGTGACAGCAGTTGTGCTAACTTCTTTCCAGGTTCGAGGCTCCTCGGTATGTCTCCCATAACCTTGACTTCGTGATGCCCGCCTCCAGAACATACAAGACTAACGATTATGCGTGTTTAGCCATGGTTCGCTCGCGTACCGTATGTGCCCCTCCTCTCTCCAATGTTGTAGTTGTTGATTTGCTAACATTGTCTCCTACAGTCCCCCGCAAGGTTCGTTTACACCGTTTCCGAAGCCGTCACGATCGAGACTAACCCCTTCGAACAGCGGGCGTCGCGCTCCAGAGGCAAGGTGAAGTCCTTCCCCAAGGACGACCCCAAGAAGCCCGTCCACCTGACGGCCGCTCTCGGCTACAAGGCTGGCATGACCACCATCGTCCGCGATTCCAACTTGCAAGGATCCAAGCAGAACAAGAAGGAGGTTGTTGAGGCTGTCAGCATAATTGACACCCCTCCAGTACGTACAACGCAGCCCGCTTGGTTACTGTACCAATGGCTAACATCTTTCACAGATGATCGTTGTTGGTCTGGTCGGTTACATCGAAACCCCCCGTGGCCTGCGATCCCTTACCACCGTGTGGGCTGAGCACTTGAGCGACGAGGTCAAGCGCCGCTTTTACAAGAACTGGTACAAGAGCAAGAAGAAGGCTTTCACCCGGTATGCCAAGAAGCACTCCGAGAACAGCGGTGCCTCCATCACCCGCGAGCTCGAGCGCATCAAGAAGTACTGCACCGTCGTCCGTGTCCTCGCCCACACCCAGGTCCGCAAGACGCCGCTCAAGCAGAAGAAGGCGCACCTGATGGAGATCCAGATCAACGGTGGCTCCGTCGCCGACAAGGTTGAGTTCGGTTACGGCCTCTTCGAGAAGCCCGTCTCGATCGACAGCATCTTCGAGCAGGACGAGATGATCGACGTCATCGCCGTTACCAAGGGTCACGGATACAGCGGTGTTACCGCCCGTTGGGGCACCAAGAAGCTGCCGCGCAAGACTCACAAGGGTCTCCGCAAGGTTGCTTGTATCGGTGCCTGGCATCCGTCCCACGTCCAGTGGACCGTTGCCCGTGCTGGTCAGATGGGTTACCACCACCGTACTTCCGTCAACCACAAGATCTACCGCGTCGGAAAGGGTGACGCTGAGGACAACGCCGCCACTGAGGTCGATGTCACCAAGAAGCAGATCACTCCGTATGTCCAACCTAAATCTCTGAGACCTGAATTTACACTAACAAATGTGCAGCATGGGTGGCTTCGTCCGCTACGGTGAGATCAACAACGACTTCATCATGGTCAAGGGTTCGATTCCTGGTGTCAAGAAGAGGATCATGACTCTCCGCAAGTCTATGTTCGTCCACACCTCCCGCCGGGCTCTGGAGAAGATTGAGCTCAAGTGGATCGACACCTCGTCCGAGTTCGGTCACGGTGCTTTCCAGACTCCTGCGGAGAAGAAGCAGTTCCAGGGTACTCTCAAGAAGGATCTTGCTACCAGCTCGTAAAGAGTGTAGGCTCGGTTCTTTCTTGTTGTCTTTGCAGTTGCACGGAGTCAGGGGGTCTCTTTTCATTTGCTAGTAAATTGGCCGGTTGGGATGGTATGGAATGTAGTATTCCCGGCTTTCGGAAAAGCTGAACGGACCAAAATGAATGAATTAAGATCACCCTGAGTACCTTATCGCCTTGTATGAATTGAATTGCTGCTGTGAATAATGACATACTCCACATAATGACGAGTGGGTACCTTGGGCGTTGGAGTTTCACCACAAGCTCTTTGGAAGCCATGCGAGCTCCAACAGACTTGCGTCATTGTAGACACCGAAACTGAGCCCAGCCTTTTTGTTCCAGTAGCCAACAATCCATGTTTATCGTGAAGCACACCTCTATCGTAAAGAAACCAATTACACGAATTATTGCCGTTTCTCCACTGCCATCTCTCTACCTGCGACCTCATCCCACTCGCTGTCGAAGACGCCAACCATCGAGCAACACCAGCCAATTCAGTACTATCCCGCCCCTCACTATGGCGTCAGACGAAGAATACATGAGCTTCCTAGACAAGGCAAACGAGGACCCGAGCAAGGGCGTGGCAAAGCCACAGTCGCAAGGGCTGGCAAAAATACAGTTCAAGACCACAGACCAGGGCGTCGAGATCCCAGCAGCGCTGAAGGAGGTCACCAAGGATGCGTTCTACGTCAGCGACGCGGACGAGCCATTTGTGCCTGTCGCGCTGAGTTGGGATGAGGCTGGAAAGGGTCTACCGGACGAAGGTGAGTTGCAGCATTCCGATTCGCGTCTTGACAGATCCGAGAGCTCTTGCTAATGTTATTCTTGTGCCTACGACAGAGGAGATCGCGAAGCTCATCAACCACCCTGATCCGGCGAACGCAGAGGTCGAGATCTTGGACCCGGTTGATTGGGATACGCAGGGACAATACAAGGACATCATCGATGCGGTCACGAAAGCGGGCAAGGGGAACGACGTCCGGGTCTATAAGATATCCAAGGGCGGTGTTCGGGTTGAATATTGGGTGGTCACGACGGAAGGGAAGGGCAAGAATGCGAAGTTGGTGGGCGTCAAGGCTCTGGCTGTTGAGAGCTGAGCTCTGTTTTTGGGATTGAATAAGGTCGTCTGTTCACGGAATACCCAGGTTTTTACTTTTTGAAAAGCATACCAAGTCGCATGGCTCTGTCTACATGCATATGGAATCATCATACAAAATGCCTTCCTCTCTTTGTCCTGAACCCCACCTACCAGTGGGAGCGCAATGCTGCCCCGCAGTCATAAAGTTGTTCGATACCTTATTGACCCTGAAGAGCGCTAAAATTTCGGTCAAGTGCGCTCGCTAGGCCGGTTTCGCCGCCTTCGGAACCTCACTGTCGGAGCGCCACATCTGGCAGTGCGGTCGCATCGAAATCTTTGATGAGAGTGAGATGAGTGAGTCAGTCAAGCCGGTGATATAGATACATCCACAAGCCACAATACGCCGAAATGGCAAGCTTTCTCACTCCAGAAGACATCAAGATGGCTGGGCCGGTAGATATGATCCCAATTGACTCATATTGAAATCATAGGGTACTGACATGCTCCCAGGACCTCATCCTCCCAGCGCTGGACACAGTCAAAGACCTGCTGTCCAAGCCACAAAAAGAAGGATCCAAGAAGCCAAATCTGGTCCCTCTATACGGCCAGATATCCTCAGACCTCATCACCCCCTCAGCAGCCTACCTCAAAGTCTCAGCCCACTCCAAGTCACCCTACTCATTTCTCTTCGAGTCCGCCGCCACAGAAAAAGTAGGCCGGTACAGCTTCGTCGGCGCCGGCCCCCGCAAAGTCCTGCAGACCGGCCCGGGCTACGGCGACGAGGCCGACCCCCTACCCGCCCTCGAGAAGGAGTTAGCAGAGTACGTCGTCGCGGACCTGCCGGAGCTCCAACTCCCGCCCCTGACGGGCGGAGCGATCGGCTATGTGGGCTACGACTGCGTGCAGTACTTCGAGCCCAAGACCGCCCGCCCGCTAAAGGACGTGCTCAAGGTCCCGGAGTCGCTCTTCATGCTCTTCGACACCATTGTGGCCTTCGACCGGTTCTTTGGCGTGATCAAGGTCATAACGTACCTTCGCATCCCGGAGGACCCTACCGACGCCAAGTCGATAGAAGCAGAGTACTCCCGCGCCAGCGCCCTCATCTCGGAACTGATCGACGTCCTCAACGCACCCGATATCCCGCTCCCGCCACAAAAACCAGTGACGCTAGGAAAGGAGTACACCTCCAACATCGGCCAGGCGGGCTATGAAGCGCACGTCACGACGCTGAAGAAACACATCGTGTCCGGCGACATCATCCAGGCCGTGCCCTCGCAGCGCCTCGCGAGACCGACGGACCTGCACCCCTTCAACATCTACCGGCACCTGCGCACCGTCAACCCTAGCCCGTACCTATTCTACATCGACTGCGAGAACTTCCAGATCGTCGGTGCCAGCCCGGAGCTGCTCGTCAAGGAGGAGAACGGCCGTATCATCACGCACCCCATCGCCGGCACCGTTAAGCGCGGCAAGACGGCCGAGGAGGACGCCCGGCTGGCTGAGGAGCTGAGCTCGTCGCTCAAGGACCGGGCCGAGCACGTCATGCTCGTTGATCTGGCGCGCAACGACATCACGCGCGTCTGCGACCCGCTCGAGACCAGGGTCGACCGGCTGATGGTCGTCGAGAAGTTCAGCCACGTGCAGCACCTCGTCAGCCAGGTCAGCAGCGTGCTGCGGCCCGAGTGCACGCGGTTCGACGCCTTTCGGTCCATCTTCCCCGCCGGCACGACGAGCGGCGCGCCCAAGGTCAAGGCGATGGAGCTGATTGGCGAGCTGGAGGGGGAGAAGAGAGGGATATATGCCGGCGCGGTGGGGTATTTTGGGTACGGGAGCGTGGATGCCGAGGGGAAGGAGAGGGAGGGGGCGATGGATACTTGTATTGCGCTGCGGACGATGCTTTATAAGGATGGGGTTGTTTATTTGCAGGCTGGTAAGTGAAGGCTGTGGGTGTGTTGACTGGAGGTGTTGCTAACAATGATTACAGGTGGCGGTATCGTCTATGACTCGGATGAGTACGATGAGTATATTGAGACGATCAACAAGTTGGGGGCTAATATGCAGTGTATTGTCTCGGCGGAGAAGCTGTATGCACGGAGACAGAACCAGGGAGGTAGCTAGCGGAACGCTGAGGATAGAAATGGGTTGACAACGCCCTTTGAAGTCTGGATGATCATTGTGCCGGTCGACACCTGCTTCGAAGAGTGGGTGAAAATCCTGGACGTTGCTCATGCTACCTCACGGTGCGGCGACCTCTGCCTGATGCGCTCCTTCTCGTCGAGCTCATACTGTATGCCCGACAGATCACCCGCCGGCTTCTCATTCTGCAGTCCATTGTACTTCTCATACCGCAGCGTAGTCAGGTCAAGTCCGTAGAACGCCCGCACCTGTCGAGACCGAGTCAGCCAGACACATCAACGGCAAGGGCCAAGGACTCACACTGATGCCGTAGCCGTCGCCGCCAAATCTGGGCTTAGTAGCCTCGCGGAAGTCGATGCCGAGACTGGTGCCGCACTGGGAGCAGAACAGCTGGTCCTTCGTCTTGGTGTTGAAGCGGTAGACGGAGCAGCGGGAGAGCGAGTCGCCGTGCCATTTGACGTCTTGACGGTCGGGGTCTATAACGTGTCAGCCTCTGGTTTGGGTGTATGCATCCAGTTCCAGTCCTCTTGTGATGTATTTGATGGCTTACAAACGAGCAGATAGCCTGACTTGGTACACATGGAGCACCCGCAGTCCAACACCTCATACTCTGGTAGCGGTGGGCTCAGCTTGACCGAGAACTTGATATATCCGCAGTGGCATCCTGCCTCGTACGTGCCATACTTCTTCTCTTCCTCGGCCATTGTGTTGTTGGACAACTTCTCTTCACCTGAGTTGATGGATTAATACGTATTGGTGTAGAGGTAAGGTACTCAAGGATGGCGTACAAAGGTGGAGGGGCAAGTAAGTAGGGCACCGTATATATCTCCCGGATTGCGCCATAGAAAATGAGTAAATAACGACGGTTTATGCTTATATAGTCAGCCCAAAGACCGACGCCTCTCGGAGGCAGGCTGTGGATACATGTATGCATCCAGCCTGCAAGTCCTGATCAGGAAGCTGGTTTGCTCTTGGATGCGGACTGTCTCCATAACAGTCATAATAAGCGAACCCTTGAGAATAGCAGCTGCGTATTAAAAACAGTAGTATTATTATAAAAAAAAGTATATGGACGGCGAAGTCAAAGCATAGCCAATTCTGCCCAGCGCAAGTCGCATCATAGCGAACGTAGAGACCGGGCCCGATGCGTTAAACGAGACGCCGTACTCCAGACATGTATGCATCAGACCAGTGCAGTCATTCAACCCACACACATCCTCTCTACCACCGGATATCTCCAGTAAAAGACCCAGGAATCAAATCACACCTGCGACACTTTTCCGACCAGTTCAGACTCCGTTTCCATGAGCAGCCTCGTCCCTGACCGGCACACTACCCCCAGCCGCAATCTCACCGTCTGTCTCCTTTTCTAACTCCAGCGTCTCCTCGTGGTGTTGAGTCGGTGGCGCCGTCGGAGCGTATGCGCTCCTCTTGCGGATGCGGTGGCCGTAGAGGTAGAAGACGACCGGGATGGGCACGAGCGCGGCGGCAACGCAGCCGAGCAGCGTGGACGCCCATTGGATGCCCATGCCGTTAAACATGTACGTCGAGAAGAGCGGGAAGCCGGCTCCGGCCAGGGACCGGAGCAGCGTGTTGCCTGCGATGGCGGACGCAGCACTGGGTTGGGTTAGTAATCTGCGTGTAAGATCAGGTGAAAAGAGGTCATGGGCGTAAACTTACAACATGAGATAAGCATCCACGAGGTAGTTGAGCGCCTGTAAAAAGATGGACATCAGGCCGAACCCAGTCAGAATACCCGAGGCAGTGGGCACGATCCAGTGGATATCAGCCCGGTATCCGGACCATCCGAACCAGAAAATACCGCCGGTGAAAGCCACTCCGCCCGCGATAACGCTGGGAAGACGCCACTCCGGAATAGGAACTCCGTTGTTGGCGGCCAGCTTGCGCATGTACCACGGCTGCTGCAGCAACACCGTCAGGCCGGCAATCAGTTGGCCCAGGATCATGCCGAAGAAGGTCAGCCCGGAAACGCCGGCACCCATGTGATGTACACCCTGGAAGACGAAGGGATAGGCCGTCAGGAAGAGGTAGAGAATGCCGTAGATGAAAGCCATGTAAATGGACAGGAGGGTGACGATGGGCTCGAAGAGCAGCAGCCGAATGGGCCGAGAGAAGTTCTTGTTGACCAGCTCGCGGAAGTCGACCTCGATTTCCTCCTGCTTGGCGTGGATTCCCCAGTTCAGCGTCCGGCGGCGAAGCTCCGAGGCCTTCTCCACGAGGATGACCGGAGGGTACGTCTCGCTCATGAAGATGAAGTCCAGGCCGAAGGCAAGGAAGCCCATGAAGGAGACGATGTACTCGGTCCAGCGCCAGCCAAGATACGACTCAATGATGAAGCCGCCGATAAAGGGGGCGAGCAGAGGACCTGTAAAGACAGCCATAGAGAAGAGGGTGATAGCAATGCCTCGCGTGCGGTTGTCGAACATGTCTGAGAACACGGCGGCGACGACGGCGAGCGGACAGGCACCGAAAAATCCACCGAAGAACCGGCATATCAGGATCGTCTGCAGGTCCTTGGCGGTCGCCGTGGCAATGCTGAAGATTGAAAATCCAAACGTGGCAATCACCAGGGGTAAGCGACGTCCCTTTAGTTCAGAAAGAGGAGCCCATAGTGTTGGGCCGAAGGCAAAGCCGAGGACGTAGAGGGAGACACCTAGAAGGCCGACTTCAGAGGAGACACCGTAGTCGGCGCCAACAACACGTGTTGCTGCTGAGAAGATACTGGATCCAAAGGCGGACACCATGGTGGTGTAGCCCAAGATACCTGCCGTAAGAAGCCTATTTTCCGTGTTAGTCACAGAGCGCTTATAGCAGAGCGAAACGGGATCCTCACTTCTTAGGCAGCGGCCAGTTCTGAGCATGCATCGGATCGCTGGGTCCGTCAAACTCGACAACGTAGTCCTCCTGATCGGGGAGAAGCGGCGGATACGGCTTGCCAGCGCCGAACGCGGGCAGAGGTTTCCTAGATCGCCTACTCGTTGCGGTCCGACCGACCGTTCCGCTGTGCTGACTCCGTGCAGTCTGTATCCGGCTGATCTCGGTGGGGTGTCTCTCGAGGTCGCGCTGGGTCGAGACCCTGCTCATGCCCAGGGGCCGGCTCCTTGCTCCGGATACACGGCCGGACGAGGATGCGGTCGTGACAGAAGAAGTGCTAATTACTCTCTCGATCTCATCGCTGCGCCGGGGTGCACCGAACCTCTGTGGTGAGGCGCTGCGCTCTGCCTCGATAAGCTCGCGGTCGACCTCGTCGAGGCGTGGACTTGTGTCCGCCATGGCGGTCGGTGATTACGTCCAGAGGCAAAGAAAAAGAAAGTTAAGGGTGGTGGGCGGTATGGGATGAATCTGATGGATGAGACGAAGATAGATTTCCGTCAAAACAACAGACGACACCCGAACGAAGGACGAACAAAGTGTGGTCAAAGTATACGGAATGGAATGAAATGAACGGAGGAGGGTCTGGTAAAATATGGTGACGAACGTTCTGCCCCCCTATAAGAAGAAAAATAAACCCGGTAGGGCACTTCGATCTTGATCAGTGGATCTCGCAGATACCTTAGCTTGCCTGCTAGCCCCGGGCCGATCAGTGAGATGAACGGTTTTGTGCAGACCTCGGGCTTCGGCGCCGGCGCGTTCGCCCTTTCAACTCGCCGCTTCGACTGATTAATACGGTACCCGTAAGGGGATCTGTTTCCATGGATCCGTCAATGCTTAAAAGATGGATACTATCAAACTGCTTATGACAAGAGCCTTAGACTTTCTTAGACTTTTCTAGTCATGCACGTGGTGCCCGTGGGGGCGGACAGCGCCCAGCTTTTCAATCGATTCAAGTCCGTGACATTGTCGCCCCAATTGACCAGTGCACATTCCCCGATCATCCCACCTTTGACGATTCGTGCTGGTACGCTGAAGTAATGCCCTGCTGCGGCTAGACGCAGCAGATAGGATTCACCATGCACGTAGTCAGCCCATACGGGCGCGCCTTTCTATCTATTCCATGATCCATCATGTCGTTGGCTGTTGTTGTCGCTAAGCTTTTGGTAACTGACTCAGCGACTGTGTTGACCTCCATGCGGGGAGTGATTGGGGGAAAGACACTTGGAATGGCTTGTTGGGATCGATACCTGACTTGCCGTGGTCAGAGGGTCGCGAACCGAGGGGTCTAGTCGCTTCTCCTCTCATTCCATTCCACGGCATTCTTGGTTTCGTCACGACTTCCATTCAATCGCCATGCAATTGGACTTGGCCTTCCTGCCGCCGTTTGTTTGGCACAACTGGCACAGTACACATCGTACAAGAGCGAACCTCGGCTTCGATTGCTTCCGTCATTGTGCAGTCGAGTAAGAGGACGTGGCTACGTCATACTCGCGACGTGGGAAAACTTTTCTTCTCTTTCGGCTGAGCCCGACGGACTTAAGCCAGAGTGCAACCACACAACTCCGGCGCTCGTTAAATGTTAAGGCGCCGAGCCGCCGGTCTTGAAATGCCCAAAAGTGGGGTTAGAGGCACCCAAACAGCCAAAGTGGGTAAGGCTCAAGAAAAAGAAGCTGAGGGCTAGTGCCTGACAAATATAATGCCGTGCATTGCCGGTCCTGCCGCGGCGCACCCGAGTGACCAGACCGGCTGGCGGGTCCCATCTCCACCTGCCGCGGATTGCTCAGCCCTTGCTCATTGCTCAAGCATTTGCCAAGACCATATATATCCACTGCGTCTATCCACCATGGAGCCATTGTCAGCCATGTCAGGACACTGTCAATGCACGCCCCACCGCTCATCTTCCAGAAGGCTCGCTGCTTCTTCGAGGCTCAGACCCGTCGTTTCGGGATAACACCTCCAGACGAGGCCATACCCGACTGTGCAGACGAGAGCGTACAACGCAAACGTCCACGGCGGCGTCAACACGTCCATCAGGGGCAGGAAGGTCAGGCCAACGACAAAGTTGGCTCCCCAGTTTGTCGCCGTCGCGATTCCGCTGCCCGTAGAGCGGACGCTCAGCGAGAACAGCTCGCTCTGCATCCACGGCACGTTGCCCAGGCCAAGCGCGTACGCCGCCACGTAGAGCATGATGCTGAAGAGGATGATGAGTGCGGCGTGCTGCTCGGATGGTGCCGTTTGTGCAGCACCATTGTAGTCCGTCGGAAGCTTCACGAACTCGAATCCGTAAGCTGAGAGGAGGAGACCGACAACCATGAACGGTATCGAGTAGAGTAAGATTCGTCGTCGGCCAATGGTATCGACCAGAAGCAACGCGGCGACCGTAAAGACGAAGTTGGTAATAGCGACAACCAGAGACGTAAGCGTAGGGATGCTGAAGCCCAAGAGCGTAAAGATGGTCGACGAATAGTACATCAGGCAGTTGAAACCGCACAGCTGCTGCAGGCCCTGCAGCAGACAGGCGATGGCCAGCGCGCGGCGATTTCTCTTGACCGTAAACAGCTCCTCCAACGGGCCAACCCAGCCAAGCAGTCCGCCAGCCTGGCGACGACCACTCAACCTCCTCGTCTCCTCCTCCTCCCGGACCTCGATCTCAATACTCTTCAGCGTAGCCTCGACCTCCTTGGCAGCATCAGCATCACCCCCAGCCACGCTCCGTATAACCTTTCTCGCCTGATCGCGATAGCCAGATTTGACCAGCCACCGCGGCGTCTCGGGCATGAACAGAACAAGCACGCTCTGCACCGCAGCCGGCAGCGCACCGAGCCCAACCATCCACCGCCACCCCGTCTTTCTAGACCCGTACTCGGCAAATACGAATCCCACAATATACGCAATGACCTGCCCCAGCGTGATAAACAGTATATTCACCGTCACCAGCCGTCCCCTGTACGCCGCGGGCGCCAGCTCCGCAATGTAAAGCGGGATAACGAAACTCGCCGCCCCAACCGCTGCTCCGACTATCGCGCGTCCGGCTACCATCACCCACACCGTGGCGCCGCAAGCCTGCAGCACCGCGCCCGCGACGAAGAGTCCATCTGCCAGGAGGATGACGCGCTTCCGGCCAAACACGTCGGCGATGTGCGACGAGAACGGCGAGATGAGCAGCGCGAAGAGGGCGGTGGAGGAGGTGATTATGGACTTGTCGAGGGAGGTCAGGGGCCGGTCGGAGAGGGACGAGTCGATTGAGACGAGGGTCGCGCTTATGACGCCCGTGTCGTAGCCGAACAGGAGGCCTGAGATGCCGGCGGAGAGGGTGAGGAGGTAGACGAAGAGGCTCGGCGCGGCGGAGGATTTAGGCGCGCGAGGTGCGGCGGAGCGCTCATCTTCGGACCTAAGATGGACATCCCGGTCCCCGTGGGGTATTAGGGGTTCTTGTTGTTGGCTGTCCATGGTTCGCCCTCAACGTGAGTCGTTACGGAATTGTGATGGAGATCGGATGTGTTGGCGGTTATGTATCTTGTACTCCGAGGGTTCGGGTTGCACGGGCCATTGCGGTGATGTGCGGTGATATCCGGCGATGTGGGCCTGGAAGGTCCCGGTGCCGCGGGACACGGGGTCGGGGTTCCCAAAAGCCACCGCGGACATCATCAACGCAGTCACGAGAGATGAAGAACCGTGGCTCTCGACTACACGTAGAGTACCCATATGCTGTGAGAGAGAGCTCTCTACCTTGTCTAGCACAATCATGTTTTCTCACACTTTGCTCGCATACATGGGCACATTGAATCTCACCAGTCTCAACTTTGACGTCTGACTTTTTGTCCCAACATATGTGGCGCACTATAGTGCGAATTTGTTTCCTGCAGTGGTAAGGAAGAGCTCTTGTTCAGGGCACTTACAGAGTACTTCGTATATACGCAGAAAAATGAAGACCTCGAATGCGCCAAGAGGTACCTTATTCACCAGCTTCAAGACGGCGTTTTCGGGCTATGGAGAGGGTTAGGGTTTTCCGAATCGACCATGCCGGTGCCGGCCCCACCCGCCCTGAAAGGGGCTGTCAGGGACGGCGTGAAACATGCCAGGGGTCGCAAGCGCTTGGATCACATGTTTCACAGACCTTCAGGGAGAGCTTCACTTCGTTGTCGTTTCTGGACACCCCACGTTGGGAACTCTTAATCCTCCGGTCTTTCTTGTCATTGCTTCATTCTCTCATTCCTATATATTGTAACGAGCACGGCGTCCTGGCGTAACGGTATCAAGCTTCGACCAAGCAGACGATCAAATATCCAGACTGCATCTCGACAGCATCCTCCTCCCTCCGGCATCCTGTCTCGTCCAAACTCGCCAACATGGCGACCACATTCACCCGACCGCCGCAGCGCGATACCTGGTTCGCTCCAGTCACGATCGATATGGTTGTCAAAGTAGCGAGGACAAGCTTCTTCCATCCATTCATCGCGTGGATCATCCCCCTCTGCTTCCGCGCGCAGAACATGATGTGGGATGCGCCCCCGATGCTGGTGTCCATAGCCTGGGCCGCGTTTATATCCGTCTGCTGGATAGTCGGAGCCATAAACCAGCGGCTCGCCTTTGGTCTGCCGCGGGAAGTCGACCTGAGCGAGGAGGTCATCGTTATCACCGGCGGCGCGAGCGGGCTCGGCATGCTGGTGGCCGAGGTCTACGGTATGCGCGGCGCGAGCGTCGCCGTCTTGGACACGAGGGAGATGGAGAATGGCGAGTCGCGCGGGGTTACATACTACAAGTGCGACGTCTCGGATAAGGAGCAGGTTGCCCGTGTCGCTGGCGAGATTGAGAGAGATGTAAGCCCCCCCTTGCCATAACAGGTAGCTAGA
Organism: Coniochaeta ligniaria NRRL 30616; assembly: GCA_001879275.1. Taxonomy (NCBI): domain Eukaryota; kingdom Fungi; phylum Ascomycota; class Sordariomycetes; order Coniochaetales; family Coniochaetaceae; genus Coniochaeta; species Coniochaeta ligniaria. The sequence goes on along the minus strand of KV875099.1, from coordinate 861,642 downwards.
ACCCTACTGACATGAGCCACCAGCTCGGCCCCCCAACAGTCCTAATTAACAACGCCGCCATCGTGGTCGGCAAGCGCCTGCTGGACATGTCCGTTTCCGAAGTCGAGCGGAGCCTATCTACAAACCTCCTCGGCCACTTCTACACCCTCAAGACCTTCCTACCATACCTCACGCGGTCCGAGCGCGGCGGCACCATTGTCACCCTGTCCAGCGTCATAGGCCACACGGGCGCAGCCCAACTCTCCGACTACGCGGCCGCCAAGGCCGGCGTCACGGCGCTGCACAAGTCGCTGGCGGCCGAGCTGCGCGTCTCCCACCCGGAGATCAGGATGGTCCTCGTCACGCCGGGGCAGGTCAGCACGCCGCTTTTCTACGGGGTGCAGACGCCCAACGCGTTTCTGGCGCCGGTGGTGGAGCCGGTCGATGTGGCCAAGGAGATCATTGCTGCGATCGATAACGGGTATAGCACTAGCATCGCGATGCCGCTTTATGCGCGGTGGATCGACTGGTTTAATGTGCTGCCTATCGGGGTGCAGGCCATCGCCCGGAGGGTGGCGGGTGTGGATGATGGCATGAAGACATTTATAGGGAGGAAGGGGGTGCAGAGTGAGAAGAATGGGGTCTTGATAGAGCCGTTTTGAGGGCTGTGGCGCTGGCGCCTGGCTGATGATAATAGGGATGGGTGTACGAGTGTAGCATGTAAATAGAGGATATCCAAAGGATTGGTGCGAGGTCTGAGTCTATTACGCTATGGAGCTGGGATGATATTCTAGCATATGGCTTATATGAACTCTTCTATGAACCTGACGAGATTGACAACCCTTTACTGCCGATTAACAGGGTTGTCAGCTGAACTCAGCTTGACACCGTGCGGTCCGTTCAGCACGCTAAGCGGAAGATCTATCACTGCGTCCCTGCAGGGATCCGAGATTCAGATGGCTTACGATCGACCCTCGAGTTGAAGTCCCCCACGTACTCGAACAACAGGCCATATCTTCTCGATCACATGTGACAAAGTGTGAGATTGTGACGAGGAAACACGGAGGATCTGACAGCGAGCCGTAGAAGGATGATATCTAGCCATCGAAGTCTATGCATCTTGCTTGTGAGCACACCAGCATTAGGTCTGACTTCAGTCCAAAGTCCAGATATCTCCTGCTGGACGGCGCTTAAGGCCACCCGCTCATAGTTGAGCTCCTGAACCGTGCCTTAGGTGGAGGACGCTTGAAGCAGCCACAATCTGGGGACATTGCAAGGCGCATCTGACGTTGTAGGGGATGCATATGCGCGGAAAAGCCACGTTCGGGTGTAGGGGTCAAGGCGTTCACCGGTCAGACTTGAAAGACGAAGCAAAATCCCGTGTATGACGAGGCAGACAATTAATACCGTGCAAAAACCACGTTGCGGACTTGACATGCCACAGTACCAACACCGGCCAAAGGGCACGTTGGCCGAAATTCCCTCACCGTGAGATGTCTTTTCGCTCACCGTGGGTCAGCACCTTCCCGGCGTTCCCGCCGATCCTTCCCGGCAGTGTTCCATACTAACATCGGCAGTTTGCCTGCGGCCCGTATACTTTCCTTTCGCCTCCGGCCGCCTATGTATTGTTCGGCGGGTAGCACGAGCAGACGCAAGTCGGCGACATACCGTATACTGGGTGATCGACAGCATCGCAAATGACCTATCTGTCACAGAGTAGTGTAGCCTGCGAGGCAAACGAAGAACTTCGGTCCCGATCCGGCCCATTGCCTAGCCGCGTCGACGCGGGGGCGCCCGGTGGAGGTGAGACAAGGGACAAGCGACAAGCCCTCCCCCACGTCTTCTCAGCGGCTTCAGCCCCTCCATCACGCGCTTGCGAATTGATGCAGGCTCCCTCGACGACCGGGTGTCGCGTGCAAGGCTCCTTCAGTCTCGGGCGAGATCTGGGAATGTCGCTGCTGACGAAGGCTTAGCTGACAGTGGCGCCCTGTCATTGAGGATGAACAAAGTCGAGGCCTTTCGGATTGTCGCTTGAGATGAAAACTGTACTGTGTACAGGCAGCTTCATTGTAACATGAGATATGGTCAAGAGGCGACTTGCAAGTCCAGGACATGACGAAATCTCCCTCGTGTCGAAACTTCTCGACAGTCCTCGGTCACGCCTGCAATCCATCAGGATTCGAGCCTGGAAGTCTGAATATCAGAAGTCAAAATCCATCCCGCTCTGGTGGCGCCTGATGCCGTTCTCCAATCCCACGAAACCATGCGGCCGCGCATCCTCGTCCCAGCCAACACAGGCTGCAGTTTTCTTATCTCTGACCCCAGCACTGGCCAATTAAACCCCTGCGCTACCGACTGAAGGGTCCTAATCTAGTTGAGCAACCACAATTGTCCCCGACATTATCAGCATCTATCGAAGTGTCGCATGGATAAGCGGCGCAAGATCTGACAGCATGTGGTCCGCGTTCTTTTTGGTCTGCTTTTCCGGGATCTTGAAGTGCGGAGGGGCACGGGCTCGTGATATCCTGGTGTAACTTGTAGAAGTCTGGTCATGCTGATATCTCCTGCTGCTGCTGGCGGAGCTGGAACCTTTCCCTTTATCTCTCTCCTGCAGAAGTATTGCCCCAACTGTGTGGTTGTGCCGCGACTACCCCGATCATTATCTCGTGCCTTTGGGAATATGCGCCCATATTTGCAGGTAGGCTAGCCTAGCGGTCCTACTTGGAGCACCCAGATATCATATATACGCAACCTCAACCTTGCGGACCTTGCTAGCCGCACAGGGTGACTTAACACCGTCCCCGACGCCATCATAAAGAGAAGTAGTGCGCACTCGCTTCCACAAGACCTCACACAGCAGTAGGTCTTGGCTGGTGTACAAGGCATCATGTGGTGGGACTTGGACACCATCGAGGCAACTGTCACTCGACAGTTTGTCTGCAGCCACCTTCTCCCCGAGGAAATCGAAAGACTGGACCAGCCGCTGGGCTTCGGTGACGGCTTGACGGATGGAACATATTGGGAGTGGATAGACGAAAAGGCAAAACGGCTCTTCCTCATACTGGTTGACCTCGGCGTACCGGACCAAATATTCGGCGTCATCGACGACTCCTGGGATGACGAGGACCTCCCCATCGCCCGCGACCAGGTCGAGTGCCTCGCCTTGACCCCCGCAAAGGACGAGAAGTTCGAAAGGAGGTTTTATTACCGGCAGTTTTATTACCTGGTCAAACTCCTTCAGAAAGCCGAGCATGTCGACTACGAGGACTTCGAAGTAGTACCCCTGGATGTCGTCGACAGGAAACAGGGACTAGCCGTCAACCACTCAACCGACAAAGTCGTGTTACCGAATCATCCCGGCGTACAATTCTGCCGGCGGCGCATTCCACTCGGATCCGGACCCGGTTGCATAGGCTATGAAGACTTCCTGTACGAGGTCAACAGCATCCGGAATATCCAGAACGAACATCTGGTGTCGTACTTCGCATCGTACGTCCACCAGGGGTATGGCTATGTCCTGTTCACTCCAGTCAGCGACTTCGGTCTAAAGTCCTTCCTGGCCACGACACCGACCACCTTCAAGAGCCTGGAAAAGAAAACGAGGCGGGAGCTCGTCCTGAACTGGATCCACTGCTTAGTCGACACCATATGCTTCCTGCACAACCGAGGCCTCTCGCACGGCAATATCAAGCCATCGACAGTCCTCTTCACCAACGAGAACCACATCTTCTTCTCAGACTTCAGCCGGCTCAACGCCGAACTCTTGGCCAGCTTGTCGGACAAGACGTCGTTCGACAAGGAGTCGTACGACTATGCCGCACCCGAGCAGTGGTTCCGGCCGACCTCAAGCCAGACCAGACCCGTCTCGGGCCAGCTCAGCCCGATCCTCCGCAAGCCAACCCTGACCTCCCTCTCCGCATCCCCAGACAACACCACCTTCTCCATCAGCCGAAGCAACAGCGACTACAGCGCCAACAGCCCCGCAGCAATGATGCACGCGCCGACGCCACACCTCAACCCGCAAGCGGCCGACATCTTCTCCCTCGGCTGCGTCATCCTCGAGCTCCTCTCCTTCCTCATGAAGAAGCCCACCCGCAGCTTCGCCACCCACCGCGCAGCAAAGCACAAGAGCCCCGGCCGCGGCGGCGCGGTGCTCGACTCCTCCTTCCACAAGAACCTGGGGCAGGTCGAGTCGTGGATGACCTCGCTCGCCCGCGAGGCGGCCAAGAAGGGCCGCGACGACGCCCTCTTCCGCGGCGTGGCGCCGATGCTGCACGTCGTCGAGCGGATGCTGGCTCTGCATCCTTCGGAGCGCCCGGCCGCGCACGACGTGCAGACGCGCATGTACGAGATACTGCACGACGTCTGTGGCGTCGCGGAGCCGCACTGCGTGCATCAGTATGGCGGTTGGGATTTCGGCATCGGGAATCTGAAGCTGAGGGCTAAGCGCGAGGCAAGGGACGATAATGCCGAGGCGATGAGTATCGTTACGAGGCGGAGCAGTGGTGCGAGGAGCCCCGGTGGCCATATGAGGACGAATAGTGGAGGGAGTGCCAGGGGAAGTATTGTTGGTAGTATTGCTCAGAGCGTCGCGGGGAGCAGTAGCAGTGGTGGCTCGATACAGGAGCAACCTGCTGCGCCGCTCAGTCCGAGGCTCAAGCAGAGTGAGATTGGGAGCGGGCTGCAGGCTATTCAGAAGTTGAGGGTGAGGACGGATAGCTCTAGACAGTGGCAGCCGCCTGCTGTTGGTGTAGGGTATTGAGTTTGATTCGGGTGTTTCACAGGCCAAGGGTTCATGACATGCTCTTTGCAACTTGGGTCATGGCTAGGACAGGTTGGGATACTGAGCATGCAGGACAATCATGAGATGGATGACATGGTGTTGTTGGTTCCGGCGATATCTCATCCATGATTGACAAACTGGGAAATGGGACTTTGGGGTTAAATTCGACATATTTTCTCATTACGTATGTTGGAGGTATAGGTCTGGCGGTCATTTGCAGCTTGTCAGTATGTGTCTTAATGCAACATCTTACGAAAGGCAGACTGTCCAAATATCACAATATTTACGGTAAGCACTCTAACATTTTCATGATGGAAAAGAAACTCTCTGGCCACTCCTGTGAGCCTGTGACGCTGTCGTGATCAGGATGGAGGCATTGCGAACACCGCACGGGCCACACCAAAGGGCCACAGCAAAACCCGGGAAGGAGCGACAGGGGCCGGCCTACCTGCCTTCTTTCTCTCTTGCCAAATTTGTTTTCGGTACCAACTGCCCCATCGTTGGTTTGACTCATGTACGTCATTGACCAGGAAGTTTCGATTGCAACGTCCGCTTCATCTTACCTACCACTACCAGGTACCTGCCAGATCACATTTGCTCTGTTGTGGTCCATTGCATTACATCGCACTTGAACTCAGCAGCACGCCGTACTGCATTGGAAGCCAAGTTCCAGCTGCTGTGGCAACTGCTATGACCTGTCTGGGGCTGTACCTGGGTTGCTGAACTCTATTTGGCGGGCAGGCGAGGGATGGCCGTTGTTCAAGAAAGCTTCGACCAACAACACGGCAAGTGGACCGGGAATTCGAGACCAGCAGAGCTTGACAGGCGGCTGAATTCGGTTCGACGGAAAAGCCAAGTTTCTGCGGTGCTGCAATTCCCCGGATTCGTCTCAAGATCGACATCGTCTTTGTGGGACAAGGTTAATAAGATCTCGTGAAACGACTCACACGAAATGCAACGAGTGGCCGAGTGGGATGAAATTGAGGATTCTGCGCTGCCTGGAACAAGCCACCCGCTTTATCTCGAATCTCGATAACGTCGCCAACTTCTCCAATGTTGCCTCTTGACAGGGGGATGAGCTGGTCAATCTCTTTTACGTCGTCCAATCGACGTCGTGCAAGCCACACCCCATCGTCTGCAACACCCCTGCCCTTGCCCTTTCGGGCCTTCGCTCTATTTTAGCAGGGTACCACTGCATGGAACCTTTCACATTTTGCAGCCCGTCGTGTTAGCTGCATTGATGCACGGGGGGAGCTCTTCAAGTTTCCACCTGCCAAGAAGGCCAAGAGGTGCCCTTCACGAGCCAGGGGGAAAACAGGTAATCTGTCGCATCGAGAATATCTGAATTAATAGATCCATCTTGCTGCTCGCTGCCTCCCCCGCTACAATCTCGTCTTGTTGTTCCTTCTCTTTGACATGCCGTGCCATTGGTGACCGTTGGATACGCAAAAGGAAGGATCGTGAGAGCTACAGACGGGGCACAAGTCTCCAACATTCGCTAATCGAAGGTGGACAACTGCAAAAGACGAGATAAGGAGCTCGTTGTTTCCCTCGTTCGCATCGACGACCACCCCGGCCGACCAGAGGACCCGCGCCTACTTTCGCTCACAACTGGCGAAGAAAGCTTGATTCAGGAAAGGCAGAGCACCTCTTTACGTTATTGCTCCGCTTTCAACTTTCTCTCTGACCTCCGTTGACGACAATCGCTTTCTCGAGCTTGTTCTCAACCCTCGACAAACAAGCCTCTTCAAGTCGTTACCGCATCTTACGCCGTTCTTGGGTTCTTGGATACTCACAGAACATAAGCAACAACCTTTCTACTGCTCTAGCCTGTTTGCCTAGTTGTTGCCAATATGAGGCTTTCTTGGTTCTCCGCGGTAGCTGGCGCCGTGACGGCTAATGCCCTTCCTACCATCACCGCCACGGGGAACAAGTTCTTCACCAGCGAGGGGAAGCAGTTCTTCATGAAGGGTAAACTATCTCGAGTCGAACCCGTTGCGAGCTTATGTGCTAACCGTTAGACAGGTGTTGCCTACCAACTCACACCAGGTCGGTTCTGATAGCCCACTTGTACTCACTTCTTCCCAGCCTTTTGTCTAACACCATGAAAACAGACGATCCACTTGTTGATACTGAGCAATGCACCCGGGATGCTGGTCTCATGAAGACTCTGGGCGCCAACGTCATCCGTGTGTACCATGTCGATCCTAAGGCAGACCACGATGGCTGCATGGCTGCGTTTGCCGACGCTGGCATCTACACCCTCATTGACTTAGATACATTCAGCACCTACATCTTGCCGGTAGGTCTGATGCCATTTCTTCCATGGCCAGTTGCTAATTGGCCCCCAGCAAACCCCGTACTGGAACTCGACCCAGCGCGACGCATATGCCGCTGTTCTGGATGCCTTCTCTAAATACGACAACAGCCTTGGCTTCTTCGTTGGAAATGAGATCATCGCTGAGGCGGACCAGTCCATGGCCGCTCCTTACATCAAGGCTGCTGCCCGCGACCTGAAGGCGTACCGAGACAACAAGAATTACCGCCAGTTCCCCATTGGTTACTCCGCCGCCGATATTGCCGAGCTGCGTCCCATGCTCCAGGACTACCTCACCTGCGGCGGCAATGCTTCCGAGAACATCGACTTCTTCGCCCTCAACTCGTACGAGTGGTGCGATCCTCAGACGTACGATGCCTCCGGCTATGCCAACCTCCAGTCCATGGCCATCGACTTCCCCGTCCCCATCTTCTTCTCGGAGACCGGCTGCAACCAACCAGGTCCCCGCTTGTTCGACGACCAGAACGCTATCTTTGGCCCCAAGATGGTCAACGACTGGAGTGGCGCTTTGATCTACGAGTGGATCCAGGAGGCGAACAACTACGGTCTGATTTCGTATGGCCCCCCGGTCGACCCTACCGCCGTTGGCTCCAACATCGAAGGTGGCTTCACCAGGAAAGGTATGCCGACCCCCGTCTCGCCGGACTTCAACAACCTAAAGACCATCTGGGCGACCATCACCCCCTCTGGCGTAGCGAGCTCCACCTACGACCCCAAGCACGTTTCCACCCGCGCATGTCCTACATCGACGGCGAGCGGGTGGCTGGTGGATGGCAACGTGAAGTTGCCCACCCTCGGCGAGACCTTTACTGGAGGCTCTTTCACCCCGACCGCCTCTGCTACCGGGTCTGTCACGCCGGCAACCAAGACAGGTAGTGCTGCTCCGTCGTCGACGACCAGCCCGGCCAGCAATCCGGCTTCCGGCCCGGCTTCTGTGAACAAGGAGCTTGCCGGCATGAGTGCTGGTCTACTCGGTGTCATGCTGGTCTTCACGGTCTGGCTATGATGATTGAATTCTTGTGCTTGGGAAATGATACCCCCACCCGCTTCTTTTTCTCTCTCTGCAGGATATCCCTAATCTGGGTGGCTTCGCATATTTGCATCGCTATGGAAGGGCTGGCACCCTTAATCGGGAGAGTGGCTAGTCTGATACCCAGTCCAGCCTCGACTGCTCCTTCTACCCTCTAATGGCATTTTACCCCTATCCTGCGCCTTGCGTAGCGTTGCTACATTTATTCCGCCACGCATCATACACGGCGTTTGTTATCGAAACGGACGGCATTTTGAGCTTTAGTTGCATTAATGACGGAACACCAGCTTGTGCATGGAGATTGTTCGCATGGATGGGTGGCGGAATCTTTCAGATGCTCCTGTCGGACAGAGTGTTCGATGCATAGCAAGATCCACTGATTCTACATAAGTGGACGGCGTCTTTCATTTCGACGGTTAGCTTGTTATATCCCAGGACAGCGTTGGGATGCTGAAACTACCCTACCTGGAGGAGCTTTGATATCCATTGTACATACATAAATTTCTCGTCTATGGGTAGAACGGGACACCCTTACTAATGATAGAGACATGAGAATAAACGAACGAATGGTCTGCAGGTCTGGTCCCAAATGGTTAACCCACGACGGGGTGGTCTTGTTGTGAGCTCCCTGCCATGTATAAGCTGTCTCTGGAGAGATAAATATACATTCCTCCGTCCCCTCAATAATCAACATTCTATCCCCCACTTCATCCTCGGTCAAGTCTGGCTAGACTGTATCTTCTCTGGGATGTTCCTCATAGACAGCCCTTAGAAGATATTCCCACTCGGCACAAATAGCGACGCAACAGCCAACATACTGGCCACTAGCCAACCCCAAACAATAGACAGGAACGCCGCCCGGTCCTGCATCGTCTGCAAGCTCTGGTTCTGGACAGCAACAGTCTCCTCCCAAACCTTTGCATATAGTGACTTCGATGCATGGAGTCTAGTCCAGGGCTCTGTGTCGGGCTGGTTCTCGGGACCGAAGGTCTGCAGACTCGGCTTCCTTAGGGGGTCCGGACTGCGGCTGCTGGAGGTTGTACTGATACTAGCTGCTGTCTCCTTGCGGGTGTGTTTATGGAAGTTTCCATTGTGTGTAACTTCTATCTTAACGGGGTGGTTCTCAACTTCGTCGCATGTCAACTCCCAGGCCCGAACTTGGCGTACATTTCTGAAATGAAGGAAGAGACAAAGATGGTATCTGCCAGCGGCGGTGAGGATGGCTACGCCCGGCCACCAGAGGAGAACGCAGAGAATGCGGAGGAAGTGGTTTAGCCGGGAGAGTATGAGAAGCACGTCGAGGGCGAGACCGAGGGCAGTGAGCAGAAGGCTGAGAGAGACGAGGGTGATGATCCTCGCCTTGGTGGCGTTGGATATGCTCCAGCGGACGAAGGCCGGGTGGGAGCAGCCCTTGAGGTTTGCTTCGGCAACAAGAAATGCGGGAAGCAGGGCGGAAGGGTGTGTTGTATGCGATATGGCATGGAGGCAGGCATCGCGGTCTTGTTGTGTGAGGTTGAGCTGCCTTGGGGACGACTCGACGATGTAGTGCTTAACTATCTTGGTGACCTCGTCCCGGAAGGGCTGGATGGTAACTAGATGGTGTTAGTATATAGGATAGAGGCGGCTAGATGTACACATGCACATACATGGTTGCCAGTCCTCCTTGACATCAGCTGGGCTCATGATGGACGAAACCGAAGAGGATGTGCGCGGCCTAGAGTAGTTCGTGGAAGCTGAGTTGTGACGCCCATGGCCTGCAGTCCTGTCTTCGGACGTGCGTCTACTCTGGTTCATCTCCATGATGGAGATGATTTTGTTCATCTTGTCGCTGGTGGCTCTCTTGTGGCTGTACCGGATGAATCGCGAGGCCGCAGGAGGCTCACCGGCCTTCTCCGGATTCCAGATGTCAGACAGGGCTTTCTGTCTCGGCAATAGTGCACTCCATCGTTGCACATAATCGCAATACCAGAGAAAGAACTGCAGATTCTCGGCATTGTGTTCCACATAGAACAGGTAATCCATAAAGTCGTTCAGCGAGCAAGGCTGCCAGGTCATGAGCACATATTCCTCAATAACTCGGGCCCCGTCATCTGGAGCTACCGTTCAGCTTACCGGAAGCGTGTTGTTTTTGATCACCTCTTCGAAAGAGAGCTCTGCTGGCATCTTCCCTCTAGAGGCTTTGGCATCCTCTAGCTGGACGGTAGTCTCGACGTCTGACATAGTTGACGATGATGCTCGTGCAGTTGTCGGAAGGAAGACGAGGGACCTGAGCAGAATGTCCGATGCGAAATAAAGCACCAAGCGTCCTATAATGCCATCTTTGGATGAGGTATGTCTCCAGGCAGAGTCTGAATAGGCCAGAGGAGGACCCAGGTTGCGTGCGTGTCGATAGACTCCTGTTCCCGTGTCTGGACGCTTTCGTCTTTCTCAAACAACAAAACCAGTTTTCTAGCCGATCATAGCGTTGGGGATAATTGTGCTGGCAGAGTCCACGAGGAACAAACATTATGCCTTCCACGCTTGGCCAAGGGCCATGACTGATATATAACACAATAACCGGAAAGGTCGGAAACAGATCACTTGATCTGATCCCCTGATGATTAACGAAACCGAGAGCTATGGTATCACCGCACGTCGCGATACAAGCCGAGGGAAGCCCTTGGAACCTCTGAGCTGGAGTTTCAGGAATTGTGCGGTTGACCAGCACGAGAAGCTGCAGCAACACATCGCGACATGAGACGAGACGAGTTCGTGTTCTCTTCCTGCGAGGAACTTATAGTAAGGACAGGGTAGGTTGCGAGAATCATTCATGCCTTGTCTGCCGCTCGGGACAATCTCGAGATGGCTTGTGCGGGAACGAGCTGCTATCACACCCAGGTGGCTGTGTGTTTTACTTCATCACACGCGGGAGTGCCAAGCTTCATTCAACCAGGGTGGTTGCCGTGTAATGGTAGCTACCAAGAGAGGAAGCCGGGCCCATCCCGGGGAATTGGATTCACCGCGACGCAAGATCCGGGGCAGAGGCTTGTCTTGTCCCGCGCCCATAAGACCCTTGACCTTGATGATGGTCGATACACGAGCGTTCCGCGTTTCAGATCTTCCATGCACGTTCCACGATAACCAGCCTCGTGCCAACACCACCGACTCCTAGAAAGCATCACCCATACAATTCGTCAATGAGAAACACGTCGCGTAGACAACTTGACCAGCACGGGCTTGACAATGTCCGAGATCGAAAAACACGGCATCCACGATCTACGCCGGGACCTCGGATGAGATGCATCATGCAACACAAGCAACCAAGCCTAGAAGATGATGGCGCTAGAGACTTGGCTCAGTGGCGTTGATTGTTGCCAGTGTCAAACCTTAGGTCGAAGAACGGTCCAACAGACCATGTTTGACAGTCGAAGAGCCTCATGGCGGTCTCGAACCGTTCGGACATCTTGGCTGAGTAAATAAATACTTTTCTTTAAGGGAAGAAAAAAGCAGATGATGATGAAGAGGGGAGAAAAAGGTAACATCAGTCGGAATCGAACAAGGGTGGACACAGAAGTGGCTCAAAAGTACTTGTCAACACTTGCTACCAAAAGCTTCTATCTAGTATATACCCCTAGGTACTCTCAATAGAGGGAGCAAAACTTCAGTCCCTCTCTATTACAATGCAGCGTCGCATAGTCGTGTCGACCACACGATACCTTGCTTGTCCGCTCAAGTGGCCTTGTCCGTCATGCTCGCGAATCCCGATTCTCACACAAGCTGCTCCATGGGTTTCTACAATCCCAGCTTCAAGCCTCCAAACCACCACGTGACACATTGCCCGGGCGAGTTATCTAAAGCAGGACACCGAGAGTCGAAGCGATGCACCAGATTTGCAGAAGACCCGGCAATAGCAACAGCACAACATAGCCCGGGGGGAAATTATCATTCCGCCTCTCCGCACCAGAAGGAACACCCGCCGTAGCCATCGCGGACTGATCACAAACCTCCCCAGTCTTGGACCCCGTAACCGTCACCGTCCAAGTAGCAGGCTGCAGCATTCCCATTTCCGTAGCCAACCCCGGATCAGGAATCGTAGACGACGTGGGCAGCAGGACCGAAGAGATCGGCGGAGGAAAGACGAACTCGATGACGTCTGTGCATCCCTCAGCGGTGCAAGTCGTTCCGACAGGACAGCAGCCGCCGCCTTGGGTGGTGTTACAGTGCTGCGCGCCTGCCTGGCAGATGGGTGGGTATTCGAAGGTCGGATGGCAGCCCGGCTGCGACTGCGTTATGGGTTCGGACAGAGGCGGACGGCAGTAGATGTTTGAGACGGAGAGGGCGGTTAGGTAGCAGGACATTCCGGGTGGGCAGCAGATCTCCTGGATGGTGGTTAGCGGGCCACGTACCTTGCCCAAAGAAGACTTGTGGAGGAAAATGGTGACAAGAAGAGGAGCACATACCGGCAACCCAAAAGCCTCGCACCCACTCCTCCCCTCGCCGCACGTCACATTAGAGTCCGAAGCAGTGACATTAGGCATCTAGCCCACCTCACCTACATCGGCTCTAACCGTGTCAGCCTCGACCGGTCCATGCTCGTTATAGCCGCTGGGTCCACCCCCAGCACCGGCATACGACATGACGCCCGCCGAGCGCAGTCCGGCGTCGATGGCGAACACGAGCGCCGTCACGAGCACGCCGATGACGACGGCGACGAGCCCCCACATGGCACAGCTGCGCAGCCCGGACGGCCACCAGTCGTGCTTGTGTCTGCTGTTCCACGGTGTGTGAGTGTGCGCCGTGCACTGGTTCTTGTCCCGGTTTACCGTCTGGTCGGGGATTTTGTTCTGGTACATGGGAGAGTGGGTGGACATGGTGCCGCTAAGTGTGGTGCCGTTGAGCGACATTAGGGATTGGTATTATGATGCTGTAGGAGGATAGTACTTGGTGTTTTCAGGTGCAAAAGAGAGTTGAAGAGAGTTAAATAGCAGGTAATGATAGGAGCTGCTAACATCGATGGCGAGGCCTAACCCCATGATAAGTGTAGGATGAGGCCAGAGGATGTTTGAAGATGACAAGTTGGTCACTGGAGGTCTGAAAGGATGGCGTAATTTGGTCCATGTTGTTGTTCTCCATCCGTCAATCGTGCTTACCAGTTCCATAATCTGGCTCTTGGGACTGCTGTCTGTTGCGGAAGGTATGACCCTTGATGGCAACGCCCACCTTGACTCGAGTGAGAGCGGCCTTCTGTCACGGCGGGTGGCAGGCATGGGGGAGCAGCTTGATTTTGCTATCTCTCTTTCCTCGCTGTACACTTCATCTCCAACTTAGGTACCTTGTACATCATCTCCCATACCAGCTCAACACCACCATCCAACCTTCACCTCAACTCATCCGTGAAGTAACTCACGTTCGCATGAACATCCCCATCATGCCGATGCCACCTCTCAAAAGCCGCCTTGTACTACTCTCACGTTAGCAAACCACCCCTATAAAGACTCTCAGGAGAGGAAGACTCACAGCAAACGCAAAATTAAACACAAGCGCCAACATCAGCGCACCACTGATAACCATCGGCCCAACCAGATTATCAAAATCCCTCCCTGACCTAGCAACAATCATTTGCCGTCTCGAGTGGTGCATCCAATACCCCCAACCGCCGCCAAAGATCGCAATGACAATAAACGTGATGCCCATGTACTCGGCCAGCGAGTTCTTCCCGCCCGCCGTGTAGAGACTGACCGCCAGACTGCCGAGCAAGACGCAGATGTGCTGCCATTTCAGAAACGTCCTCTCGTTCGCCAGCCAGACCTTGGGCTCGATCTGCAGCGGACCAGAGTTCTTGATCCATTCCGTCGGCTCCTCGACGCCGGGCGGGAGCGCAGCTTCCCTCTCGCGAGCGGCCTTGGCCTTTGCGTATTTGGTGAGGGAGAATCCGGGGAAGACGGAGGAGAGGGTACCGTAGTTTCTGCGTTCGTCGGGCGTGCCGTCGCCGTTTTCGTCGGCCGGGGTGATGGTCGAGTCTTGGCGTTGCACTGATCTGCCGGCCGCACCGGACTGAGATGTAGCAGCAGCGGTAGAAGCTTCGGCGGCGACCCTGTCGGCAAGATAGGACTTGCTGACGGGCGAGCTGCGGGAGGGCTTGAAGGAGCAGACTTTGGTGCCTAGGAAACTGCCTACTACCATTTCGTTTTCTGCTCGCTGGGCGCGTCTCTGCTCTTCCTCATCGAAGGCGGCTTGCGGGTCTTTCCTGATGTCTGTTTCCAGCTCGCTAAGCCAGAAAGGAAGGATGTTGACGTAGTCCTCGAAGAGAGAAGCGACTCCGTGCACAAACTTTGAGAATCGCGGTGCGGGGTGGACAAGGTGGGAGGCCATCAAGTCTTCTATCCAAGTTGGCCGCCTCTTTCCATCGTCCTTGAGCTTAATCTCTAGTATAGCGTACGGAAACCGGGACACCTCACTCTGGTTGATGTTCTTGAACGGGAACCCCATGTTACTGCTGTCGATGTCCGCCCTGTGCCAGTCGTTCGGGTCTCGGCACGGTCGAGCCCTATCGAGCGCGTCCTCCCTGATGAAAGCAACGTCGGTGTCGATGGCGATCCGAATGTGATTGTCGCCCGGCTTCTGGAAGGCTGACCGGACGTAGTTGGCGCGCATGACCGGCTCGAGCTTCTTCTCCCGGATGAAAGCCTGCATGCTCTCCGCGGTGCTCCTAAACTCTTCGACATCCTCTGGCTTCTGGCCCTGGCGATCCATCTTCTGAACAGTCTTCTCCATCTTGTACTCGCCGTCGAGGTACGGCTTGACGTACTTCTCCTTGATGGTGATCTTCTTCTCCTCGACGCCGCCATTCTGATAGACCGTCTTTTGCTCCAGAAAGATGTCAGGTTTCGAGCTCAGCTGCCCGTACCAGCGCAGCCGTACCGAGGACGCAGCCGTATCCAACTCTCTGTCTACTTTCTTTGTGTAAAGCTCAAACTTGGAATTGTCAAAGTAAAGCGACGTCAGAGTTGGGTCCTCGTTGCCTTCTAGGTCCTTCGTCGACTGTTGGCTATACACCAGCGCCGGCAGCTGGCGCAGGATATACGTCTTGACCTCGAGCAGGTTGTCGGGATGCACCCAGAACTTGTGCGCAGTATACCTCTCCCCATTGTGCGTCTGCGGTTGGCTGTCGAGATCGAGATCGATCGGGTGCACTTCTCCGCCATCTTCCAGATGCTGTCGAATTGCAAAGTACATGTACGAGAGCTTGTTCAGCAGCGGCGAGTATGCTTGTTCCGAGTTGAACGGCCGCTTCGACAAGCTGACCTGCATCATCGGACGGATCCTGTACCTCTGTCCGCGCTTGCGGTCATGCTTCTTAACAATCTTCAGGAAGCCGGTGTAGTTGATGTTGCTGTACTTTTTCAGCTCCTTCACCGTGTTGGTGATATCGTCCAGCTCCTTCTCGAAATCCTTCAGCTGTTCGGGGGATATATCGCTCTTGCTGCCATTGTCATCTGACGGCGACAGACTCTTGAGCTTCTCAAAAGCGGCATCGACTCGCTCCCGCAGCTTATTGACCGTCTCCTCCTGGAACTGTGCCACCTTCTCCAGCTGGGTGTTGAAGATCTCGTCGCAGAAGCGGTTCTCGTCCTCCTCGGTCCACGGACTGTCATCCTCCTCGGACCTGTCGTCGCGCAGCAGGCTCTTCAGTTTGCCGTAGTCGATGTACTTGTCCTTCCATGGCGCATAGATGGACTGCTGGAGCGTCTTGCCGAATCGCATGACGGGGCGTTGAACTCGGTGACTCGGTGGTTGTAAAGATTTGAAGGACGCTAGGAGAGGAGATCAGGCCAGCAAACAACAGTATTTGCCTAACGTATAGTGGTAGATGAAGTTATAAAAGAAGAGGACAATGACATCGACAGATATCAGTGCTTGGCCAAAGAGCCAAGAGTGTCCGCCCCACCTGAGCTTGCACAAGCTTGATTCAACCCCCCCACTGATCTCATCCGGACACCACAGTAGCTCAGCGGCCAATTGGCGAATCATTATCATCAATTCATAGCACGTGTGAAAGCTGTTAACCGGTCATATTGAAGATACTTGAGTACTATCTACAAGGTCTGGCCAAGGAATAAAGCCATGGCACGTTAGATTGTAGAAATGCCTACCTGTCCCGGCTCGAGATTCGAGTCAATTATCGTCTCAGCCTCTCAAGTTGGCCTTCTAGTTCTAGTACTCTGCTCGTTTAGTCGTCTAATCGTCTAACCGTCTTGTCGTCTGATCGTATTTTATCATGTTGATATCCGCGATATGTCAAAGATACTGGAATCTTATACCAAGATCTAGGGAAAATGAAGACACTCAAGTAGGCTTGCACGCAGAGACACTCAAGATATATCTAAAGCATCCATTGCTCCATAAACAAATATATACAGCTATGAAGGTACGCAAAGCATGATCATGTATGTAAAAGAGCAACAAAAACCATGGCCTCAATCCCATCGTGCACCACCTCATGCTATTTCGTCCATCATGCATCACCCATCACAAACACCCACACACCAATTTGCTGAAAACACGACGCCCTGCCAAAAAAAGCGTAAACAGGTGTCGTCTCAAACTTTCTCGATAACCTGTCGCCAAAGATGCTGCTTTTCGCTCCTGGTATCAATTTATAGAAATCATGATGTGCCTCTGACCTGACCTGAAAAAATGTCTTTTCCCCTGATACGACTGATGATAGATGCATGGTGCCCGAGGAACCCTACCATACAAGGTGTACATGGTCATACATGCCCTGAATTCCGTCGTCCAAGCTTAAGCAGCTGCTGGGATTTTCGCGGCCGCGAAAATCTCCTTGGCCGAATGCTTGACGATACCGCCGGTAACCGGGAGGTTGGTGCAGTTCTCGAGGTACAGATCGACCTCGCGAGCGGCTTGACGACCCTCATTGATACCCCTGAGGAGAGTATTAGTATCTGTACAAGCATAGAGTGTAGTGTTGGCTTAAACTTACCAGACAATAAGCGACTGTCCACGGCGGCAGTCACCGGCCGCAAAGACACCCTCCACGTTGGTGGAGTACTTGCCGGGCGGCGTCTTGACGTTCTTGCGGGCATCCTTCTCGATCTCGTCGCCGAGGATACGTTGGTCAGGACCCAGGAAACCCATGGACAGAAGGACAAGGTCGGCAGGGAAGAACTGCTGCGAGTCCTCAACCTTCTTCATGTCCCAACCGCCGCTAGGAGACTTGGTCCACTCGACACGGACGGTGTTGATGCCCTTGACCTTGCCGGTGCCGTCGTCGACGAACTCCTCCGACATGATGCAGAACTCACGCGGGTCCTTGCCCATCTGCTGGCGCACCTCGGTGTGGCCGTAGTCCACACGGTAGATGCGGGGCCACTGAGGCCAAGGGTTGTCGCGCGCACGCTCTGGGGGCGGCTGAGGAAGCAGCTCGAAGTTGATGACGGACTTGGCGCCGTGACGAACCGAAGTGCCAATGCAGTCGTTTCCGGTATCACCACCACCAATGACAACGACGTGCTTGTCCTTAGCCGAGATGTAGGCATTATCGGCAAGCTCAGAGTCGAGGAGGGACTTGGTGTTCTTGTGCAAGAACTCCATAGCAAAGTGGACACCCTCGAGGTTCCGGCCCTTGATAGGAAGGTCACGAGCAACGGTAGCACCAGTGGCGATGATTACGGCATCGTTCTCGGCCTTGAGGTCCTTGAGCTGGATGTCCTCGCCCACCGCAACACCAGTCTTGAACTGGATACCCTCGGCAGCCATGAAATCCGTGCGGCGCTTGACAATGCGCTTGTCGAGCTTCATGTTGGGAATACCGTACATGAGCAAACCGCCGAGACGGTCGGCACGCTCGTAGACAGTCACCAGGTGTCCAGCGCGGTTCAGCTGGTCGGCAGCTGCAAGACCAGCCGGTCCGGATCCGATGACCGCAACCTTCTTGCCAGTGCGGACCTTGGGTGGCTTAGGAACCATCCATCCCTTTTCGAAACCACGATCAATGATGGCGCATTCGATGGACTTGATACCGACAGGCTCCTCGTTGATTCCCAACACGCAGGCACCCTCGCAAGGAGCGGGGCACACGCGGCCAGTGAACTCAGGGAAGTTGTTGGTCATCAAGAGACGGTTAAGAGCATCCTGCCAGTTGTTCTGGAAGACAAGCTCGTTCCACTTGGGGATGACGTTAGAGATGGGACATCCGGTATCAGACTGGCAGAAAGGAACACCACAGTCCATGCAGCGAGCGGATTGGTATTTGAGTTCGTCCTCGTCGAGTCTCTGAGAGAGCTCGGCCCAATCCTTGGTGCGAGTCTTGGCGTTGCGGTACTTCTCGGCACGTCGCTGGTACTTCATGAAGCCCTTGGTCTTGTCGAGAACGAGGGCCTTCTTCTTGTCGGCCTTGTTGTCTCCAACAGCCTCTTCCATGTCCATCAGCTTGTCCGCCTTCTCGTGCTTCTCCTTCTTGTGTACACCCGATACGACAGGGAGGTTGTACTCAGCGCGCTTGGCTTCAGCGGCCTTTGCAGCTTCCTCGGCCAGGACGCGCTTGTAATCGACTGGCAGGACCTTGACGAAGCGAGGCAGAGCACGGTTGAAGTCAACCAAGATGCGGGCCGCGAGCTCCGAGCCTGTGTAGTGGTGATGGTCCTCGATGACGCCACGGACAAAGGCAATCTCCTCAGGATCCTCAATTTCACTGGCCTCCACCATCTCCGTGTTGAGCTTCGACAAGAAGTCACGGTTCTTGTCCAGCACATATGCGATACCTCCGGACATACCAGCAGCGAAGTTGCGGCCGGTAGCACCCAGGATAATAACGCGACCGCCAGTCATGTACTCGCAGCCGTGATCACCGACACCCTCAACGACGGCAGTGGCACCGGAGTTACGGACGGCAAACCGCTCGGCAGCAACACCGCGGAAGAAGACGCTACCCGCCGTAGCGCCGTACAAGCAGACGTTACCGACAATGACGTTCTCCTCGGCCTTGAAGACAGCAGATCTGGGTGGGTAGACGATGATTCTACCACCGGAGAGACCCTTGCCGACGTAATCGTTGGCGTCACCCTCCAGCTCCAGCGTTATGCCAGGAGCAAGGAAGGCACCGAAAGACTGGCCGGCTGAACCCTTGATGTTGACATGGACTGTGTCCATTGGAAGACCAGTCTCGCCAAAGCGCTTTGAGACGTGGTAAGAGAGGGATGTGCCCATAGCACGATCGGTGTTGACAATGTCGCACTCGATACGTGACGGGAGTCCCTTGTCCAGGGTTAACTCGGCTTCCGAGATCAGCTTGTTGTCGAGGCGGACATAGAGCTTGTGATCCTGCTTGCGGACGTTGAAGGTAGCCACTCCAGGGCGGAGCTTGTGCGCCGGGGTGAGGATCAAGGAGAGATCGATGTTTGCTGTCTTGGTGTTTCGAAGGTCGTCCCGGACCTTAAGGACCTCGACGTGTCCAACCATCTCGTTGATCGTACGGAAACCAAGCTTCGCCATGATAGCTCTGAGCTCGTTTGCGACATAGTAGAAAAAGTTGATCACGTGCTCAGGGGTACCGGTGAACTTCTTGCGAAGCTCTGGATCTTGAGTCGCGATACCAACTGGACACGTATTCAAATGGCACTTTCTCATCATAATACATCCCATAGCGATAAGGGGTGTTGTCGCAAAGCCCCACTCTTCGGCACCGAGGAGACAGGCAAGAGCGACGTCGCGACCAGTTCGGAGCTGACCGTCGGTTTGGACAACAACACGTCCACGGAGATCGTTGAGAACAAGGGTCTGATGGGTCTCGGCAAGACCGAGCTCCCAGGGAAGACCAGCGTACTTGATACCGGTCCATCGGGAGGCACCGGTACCGCCGTCGTGGCCGGAGATGAGGATGTGGTCGGCCTTCGCCTTGGCGACACCGGAGGCAACGATACCGACACCGGTCTCAGACACAAGCTTGACGGACACACGCGAACGAGGGCTCGAGCACTTCAGATCGTAGATCAGCTGCTTGAGATCCTCGATCGAGTAGATGTCGTGATGAGGCGGCGGCGAGATGAGACCGACACCGGGGGTGGAGTGACGAGTGCGGGCGATGCTCTTAGACACCTTGTGACCCGGAAGTTCACCACCCTCACCGGGCTTGGCACCCTGAGCCATCTTGATCTGAATCTCATCGGAGTCAGCCAGGTAGGCGGAGGTGACACCGAAACGTCCGGAAGCGACCTGCTTGATGGCAGAACGCATGGTATCACCGTTGGGCAGGCGCTCGGAACGCTCGGGGTCCTCACCACCTTCACCGGTGTTAGACTTGCCGCCGAGGCGGTTCATGGCGACAGCCAGTGTGGAGTGAGACTCCATGGAGATGGAACCGTAGGACATGGCACCAGTGCAGAAGCGTCGCACGATCTCGGTCCATGGCTCGACCTGGTCGATGGGAATCGGGGTGCACTCGTCGAACTTGAAGTCCAGCATGCCGCGGAGCGTGCATGACTTGATCTGCTCATACTCGGACAGCGAGTAGGCTTCGTAGGACTTGTCGTTCTTTGTGCGGACGGCATCCTGGATGTTCGCGATCGAGGTAGGATCGTTGATATGCGCCTCGCCACCATCGCGCCAGTGGTACTCACCGGACTCGGGAAGACCAGGGATACTGGAGGTGTAACGAGACGGGAAGCCTCGCTCGTGGAAGCGCAGAGCATCCTCAGCAATGAGCTCGAAGGTGATACCCTTGATGCGGGAAGCGGTGCCCTTGAAGCAGCGGTCAACAACAGTATCGTCAATACCAAGAGCCTCGAAAATTTGAGCACCCTTGTAGCTGGCAAGCGTGGAGATGCCCATCTTGCTCATGACCTTGAGGATACCACCATCGCAGGAGTGTATGTAGTTGTAAATGAGCTGCTCGTCGGACAGTTTCTTCTTGATCAGTTTCTCACGGTTGAGCTTCATGATGCACTCCATGGCCAAGTAAGGGTTGATGGCATCAACGCCGTAACCAAGCAGAACACACATGTGGTGAACCTCGCGAGCCTCTGCGGTCTCCACGACAATGGCAGCCAAGGCACGCCATTTGTTGGACACCAGGTGATGATGGACCATGCCAGAGGCAAGGAGAGAAGAGACAGCCACGCGCTCCGAAGAAGTGTTGCGGTCAGAGAGGACAATGATACGGTCCTTGGCTTCGATAGCAGCAGTGGCCTCATTACAGATATAATCGAGGTGCTTGATATAGCCGGCAACGCCCTCCTTCTTGGGGAAGGTGAGATCAATGGTCTTGACAGTCCATTCAGGATGAAGGGTTGCCATGTTCTTCAGGGCGTTGAACTCGGGAATGGAGAGAATTGGGCTAGGCAGAAGGAGGCGGCCACACTGGGACGAATCCATCTCGAGCAGGTTTCCTTGAGGACCAACATAGCACTCAAGGGACATGACGATGGACTCGCGGATAGGATCGATGGGAGGGTTGGTGACCTGCGCGAAGAGCTGTCTGAAATACTCGTAAAGAAGCTTGGGAGCCTCCGACAGGCAAGCAAGAGGAGCGTCATTGCCCATGGATCCGAGAGCTTCCTTTTCGTCCGACGCCATGGGAGCGAGGAGCAAGCTCACTTGTTCGAATGTGTAACCGAAAGCAAGTAGCAGGGGATCCTCCTGCAACTTTGCGTTGTCGGGCTTCGCAGCCAACTCGAACGTTTTCTTCTCCGTGATGGTCTCAAGAACCTTGGGCATAGTGATAAGCTCATTGTCCAACCAGGAGCGGAAGTCCTGCCGGCTAGACACGGCTTGCTTCAGCTCGCTATCGTCGATGATGCGGCCAAGCAGGGTATCAACGAGGAGCATTCGGCCAGGCTGCAGGCGGCCCTTCTGGATTACACTCTCAGGTTCGACAGGAATGGTGCCGACTTCGGAAGCGCAGATGATGCGGTCATCATCCATGACATAGTAACGGCAGGGCCTCAAGCCGTTACGGTCGAGGTTCGCGCCGCAGAATCTGCCATCAGCAAAGGTGAAGAGCGCAGGTCCATCCCACGGCTCCATCTGGCACGCAGCCCACTCGTAGAACGCAGCCTTCTTAGGGTCCATGAGGCTGTTTCCTTGCCAGGCCTCGGGAACCATGAGCATGACAGCCTCTGGAAGCGAAAGAACACCATTGATGGTCAGCAGCTCCAACACGTTGTCGAAGGCGGCCGAATCAGAGCCACCATCCTCGACAATGGGGTAGAGCATCTCCAGCTCATCGCCGAAGATATCGGAGGACATGACACCTTCGCGAGCACGCATCCAGTTCTTGTTGCCGCGGAGAGTGTTGATTTCACCTGTAAATCGGGTTAGTCGTTCTTTTCGCGATATCTGGGCTGATATTTTACTGCTTACCGTTATGTGCTGCCCATCGCAACGGCTGGGCACGGTCCCAGGACGGGAAAGTGTTCGTCGAGAAACGAGAGTGCACCAGGGCAAAGTGCGCCTCGTAATCGGCATTGACCAAATCATGATAATACTGGTACACCTGGATCGGAGCCAGCTGTCCCTTGTAGACAATGTTCTTGTTTGAAAGGGAGCAGAGGTAGAACCAGTTGTGGAGGCCAATGGTGTGTGTAGCACGCTTCCGGAGGACATACAACTGCCTCTCGAAGTGACGCTCGGGGAACGTCTCGGCATCGGTGTTCTCAGGAGCATTACCGGTGCCGTATGTGGACTGCAGCACAACAAAGGGCTGCAAAATGATAGGCTCTCTGGACTTCGCAGCAGGGCCAAGGAGCGTCGAATCTACAGGAAGCTCTCGCCATCCCAAGACCCTGAGACCCAAAGACTCGGCAATATCTTCCAACTGCCGCTTGGATTCCTGCAACGTCTCCTGATCGGGCTTGAAAAACAGGTTTCCCACAGCGTATTGACCTAAGGGGGGAAGCTCAACGCCAACCTCGCGCGCAAAGTTCTTGATGAAGAACTTGTGGGGGATTGATGTCATGACACCTGCACCATCACCATCACGCGCGTCTGAACCGACAGCACCGCGATGTGTCATGTTGCACAGAAGGTTCCGTGCTAGTACAGGTCAGTTCGCTGTGCGGAATATAATCTGGGAGGCATCGACATACCATCGCTGACAATCTTGTGGCTAGCCTTGCCTTTGATGTGGCTACACAGTCCGTTAGTACAAATTCAATCTTCCTGGACGACTACTAGAGAGGTCTCACCAAGCGAAGCCGACACCGCAGGCATCTTTTTCAAGACTAGGGTCGTACAGACCCCTAAAACCTCAGTTAGCATGGTCGTTGAAGCGGACAAGTTGTACAGAGGGGCACATACTGCTTCACCGGGAGGGCACCAGCCCATGATCCATTGTTTTCCGTCTGATACTCATAGGGATGGTATTCTTCGGATTCAGCTGTAGCTTGTGTCTGTCGGTCGTCAAAATCTTCGGCCAGGCCCATGCTAGGCGACAGTGTGCGTTCTAGACCTCGAGAAGTCGTACGAGAGGTGGTAGGAGGCTATGAACAGCGACGGTTTGAGGAGCAGCAACCGCCGCTCAAGTGACAGAAGTCTGATTGAGCAATATGTTAGTTGATTGATCTATGGTGGTGTGCGTGTACGTGTCAGATTGCAGTAGGATCAGTCCGGAGTCTCCCAATGGTTGCCGGGGGTCGCGAAACGGTCGTGCCTCCGATCAAGGGTCCAGATGAGAAGTGAGAAGTCGGCTCTGTGAGTTGCAGCAGCTGGATGTAGTTGTTCCAAGGTGGTTGATCCGAGCCGAGCGCCTAGAAGGCTGCTCAGATTTATGCCCGCTTTTCTGACCCCTCAGCAAACTCAATCGCTTCCTTTCAACCAGAAACAAAGTTTTCGGTGATGCAGCAAACGGCAATCAGGACTCCGAGCTGGATCTAGCTTGTAGACAGGTAGATGGACTCCGATTGCCGTCTGTTACCAAGAGATTCCGCCATGCAGCCAATACCGTTCAGGACGACGCTGGAGCATGGGGCAAAGGCAAGACTGTGACTCTCGTAGCCAAATCACAGCTCTCGGGCACGCATGTGCACCGTCCACTGAGTCGCCGAGGTCGATCGGCAGCACTCCAGCTGTGTACCCCCCCGCCTTTCATCCGATAGCTTGCCTGGCTGCCAGCGGCTTTTCTCAATGGAGAACGCAGCAGCTATATGTTGTTGCGTGGGATGTGGTACGACGGCAGCCAATAACAGCGTGCTTATCGCTGCGTTGCGGCTATGGAAACGAGTGCTGATAGGGCGATAGTTCTATGATGTCTTTTTGCGATAGGCGACCCCATTCTCAATTTGGAGGGGGTGGGATGTCGAACCGGGGGAGCCAAGGAGCTTGGAGGGAGCGGGGCGGTGGATGCAGCACCAGAAAGTCGGCCGGATGTCCCTTTGGGGTCTACCAACACCATGGGTTACACTGACGCCAGGCCAGTTCCATTTCCGGTACCGTGTAGAGCAGAATCCAACAGTGCTGGAATGCCCAAATGTTTGTGTGTTTCTCTCCAGTAGTTTGCGAGTTTTGCGATCATGAACTTTTCGTCCTGCCATGTTTGCCGCGCCGCACAAAATGTCTTGATTTTTCTTGGGCTTGCCAATTCGTCAATGCCATAGCACGTTGACAAGCAAAGATCCGGCAAGACTCGAATCTGCCTTGCTCATGACAGCTGAACGGGGTCGTAAGGGCACCCTAAGAGGCCGAGATCGAGGGAATCCATGTCGTAGCTTTGAGTGTATAATCCAGGACGAGTTATCGAGACCAGAGGGAGATGTCGACCGGGAGAGCGAACCATTGGGAGTCTCGTTGGTCGTAGGCTGGGCAAATCACGCTTGAGCAGTTGGAGGTGGTGGATCAGTATGGCTTACCTTGTCGCTTGTGCTTGCTCTGGTGAAGAAGTCTGAAGAGAAAGTCTTCACGGAGGCAACGTAGGTCTGGCTAAGCGTCGTTCGGCAGAGGATTCGTGAGACAGAAGAAGGAGGGAAGAAAACCAGAGAGATGGAGGGGTGGCAACTGGGGGATTTTATCAGAGCAGAGATGAAAGTGGCCAAGCCGCAGCCCACTCGGGAGGAACTTATGGACTCGAATTCACAAGCAAAGACCCTGTTAGATTCAGACAGAGCGGCCGAAGCGGAGCAATAGAGACGGGCAGAGACATGGAATCTCTGGAGGGACGAAGAGGGGGAAAGTCTAGAGTGGGGGGATGTGGGGAGAAGCTGTGGTTCTTCATTCGAGTAAGGAGCGTGCTTATTGCTCGACATTCGCTGCGAGTCTACTGGCTGCTTTTGCCTCGGAAATATATGGACATGCCAAAGCGACAACGTACGATCTGGATGAGTTCTATTACCGCAGTATTCTCATTTTGGCCGGCAGGGCTTTTTCTACGGTGTAAACCTCTGCATCTTGCCTTCCACATGCTTGGAAATCCTCGCGCAGATTGACCCCTGTCGCTTGTGTGTGTGTGTGACAAGGATCTCTTTACGCAGTACCATTCTATCGGTCTTCGGTCGTAGCCCTGACGACAAGCCATATTCGCGCAGTGTGCTCACGTTTGATCTGTCAGTACAAGTCATAGACTGTACATATAAGACTTCCTGAAATTGCAACAGTATCCTGATAGGAGGAAATATTAAAACAGAGTTGGCAAATCAGAAAATACAGCCATCGCATCCCAAGTGCCCATAGTCCGCGCAAGCGATCCACCTGGAGTGTTCAGACGTTGTGCCAGCATAGGCGTGATTGAAGGCTGACATGTGGGAAATTGTAACATTTTGATTTCGTACAGGACAGATTCCGAACTTGGCAGTCTACAGTTCAAGGCGGCCAATCGCACGTCGTCCATAAGAGTATTATAACTCAGTTCGGCTTCGGCACAGACTACCGATATCCAGAGCTCACCTCTTGTCTTCTTCAACGACCACAATTGCGTCCTCACAGAACGCATGGTCTGATCCGGGGCTGAGGATGACATGACGGGTTTCTGCACTATCTTGCACACAACAATTTTGCGCAACATTACATGACACTGAACAACACCTCAAGAACTACCTCACATATGGAAGCCCAGGTCGAGGCGCCAACTCAGCAAGTGGACGAGAATCAGACACGGCCCCCCCCACCGGATGAGTACCAATGAGGCCACTCTGGCATGTAAAGCCACTGCCGTCGGGCGACGCAGCAGCACAGAGTTCCCGGTCCGCTCACGGTGGCAGCAGTCGTAGCGAGGTTGGTAATTCGAGTTGTCGAACAGAATAAAAATCACTCGTGTAAGAGAAACACGGAGCCAGTCACGAACGCAACCCCACATCAACCTGCATATTTGCAGGGTTTATCCTGGTAGACTTCAAGATCCTCAAGCATGGCCTGCATGCAAAGCATCCAGACCCCTGTCAGCAAGAACGTCAGGCTTGAAATCCAGCCAATGAGCGAGGCGCTTTTTCAAAGAAGGCTGGCCGATGTCGCCGGGCGCAACTTCCATCGCGGGGTGCTCAAGGAACAGCAGTCCGGAGCAACATCTGCCCTTAACCACACACATCACTGGGTGCAGCACTGTGGTAAAGGTAGCTCGTGGAATAGAGGCCGAGCATTGGACAAGCCGTCCCAAACTTCTGTTCGGGTAGGGCAGCATGGACTCATTCCCTGCCTCGTCGTCCACTCCGCATCAGTTGAGTTGTGGTGATGCCCAGCTTGCGGTCGGTCGCATTGTCGTGTCGTGCTTCCACCGCAGCCTCATCTTTCACTGCCGGTTGGCAACCATGGATGGGCAGCCCCCTCGCTTGGTTGGGCGTCTTGATGCGAAGCTTCAGCGGCGGGCAAGACTTGATCTGCAAGCAGGAGGCTGGCCAGTAATCATTCGAATAGCTGCATCAGACGCAGTCCCGCCCGCTGTCGTGTAACATGGGTTACGACTGTGAGAGGAGCAACGCACGACAAGGCACAGCCGCATGCCTGTTGCTGCACACTGCAAACTGCAACCGAACATTGCGGCAGGTCTGCATCTGCATCTTGATGCCTGCTGTAGCACGGCGTACGCCGTATGTACTGTAAGGTAGCGACAGACTCGCATCCCTACGGCCTCGCATGACCCCTCACTGTGTAAGGTAGTTTTGCCAGAAGCTTGCTGTCAAACTATCGTCAGCAGAAAACACCAACATCCTGCCCAATCATATCTCCCACCAGCCCGACCTTATCTTACACCAACCACGTCCTCTGACCCGGTATGCGACGTATGCGACCTGACAGCAGACGACTCACGAGCAGCAAAGCAGCAGTAAGTTACAAGTCAGATAGACAGGTTTAATGCTGTGACAGTAAGCTTCGCAATACTGTGCCACATCTCTGAAACCCGGTATTCCGTCACGACACATGCAGTCGATCCGAGAGGCTGAACAGCTTCGTTCAAGGTTTCGTGCGACATTGGTGTGCTGACGTTGGTGCTCATTTCGGTGCCCCGGTCTGTCGGAGAATACCACTGCTCTCGCACCTCGCTCTGGTCAGGTGGCATTCGACTGCCACAAGAGGTCAGAAAGAGGCTTGTTACATCGGATCAACCATATCGCTCCATTCGGTCGGTCGAGATGCATCTCCGAATTTCGAACCTCAGGGGCCTTGCCTGCGGGGTAACAGTAGAGTGACTCCTGAAGTCACTGATGCCACCTCAGCTGCCTTGACTGCATGAATACGAACACCGACATCGGCAGCCGTTCCAAGGGACAGCTAACTGACAGTCTGCTCCGGGCTTGCCCGCAAGGGTCGTCAGGAACATAAAACAACGGATCGAGACCGGCGCCTTAGCTCCAGAGAAAATTTTCTTCGCCATCCCATAACCACCACTGAACGAACCACTGGAACCCGTACTCACTGGGCGACAGAGCGAACGACTAAGCAGAGCCGATCAAATATGTTCCGAGAAATTCCGATGCTTTGCCTGGACTACACAGTAGTAAGAGTCCACAGGTAACCGCCAAGCTGGACTGATGGAGAGATCTCGGAGCGAGAGTCCTCGTTGTATTGTCTCAGGATGCCCCAGCCCAATGCTTGGAGCAGAGCTAATGCCTATACCCCGTTACAGGGGTGTCAGCGAGATTGTGCAGCGAACTCAGGCACTCGAATCACACGTGCAGAAAGCGTATGCCATTACCTCATGGAAACGACGTCCTCCTTCCGAACAACACACCGACACCCAGGAATATAAGGAAGCCTGATCCCGTCAATAGCGGTCTGGCGCGTTTGCCAGAGATTTGCGACGAAGAAGACCGATTGACGGAGAGAATCAAACACCAAGCCGCCAGCTGCTTCGCTTCAACTTCCTTGGCACGGATTCGGCGTAGGCGGCCCGATCTCGAGACGGTAACCGTCAAGACCGTCAAGGACACAGTCATGCGTCGTCTCTTGTGCAGTGCTCGACGGTACAACTCCATCTCGACCCCTTCATACGAGGGGCATACAACGTGAGGTAGCGCAACACGCCAGTTTCGTGGCAACGTAGAGTTTAAACAGATGCAACATGAGGAGGTAGGTATTCCCTGCGCCACGAAACATGTGCGCGCAAGGTGTCGGTTCTGGATGTGCTCGAATCCCGGTGCTCAGAAGACCAATCTGACTTGAATTGCGTCCTGAGACGATCTACGACCGCGAAGAATACTGCGTACAAGGACATGTCAAAATCTGGGAGCCCATCTAAGGTACACTACGGTCCCTAAGGTACCTCGCAACCTGGGAAGCAGGGACCAAAACCTCACCAAGATCCAAGTGAGATCTGGTGGGGCTCGGTGGACGCACGGATTAAGCTGAAGCAGCCGCAATTTGGTGGGGTAAAAGTACGTACCTCTAGCCAGTTTGAATCCAATAACGTTTCTCCAAATCGCACTGTATTGTTTACCAGTGATTCGAATCTCGACTTTACATCCAGACGAGGCTTGAAAACAACTATAACCTTTGCGCAGACACAGCTCTTCTACGCTATATCCTCCCCGACAACATACAGTGATGGCCTTCACTGGCTGAATCACCACCAACACAGTTTGAACCGAGGCTCCTGACACCGTCCTACAGCCATGATGATGTTCGACGCCCTACCCGACCTAACACCGCGCGACGTAAGGCTTCTTGCACCTCTCTTACCTCCAATCCCCCCCTCGCCATAGCTAACGCCCTCACAGTCCCACATCCTCTGGTACACCTCAATCCGCAACCCCCACCAGCACCCCTCCCCCCACGACCAAGCCCAAACCGACATCAACCCCTCCAACCCGCAAGCCAACAATGGCAACCAGAACCGCCCCGGCCGACAGGCAGGCATGGTGCCGCTCGAGCGCACGCCCCTGGGCCGCCTGCGGGCGGACGAGGCCTACATGGCGCGCCGGCTGGCCAACATATCCAACTTTGGCGCGACGTGGCTGAAGCCCCCCGGCGTGGCCAAGAGCCTGTACCAGATGCGCGAGGAGCGCCGCGAGGCCGAGGAGCACGCCGAGGCCGTAAGGCGGGAGCAGCTGGCTGCTGAGCTTGCGGAGGCGGAGGCGGCGCAGGCGGCGCAGGGCGCGGAGGGGTTGGAGGGGGGGATGATGGATGTTGAGGAGGGAGAGGGAGAGGGGACGGGGGAGGTTGATCTTGATGATGAGATTCCGGATGCTGATGCTAGTGGGATGGGGGGCTTTGATTATGATGAGGATTCTAGTGAGGAGGAAGAGCAGGAGGAGGAGGAGGAGGACGTCGATCATGGAGAGAACGAAGATGACGATGAGGATGACGTCGATGTTTTGGCCGCACAGCAACGACGGGCTCAACAACGAGAACTGGCAACGCGGGAAGACAGACTGCGGGAGTTGATGGCGCGCGGCGGTAATGACGCCGAGGAGGCAGACATGTACGGCGTCGCGGGCGAGGAACTGGACGACGAGGCCCAGGGCGAAATACTCGAAGAAGAGGACCTGGTGCACGAACACAACCACCACCTCCAGTACGACGTCGAGCCCGGAGAGGACCTGGACATGGACGCCAACCTCGACGACGACATACCGGAAGCCGAGAGTCTCGGGGGATATGAGCACACCGATTCCGACGCCGAGCTTAGTAGCAGCGAGGATGACGGCGGTCCTCGGAACGTGAGCTTCGGCGCAGGTCGCGGCGGTCGGGCACCGCAGACGGCGGCCCGGTACAGGAGCAGTTTGGCGAGCAATGCGACGCGACAGAGCCTTGATATCAGCAGTATACTGGACAGCAGTATGATGGGGAGCAGCCCGCAGGTTCGACGGAGAAACTAGCAGTGGACGAGGAACGGTCAGGGCAGAGAGACTGAGAGTTTATTTTGAGGGAAGGGAACGAGACAGGAGCAGGACTTTAGCATCACTTAGATACCCCGGTTGTCTATCCAAAGGCGCATCCAACGAATCCAATACGTTATAGGCAAAGCCCGTCCTCATGGAGTCATACACATATATAGGTATCATTAAAGGTCCATATCGAGACCTGCCGCTCTAATAGTCGCAACATAACCACACTGGCCATTCGTAGCACCCTGCCCAGCCCGAAAGCTTTGCACACATCCAAACGCCATTATCCCAATGCTGTACCCGCACACTGGTCGCAAAGCGCTTTATATCCAGCCCAAACAAACACGCACCTCTCCTTTCCCAAAAGTAGCGTCTCCGCGTTCGCACATCAGAAAAGCCACACGTACATGAAAATCAGAATCACAGCCGCAAAGAACATAAGCCACACCCTCCAGCCCACGCCCGTCCTCTCAGCCATCAGCAACATCCTGTTCATCGTCCCGCGCAGCCGTAGCCTCGTCTGGTCAAACGTATCGTTCATCTTCTCCGCAAGCGCAGAGCTCTCCCGTATCTCGTCCCCGATAGCAACCGTCATCTGTGTCTCTGTCAGCACATCCTTCCCTTTAAGCCCCCAGACCCACGGTCTCTCCAAGGTGTACTCACGTCCTTCAAAACCCTAACCTTGCCCATAATCCCCTCCACCTGCGCATCGTTCTGCGACTCTAGCTCATCGAGCACGGCGCCGCTGTACTGGCCCCTCGAGTTGGGCGTGGCGGGCCGGAAGCCTCTGCCGTCGACGCCGAGATGCTGGGCAGAGGAGGTCACGGGAGGGGGCAGGCCGTAGCCGTACCCGCGCGAGGGACTCGCGGAGACGGCCCGCCGGTTGTCGGACCCGGAGCCGCCGCCGGTGTAGCCCTCGAAGAGGGCGGAGCGCGGGTCGCGCTGGTGGAGGTTTGAGGAGCCGAACCTGCGAAGGTGCCGCCGTTAGTTAAGTTGCTCGAGTACAGGAGCACGTGGTCGTGGTCATGCGATAGATCTCTGTCGCGCAGCTCGAAGAGTAGATGCGGGCTCTGCATCCGTGTTGAGCCACCAAAGCAAACCGAGGTCTTGGCAGTTGAGGATGACGGAGTTGACGCTTTTGGTCTGTCGCTCGGGATGCTGCGCAGAAAGTACCGCTTCGGAATCTGGAGAAGGAAACAAACTCACCTTGACGCCATATTGTGTTATGCACACATGTGCAAAGTTGTTTGTTGGAAAAGGAGACGGGAGACTGGACGGCAATGATCGACGAAACAATGGAAATTTGGGACCCTGCTGGCATCATTTAGGTATCTTATCAGTGCCTGCCCCTTGTCGCTGTGCTGCGCATCGCAAATCGCGAATGAAGATTTGGCGAGCCGAGATTGGTCAATTGGCGGGGCACATCTAAGTGGTGGATGGTTGGAGTGTGGTACCGTACGATTTGACTTTCTGTTGGCGAGGGCGGGCAATTCGACCAGCTAAGTCACGATTCCTCCGACTGAACTTAGATAGAGATGTAGCTCTGGGTAAGCAAGCTAAGGTAGCAGGTTGCTCCTAGTATCGTGGAAGCAGCTCAGAGTGCCTTCAGAAAGGACAGCGAGCAAGTTTGGCAGAAAATTACCAGACATACATTGGGAATGTGATGATGCCATACAGCTCGAGGCACACATGTCTTGCTGTATACTGTGAAAGCCTTGAATACCAGATGCTGTCTGTATTTATGGTTCACACACAGTAACCGACAGCCAGCCGGCTCCATCAGACAGAAATGGTATCCATCTCGAAACCGACCGAGCCATCCAAGCACAGCCGCCGTCTAGATGAACCAACTCCATCGTATAACAAGCCCTATGTGCATCCAGACCTTCCAAGGAGACAAGTAACATTCCGAATCCTATGTCCTAAGCATGCAGCCGTCGTCTACCATCACGTCGTGTAACCATGAATTTTCAACGCCCGAGAGCAATGTTCCGTTGTCGTAGAGGTAGTCGGGTATCCCATCTAGTCCTCGTCCATCCGGCTGTCCTCGGCCTCGAAATCCTCGTCGTCATCTTCATCGTCCTCCTCCTCGGCGGGGTTCTCCTCAGCGGCCTTGGCGAAGTCGATGACCTTGCCGCGGGTGCGCTTGCCGATGACGTTGTCGAGGTCGATCTCCTCCATGTTATCCTCGTCCTCAACCTCGGCTATATGTTTGTGTTAGCGGTCGCGTTAAAGGTCGCGCTCAATGCTGCGGTGTGGTAAACATACGCTCACCCTCCTGTCACTTGCGCGTTAGCTTGGTCTCTAATGGTTTCTGGATGAGCATTGGACAATCCAAGCGGATAGACGTACCTCCTCTACCTCGTCCTCCTCATCATCGTCATCGTCCTCTGCGTCATCGCCCATGGGGGTGTCCTGGGGGATCTCTGAGGCGGCGGCTTTGCCTTTGCCCTTGCTCTCAGTCGCGAACTGGTTGTCCGCAGCGCCCGTGGTGGTCGCGCCGCTGCCGGTGGAAGCCATTGTGATGGTGTGAGGTGTGGTTTGAGGTTGGATTGTTTATGGGGAAGTGATCTTGTTGTTGTGAGTTGTCAAGGGGAAAACAGTTGGGGCGCAAGAGAAAACGCGTGGTGAAGGTGAAAAGAGGGAGCGGGTGGGAAGTTTCGTGGAGAATCGCAAACAGAGACGATGGTTGGCCGGGAGCTTGCGACCAAGTTTATTTGAGGGACCTGGAGGCGCAACTGGAGTGGGGCCGTTGCGAATCGCGCTAGCCAGGCGGCCCAGGCCTTAATTCGCTTGAGAAGCACGTGATATACGACGGTCTAGATCACGACAGAAGGCACGAAACGTCGACGACATATGCGAGAATAAGGGAAAGTAAAGGCCGGTGTAGCCTTACCCTAGCTCTTCCGGACGAGTCTAACACTCAGGTTTCCCTGCTGCGCGGAAACGCGCCGCCATGAGCTCAGGTATAGGAGCCCTCGGGCAGAATGGCCAAGGACAGTCTCCCAGCACAGGATCACAGGAGTACAGGGGGGACAAGCAATTAGTCCAAGGGCGAGGAAAAGAGGCATAAGCGCTGAACATTGGATTTGATTATTTCCCCTCCCCTCCGCCGCTCATAACAAGGACAGCCCCAATCGCCAACACCCACCAGTACCTGTGACATGTTAGCACAACTTCTGAGCAGAATATCCGGGATAGATTCAAGTGCGTACTTCTGCAACATGCTCTTCTCCGCCTCAGGCTGGACCTTCCTGCCCTCCGGACTCAGCACAACCGGCCGGTTCAAATCAGGTTGCTTCCCTTGCGCCGTAGGCACCACCAGCACCTGCGGTCCGAAATCCCTCGTGTGTCCGGCATCAATCTTGACGCCCCTCACGCTGGCGCCCAGAACCTCGCCTTGTGAGTCGACTGTCACAACAAAGTGCGGTGCGTAGCCCTTCCCAAAGTTATCTACCGATGCGACGGATGTGGACGACGACCAGCGCGATGTGGACGGGTCGTAGACGCCGATGCGCAGGAGTTTTGCGTCGGCGGACAGGTCGGGCGCTTCGTAGGAGATGACTTCAGACTCGGAGGGAATGGTTGTCTCGTAGCGGACTTCTGCCAGGAGGGCGGGCTTGGGTTCGGTGGTGGAGGATGTGACAGGTTGTACGTAGATGGACGCTGTTCGTTCGGCTGCGCTGGCCAGGCCGATGCCCATGAGGGCCACCACTATAGAGAAGAGACGCATTCTGTGGTCGTCGGTGCAGATGCGACTGCCCTTCAATTAGGTAGGTGGTTGGTTTTGGAAGGTCGCTCGTTGGCACCACGGGCAGTTCAGTGATGGGCGCGAAGAGCTGTCGTCAGAGGAAGCCAGAGTGGATCCCTGCTAGCTCGACCTCTGTTGTGGTACACCGTGCTGTAGGATTTCGAGTTCGGTACCTCAATTACCATATTCCAAGAGGGCATTGTCACAAGCTTTTTGATGAACGTACAGCATTGATTGCAAAAAAATCACAAAATACAGGTACTTGAATAGACAATCCGAGGGCCAGACGAGCAGACATTATAGGGAACGACTACTTGGACGTGAATCTCGCGTACGTGTAATCAACTCAACAGCTTCCTTCCATTCAACTTGTCGAGCACATGTCTAGGTATACATCGAGTCGCATTTCCAAGAAATCCCAAGGAAGCATGTGAATCTGTGATTTGACAGGCCATGTCGATGTCGGAAGCCCTTTGCTGTACACCGTAACACCACTACGGATGTTTTGCAGGCATTTCTCCATTTCCGGTGACACCTGGCCAGCTTCCATTTGAAAACGATGGTCATTCTGAAAAGTTTAACCCACACTGCGCTCAAGATTTCTCTGCGAAAGCTGGCGATTGGACCGAGTATACAGCGGCCTCAAGGCTCGTGCATAGGTGCAGCTTGGGAGGAGGAGCCGGACTCTCATCGCTGAGATCGAACTGTTTCATCGTCCCGAAGTCTCTATGTATCTCGAGAAAGTCACTTGATCCTGCTTCAGTCGTTCTGATTCACCTGCCCTCCTGATCATCTGGACGGTGCCTGGCCTCGCCCGATACCCGGACATCTCCCTTCATGCCTCCTGCCTCTCGAAATAAATATTGGTTCGAACCAACCCTAGCACTGCGTCTAAGACATTGAGGGAGCCCTTCTGGAAGCTGGAATCTGGAATCTGCCGTGCGCAGCCACCCACCACCGCCTGGCCACACCTGATGACGCGCCCGTCTCCCTCCACTAACAGCTCTCAGCCCTTGCTAATATCCACGAGACATGTATGTTGCGCGAATGTCTGCCAACACTCGGAAGGACGACTATTCAAGACGAAAGTAAAATTCTAGTTTTACAGCTGTCTGGGGAATATGAGCGAAGAGAAGGAAAGAAAGGGATTTTGGGGCTTGTTCCGCTCCAAAAGCTCGGCCATAAGAAATGGGAAACTTGTAAGCGTCAATGTCACTGACGTCGAATATACCGTCGATTAACGCGATATAGGGAAAAGAACCACCGCGGAGATTTAGTGAAGGAGGACGAAGGAGATCGGAACTTCCACCACCTGCTCGGGAACATGACCGGGATCCGGTCACTAGTTCACGGCGAAGGCCACGTCGTGCAGACCAGGGCGCCGCCAAGGGCAAGGGCCGAGAGCTACCCAACCGCCGGCAGCATGAGTCCGGTCCGCTCACAGAATGGCCGCCGTCAGGAATGTCTAGCAGAGAGGAGCTGTCCCTCGGCCAGGCCATGGAGCTCATATCGCGCGGCGTCCCGGCCTTCAGGGGTCGCAAGCGTCCTGTACCTCACGTCTCTGATAACTACTACGCTCTCTTTGCGTCAGCAGCCGGCAACAAAGGCGACGATATCGATGTTGCAAACCAACATGACGCCATGAGCGGGTTGATGACCCTCAGGCTTCTCGGTCCTGGTCCTGCCGTCTACCCCTGGGAGACACTAGAGCAGCCGAGCTACTCCTTTTACTTCGGCAACCGACCAGGTACCATCACTATCAACCAGTGGGCTGCCCTATCAAGCGTCATACCTCCATCAATAGCATTGCGCGACCCCGGCGTTGCCCCAAGAGAAGTCGAACTTGACCAGATCCTGGAACGCATCAAGGAACTAGAACGCGGCCTCGAAGACGACGACGAAGAGCTCCTCTACAGAAACCTCTACCGTCGCTTTCTCCGTGACCCAGATAAACTATTCAGCCCGCACAAGACGCTCGACAAGCAGATTACCGACCTCATCTTGGTCCTCTCGGCGCCGACCTGGATCGACTTCACCATCCCGCGCAATCAAATAGTTACACGCTTCATCTTCGACACCGACGCCGAGAACCACAAGGCTTACGTCAACTTCTTCCACCAGCTCCTGCTAAGCATGGAACTCGACCTGCGCATCAACTCGCAACAGCACCTCCCCGAATCCAAAGAGAAGCTCCTCTCCCAGATCCCACCGACCATCCAATGGTCCCTCGCCCTAGCCCGCCGCTGGCGCGACTACGTCCGCATCGAGTCCTACGGCAAGACGGCCGACGCCCTACACCTGCGCTTCAAGCTCAAGCGGCGCCAGGTAAGGATGCTCAAGCGCTTCGCCCAGATGATGAAGTGGCCCAACCTCGCCGACACCCTCGACGTGCTGAAGCGCCGCGACCAGGACTCGACCCTCGACCTCGTCAGCTCGCACGCCATGGCCTTCTTCGCCGGTCTGGTGCTCCCGGGCCCGACCTTCCCCTTCCTCATAATGAACTCCCTAATCGACATGGACCCGGACCCCGCGACCGACGACCTGGCCCTCCTCACGCACCTCCAACCGTCCTGCGGCTTCCAGTACCGCAACAGCTACACGTACTGGTCCGCCAGCTCCATCGTCGGCAAAGTCCTCGCCCCAACCTGCCACTCCGTAGCCGGGTGGGTGGGACCCGCCAGACCGACGCAAGACCTGAAGCGCAGCCAGATAGCGCGGATCCGCACCCGCCGGCCCCGGCAGCGCCTCACGCCCGAAGACGTGGCGTCCATGGCCGAGCGGAGCGACCCCCTCGGCCCGCCGGCCGAGGTCTTCCCCCTCAAGGAATACGAGCTCGTGACGCCCGACAACGACAGCTCGAGCGACGGGTACCCCGTCGACACGGTGCGGATCGAGCTGCTCGGGCTCAAGCCCTGCGCGGACAAGGTCGCCGAGCCTGGACCGACGTGGTTCGACGCCAGTGTGCAGTTCGCCATCGACGGCGTATCGTGGCCGGTGAGGCTGGCCTTCGACGTCAACTTCATTGCCGCTTGGCCGTGCAGCGACGGCCCCCATCCGCTCTTCTTCGATTACGCCTGGACCGCGGTCAAAGCGGACGAAGTTGTCGCCATCCGGCACTGGAACGGGAGTTTCGGCGCCGGTCACGGGAAGAGCAGTGCCACGCTGGGGGCGTATGCGAGCGCGAGGTCGTCGCCTGCTGTTGTTGTTGGGGGGTCGTCGAAGCACAGCGGACAGGGGAATGGGAAGGTGGTGGATGCAAAGGGGAGCGAGTATGATGACGAGGAGAGGGTCCTGGTCGTTGAGGCGTTCGGGGTGCCGGATAATGAGGTCCTGGCCAGGGCTTGGTGTGCGCATTGGGGGTTGAATGCGATTGTCGCTGATGTTGGGAAGACTTGGTGAGTGCCCCCTTTTCCGGGACTGTGGTTGGTAGGGAGTGGCTAACGTTGATGGTAGCATGGCGTGTGCTATTCGCGAGGCGTATGCGGCAACGCTTACGGTGGTTATACTGGTCGATGATGAGCAGGACTCTAATGCTGATGACTGAACGAGGGCAATGAATGACAGGATGGATAAACGACAGCATACGGACTACATGATGTACGATTGACGGGTTGTGGCCGCTCTACTGGACCTGAGTGTCTTTTCTTTGTCTGTGTCTCTCTATGCCAGTTCTCATGGCTGCTTCTGACATGGTGATCGGCCACTGGCTGCTAAGGAATACCCAAGAACGAATGCGTTGTAAATGCTTGCTCGGGCCGTTGAGGACTATTGCTCCTCAATGCCTGTCGTATGTACCATGAGATAATAGTCTCTGTTCCTTTCTGCAACGAATTGGCCGTGACCAAGTACATCACTTATCGGTGATATTTGTCTCTTGATACGGGTATACTTTGCTACCTACATTACAATAAGACAACCTGGAAGCCCATCTCTCCTTAACGCCGTGCAATGCAGCCAAACCAATGAACACAGCCTGTTCTCCTCCTTTTCCGCATGTCCAAAGTGACGCCCAATCATCCTCTCTTGTCGCATCCGCCACTCTCCGAAGCTCAGCGCTTACTTCTCCCTAGCCAAAACCATCTTCTCTCTCTCGCTCTGCCTCTTCTCAAACTGCTTCTTGGAATGCTTCCGCTCATTCTCATCCCTCCTCTTGATAGCAGCCAACTCCTCGTTCTTGATCGACTGCGCCTTCTTCACAACTGCGGGGATATGCCTGTGCCTCTTGATCCGCCTGATCTCGGGCATGTGTCCGTACCGCGACACCAGGGCCTCGTTGTACTCGAGCGCCTGCCTCTGCCTCGAGGACTTGATGCCCGCCCTCTCCGAGGCGTTCGCGCGCCACAGCCTGACGTTGCCGTCGCCCGACCCGGACAGGATGTACTTGGAGTCCGGGGTCCAGCGCGCGCAGAACACGCGCTGCATGCGCTTGGTGTGGTAGATGTCGCGCGAGTGGCCGCCGTCGCGGCTCCAGAGGCGGATCGTCCTGTCGTACGAGGCCGAGACGAGCTCCTCGCCCGTGGGCGAGAACTCGACGTCCATGACGGCCGCTACGTGGTCCTTCAGCACGTTCAGGGCGCGGTCGAATTTGCGCATGTCGAATATGTAGATGTTGTGGTCCTCATTTGCGACTGCTAGGTTCATGGCTTCCATGGGGTTCCAGACGATCTTGTTGGAGGCGAAGTTGAGCGTGGTTTTCAGTAGGGGCATCGAGGTGCGGAGGTCGTAGAGAATGATGGACCTGTCCGAGGCGACGGAGCCTAGGATAGAGGTTTCGATCGGGTTGAATGAGACGTCGGTGATGGTGTCAGTTTGGGTTGGCCACTTTAGTACCTCTGGGGCGGCTGTGTGTCGCTCCAGGTCGTAGATAGATATGACGCCCGAGGAGGCGGCGAAGGCATTCCTTTGGCGGTGGTGTGAGAGTGATGTGAAGGCACTTCCTCCGAGCCATGTCGAGATGGGTGCTGTGTCGGGCTGTGTGTTGTAGGGATCGAAAAGCTTGATGGACTTGTCGGCTGCACAGGTGAGAAGCTTGCTGTCCTTGGTCCAAGTCATACCCTTGACCAAGTTCTCGTGGGCAGTTGCGTTCCATATTTGCTCCTTCGTACTTAGATCCCAGACCTTGACGACACCGTCTGCGGAACCGCTCGCGAATCGTTGCAGGGAGCTGGGGTCCTTTGCCATGGAGACGATACCTTCGACATGGCCACGGCCTAGCTGACACAAGAAAGGTGCAGCAAACATTCGCTCTAGCTTTACAGCGTTCATGGCCCTCTGGTACTCGCGAGCCCGCTCGAACGGATGGTGTGCTGGGTCGAGGTTTCGAGGAAGTTTGGCCGAGTCGGAGCCCGGAGGCTGCTGGGCCACGGTCGACCGGGAAAGAGCTTTGATTTTCTGTGATTCTGTGAGAACTCATATTTATCAATGCACTGCAAGAACAACATACCATCTTGTCTCTAGTGCTGGGGTCTTGTTGAATGTCGTCAAGGCTCGAAGTCGTTGACTTTGGCGGGGAACTTGTCTGATGCACGAACCGTAACTTTTAGGCGGTGAGAATTTCCTGCCAGAAGCGCACTCGCCACACCTTGGTCTAAGCTAGAGTCTAGCGCCCCACCAGCCACACTTGGAGCGTTTACGTCGTGCTCACGGCAACCTGGAGCTTCCATTGGATTTGGTCAAGAAGAGGCTGAAGCTTTCTGCAACGACAACCCCAGCACCATCAACCAACAACCGCGAAACGACCTCTATCTCAAGTCTTTTATAATCTTGCGGATAGCCGACCTGCTTGGATATCCCATTCGGACACTGTAGCACTACAAGGGTCCTTCGACACATTCCGAGACGTGACGATGGCTCAAGGCGATTCGTCGGACCGGTTGAAGGAGGCACAGAAGGTCGCAAAGTCAGATCCACGGCAGGCAGAGCAAATCTACAAAGAGATCGTCTCTAAGCCGCCGTCCATCAACTCAGATGCCGCCACCAGAGAATACGAGACAGCCCTGATCAGCTTGGGAGAGCTGTACCGTGACGAGAAGAAGATCCAGGAGCTCGTTGACCTCATAACCAGCAGTCGGACCGTCCTCTCATCCTTTGCAAAGGCAAAGACCGCAAAACTTAGTAGGTTGTCTTCTCTACTCCACTTCAGACGAGTTCTAACATGAGCCCTCCGTCGTCTAGTCCGCAACCTCCTCGACCTCTGCGAAGAGATCCCCGACACCACCGACGCCCAGATCGCCGTGACAAAGTCATGCATAGAATGGGCCGTCTCCGAGCGCCGCGGCATCCTGCGCCAGAACCTCGAGACGCGGCTGGTGCGGCTCTACATGGCCAAGCGCTCCTACTACGACGCCCTCACCCTAATCAACAACCTCCTCCGCGAGCTCAAGCGCCTCGACGACAAGCTCGTCCTGGTCGAGGTCCAGCTCCTCGAGTCGCGCGTCTACCACGCCCTCGGCAACATCGCCAAGGCCCGCGCGGCCCTCACCTCGGCCCGCACCAGCGCCGCGTCCGTCTACACCCCGCCCCTGCTGCAGGCCAACCTCGACATGCAGAGCGGCATGCTGCACGCCGAGGACCGCGACTTCAACACGGCCTACAGCTACTTCATCGAGGCTCTCGACGGCTACCACGTCCAGGACGAGGCCGCCCGCGCCCAGGCCGCGCTGCAGTACATGCTCCTGTGCAAGGTCATGCTCAACGCCGCCGACGACGTCAACACGCTCATGGCCTCCAAGCAGGCGCTCAAGTACGCCGGCACCTCGCTCGAGGCCATGAAGGCCATCGCGCGTGCGCACAGCAACCGGTCGCTCGAGGAATACGAACGCGCGTTGGCAGCCTATAAGTTCGAGCTGAGCAACGACGGGTTCATCCGCAACCACCTGATCAGGCTGTACGACACCATGCTGGAGCAGAACCTGATCAAGGTCATCGAGCCCTTTAGCCGGGTGGAGATCGACCACATCGCCAAGATGGTTGGTCTAGACACGCAGCAGGTGGAGAGGAAGCTGTCTCAGATGATCCTGGACAAGGTCATTATCGGTGTCCTGGACCAGGGTGCAGGGTGCCTGATCATCTTTGACGAGACGGAGCGGGACGAGTCGTACGATGCGGCGCTGGCTACGATTGACAAGCTGAGCAACGTTGTGGATGTGCTCTATACGAACCAGGCGTCTCAGCTGGAGTAGATGGTTGGGAGTGTTTTATGCAGGATGGTGTTTCTGGGAGAACTGTAATATTACACTTAGAGCCAGTTGAGCTTCTTGCAAATGGATCGCAGAGGCACTTGTTCATTTCCAAGCTCGGTGGTATCGCCTATCTTATTGTGATGATATATGACAGCCTTCTACTGACGAGTGATCTCATGTTACTTTCCGAGGCTTTCCCTTCGGTCTGGCTGACCTTTGGTCAGGGCCGTAGGGAGCGCTAGGATTGCAGTCAAATGACAACTGTTTGCCTTCCTGTACCACTCGCACGATATTCGGCGGGTATACTCAACCTACATTTTCGGTCTGATGTCACGTCGTCAACTCGAGTCTCCACCGATAGTCCGTGTCCCGTACAACGGACATGCTAACTACCGTGTTCCGGTGTTCATCACTGAAGAACTGGGCGGATGATTGCCCGCAGCAACTTCAGGACTCGACAGCAACGCCCTCTGGCTTCTGATCATCCATGGTCTCATCATCCACAGGTGGGAATTCTCGATCCAGGTAGTCTTGTGGTAGAGACGGCGACTCCTCTTTCTCTTGGCCCGTAGCGTCTGCCGTACCGTTTGCCGGTTTCTCCCAAGGCTTACGCGGAGCCTGCATCTTGCCAACCGGTGTTATGCCCTTTACCATTGTCAACGTTTCTCAGCGTCTTATTCACGTATCCAACGGCATGTTCAAAGTAAGAAAGAATGGTAGGGGTATCACACGTACCGGCAATCTAACAACCGTATTCGGAATCTCCTTGATACCGGGAACCGGCTTCCCCTGCGTAACAGCCTCGATAACAGCCTTGAAGTGCTCCGGGTACGGCGCATCGTCTCCAACCCCATCCTCTCTCGCAGCGCCGTCGGAAGCCTTGACCCTCAGATCTGCCTTGGGGGCGTGGACCTGCCACGACGGCACGTTGGACGGCCCCGTCACCCCCATGCGCCGCTGGACGTCCTCTATCCGCGCCAGGATCGCGGGTTCGGGCGTGGGCGTGTCTGGGTGGGAGGCGAGGTAGGCCGTGTAGGAGTCCGGGGCCATGGTAACGCCTTGCTTGGTACTGAACCACCAGATGCGGGCTTGGAGGCTTATGGAGGCTGCGTGGGCCATGTCTGTGCTGGGGAGGGTGGTGCCGAGCATTGCTGCGAGGCCTTGCTATGTGGCGTGGGTTGAGTGAGGTGAGACGGATAGTGGTGAGGCGGTGAGGTGACTTACAAGGAACTGGCGGTCTTTTACCCAGGGGTAGTCGTTGAACGATTTGATGAGGGCGGGTGTCACTGGCGTGGGCTGTGATGGCGCTCCATCTTGGGGTGATGTGCTGGTTTCCATTGTGTAGTTCTTGTAGCTCAAGATCAAGATTATCGGAGACTTGGAAGTGGCTCTCAGAGTTGAAAGGCTGTATGATGTTGAGAGTTCTCAGTCGTTTGAGGAGGGGTGTAAATGGATAACGGATATATCTCCGAAGCTCCAAGTGCTGTGGTTACCTATGTAGCATGTGACAGGTACAGTACAATTCGAGAGCAATAAATACACAGATTTCCCGACCGCTTCTCATAAAACAGAAGAATAAAATGTGTGTGACAGCTTGAAGCGTGTGCATTAAATGGGATAAAGTATATTACCACCTCAAGATTTGATGTCCTCACAGCTGTCTCTATCGTGAGGTGCCTCGGTCTACTGTGTAGGGTGACGTCCAGTTAGGTACCTTACCTAAGGCTGCACAGAGCCTACACCTCAATGATGTAGCACAGTGCACAAGGTCAAGTCACCACAAGACCACACTGTCTGCCTCAACCTCGTCTCGACAACCTCCATCCTATCCATCAACACCATCCGCCACCCGAACGTCTCATCTCGAGACGTAGCTCGCCAGCGACCTTCGCCATGCGCCGTGTAGCTGCCCGAGCCCTCCGGACATCCCTCCAGTGCACAGTCCGCGGCCTCTCACGCACCAGCAGGCGCGGCTCCATCGTCGCCCCCGTCGGCGCAGCCCGCTTCTTCTCGTCGACCTCGACCTCCCATTCCCGCATACGACCCCGGCCAGAACATGCACTAGGCGAACCGCTCAAGTCTTCAATGTACTACCGCCGCGCCTCGGTCGCCCTGGTGTCTGCGCTAGTGGGCTACGGGGCCTACAACTTCTACAGCGCCAACGGCACCGAGTCGCCGCAAGTGTCCATCTCGCGGGCCTACAGCTCCGGCAAACCTACGGGAGACGATGTACCGCTGCGACCGGTCCTAATTATTGGTGCGGACGAGATCGCTACAGGCACATTTGCTGGCGAAGGACCGATATCCAAGACGACGGACGAGGACGGGCGCAGGGTAGTTGAGATGTTGACACCTGAGCAGGCGACGCAGAAGCTCAGGAAGAGCGAGCAAAGTTTCTTCGTCAACAGGGGGAAGGGTGTGGTTAGATACGACTTCGATCAGCTACCGAGCAACGATCCCATTGAAGATGATCATGCCGAGAAGATTGTCGAGGTGCCGAGCAAGAGCGAGAAGGGCAATGATGACTGGATGTTCTGGGGTGTGTTTGACGGTCATTCGTACGTATTGGGCTATAATTACTGTTGTTCACGTAATGTCCTGCTAATGTTCCTGCCAGCGGCTGGACAACGTCAGCCAAGCTCCGCCAAACCCTCATCAACTACGTCGCCCGCGAGCTGAACGACACATACATGGCATCGCAGGGTCTGATGCCCTCCTCCAGCGCCATCGACTCAGCCATCAAGAACGGCTTCGTCAAACTAGACGATGAGATCTGCCACCAGAGCGTGCAGAAGGTCCTACAAGCCAACAACAAAATCGTCGCCGCCGAGCTGCTCGCCCCAGCACTTTCGGGCTCCTGCGCCCTCCTGTCCTTTTACGACACCCG
Source organism: Coniochaeta ligniaria NRRL 30616 (assembly GCA_001879275.1). Classification (NCBI taxonomy): domain Eukaryota; kingdom Fungi; phylum Ascomycota; class Sordariomycetes; order Coniochaetales; family Coniochaetaceae; genus Coniochaeta; species Coniochaeta ligniaria. Next base: position 817,452 of record KV875099.1, on the reverse strand, counting down.
GTCAAAGATGCTCCGCGTCGCTTGCACGGGTGACTCGCGCGCCGTCCTCGGTCGCCGGTCGGACTCTGGCAAGTGGACGGCTACGAGGCTGTCGAACGACCAGACGGGCAGTAACCCCGATGAGGCAGCGCGGTTGCGGAAACAGCACCCTGGTGAGGAGTATGTGGTGAGGAATGGGCGGGTTCTGGGAGGCCTCGAGCCCACGCGCGCGTTTGGCGATGCCACGTACAAATGGAGCCGTGAGGTGTCGGACCGGCTGAGGTCAAAGTTCTTTGGCCGCTCCCAGTCGGCGCTCGTCAAGACGCCGCCCTACGTCACTGCGGAGCCCGTCATCACCACCACGCAGATGGAACCCGAGAAGGGCGACTTCGTGGTCATGGCCACGGACGGCCTGTGGGAGATGCTGACGGATGAAGAGGTGGTCGGGCTAGTGGGCAAGTGGATCGAGACGCAGAAGGGCGTCTCGTCAAACTCGCAGTTTGACGCTGCCTGGTCCAAGGTTTTCGGTTCCAAGAAGGGCGCCGGACTTCCTGTCGAGGCTGCCAAGAGCCACGGACCGGACGGCCAGAAGACGCCCATCCGCGTCGAGCAGTGGGGCAGCGGCAAGGACGAGAACCGCTTCGTTGTCGAGGACAAGAACGTGGCTACGCATCTCATCCGCAACGCGCTGGGCGGAAAGAACCAGGAGCAGGTGCAGGCTCTGCTGACGTTGCCTGCTCCGTCTTCGAGGAGGTGGCGGTAAGTTCACTCCTTTGTCTTATTTGGGAAGCCATGATATTAATAACTTCTTTGCAGCGACGACCTTACTGTCCAAGTCATCTTCTTCGGATACGGCGAGAAGACGGGTGAGGTTGTGGTCAACAAGGAGGCGAGTGCTACGGTCAAGCCCGCCGTGCAGGCGAAGCTTTGATCTCTATTGCGATACCCTTCCTGGCGGCGCGGCGTATGGTTTTCATGACTGGGACATCGGTTAGCTTCTTGCATTGTAGTGATAGCACATTATGCTAGGTCTCTGGAAAGCGCTAGACATTGCGCTGCCAAAGCTACCTGTTCTTCGTCCCATCGTTCCTCAGGTGAATTCAAAAGCACGATGAGAGTGATACGGATGGAAACTGCAGACGCTGAGCACGTCTTTCATTATCGCGAAGCTGTTCGACTTTGTAGTCGAGGTCTTGAGTGTCGGTTGGTCATAACACCTCCCAATCATAGAGTGGCTGGCGGCATTTCACAATATTCTGCCTTCTAACCAGTACCTGCGTCCTTCGCGACTTAATAAAGCCTTGTAAGCAATGACGGCGTAAAATCAAACGGTTATAGCAGGGTCTCCCCCAAATTCTCCCCCTCGAATCCCAGTGTCGATAGCTTCTTGACCTTTGCCTTCTCCTTCGTCTTCTCGTCCTGGTGCCTCCGCTTGGCTAGTGACTTGACCAGGGCCGGATCGGCCTGATCATAGCCTGCTGGCGGGTCGTCGTCTTTGTCGAGATCGATTTCGCCGAGCAACATGACGTTCTCGCCTCTGACTAGAAATATGCCCTGAGGGACATCTGCGTATAAGCCGCGCGGGTTGTTTGGTCCGGGCGGCACGAATATTCTCTCCACTGTTGACTGTAGTACCAGGTTGGCTATGCCGGTTAACATTCGTAACGCGTAGCCTTATCCAAGCCAAGACATACCAAATTGATCCCAGCTGCGTAGTATGCCAATGAGTTTTCGGCCGTCACGGAGGACAAGCATCAACTTCTCTGTCCGTAGTTAGCAAGGGTGCCGCTCGAGCTAGACTTATGTCTGTCGTGACGCAAGGGAAGACATACTGTCGGTAAGATCGAGGAGCTGAGCAGCAGTGGTGAACATCTGGGCTGGCAACTGCTGCTGCTGTGGAGGAGGTCTTGCCCCGGGCGCGATAGGCATCATCTGGACGGGCGGCATAGCACCCCCTCCCTGTTGGGGGGGCGCATCGGAGATGTTTAGGTTCTCCATTGTATGATCATGAGGGCGATGGTTGAAATTGCGGCAAGGTATAGTTGAACCAGTCCATCGATCGGTCGACAGACGAGAATTGGACGTGTCGAAGAAGTGTCTGTGTTGGTTCGAAGCTTCAGAAGATGCGCTTTCGTGAATCTGATGCCTCTACGATGGACTTGCAGACGTCAAGGTGGGTCCCGAGATGGGGCAAGGGATCAGATGGCCCGTGCACGACTTTGAGCAAGCACGGAAAGAGCATGGAAGCCGGCTCACAGATATTGTGGGGCCCAAGGCTGAGAGCAAGGCCACTGTCCGGCAGCCCTCCAGCCGATTGCCAATTCTTTCCTTGACGGCTGCTATTGTTGCGACTTACACGAACCTTGACTGTCTATTCACCAAAATACCGACAATAGAACGACTAACACGGGCTGAAATGTGAGACAACCACATAAATATATCCTACCCTTGACCATAGTTCATTGAACCATCCCTTAAACTTCTTCGTCTTTTCCCTCGAACCTTGACTCTCTCCTTCTCCGCACTTTACTGTGTAGAGCTCTTGTCCACCTCACAATCTTCGTCTCCTTCCCCAGTTCAGCTTGCGACTCACACGCACCTTGAACGAGAACCACTTAGAGAGATTCTGCTCTCGATACCAGCCACATATCATCTTCGCACACAACAACCATGGCTACGAACGACGTCTCCATGGCGGATGCCCAAGCCGCTGGCGCTGGTCGACCAGATCGCCGTGCCAACAATTCCCCAACCCTCCTCCCAAAGCGTGACAAGAAACGTCAGATGTTGATCGACCGTCTCGCGGTACTTGGTGACAAGTTCGGCTTGGATAGAGACCGCGCCTACCGTGAGCAACTCCAGAAGATCCAGGTCGACACAAACCTAGTCATGCGCGTGGACGCCCATGCCGAACGACCTCTTGACGCCCTCGACGATGAGCACCTCCAACTGTCCCGCGCAAACAGTGAGGCCAACAACCACCCCGGACCCCGCACTCTGCTTGAGATGGCTGGGCCACGCTTCCAGGACTGGATTGTCAACGTCCAGGATCTAGTCGAGGAGAGAGACTACTACCTCACCAAGTATACGGTCAGTCTTCCACTTTACCTTAGCATAGCTGTTGCGACTCACTACTGTTCTGGAGTACTAATCCTTGTGTTTCTGCAGAACGACTTCGAGAAGAAAGTCCAACAATACCATAATGTCCATATCCACAAGGTCGAAACGGCGAAACGGGAGCACAAAGCTCTCGCCCAGACCCTCCGAGACCGTCTCATGAACACCATCACATCCAAGAAGTTCCGCCTCAACAAGGAGAAGGAGGCATTGGAAATTAGTGACGCCTCTGCCCTTCTCCTACACCCCAACCAATTCAGCCTCGCCAACCCAGCCAGCCCTGGTGGCACTCATACTAAGCGAACGACTCGCCTCAGGAGAGAAGCGGACGACATGTCGGGCCTCGACAGCAAGAAACGGAAACGCAATGCCGCCGCCGACGACGGCTCCCCAGCGCCCCGAAATGACCCCTCGAGCACAACACCCTTCTGGCAGGGCGATAGGATGCACAAGAGACAGGCTACCGGACCTGTGTACAGCATAGACAAGCTATTCACCGATAAGGAGCTCTCAATGACGTACAACGCGGCAGCTGTAGCGGCGCACAAGTATATCCTCACCCACAAACCCAAACTCGACGAGAACGGCCAGGTCGTGGCATCCCCAGAAGGAAGCGACTCCGGCAACGGCGAGAACGAAGATTCGGAATCGGTACCGTCCGCACCAGCTATGGAGCGTAACGTTTCGCACGCCACGCGTAGTGCTCGTGGCGCGCCTAACTTTACGGACGACAAGTTGCTTGGACTGGAGGCTCTTTCGAACCTCGACTTCCCGAATAACTTTGAGAAGGTGCTGGGCAATGACCCCAAGTTACCCCCCATCTTCCCTTCGACATATGTCAGGGGTCCACCTAAGATATCGGACTACAGCCAACCTACGCCGCTCCCGCCGGATGAGCAGAATGCGGACTGGATGGTCATCAACGTTCTGAAGCAGTACGACGAGCAACATGGCCTCGGCGCCAACCTAGACAACGAGAACGGCAGCCGAAAAATTCTTGAAGCGGTGGCACATCCGGCAAAGCAGAATCGGTATGCCGCCTACTTACAAGGAGAACGGCCAGCGGAGAACGACATCCGCCAGCGGCTGGGCATGCCTATTGTCACTGAGCCTGAGAAGTTGGCGGCGATTGGCTCTGCCATTGACAGGATAGGGACGCCGTCCAAGGGTGTCAGGTCGGGGAGATCCGCGACGCCGAACCAGTCGCCTGCTAAGGTTGGCGCGGGCCAGGGGCCGACGAGCGTACCCATGGGCGGTGTTGGGGGCGTGTCGATGAGCCGGCAGAGCAGTGCCAGTGGTGCGCCGATGAGCAGGAGTAGCAGTCGCAAGGGTCGGGTCAGGGGTGCCTAGTCTGGACTGTTCAGCGGCGGAAGAACTCACTTGTACTTGATTGGATGATGGGATGATCGAACTGACTCTACGACGGTGAAGGTCGAGGATAAGGGATTTGCTTGTTATTTTTGCTTTACGAGCACTGCATATTGCTCGCGCACCGGATGCTACAAACTGGGCGTCGGCGTTTAATTTTTTGGGAATACCAATGATATTAATCAAAAAGGCTATAAGCATACCTAAACTCCTTTTGCCAGTCCAAGTCCTTTACATATTATCATTAACTCGTGTCCATCTCTACGGTCCAAAGACCAGCGCCCGAACCTCGATACTCTCCCGCCCGGGAGCATCAGACCTCGTCCTCGGATCCTCAAAAGCAGTATGCGCCACCCTACCGCCCTTGACACCCGATCCCTCCTTCAGCGCCTCCGAGTCGAAACACTCGAGCAAGATCCTCTCATCGCCCGTCATACCGCTCAGATACCACCACTCCTGGCTGGGGCTATATCTGATCCCCGCAGTCTGGCCGGTATACCCACTCCGATACCTATGCTCGACAGGCACCACATGCTCATCCGCCAGCGTCGCGCTAGACGCAAACGCCAGCGGGAACGACTCGACGGGCGTCTTGTTCAGCGGCCGCCAGACATTGATGATCCTGTACCTGCCCCCCAGATACTTATCCGCCTCGTCGCCGAGGTGGCGCTTCACGCGCAGCGCGGCCGAGGCCGCGGTCTGGTCGATGTGCACCCTCGTCACGGGCTCCCTGTCGGCGCCCGGCTTGGCGCGGCGGATGGTGTGGTCGAAGAAGACGACTTTGGTCGCTCCCGGGACGTTGTCGAGCAGCAGGCGCTCGAGCTCGGGGTAGTACTTGGTCTTGATGGAGTCATCGTCGGCGAACTCTGTTTCTGACGAGGGGGGGACGTCGCGGATGATGGCGAAGGCGTCGTTGTCGAGGGTGAAGGTCGACTCGCGGCCGCGGGCGTCGTGGATGGTCACGGGCCGGGATCCGGCGCCGAAGTTGCGCTGGGGCTGGCCCTCCGGCGGGTCCTCGACGTAGTTGAAGGGGGCGGCGCCGTCGGCTGGGGGGGAGTAGAAATTTAGGGGTGCGGTTACGTCGCCGCGGGGGATTTGGGAGGTGATTGCCATGTTTGATGTGTGAGAGCTGTGATGATAGTTCGGAAAGTTGTGTGTTGAAGGCCTTCTAAGTGCCCTGGTACTTGTTTGTGATCACTTGTATCGCTGAGACGTGAGCAAGATTGGGTGTAACTTTCAAGAACGAAGCTTTTTATATGTCCAGATTGAGATGCTATGAGACTAGGGATTGAGAGGCATGTTGCCATCTCTTATACCTACGAGTCAGTTCTAGTACAAGAGCACTTTGGACTAGCGATTTCAAAGCATCGAATTGCCAGACGGATCTCGACGGATAGCCACTTGACTTCCTGGGATCTCTGGAGTCTGATTGATCGGTGCCATCCCAAGCTCGATCACGTCATGAGCGGAGGGCGTAAGAAATGCATCTAGAAGCTAAAGGAGGTGAACTTCCCCGCGATATCTCCGCCTTACAAATTAGGAGATGGGTAACGGGCTTCCCGAAAGACGAAACTGCATGTCAAAGACGATGATGAATCTCTCCGCGATTGGGCAAATGACGTTGACGGCTTTGCCTCGGTAGGTTACTAATCGGGCAGCACTGTCGCCGGGTAACCCTAACCCTTGCGTATGGACCGGGTTAAATTGTTCCCGCACAGCTGCCCCGCAGGTGTAGCTCTGATTGGTCAAAGCTACCTCAAGCCTGAATGTAAACAAAGTGGAGGGCAGCAAAACAGCAACGCACATCTGCTTCAACTGCATATTCCAGAACTTCGAGGCCCATGCGCGGAACTGTGGGCTAAACTTCGCGATTGTCTCACTTCGATGGATACTAGATTGAGATAACCGATACTCGTCGCGTTATCATCCTTTTTCCGCCATGGACAACATCATGTCGTCGCCCGATCCGCTGAATGCCTCTCTGCAGGACTCGGCCCTGATGTCGTCTCGTCGAGTGACACGAAGTCAATCACAGGCATCATCGAGACTGTCATCTGTCAACCCGTCGCCTCGGAAGCAGACCTTTGCGCTGGATGTGGGAAACGAGCGGTCGCCGCAGAAGATCCTCGTTACGGTCGAAGCCGACGACAGAGACTCACACAGCAGCAATGTCAAGCGGAAACTATTCCAGTCGCCCACGCCGAAGAGGGCTGTTCGACGCAGAGAGAAGACAACGACTACAGTAGTCCCACTGAAGGGCCTTACAGACGATGAGGGCGGTGAACCATCCAGTTCAGTCGCGCCAACGCCGAAGCGACGAGGCAGGCCACCAAAGTCAGCTGGCACTCCGGCTACGACCACGAAGAAGAAGGCAACCCCAATTCGCAAGACTCCCGGCAGGCCTCGACGGACGAAAACAGAGGACCTGACTTCCGATATCACCATTCCGGACCCCGACGCGACGCCAAAGCCTACCCGAACAAGAACATCAACCAAGCGCAAGAACGCGACACCGGCAGAGGACGCAGGAGAGACCCCAAAGCCTAAGAGGCGAGGGCGGCCACGGCGGATGTCCATGGCTGCAGAAGAGATTATGGTTCTTGCTGCTCAGTCAGAGACCGCGTCCGGGGTCGAAGATGATGCGTCAGTGGCCTCGGCTGGAGACAACATTTCGGTTGCTGGGAGCTATGCCTCTGCGCCGCCTTCAAGTCACGGAGGCGATGATGATGATATCTGGATGGCTACATTGTCAGATCCACCTACACAGCAGCTTAGTAGGCGGGAGTCGCCGGTCGAAGAAGAGCGGACGGATGGTGGCGAGCAAGACCAGGCGCGGCTGCCGTCTGTTGATCGACAAACGGAGACTGACGATAGGAGCGAGTCGAATGTGGAATATGGTGCTACCGGAGGGTACAGCGAAGCTGAGTCTGTTGGCAGCCATTCACGCGGTAATAGCGTGGACAAGGACACCATCATGGTCCAGGAGGATTTTACCATGATCTCCATCCACTCACTACCATCGATGCAGGGAAATCTAAGTGTGGCTGCTAGCCAGCACGAGATCGGTGATGAAACGAGCCTGATCATCAGCCAGACCCTGGAGTCGTTGCGACACAGTCGCAATGAGTCTCGGCCGAAAACCCCTTACGAGGATCAGGTATCCTTTGTCGGTCCGTCACCAGAAAAAGATAACCTGCCTCTACCGACAAATAATTCACTATTCGCTCAGTCTGCCTCGTCACCAGTAATCAAGCCTAGCCCTCGGAGAGCTAAAGCACAGGATCTGGGAAGGCAACTGGCTTTTAAGTCATTGCAAAAGCAGCAGGATCCCGAATCGCCACAGCGCCTTCCTGTCGAGAGCGAGCCAGAGGCGCATGCTGCCGGAGAGCAAAGTATATATGACGACTCTTTCTCAGAGATACCAGAGGCAGTACTCGAGGCTGCTACTCCTAAGCCGATACGTCGTGCTATGGCCGAGGTTCGCGACGATTCCTTCTCGGAAATATCAGAAGCAGTACTCGACGCTGCCACCCCCAAACCATCACGCCAGGTCATGGTCCCGGATAACGAAGGTGCAGAAACATCTATCCAGCTGTCCATTGAGCGGCCTTCGAGGGTGAATCCTCCCAATCCCCAGTCAGAATCGAACAGACTGTTGACCCCTGATGAGACACCCTCGCCAGTACTGTCAGAGAACGAAGACGATAAAGTTTTAGAGAGCGCAATGAAGGAGCAGAGCGAATTTGAGATGCAGTCCTCCCCGCCAGTCCTTAACTTCCCTCAGCGAGAGCAGTTGTCTGCTGTTCGGCCCTCAAGACGTGGATCCTCGGAAACACCAGCATTACAGGTGCCTTCTTCGCGATCTCCGCCTCGCATACAAGTCGACAAGGCGGACGCCCAGACCCTGGCTCCCCCAGAGAGCGCCGCCCGTCCGACCTTATCGCCCATTGTTAGAGCTGGTCGTGCGCTCCAAATGGTCACTTCAGACCCGCCATCACCTCCGGCACGTTCGCCTTCTCTCGGAAGTCCTTTCCGCGCCTCCATCAGCAAGTCCCCGGCGCCCTCGATGGCTGCGACTCAACCAGCACCCACATCGCAACCAGCACCGGTAACGCAGTCAAGCCCCGCAGCTAAACCGACCCCAGCGGCCACAACAGCACAGCGAGCGCCTGCACCTGCACCTGAAGAGCAACAGAATAGTCCCTGGTCAAGCGCCTTTGCACCGTTCAAGCAGATTAAGAACCTGGTTGTTCAAGGCGCTCAGGTATTCTCTCCTCGTGCTGTACCAGTAGCCGCCGTGGAGGATCCTTTTGTCAGTTCTGCCGCCAACAACGCGACGGAAGAGAGACATGATACCTTGAGTCTGCACAACTCCATGTTTAGCCTCGGAGGGGGATCAATGGACCATCCCAGCAGGACGAGTTCTGTCCAGGCCGAAGCAGCCTACGAAGACGAGATGAGCTGGCAGGCGGATGAGACACCTGCTCCCCAGTTGCACGAGCGTCTAGACTCGGCTAGTTCGACTATGCGAGCGAGGAGAGGCTCTGAGATTGGCGAAATGTCAGACGTAGACATGGAGTCTCTTGCGGAGGAATCAGTCATCGAGCAAGATGACGATGATGAGGAACATGAGCCCGCCAATGACTTTGACGACGACATTTGGGCCGTTGAAGCCCAGCGTCCGACACCCGGACGCCCTCAACCCAAGGTCACAGACAGGGAGTCCGTGCTTAATCCTCCACGGCGGAGCAAGTTACCCAGCCCTTGGAGGCAGAATAGCAAGCGATTAGTGTACAACGACGAGCTGCACAAGCTGGCCAGTGATACGGCCGATAAGGAGGGGGAATTCAGCCTGCTCTCGCAGTTCGGCGACAAGGGGCCGGAAGTGGTTGCGCAAACCGTCAACCCACCCAAGAAGGTCGACCTGTCGGCTTTCTTCTCGTCTCCGGCTCTTCTGCCTGAGGTACTGCCGCCTGGAGTTAGCTATCCCAAGCCTGCTCAACGTCTACTCTCTCGAGAGCCGCAGAGTAGGCCATCGCTTGCAAGCGGTGTGGAAATCCCTGCTGAGCGTCCAACTCAAATTGGACCGCAGAGCCAGTCTCGTGGCACGCCGTCTGTCGCGCGGAGGATCTTCTCTTTTGGTCGCAGGACCGGGGATACTCCGTCGAATCTCACTGCAGCCCCGTCTGTGCCTTCAATCCCTCAAAAGGAGCTGCAGATCGGTTCCCAACGTCGGGTCGACCTCTTCTCTCCCGTGAAACATGCGGCAAGTGAAGAGCTCGAAGCTGTTGAGCACTCGTCGCAGCCGAGTACGCCCCGACAACTATTCCCCCATGTTCCGCAGAAGAGGAACTTCACTCCCCGCTCTGGCCAGACTGAAAACTCGCTGTTTACTCCGAGCCCCGCGAGTCGACAGACTGCGTCTGTCGAACCAGACGAGGTCTACAGTGAGGACGAAGAGACAGTCTCCCCAGAGCACCACAGCTCCTCTCCGCATCAGGAGTCGAGCTTCATCGCTCCTGTTCTCAAGCCTCTCCCAAGCCGGGCCCAGTCGCCGACAAAGTCTTGCATTCGCTCGCCCCTGAAGCCCAAGACACCGGGCCGCGTTGTAGAGTTCACCAGCAGCACGCTCTCGCCCCTCGCTCAAGCTCAAGCCCGCGCGGAACAGAGAGCCTCGTCTGCCAGCCAGGCTTCTCCCGATAAGCCCGTCGCCAGCGGAATGAACAAGGAGAACCAGCCAACAACATCGAAACCGTCATTCCTGCTACCCAACAACATCCCCCACCTCCCACCACCAACCACATCCCTATCAAATCCCGCCGCGCGTCTGAGCCCAACCACCTGGACCCGTCCCCATTGGGAACGCCTGGACGCCCTCCTCCAGCAGCGTCGCCGCTCCGGCGCCCTGGCGTTCCAGCTCGCCCACCCCGTCGCCAAGACGAATTCGACCCGCCCGAAGCTGCTGGGCAAGCAGGTCGAGGCGCAGGGCGAGACAATGACGCTCGAGCAGTGGCATCTCGACGTCGTCGACGCCTTTGCCGCCGAGGTCGGGCAGGGGAGCGTATGGGACGAGAGGGTTCTGGCCAAGAGGGTGTTTGCGCTGCTCGTCGGGGAGGAGAGGAGGCGGAAGGGGGAGATTGATAGGCGGGCGAGGGGGGAGATGGGGTCTGTATGATTATTAGGACAGAGAGAGAGGAGTTGTTATTGCTATTGTTACTGGACCATTTGTTCACGGTTAGGTTTGGCGTTCCGTGATAGTGATTAGGATTACCCCTGGGTTGGGAAATGGTGTTTGTACTATTTGTTTTAGTTTTGCTTCTTGGCGGCGCTTCGTAAAAGGAAGATTGCAATCCTGATACCGGGATATCAAGATGAGCACACTTATTTATCATTGAACTTCTTCGGGACTTCGACACGTGTTGTGGCGATGCTCTTTCTGTTGTCCTCTCGTGCGGCGCCACAACCGCAAGCTGATCAACTCAACATTGGCCATATCAAAACGAGGTAGTGCGGCTCATTTGAGCACGCAGTGCGACCACACCTTCTACACTGCAATTTTAGCTCCGCCCAAGGCCATGGCTATAAGGGCTGAGAAGATCAAAACCGAACATGGTTATATTATGGCTGAACTACATCCGATGCTCCAGTGATATTCACTTTAAGCCACTTGAAGACAAGATGTGAGACATAGCCTTGTGCAGACCATATGTACCATAAAACGTCTAACTCAGTACTCCCGTAATATATACAGATGCAGGCCAACACCACAAACGAGACAACTGGGAGTTCCCAAACATCAACCTGTTGGCCACCTCCTCACCCCGGCACAGGTGCAATCCCCTTACACACCATACGCAACCTGTCCCATAGGCTTGTCGTCCTCAATGCCCGGAGCCATGAAGTTGGTCCGCGGGTCGCCCGTCTCCTTGGCTGCCGAGCAGCGAGCCATTGTGGGTGAGCTGTGGGTGGCAAAGTTAGCAAATCGGTTTACACACAAGTCATCATGTCAGCTAAGCAGAGCACTAACCTCCTCGAAATAACATCAGTAAAGTAAAAGTTCTTAATAGGCTTCTCGAGCGGCGCGTTGGTGGGCTTTGCCCCCTTGTTCTGGTCGACGAGCTGCACCTTGCTCAGCTGCTGGAGCGCGGCCGGTTCGACGACGTCGTAAGCGGCCAGTGCCGGGCTGATCTCGACCATGCGGTCACGGAGCTGTGCGACATCATCGTACGCCAGGGGAGCACCGAGGAACTCGCTCGCGGCGCGGATGATCTTCCAGTCCGTCCGCGAAGCGCCGGGGAGACCGGTGGCGGCACGCGTCATCTGCGTGCGTCCCTCGGTGTTGATGTATGTGCCGGCCTTCTCGGTGTATGCGGCACCAGGAAGGACGATGTCTGCCAGCTGGGCGCCGGCGTCACCGTGGTGACCCTGGTAGACAATGAAGGCGTCCTTGGGGATGTCGGCCGCGTTGACCTCGTCGGCACCGAGGAGCCAGACGAACTTGGGCTTGGTCTCGGCTACCTCGGTTGAGGGCGGGACGAAGCCGACCTCGAAGGCGCCGGCTCGCGAAGCCTCGCGGTGGAGGATGTTGTAGCCGTTCCACTCCTCGGTCAAGAACTTAGATGCGTTCTTGTCAACGAAGGCACCGATGAGCTCGTAGAAGGCCTTGGCGTCAGCATGGTCAGTGACGGCAGAGCCGACAATGATCATGGGGTTCTTGGCGGCCAGGAGCTTCTTGCCGAATGGTCCTGCAAGAGCCTTCTTCAGAGCAGCGTAGTCGGTGCCGAGGTGCTCGACGTCGTAGGTAGAATCGAAGGTCTCACCAACAAGACCAACCTCTAGCTCAGAGCGCAGCCATGTCTTCCTGATGCGGGCGTTCAGTACAGCAGCCTCATGCCTTGGGTTTGTTCCGACCAGGAGTATGCAGTCAGTGTGCTCGATGCCCCAGATCTTGGAGTTGAAAATGTAGTTGGACCGCACATCGACACCGTGGGCGACGGGCTGGCTACCATTAGGGGTGTCGAGCGCGAGGTTCTCCGAGCCAAGCTTGTTAGCAAGATCCTTCATGGCCACCAGAGACTCGACCTCGGTCAGGGCGCCAGCAATGGCCTTGAACTCGTTGCCCTTGGGGGCAAGGACCTGGTAGGCTTGCGAAATCTCGGTCAGAGCCTGCTCCCAGGTCGCCGGCTCGAACTTTCCATCGCGGCGGACCAAGGGGAGAGTGAGTCGCTGGGTCTTGAGGCCGTCGCAGGCGAACCGAGTCTTGTCGTTGATCCACTCCTCGTTGACGTCGTCGTTGAGTCTAGGCAGAACGCGCATGACCTCGAGACCGCGCGAATCGACGCGGATGTTTGAACCCAGACCGTCCAGAACATCGATCGACTCTGTCTTCTTCAACTCCCACGGCCTGGACTTGAACGCCCAAGGCTTGGCTGTAAGAGCTCCGACAGGGCAGAGGTCGATAACGTTTCCAGACAGCTCCGAATCCAAATTTTGTTCCAAGTAGGTGCCGATCTGGATGTCGTTGCCACGTCCTGTCGAACCCATCTCAGGGGCGCCGGCGATGTCGTTGGAGAACCGAATACACCTTGTGCAGTGGATACAGCGGTTCATCGACGTCTTGATCAAAGGTCCGATGTTCTTGTCTTCCACGGCGCGCTTTCCTCCAATCTCGTGGAAACGGCCACGGTCGCCTCCGTATCTCATCGACTGATCCTGAAGATCGCACTCGCCACCTTGGTCGCAGATAGGGCAATCCAGGGGGTGGTTTGCGAGTAGGAACTCCATCACGCCTTCTCGTGCCTTGTGTGTAAGAGGCGAGTTTGTTTTCACGACCATTCCTGGTTGTACTGGCCACGCGCATGACGCGACTGGCTTTGGGGCTCTTTCGACTTCGACAAGGCACATGCGGCAGTTGCCTGCAATCATGAGCTTCCTGTTATTGTATGGTCAGTTTTCGGGTATGTTCTCGCGCCGCTTTAACTCGATTTCAGGACGTACTCGTGATAACAATATCTAGCAGAAGTTAGCAAAAGTCGGAAACAGTAGACAGTGTTTCCATTGGACATACCTAGGGATGACAACACCGGCCTTCTCGCATGCTTGAATGAGCGCAGACCCAGCTATGGAGCAAGTTAGTTGAGCTCCTCTCGTCCGGCTATGATGCTCATACCTTCTATAGACACCTTCTTTCCGTCTTGTCAAACAGTTAGCAAACGACATCACCACCTTGTATCGGCTCTGTGCTCACCAATGGTAAGCTCGACTTCGGCATTCCTGCTCGGCGTGGTCGAGAAACAACGGCTGGCCACCGCGGCCTGCCGGCTGGAGCGCCATGCTGTGCGCCCTAGAGCCTGCCGCAACATTGTGTCGTATCCTCACTTGCGAAGGAGAAGGAGTTTGGCAAGTTCGTTAGGGCAGCAGGTGGCGGCAGTGAGGGCCCTTTTCGAAGGGAGTTGACGTCGTCCAGACTGGATTTCAATTGCCAGAGCTTGGGGGAGGTTCGGCATCAAAAGTGGCGCTAGCGCGCATTATAACGCCACGCTTCTCATTGGTTGACAGCTCGCTAGTCTTGTTTTGGTTAGTCAGCATGATTCTCGCGGACATCAAAAGTGCACAGATTTTTGGACCTTCTCTTTCTTCTCTTCTTCTTTTTCTCGATATTTAAATTGTACTGGGCACATTTTATTGTAGGTGAGCTTGGGTTGCTTCGGCAGCTTCTATCGAGTCCTCCTCTATCTTGTGCTCTAGATCACGCAAAAGGCTCCGTTATGGATACGTGCAAGAGATGTTTTACAGCTCAATGAGCAATGTTTCTTACCGCCGGTAGCCACATTTCACCCCGATGAACCTGAATATTAAGAGTAGACGTAGAGTAAGATGGTCAGAATGGATTGGCGGCTCAGTAACAATGCACTGGTCTCTCATAATTATGGAAAGACCGCGTTGCAGAGTCTGCTCTGCAGGAAGCGCCGCCAATGGTCCCAACCAGGCTCTCGACATGCCGTAGACGATGTCTGAACAAACCGAACCAGACCGTTCAAGTAAGGCTCGACATGACATTGTGATGCAACAGAATCTGTCTGGCCGATACACAGCTTCAGCCGACATCCTATCGCTCCTCCGGTCGCTTACCAGCATCCTCCAGCCTTTTCTTCTCCTTCTCCAGCAGCTGTGAGAGGTTCCAAATCCTCCTGTCGACTTCACCACTGTAGCCCTTCGCATTCTGAGCAGCTTGAGCCACTGTGAGCACTAGATCCCTCGCGACCTGCTCTCGGTTGCTCGGCTCAGCCTGCGGCGGCATTCCCGAGACATTGCGCAGCAAAAGCTGCTGTAGATCCGCTTCATCCTTGATATTCAAGTCTCTGTCCTTCGGAGCCGGAGCCGCCATGTTGTCCATTATCCAGTCTATCTCATCCGGTGGCAGACTCGGACCAGGCCCTTGCGGGATCCCCGCCATCGCTTCCTGCTGGCGTCCGTACTGCAGAATAGACCGCCTCTCGTGCTCGGCCATGAAGGCGATGTTCTCCAGCACTCCCTGTCGGTGAGCTCCCGCAGACGCGATGAGACGCTCCAGCTTTTCGACTCGGTTACGGGGAGGATCTCTTGGCTTGGTGATGTCCGTCTCCAAAGGCACAAAGATGCAAGGAGCGATACTCTTCATACGAGGTATCGGCTCTTCGGCAAGCACGCTTGGCTGGGGTCGGACATCGGTGGCTGGTGATATGGGTGGCCGTTCGAAAGAATTTCGTCGATCGAAAGAGACCCTGTGGTCCATGGAAAGTCTGCGACTATTTGACTGCGCCATTGCGACTGTACGGCAGAGGCGTTCTGGCGCCAACCTTCCCTTGAGGTGGGATGCGATGCCCGTAGCTGAATGATACGAGAACGAGATAACCACCGGTCTCAAGCAGTTAACGAGAGCGCAGCGAGGTGGCCGGGAAGAAATGTGTAGAACGCGGGTTGTCCAAGATCTAGATGATTGTCAGCTGCTGTTTTCTCATGCATCTCACGGAAATCGTTACCTGGCTCAGTGACAGACTGGTGTCAGCACGCACAGGAATTATCCCTGCCACACAAAGTCCTAGTCATGGCACGAAGGAACTAAATGTTGGCGCAGGTGAGCTTCGGAATGTGGTTGAGATGAATTGTCAAAATCTCAATTGACGGTGAAGTTGTGTTGGGTCCAGAATATTTTGATGCACGGGCAGTTCTAAATCGTACATGACACTTCCAGGTTCTTTCCCTTCCAGGACATGTACGTATATCAGGTGTCAACATGTGATACCATTACCAGGGAAGTCATGAAAGCTGCAAATAAATTTTGTTTCATATTTCCAAAGCTATTTGACTTTGATATCTTGATGTTCCAAAGGTTGTCTTCTAGGCTGAGACGCCCCTTCGTCCTCAACCCAAGAGCGACAGCCTCGAAAACCCAGCTATAACCGGCGGCTCCTGCTTCACCGTCTTGGCCTCGAGACTTTCTAGGAACACTCCCGCACCTCCGGCAGCCCGATACCCATTCTCCCCTTCGCCCTCGTCTCGAGCGACAACCTCCTTGGCAGCCGGCGGCCACACCTGCTCAGCAGCAACCTTACACCCCTCCACAACCTCGGCCACCAACGCCTCAACCGCTCTAGCCCGTTCCGCCATGCCGCGTCTCACAAGCCCAAACACAAGCCGTTCAATCTCCTCCCTCGTGCCCTCAACCCGCTCAACCAGCCTCCTCACACTGTTAACCAGATACTCCTCCTCATAAACCGTCCCCTTCCTGCCCCTCGCGCGCTTCTTTTCCTCCCTCTTCCGATTCTTGCTCGTCGCACGCGACACATTACTCCCCACCGTGCCCACGCTGCCCGCCTTACCCGTATACCGCGTAAACAGACTAGCACTCGTGCTGACCCTCGAAGTCGCCACAGACACATCATCCGGTATATCGCCCCCGCCACCCCTGGCATCGCCCTCGTAGAACCCCAGCGGATCCTCAACCGCCTTCCGCCGCAGCTCGATGATCCGCGGCACCTGCGCCTTCAGCTGCGCCTTGCAGTCCGCCAGGAACTCGGTCGTACCCGACAGCGCGTCCGCCAGCCCGCCGTCGACGGCCGTCTCGAGCAGCTCGGCCCGGCCACGCAAGACGGCCAGCCTCATGGCATCGGCGAACAGCGAGCCCCTGCACAGACACCGGATCGCCTCGCGCACGTCGCCCAGGTGCTCGGCGTGGATGGCCGCCGCGCCGGCGTAGTCCTTGGCCTCGTACAGCGCCTCGGCCAGGTCGGCGGCTAGCGCCGCGAGGGACTCGGGCGAGAGGGCGGGTTTCTGCTGCGAGGCGGCGAAGAGGCACTCGCGCCACGAGGTCGCGCCGGCGGAGGAGTAGCAGCTCGTCGCTTTGGCGAAGTTTTGCACGGATTCGTAGGCTAGACCGGCTTCGCGGAAGTTGGAGACGGATCCGAGGTGGGAGGCGTAGAGTTCTGTTAGGCTTTTGTGGGAGGCTTCGTCGTAGCGGTAGAGGTTTAGGGCGGTCTTGTAGAGGTTGTGTTTGACGGTGTATTTCTGGACTTCGTCGAAGACGTTGAGGGATTTGAGGTGGCCTAGTGCTTTCTCGCGTCGGCTGAGGTGGTCGTCGATGGCGAATTCACGCCTGAGAGATGGGAGCTGGTGGAGGTTTTGGATGAAAGGGAGGTACTCTCTTGGATCTCTCTGTGACTGCTGGGCCACGAGTAGGGCAAGGTCGAGGTTGTAGAGACCCAGAGCGTGGTCGTAAAGTTTGTTGACGTCTGCTAAGAAGCAGATGTGTTCCACCGCTCTCTCTACTAGTGCTTCGTCTTCGCTCATCAGGCCTGCCACCATCTGTAGCGCATCGTCTAGTGCCGGTGGGCTTTTGCAGACGTGAGCTGTGATGATGTTTTGGAGGTTGGCGTTTTTGTGGGTTTGTAGCGTCTTGAGCACAGCATCGCAGACGGAGTTGACTTTGGAAGATGTGCTGGCTGTCAAGGTGGTAGCTTGAGCAGCATCCTGGTTCGCAGGAAGAAATTGCTGGCTGGTCACTGGCCGTGTATCCTTATACATTGCTTGTGTGACATCCTCCTCCCTCAACGACGACAGGAATAGGTCGATGTAACTGGCGTCTTCTAATTGCTCAAGGAAAAGACTAACGTTGTTGAGGAACAAGTCTGGTCGGTGGTCGTATAGAATATTCATATCCACTCTTTGCGTTCGGCAAGTGGCAAAGGCCTTGTCGTACCTCATTTCGTCGATTAGCTGCCTGATACCAGCGACTACCATGGCTCGCGGGAAGATGGTCTCAAGATTCCCTCTCGGCATTTGCAGCACTAGACTCATGTTCGTTGGCATAGCCGTGACAAGCTTTGCTCCGCGCTCTATGCTCCTGCAACGCTCATCAACTTCAGGGTCATCAGCCGGCACCTCCATATCTGTATGTTGTTAGTACATTTTGGTCAGGGACAGGGGCCCATATTGCTAATCATACCATCCGGCCTGTCCAAGTGAGCAAACTTGAGCAAGTGGTTGCTCGTCGTGAATATAAGGTGGCTCGGCGTCACCAGGAACGAGGTGCAGTTCTTGACGAGTTGGCGTGAGTTGACATATAAGTGACCGCCTTTCGAAAGCCCAAATGCTAGCAACTCCCCATTATGCTCGACGATTTCAGTCCATGGTAGATGTGTCTGGAAGCTAACGGGTAGTGGTTCAGTGGTGTCAAACGACACTTGCAGAAGCCTTCCAAAGTGCTCTTGCGCAAATATCCTTGGGCTGCCATTGACAGTATACAGTCCGATACTGGAGACAGAATCTGCACCAATCTCGCTCATAGCCCCATCTTTCGACTCCGGAGCAGAAGGATCTGAAGAGATAACTGTCGAGTTTTCACTCACAGAGAGGATGCGGACTCCATGATCCCCCGATACGGAAAACTGAAGCGGCACTCTCTCATCCGTCCCGTTGAAGACACTCCGTGTTGAACCTCTCGGCGCTAGACATCGGCTATCTTTCGTGCCAAGCGAGTAGGTGTTGATCCCACTGTGGTGCAGCACCCAGAGTTTGGAGTTATCCGGTGCAAAAACAACGTCTATGATGCTGGACTCGGTCTCGATCTCGAACATAGCCATAGGCGGTGGTACATTGGCTGTTCTGAAGGGCGTAATCTTCAAGATTTGGCCATCTATAACTCCGACAACTCCAAAATCGTTAGGCGGAGTGATCGAACCCCTGTGCGTGAAGAATATGTACTCCTGCACAATAATCTTGCCTGGTATGGTTTAGCAGAGCACAGACGGCGGTGTGACAGATTCACAACTTACCCGACGTTGCTGCGGCAAAGCGCAGGGCCTTCTCCGGATGCCAGGAGAAACACGACCGCTTCGACCCGGTCATTATCTCCTGCTTTAGATACCAGTGGTAGTTGCCAGTGGTCCACAGCTGCACCCTGTCCTTCAGGATGACAGCGAGAACGGTAGAGTCTGAGTTCCATTCCAGGCTTATATCGTCAGCAGCACCTCTGCTATCGGCCGGTATCCGAAGCTCAAACTGGCCATGCCTCAGTCCATTCCTCTCGAAGAAGACTACCTCGATCTTAGTATCAGAGGTCCGTCGAATGCCGGCTATGAGGTTGCCGGAGGGTCGCCAACTGAGACTGCCCTCCAAGAAGTCGACCGGCTCGCTCACACTGTCCAGAACACCCTCGCGGGTGTAGACTCGAATCACCCTCCTCGATCCCGGCTGTATGGAGTTGATGGCAACATACGCGCCGTCTCCTCTCCAGCTAATGGTCTCTCGACCGTCGTCCTTGCTGGATAGATTTCCCTCGTCAACCGTCTCAGGAATCGTCGGGTCGCGGAGTGCCTTGGCCTTGGCCCCCTTTCCCTGGAACTGAGTCTCCTTCTTGCCCCATCCTACAGACACATGCTTGGATGCCTTCAGATCCTCTGCCGTCATGCTCGCCTCAGTAATGCCGTCGAATGTCCTGCTCATGTATAGCACCGTGTTCGCCTTGGTGGTGATGAGAAGGAGCTCTTCGTCTGGCGACCATCGTGCAGCGGTAATGCCGGCATCGATGGAGCCGACGATCTCAATGTGGGCATCTTTGGATGCATC
This sequence comes from Coniochaeta ligniaria NRRL 30616, assembly GCA_001879275.1. Classification (NCBI taxonomy): domain Eukaryota; kingdom Fungi; phylum Ascomycota; class Sordariomycetes; order Coniochaetales; family Coniochaetaceae; genus Coniochaeta; species Coniochaeta ligniaria. The sequence continues at coordinate 797,883 of KV875099.1, read as the reverse complement.
TGTCTCCTGGACAATGATGATATCACCTCCTTCGAGAACAAGACATGTCGTGGCGTTCTCTCCAAAGTGATGGAGACTCACTATCCTGTCGACGGTGAGATCTGGATCTGGGCTCGGCGCATCCCACGATGCTACCGTCTTACATAGGCTATACGGATGAGGTCAGTTTCACCGAGGCCCAGGTGTAGGGGCGGTAAGACTCACAGTTTGGGCGACGCATTGCTGCTCGAGAGTCGAACTAGTCCTATGGTTGAGTCCTGCTCGGTAGGTCCGAAAGTGGCGAGGACCTCGTCGTTGGCAGCATCCCAGCAGGTCGCTGTGAAATCCACGTCTCCCTTCCAGAAGCTGTGCCGAATGTTGCGTAAATTCCGCATCTTTTCGGATCGAGGCTCAGAAAAGAATGTGAACGGGTGATGCCGGAATGAGCTCGCTGCTCGCCGTGAAATCTTACCACCTCAGCATTCGTATGAGCTGATGCTGGCGATATGTCATTCGTGATGCTAGTCACTGCATTGGTTTAAATTTTTTGAAGTTTTGGAGCTGTCGATGCAGTGGATTGTTTGCACAAGGGGTTCACATGCATGTACAGTGTACCTTTCTCTAAGCGGTGTTGGTGGCAGTAAAAGTAGGTAAGCTTCTTTAAAGTTTCCGGTACTTGAAGCAAAGCTGCACAAGATTGCACAAATCACAGGGCATGCGGAGTGCCGTTCTGGAACCTGCACAACCTGGAACGCGCCTTGATGTGAGCAAATCACAAGCAAGCCCGGTCCTCGGTACGGCTATTGGCAAGGCAGGGATGACATGCGGGTGCCCCAGAGCTTTCCCCATCCTCCCCAACACGCGATTTCCTTTCGCCTCCTACTGTGTAAAGCTCAACTTCCCGGGTTCCAGCTTCTCGCTCCATCTATTTTAAACGGATTGAATATCCGCTGTTCTCGACGCTTGATTGATTCAATGGTAGCGGGTGACTCATCAACTGGGTATACTGTATTTTTGATTTCTGGATTTCTTGGAACAGCACTCGGGTCCTCCTACGGAAACAGCAAGCATGGATGTTGCATACAATCAACACGCCAGCCATGTTAGGCGGAAGAACAGATCCACCACGAATCTCAACCGGCTGACTCTGGCACCGCTCACCACTAAGCTGCCGCTGGACGACGGCACGAGTATTGATGATTACCATCCGGATCCCCTGTCGGCACCTCCGTCCTACCTGCAGGGCAAGTCAGCGCCCACTACTCCGCGTTTACTGTCCAGGTCTCCCGGTCCATTCCCGCGATCAGCCCGGTCCCAGTCACATACTCGCGGCACGTCTACTCCGGCAGCTCTTCCCAAGTCCAAGTCGACCACCCATTTACACCACGCATCGGCGTCATCTCATGTCACTCAAAGACCAGGCCATGGGCGGAGGAAGACAGGCGGTGTTAGCCGTGACGAGAACATCGCGTCCGCGATTGACACGGATTGGCTGTTGCGGGCGGGAGCTCTGATATCTACCGAGACACGCGAGTCCAAGGGCCAGTCTTGGCTCGTTTCGAGGGCGAGTTCGGTCAGCCTGGCTGGTAGCGATCCTGAACGGGCAGAGGAGGAGGCTCACCTGGCACGTGAACGCGAGTATCTTGCCAGCCGCAGGGGCAGCTTGAACACGGACGAGCAAGCGTATGGGCCTTCCCCGTCAGCGAGTCGATTGGGGAGTCGATCGCAAAGCCGGGTCGGCAGTCGAGGGGGCCTAATGACCCCCTCAGAGCAGCGACGCTCTGTCGACGGCTATTTCGCCCAGCACGCCCACTACCACCAGCATGTCCAGTTGGAGGACGACGAGGACGAGAGCGCAAGCAATGCCGCCGGTCCGGACTTCGTCAGCTTGGACACGAAGCTCGAGGCTGTCGAGGCGGACACGAGCTACGAGGATGAAGTGCAGGTTCGTCGGCTGGTCAAGAATGGTGGAGCTGGTGCTGGAACTTGGTTCGGCAATGTTCTTGGATGGGGGTTGTTCTCAGTCGAAGAGAACGAGGAAGAGTCAGATGATGAGGGTGATGGGCAGGCAAGGGACTACGATGGTGAAGGGGAAGGCGAGCCTGTCCAGTTTTCGGCCGAGGGGAGACGGAGGTCGACAACTCGGCAGTTCGAAGGAATTCCGTCACCCGTCGAAAAACGGATTCCTCCGCCCAAGGCGGACGAAGGTGGTTGGCAGGATGCTGCCTGGCTCTTGAGCGTGGCTTCCAAGGTCTTGCTCTGAGTGGATCTTTAGTCCGATCAGATCCCCTCCGTCTTCCCCTCCCGCTTCCGGCTCCCTGACGGGATGCGCAACCAGCTTGTTGCTGCTCCGCCCACTGGTTGGGCCCGCGCCCTCAACCGACGAAGCGGCTAATGCAACAAGGGGCCGCTTGTCCACGAAGATAAGGAGGGCTGCTTCCCGGTGGAAGAAGACGTCTCGGCTAGGTCTCTTGTGTGGGTGGGATGGTGGTCTTCGCGCCATCATAATTTCCTTCCGCTGAAGAAGTCGAAAAATAACCTCCTGCAAGTCGTCGATCCACATCTCGCTTGTCCCTCGGGGGTCATTGCGCAGAAGTGGTGTCTGTTCAATGGAGGCCATTCCAAGAGACTTACCGATTCAAGGGGTCAACGCCACGTGATTGCTGAGGACACTCACCTCCCATGGTGTGTAAGCGCGCATAGCCGGAATGGTCCTCCTCTCGGAAGCCATCACTTTCGACATTGAATGGAAGTTTCTAGCACAAATGGAACCCTGACTCTTCTTGCTTTGGCTTGATTTAGCCAAAGCGCCTTCAGCAGGCACCCCCATAGACCGTTTCTTGATAGGGCCGGCAAGGCCGGTGGGGAGAAATCGAGTGGTGGTGAGCAGTACAAAAACCGGTTTTGAGAGTGTAACTATGCAGTTTTCATGCAGGTTCAGACGGGAGTCCATTCTACTGTGTAGCTGTGCTCAAAGTGACCAGAGAGGAAAACGCTCGAGCTTGTCGGAGGTTCTTGATGTTAAGTGAGCCGACGACATGTCGCATGTGGCCCGACGGCTCTCGTCGGTGGCACCACCTTGAACACCTTTAAACATATAGTTTTGGGATGACCAATAAGCCTGGTTTGCGGGACGAGCTCTCTATGCAAGCACAGTGAATCTCCAAGGACCAATTCAAATGCCATAGAAATAAGGGGAGTGCTTAGAATACTCCCAAGGGGGTAGATTACAAATGGCGACCTCCAGAGGTTGGGAACGACAGGACTTGCGTTTTCGTCGGTGTGGATGTCGGCCACCGGGTTTGTGTCTCGATGTTGAATGCGGGAGTCACTAGACCCTGGGTGCATAAGCCAAAATGCGAACTGTCACCGCGGAACCCAGGTACTGTGCTGTTGCATGGGTTATGTACAAGGATACGTGGAGTGTGGGAAACGGGAGGTAAGGATTCTTGAATGCTTCACCCTGCACCGCGGGTGTGAGGATAGAAATAACGCAAGCGAAGCCAGTGAAGCATAAGTTTATCTGTCGATGGCAATCCTTGTAAAGTGTGCATGTCTGTTCGATGATGGCGGTCATTCGAGATCCTCGTAAACCCAGGGAGGAGCTCCGGATCAGAGATCAGAAATTTCTTGGTTTGTCCAGGGATTCAGGAATTGTTTGGAAATGCAGACAAAAGGAGAGAGACTGTCAAGGACGCCAAGTAACAGCGCGAATGCAGGGACCTTCCCCGCCCGTGTTGAATCTGACAGGAGCGTGAGGAGCACCAAGCAAGGCTCCGTGAGGAGCATATAATAGTTCAGGTATCTGGTTGTGCTGACTTGTTATTGCGCCCTGCGCATCCGCCATGGAAACGGTGTCTGTGCCATTCCCATGAGTCGTGACCAAGACGGGCCATAGGAGAGAGGCCGTTACGACGAAGTTGGCAACACCGGTGCCGGTATCCGACCACCTAAGTTCTAGTTTTGCTCTTTATCATCCAACTCCGAGAGTGAGCCGTTAACTTGGTGCTAGTATGCCTATAAAGCGGACCGCTTCGGCGAAACGAATGCACTAGATATCGATGATTTTCAACCTTTTCACTCACAGCGACTTGGTGGAGCAGCAGCTAAAGGTTGTTGATGACTCTTCGGGTAACCACACGGCCGGAACATGGCGGAGACGTCCTCGCTGCCGGGGTTTGGAGCCATCGTATGCACACCGAGAACCCTTCGAGAACGCATCGCAGGGCGAGGGTCAAAGTCGTTACGGAGTCCCACCAGAGCACAGGTCTGAAGGTAGGGACGATACTGTGTACCTTGGGCGGATGTAAAAATGTCGTCTGCTGGGCACGCTAAAATCGCACAGCAGCCAGCCAATAAGCAGTTCGGCAGCAACCTTGTCAAATGCAGGCCTTGTGCAGCCTATGACGCTAGCCGGCGCGGAACAAAGCGGTATGACGTCGGAAAAACCAAGTTTGTTTTGCGTTCTCACCCCACCTCGTGCCTTCCCCAGCTGGTCTCACTGCTTTGGTAGGACAGAACTCGAAAGCGGACTACTGCGGGGCACGGTGCACTTTGGTGGGGTTTGAGCCCATGTTGGACCCTTTGAATTTGAACCCTTGACCGGACCTGTCGTTTCCAGGTCCGGCGACAGCTGATAGATCCATCTGTGTGCCAGGTGAGTGTACCGTGTATCTACCTTACCTTACCTTAGGTACTGTAGCACGTATCTCGTCGACTGGAGCCATTTTCTGGGAACTGTACCGTGTCCACTACCGACATAATTGCTTTGTTACCAAGGGTCAGAGGGCCTGCCGGAGGGTACTGTTGTAGGTGGCGCAAGATAGCTGTGGCCATTCAAGAGTCATTGGGTGCAAGGCGGTGTTCAGGGTCCTCAGCTGTCTCAGATCCCTTCCTCGAGGACGGGACCCAATTCGGAGGTTTCAAGATCGAATCTTTATTTGTCGTAAGACCCGTCGCGTGTATGGGAAAGGGTTGTAGCTCGTGTGAAGTCGTGGTCCCAGACAAAAATGAAGCTGCAGCTTCTCGGTGTATTACTGGAGCGACATGGTTTGTTTGCGTCGACTCGCTTTCTGACCGCTGAGGAGCCCTGGGCAATGACCCCCAGAACTTGAGGACCCTTGCATTCCAGACAACAGCTCACAAGCACATCATGGTTGCCCGGTGGCCAGGTTGCATTTTCAACCCTTCAGCAACTCTGTTTGCGTAACTCGTGATAGCTCGCCACCGACATCGACAATGTGAGAGACTTATCTCGCCGCCCGGGATAATTCCTTCAGGCATTTCCGGCCGCTGATAGTCCGAACATTCTTTGATCGCCCTTTAGATGCTGATGACGAAGGTCGACGGTCGATCTTTGCGGCTGAAAATGTTCTCTAAGACACGACCCGTTATGTCATTTGAGGATAGTCCCCGTTGATCGACGCGGTCGAGCTCCCACGGTTCCACACAACTGGAGCTCGAGTGATCGGCACACGTGTAGACTGAGCGATTGTAGACATGCTTCTCGATCGCCAGGTCGTGCTTCAACTATGGTCCATCTGGCCGGTCGTCGATGCCGGTTGATGTCGCTGTCCGTGTTGCGTCACCTGGACAGCGCCGAGATATTGCGTCGCATAGGCGTCAACTCACAGCTCCCCGCCGATCACCTCCGGAAAACACCCACTCCGTGAAGAGGCTGACGGAGAAGAAGAGAGTGGAAGGGCTTCGAAGCGACGATCATTGCCCCAAATGTATCCAACCTAACCCACGAGCTCTTAGTGAGTACACGAAACAGGTACGAGCACAACGAACTGCATGCGCAGCTAAACGGCTCATTCCATGTCTAATCAGACAGCCCTAGCAGCTCGTGAGAGGTTACACCGTACCGGGAAGACAGCTGCGAGAGGTAGCGCACACGCGTAGATCAAATCCAGCTTGTGGCAGGTATCCGAGAGAAAGTTGGGAGACGAAGTGCTGGGATGACATTGTGCCGAGCTGCAAGGCTGCCATTTTGGCGTCGTTTAATCGATATGTCGTACGGTCTACGTACGTAGATAGCTGCCGTTATTGTGGCAGCAACATGTTGGAGAGGATGACGGAGAGAATGACGCAGATCAACAACATGGATAGAGTAGAGAGATTCGGTCCGGCATGGTGCTAGGAGTCAGTTGAGAATCGAAAAGGGCTGAAAAAAAAGCACCATGTACTAGCGCAAGGTTAACTGACTCTCTTCGCCGAGGTGCGTAGTGCGTAGCGTAGTATTGCCGGCGACCCTGCATACCAGAGCCGCCGAGCCGGAGTACTCTGGTACTGTGGGAAGCGGAGGTGGGGTGGAGAGAAACGGACTCGCTTGCTACCTTACTGTGTAAAGGTGGAAGGTAGGCTACAGTAGCCAGGCCAGCTCTCATCAAGAACTGCTGGAGCTCTGGGGATGAAAGCTCTGAGAATCAAATTCTGTGTCACAGTTGTGGTGTAATCGTTTGTTGGAATAATGTAGTGTATTATCTCTCAACCCAAATGCGAAAATGGACCGTGCTTAAGGTGCCGCCTTGGGTTCGATGACGAATATTGGTACATTGCCACGAGCTCGAGCAGCAAGAATGGATGTGAGGCACGACGACACGTTAGTTAGTATTGAAGAAACGAGGCGCAAATGGTTGAAACATCATCGTTTGGTCTTCGTATCCATGGATGGGTTTCGTCCGACCCTGACAGTCGGAAGTTGAGGCATCGTGACGTTTTGGACAAAGGCCTTGATCCTGAGGTATTAACATCGGTGTACAGTGTTAATCTTTGAATGCACTGTGTGCGAAGCGAAAGGCTTGAGACAAGGAAGTGGTGACTTTGTATCCCACCGGTATCTTCCTGGGTGACTTTGGTCGGTCAGCTACGGAAATGTACTTATCCTCTTTTAAGGCCTTCTCGGTACCACAGTGTCCATTTCTGGGTTAAACATAAACCTTGCTAGCAGTGACTACCTTACCGTACCTACCTTAGGTAGCACCTCTGACCCTTCCGTCTCGTCAGCCCACGGCCGCCTCCACATTTGACAGATCGAGGAAGTCATTCTCTCCAATCCCTCAACCCCCCGGCCCCCTGCAAGCTCCTGCCGGTTGCTATCAGCCTTCCCCATCTCCATCTCCATAGCCGTCCGTCACGCCTCTTGGCAACCCAAGTCGCCCAAAACCGGCCCAGCCCTTCAAACGTCCGCTTCCAGGTCCGTCGTCCCCGTCTTGACACGCTCCGTCAAACCCGTGCTTGGATCGGCACCATTTCAAATCTCTGTCATTCTCACACATACACAGTACCGTACTAGGCAAAGGTACCTTGGCTACTCCTCGGCTGGCTAGTCGGACCCCACCGCAAGGTTCCACGCTTGGCCGCGAAGGACTGACTCTTTCTGGACAGTTTGTCGACCGTTATCCTGCTTTTACGCACAGAAAAGTCATCCCTTGGTGGATAAAGCAGAAAAATCTCTTAACGCAAGCCGCCTACCTCTCTCCAAAGTCACCCGGCGGCGTGTACTGACCTATCAGCCAGGCATTTGGAACGACAGCTTGTCGCTAATCACGAAAACAAGCCAAAGGTACACCATATCCTGGATCCTTGTGGGTTGGTGGTGCAGTGCGCCCGTTTTGCAACCGCTCCGCATCATTCCTCACTCGTCTGTGCTGCTCTGGAACGGGCTGCTGTAGGCCCTTGTCAACCTCCCTGTCCCCCATACTGCCGCCCTTCCTCCTGTCTCCGTACACTACGTACCTCCTGCTCCCGCGCACCCTGGCAGACCTTAAGCCTAAAGAACACAATCCCCGTGGAGTCTCACCTCGGTTTTCTGCCCTCCCGTTGCTTTGCATTACCAAGACTACATAACCGCACCGACGGCTTCTCCTACGCGCCTGTGGTAGCCACAGCCGCTGGGCAGCTGATCTACACCCCTCCCTCGGTCTCAACTAAGCCTTCCTCTACCCCCCCAGTCCTTTCGCTGCCCCCTTAAGTTTGTCCGGGACTACAGCCTTGATAAGCCACCCCTATCCCCGCGATGCCTGATTCAGACGACAGAGTTCGTGTTCCCAAGCCAGCCTCTCTTTCCTCAGTCTTTCTGGCCTACCCTCTCACCGCAACCATGGCTCGGATCGCTAATCATCACGGCAGACCGACGAGGGCTCAGTAGAAATGCCTGACTTCGGAGACAATGTCGACGTTGCGACTTTTGCTCAGATCCTCGAGATGGACGACGATGAAGCCGACCGCGACTTCAGCAAGCCGTTAGTCTTCAACTTCTTCGAGCAGGCCGAAGAGACCTTTGGCAAGATGGACACGGCCTTGTAAGTACATATCGACACAAGACTAGTTGCTCGTGATGTCCTCCTGTTTCCCTCTCACTATACCGAACGCTTCGTGCGTTCGTCCTGAACCGGGGGCCCGACCCTGTCTTGAACTGAGATGGCTAGACGACATCGAGCACTAACGCGGTTCCCGTGTCTCAACAGGGCCAACAAAGACCTTGCCGAGTTGTCCAGCCTCGGCCACTTTCTGAAAGGCTCTTCGGCGACGCTCGGGTTCATCAGGGTCAAGGACAGCTGCCAAGTCATTCAGCAATTCGGCCACAAGTTGAACCTTGACGGATCCCCGGAGCCGGACGAGCAAGTTTGCCTTGCGAAGATCACCGAGGCCCTCCAGTCGGCCAAGGAGGACATGGCCAAGCTCGAGACGTTGCTGAGGAAGTTCTTCGGAGAAGGCTCGGACTGACGCGCCCGAGCCACCAACAACCTGTCGCGCGGCACTACTGTTTCTACCCAGCATACGCCCTGTCTGGCTGACAGCACTAGCAACAACGGCTGTTGTCGGAGGGGCGTCGAGAAGTCTCTGCGGGAAACGCATCGGTGTTAACGTGAGAGGGACGGTGCCTAGCCAGGCGACGCAGACATTAGCTAGGCGCACGAGGCTGTCGGATTACCTGGCTTTAACTTTTACCCCTTTTCAGGATCGGAGAGCACGGCAGCATCGGAATGGGACCCATGACGAAACGAGATTCATTACGAGAAGATTCATTACGGGGTTGGATTTGATCGATCAAAGCCATGGTTGTTGGTATTTGCGAAGGAGACAAGGCGCGTGTCGCATTTGCAACGACAGTCAATGCCCCTGGGATACCCAGCTAACAGGATGGGAGAAGCTCTGTCCAGGACACACGACCTCCTTCAACCCAGGGCATCAGGGGTTTTTTGTTAGCCTTGGTGGTGCTGTTATCTTTCATAATGCAATCTTTTGAGTCGCCGACGCGATCTCAATCCACTCTTTGAAATCCAGGCCGGCAAAGATACTTGTTGGACGCCTACATTCCGCCTTCTGTCCCTTCAGCGGTGCTCTTGGGTGTCCGTCTTGTGTCCGTCAGCATCCCTCTTCTTTTTTGGCCGGTGACGTACCGGTGATGTCACATTACCCTTTGTCCACAGTTTTGCATCGAAGAGATAAAGTGAGGGACCTGGCATTGCCCGGGAGGATAGGACGTCAGTTGCATGGCTCTTGGATCCCCCAAAGCTTAGGTAAGATGACACCCTTCTATGGAGTCCTCCTCAAGGTTTCATCCCGTATTCGGCGTGAAAAGCATGTCGTTCTTGGCTGCCTAAGTCTCATGATGTTTCTCGGGGCAGGGTAACGGTAGGATCTCGGCATCTCAGCTCCAAGACGAATAAGTTCTTAGCCTGTAATTGAAGCCAGAGGGCCTGAGAGACGAAAAACCACGTCGATATTTGGCTTGGAGTACCTCTGCAGCTCTATCTTCGGTAACTGGGTACCAGGCAATCTAACCACCGCCAACGAGGTCTGGATTCTGGCGTAAATCTTCAGGCGTGATTTTGAGCTACAAGTGCCCTGAAAAGTTACACCGAGGACTTCACTTTAACCAGGCCTAGAACTCGACCTCGGCCACGGCTTCGTATGCCTCGTCGCTGACGCCGTCCACCTCGACCTTCTTGGCGCCCATGCTACACAAGGCGATCTTCTCGACCGGAAAGTCCCCCATCCATATCTGGTCCTCGTATCTGTCTATGATGGGACGCGCGTCAAAGGCCAGCTTTTCGCCGCGTCTCCCCCTCTTCCTCTTGTGGCCTCCCCCCTCTGCTGGCGCGTCCTTCACGTAAATGGTATTCAGCACGGTAGCATGGAGCAGCAGCGGCCGGTTCTCCTCCGTCATCAATTCCGCCTCGATAAAGGCTTGTCGGAGCTTCTCGCAAAAGGCTTGTAGCACGCCTTGGTCGTCCACCGGAGGAGCATAGAGAACGGACGTCTTGGACGCTGTCTGCATGGAACCCAGTCCGCGTAGCGTGATCGACAACGGCTGCGGCGGCTCTTCTTTCCCTGCCGCAACACTTCCACTAGTGGGTTCCCCTGGCAGTGTCCTGGCTGCGACTTGCTGCCTTGCGCTGGCGAGTATTTCCCGCGGCCGGAGCGACTTCAAGAGATCCGTTGCGCGATCCAGTCCTTCGTTCTTGGGGAAGCTGCACACGCCGAGGGTCAGGTGCATGGTGCCGACCGGCCGGATGGCGTCCGGCGGTAGCCCGACGCTGTCGGGGCCAGTGACATCTGCGGCGAATGCTGCTAGGCTCTGTGCTAGTTGGACTCTGGACGATGCGTTGACCAGCGGTATGCAGAGGAAGTGCGTTGGGAATGACCTCGGCGGCATCTTGTGTCTGCGGTGAAGGCGAGGTGCAAGTTGTGGCGAGGCTCAGTCTGTGGAGTGACTCTGAATCAAATATTCCAACAAAGACCTCTTCATCTCCCGAGGAATACGCTGTCGATTCTGTAGAGTCCGGAGACGGAAGTCTAGACGATGATGGCCGGGAGGTGCCAGCAGCAACAGGGAAGAAACCCGCAGCTCTACTTTTGGGAAATACGATATTTGAGATCAAACCGGGTTTCACTGTTTTTTTCTTCTTTTCGCAAAGTCTAAGCCGGACGACGTTCCCGGACGGCGCAGTATGTAGTGGTTAACCCGACTGGCACATCTCAGTGCTCACCGATCGGGCCGCTGCCGGATCTTGGATCACCAAGCCGTTGGACCGTGCTCCCGCAGCTCGCCGTTACAGGGCACGCACCAGGCGAGAGTCAGCCCCACCACAGCCGCAGCTACTCTAAAGGTGTCTGCCGTGGCTCCTCCAATTCATCCCAACTACACCACCGCCAGGCAGCCATTATCGGAGTCCGGCTACTACCAAAGTCTTACATCTGCTGGCAGATTGGATGCGTCTCGGTAGGCTGACAGGTCGTGGCAATTATGAATATGCCTTTTGCCCGCTGCAAGCATTGTCCGCTGGCGACCGTGTCTATACAAACTTCGATAACGAGGTGCTGATATCATCCGCATCACCACTGTAACATCTCCTTGATGCCCAACAGGAACATGAGCTCCTCCGACAAGCGTCGAGTGCCAGCACCGGGCAGCGGCTCTCCCTCCCGCCTGATCCGAGGCACAGCGCCCAGCGGCTCCCCGCCACCACACTCGAGCCCCTCCAAACACGTCGTCTCGCGGACTTCGAACCTCATAGCCCCGCCGCCTCGAGTAGCCCTGAGCGGCAGTTCGTCGCCGGCGCCAGACGACCGTCGAAACAGAGAGAGCGGCGGCGGTGGACTGCCGCACCAGAATGCCGAAACGAATGCGGATGCGGGAGGGCAAAACGGGAACAGTAATAGCGGCGGGGGCGTCCCTGGAGCGGCTGCGCGGGTGACCACGGCGACGGCGGCAATGGTGCAGGCTTTGAAGGAGAAGGACGGCCGCATCGCCTATCTCGAGCGCGAGCTCGGCGTCATGGAGACCGAGTTCCAGCGGGAGCTGGATAAGCTGAGCGCCAACGAGAGCGAGACGGCGTCCTTCTGGCAGGCCAAGCACAGCGCGCTGAACCAACAGTTCCTGCGGACCGATACCGAGCTGCGGCTGCTCCGTGCCGAGGTCGATGTCCGCGAAGCCGAGCGCGAGGAACTACGGTCCGGCTGGGAAACGCTGCGGCGAAGCCTACGAGATCGGGATGATGAGGTACGCGATCTGCGGGCTCAGGTCCGGGGTCTCAAGGAGTGGGTTAGCAACAGCACGCGCTCGGATGGCCAGACACAGACAAGCGACGAGGTCTTTGGCGATGGGATGGCAAGGCTGGGAAATGGATTGCAGAATTGGGTCATTGTCAACTTTAGGAGGGCCAAGTTAGGTAAGTTGTGGTTCTTGCTTCTCAACAAGTCCTACCTGCTGACAAGTTACGTTTGCAAGACTTGTCGAGGATTTCCGATTCTACGCTGGCGGAACTAAATCGGCTGGTTCCGTCGTACGAAGAACTGATATCGAGCGCCAAGATCCATCTCATCCAGTCCGTAGTATCAAAGATACTGGTGGAGCTGGTCTTTGACGCCTACTTTCTTGGCCTGTCAGTGGACCAGTCGAGAGAGTTCGCCCAGATGGAACAGTTTCTGGCATCTTTTTCGTCCTCGGCAGAGCCTATCAACCAATGGCGTTCATCGACCCTCACAATTCTCAAAAAGGAGGCTGCCACTAAGATGCAGAATGAGACATCGCGCATCACAGACTCTATCGTTTCTCGTGTGAACGCTATGCTCGACTCTATCACAGATGGCAAGAGCGGCGAGACTCGCGACCAGGGACTCAGGACGCTCATAGCCAGCTCTATAGAGCTGTCACGGCTCCTCGTAGTGCAGAAAGCTGTGCTCAAGGTGTGTATGCCCGAGATCCTACCGTACCAGAAGACCTTGTTCGATCCAGCCACCATGGAGGACATTGGCGGCGAGGATGAGGAAACTCTAGCCGATAGAGAAATATGCTGCGTCACGTTTCCCGGCATCATCAAGAGAGGTGACGAGAATGGCGGGCAGCTTCAGTATCGCAATGTCATTTCCAAGGCGCGAGTGCTGTGCAGTCCGGAATAAGGGCCATACTTCCCGACTCGACGACGTTGTGTCGGCTGACGAGTATGTGTACCTGCTTACGAACTAGTTGGGAAGCACGATTCCTGTGCAAGTCATACCTACACGACCAGCGACTCATGGCCCAACTGCCCGACACAAGCTCAGAGAGCTGATGATTTGCTACTTTTCGGATAAGTGCGCAATCTTCCCGCGAAGCTACTTTCACAGCATGAGGTTGTCGTGGCATGAGCTACGGACAAACAGTCACGAGAGAGAGAGGTGTGCCCATTGGGTACTATCGCCAACTCCGTGAAGCATGTCACGTATTACGATAGGCGACAGAATGAAGTCCTCCAACCCTATCCCGATCAAGGTCGTCTGGCAGAGCATTATCCTTACTATTGATGCTCATGCTATCAGAACGACAATATTGGCCATGTCGGCTCCTTGCATGGGCCATCAACCAGGTCAAGTCGGGGATGTGCGAGTACGACACATGCATGAAAGTACCTACTACGATACATGCATGAGGGATGGTAATGCGCAGCAACTGTTGGCATGACACGATCGAGCCCCTTATTGGCCTAGCAGAGCCGCAAAGTCCCATCATCCAATCCTTTGGGGATGAGTAATTGCTGCGTTGTCTATTATCGGCCCCGAACTTTCTTGTCTGTAGCTTAGCTGCTGCGATCATCACGAACCCCCTGCAGGAACTTGTGGCTACCATTCGCAAACTTTCTTGCAGCACGAACACCGCCGATCTTAGTCGCGGGACTAAACACCTCCAGTCGTTTGGTTCAACAACTTCGGAAGACATATGCGTACAAATGGCTCATGCAAGGTTCGGTCAACTCTGATACCACGGAAAGACTGCCCTCCCGATAACAAACCATACATCGTGGCAGCTCCAACCGCTGTCACAAAGCCAGAATGACGACACCATAGAGGGCGAAACCAAACCAAACCTGGTTGACCATCTTACGCGGCGTCCACATGAATTGTCTGGCGCCGCCTGGTACACTAGAGCTGTGACGCGTCAACTCAGGACGTGACAAAGTATCGTTGTTACAGACAGGCGGTCAGCGAGATGATATGCAAGGCCGCGGATAGGAGATAATGCGGCTTCGAAAGTGCAACAGCCTCGATGAGGCCAATGATGTGGTGTAGAAAACGGCGCCGTGACTGGCTGGGCGAGGAGCAGCTAGGCTAGAGCATCTCAACCGGTGAACATGACCAATAACAACAGCCTCTTATGCCTTTGGAAAAGGGGGAGGGTAGGTGAGAAACCGCGGCCTGCCGTCGCAGGACTCAGACATACTTCTTTCCGAGTACAAGATGGTTGTGGTTGTGATCCATATGGCCTCGACTTGCAGACTGGTTGATGTGGCATGATAGCTGTTCCCTCACGCAAGTGGTAGCGATAAATCGCGACTCCAGTGTGAGATGCCAAAACGCCAAGCTTCGGTTGGCTGTGCTCGCGGCTTCCTGCAGGAAGGTCATTAGAGGCATACTGTGTATGGGTCCTTGGGGGTGGTGTGCTGCACAACTGAAGGCTTCTTTGGTACCGTCTGTGGAGAACCCGCAAGCCTCCATCCATGCTCTGACCGCCAAACAAACAATGATGCAGCCAGCCGGTGGCTGCGGGTACGCGCCCCTTGTTCGAAGACTCGAAAGAGGTTGAGGGCAGAGTCGTGTCGGGATAAAGCATGGGAGCTTAATAAAGACATGGTCTCTACCCCGCCAATTTCGATGTCGCCGCCCTATGTTGTCTCTCGAGATCATCTTCCATTTTGATAACAAGAGAGTTATTCCATATTCAAGAGGTAAACTTCTTGACTTTGGACTTCCATTCCTTCGCATCACACGCTGCTGAGCTGGACTTGAGCTTCTCTTCAATCTTTGGCATCTGCTTGGCTTGCTCGCACTCGCACAATTTGAGGGGACACACGTCCTATCCCGTCCTATACTTCAATCCCTTGGGCTCGTCCCTTCAGACGAAATCCGGTGCGAAGGATAACCCATCCAGATATACTCCCACTGTCCGGCCAGAAGCATCGTCGAAGCCTCTAGCCAACGCGAAATGGCCTCACAGAATTGGACCGACCCAATCCAGCGTTTCCTAAATGATGGTGATCTCGGTTTCGCCCACCTCCATTTGGGATCACCCTCAACGCCGTACTCAACCCCTCGCCGCCATCAGTCCGCCGGCTTGGGTAGTCTCTTCGGTACCACTGACGCCGCGGTATATGTTCCGTTGAATGATCCCGAGTATGCCATATCATCGGCAGGCAGTCGAGCGTCGACCATATATGCAGATGATGATGCTTATCATCAGCCCGCCGACTTCATGCATATTCCTAGCCGAGCCAGAGTAGCATCACAAGTTGATGGCTCTGCCGGTCGCTCTGGATACAGAGCATCTCCAGCAGTGTATCACGCACCCAGCACACACTCGTCCGAAGCCTCGTCGTTCGCGCCGAGCATCTTTACCCGCGCTTCAGCCAAGACTTCGGTTGGAGCGTCATCCCGACCTCCTCCACAAGCGCACATCACAAACTTCAACGCGGCCCTCGCAGCCGCGGCAGCCGCCGACTATGCGTCCGTTGACGACACTCGGCCGATTGCTCCGGTGCCCACGTCGCACCCGCTTTGGTGTGAGCTCTGTGTTATGGATAACTGCTCTGCCACGTTTCGCATCGACCAGACACGCGAGTGGATCGACCACCACTGCCGTCATTTGAAAGACCGATACCCGGACCGCCTCATGTGCTGGTTCTGCGACCACGTGCCCTTTGTGACCTCCGGGCGGACAAACGGGGAACGATACGCCAACTTCTATGATCGGATGGAGCATATCCGGGAGCACATCTCGGGCGAGTATCGGACCAGTGACCAGATGAGGCCCGACTTCTCAATGATCGATTATCTTGCCGACAATCGAATCATTGACGACCGTATGCGTCGTACTGCCCTGGGGTATACCGAGGTGCCTGAAGCGTTGCGCTTCCCTGGCAGCAGCGCGAGCGGAAGCACACAGTCATATGAACAACCTCAACGACGGCCTCCTGGGCCTCCCCTTGCCTATGATCTCGACGGTGAGCGAAGACGTCAGCGGCCACGGGGAGGCCATCGACACCATCATTACCCCGCTTCATCATCGCTGATGGTGGATGCGACGCGGAGTCATTAGCCGCCGCGTATGTAAAACATAGCCTTCGGCAGTCGTTGTTTCGGGTTGGGCGGTGGTGGGTCCGTCCCGGCGCCGAGCCCGGGGGTGGACAGCGGCAGGAACCGAACGCCACGATTGTCGATCATGCCGATCCCGATCACCACACTGCCGGGATCGGCAGCCAGGAACAAGAAATGGAACTGAAGGCAGGGCTGGCAGGACTGGCTTGGAGGTTCTCTTTAAGGATGTGTGTTCCGTTACACTTCCCTCATTGTCTCCCCTTCCCACGTTGCTCCATGTGACGTCCACGCCGGTCGCCTAGGTGCATCGTAGCCATGTGGTCCGAATGCAGGAACCCGCTTGGGACCGGCTTTGGGGGGACAATGCATGTATTATGTGCACTTTTCCATTTTTGGGCACGTTGGACTCCCCCGACTTCGGGCTCGGGCACGGTTTGGTCAGACAGACTTTGCCCATAGGGCGTGTCTGCCTGTCTGCCTTGCTCTTCTTTTCTCCACGCACACCACTCGGCCTGCTCTTCCCCCGTGATGCTCGGATGCTTATGGCTGGATATTCGGACCAGATTGAGGCGGCAGGATTTCCGACAAACATGAACGACACTGTAGGAAAAGGGTTTTCTTACTTCTTCTTGTCTTATTAACACACTGTTTGGGGGACTTGCTCTGCTTTTCGACACCCTTCTCTTTTCTTCTTGCGAGGGCTATATGACCCTTTTCTCCTCGGCCGTTTTCAGTGCCCGGCTGGCACCGGTGGTCTCGAGGCCCAATCAATGCTCCGCGAGCACTGGGTGGCCTCAGGTACCTGCAGAGGTAGGGCACCCTGTCCTTGTCATTGCTGGATGGAACTTGAGCCCTTGGACGGACGGTTGGCTCGGAAAGATTTATAAGGCATAACATTACAAGGAAGGACAGCCAGAGGCAAGATTGTACCAGGCAACCGTGCCAGGACGAGGCCCCTCGCGGGTAGCGGGGACCTCTTTTCTTATGTAAGGCCAAGGATGGTAGTGTTACGAAGGTTATGACCACAGATACTCCATACCGTAGTCGAGCGCAACAAGACTCTATATACGGAAGATGACCCTCACCGCTATATTCGCTCACCGTACGCGTGGTGGCGACACGGACCTCGCACTGCTGCAGACAGAAAACAGGGCGTTCTCCAATGACGAGCGGTGAAGAAACAGCCCAGCTCTGAAAATGGGCGAACAACGGCCCTTTCCTCTCTACTCGAGCCCACCAGAAGTGAAGAAATAACACACCATTTCATTGTGTATCCCGTGTTTGGTGGCAAGATACTCGAGTTTCTGAGCGCATGTTATAAATGAGTGGTTCGCCCCAAAAGTGACTGCGAGGAAGCCTCGTGGAGGTGAGTGGTCGCTTTGTCTCTGTGCACAGCCCCATTGGCACGTCGCGCAAGGCCGTCAGCAGGTCGCCCCTGAAAATCTACCTTCACGAGTCATACTCGACATTGACGAAACGGGCCGGGCAACGGGTAAAGGGTCACGAATGGGAAATATTGTGTCGAATTCCGTATCAGTTACCGACGTGTTGTTACGGAGCTGAACGTCGGCGGAATGGAAATGATTGCCGGGTATACAAACGCCCCGAACTGTCAATGTATATTATATATACTTAAACCATGTCTCTTTGGTGAGAAATACCTCCCGGTCTTGACATATTAGCCCTCCCTCCAGCTTTCTGGCCTTCCCTTGTCATGGTCTTCTCAGCCGTCTGTGATCAATTACCACCAGTCACATCCCTAAACACCACATTCCCACGTCAGCGACTCTCCTCGAGAATCTTTACAGATTCGATATATCATCGCCATAGCTAACCCGTCCTCCATCTCCCTAATGGAACTCAGCCTCCACCCTCCCATACCTGACCCCGTCAACCTTGAGCTCGAATCCCAGCCCAGCACTATCAACTATCATCTCTAGCGTAAAGTCAAGATTATCAAACTCCACCCCTCTGGTCGTAGTAAGTCGCGTGAACAGACTCCGCGGCACAGCGTTCAAGTCCGTCGTCAGGGTGCACACGTGCACCAGGTCCCTCGAATATGCCGCCGGCGGCTCGTCCGCCTCGCACGCGATCAGGTCGTCCGTCACGACGAGCGACTGTCCCGGCCGGAAGTTGCGCGTGTAGTGGAACGCGATCGGACTTAGGGGCGATATCGCGTCTCCCTGTTACGTCTCTCATCAGCATGAACTTTCTCTGGCAAATCTGGGGGCGGCATAGTGAAGTCTGAAGTAACTCACCTTGGCAATGTGCCACTGCATACGGTCCGACACCATCCACCTCTCCCACAGCGGGCTCCAGTACCGCTCGCTGACCGAGTGCTTCTCCTCGTCGTACACGGTCGCGTACGACGTGCCGTAGTGCATCCGCGACTTGCGCGATATGACCATGTTGCCCTCGAGCCCCCGCAGCACCGCGCCGCGCACCACCGCCGTCCACGCGTACACGGGCTGCATGACCTCGATTGACCCATACTCCTGCAGCGCCGACGAGCTCGAGTGCGTCGGCCGCTCGCTGTACGGCGGCGGCGCGGCGCTGGTGAAGTGCGACTTGAGCCTGCGATAGAGGTAGTCGCTCTGCCCGAAGCCGCCGACAAGGATGATGCCCGACACGATGCCGCCCTTGGACCGCAGGGTGTCGACCTGGCCCTGTACGAGGTCGCAGACCTCTTTTACGACGGGCTCGAAGATCTCCTTCACCTGCGCTGCTGTCATGACGAGGAAGCCCGAGTCGAGACCGACTTCTTCGTCGTCCGGGAGGCCAGGGAAGCTGCGCATACTATTAGACCTGGTCGGCGTCACACAGAGAAGAGGGGGTGCTCACGGAATATTAGTCTCCTCGTCCTCGTCCTCGTTGAAATTTCGCTTCACAAACTCGTCAAAGTACCGAAGGCCCATCTGCCACGTCTTCCCCTTCTTGACCTTCATCTCATCGAACCGGCTGTGCCCTATCCGGTTCCTGACATGCTCCTCAAATCTGTAGTTAAGGAACGCGCTGCCACAGAGCCCGCCAGTTCCAACAGCAGACTCCTCTACCCGCAGCGGTTTGAGCGATATTATCTTGTACGCAATCAGGCTAGAGCGCCATCGTCAGCATCATCCTAATCACGGAGACATGTAGAGAGACCTACTCAACAGTACCACCACCGCCATCACAAACAATAAAATTATCCCCCACATTCAAATGATTCGGCTGTATAGCCTTGAGCGTATACACCGCCGCCGCCTCCGGCTCACTAATCATCTGAATCGCGCTCCTGGCGCCCATGCCCGCCCTCTCGGCAGCCTGCAGCGTCGTGTTCTTGGCCGCGTCGGACCACACGGCCGGGCAGGTGAGCACGAAATCCACCTTCGTACTCGCCATGAACGACTCGCCGTAGCGCCGCGTCAGCGTGTCCATCGTGTGCCCGTAGATCTGCGTCAGGTAGTCGCCCACGGCGTCGACGACCGTCTTGTTGAACCGCCTCAGCTGCGCCGCCGTCTCGAGCGGGCTGACGTAGAAGGGCAGTTTCTGGGAGCGGTCCAGGAACAGCTTGATGCACCGCAGGCGCGACTCGTCCGGCCGGAACTGGAAGCCCCATTTCACCGTGGGCGCCGTCCCCGCGGGCGCGTTGGGGGGCAGGTCGTAGGATATTTCGGTGGGAACCTTGTCCGAGGTGATGCCGTTGCCGCCTGGCCAGGTCTTGATGATTTCGATGTCGTCTGGGGTTGAGGTGTACACGGCTGCTACTCTGCGGGCGCGTGTTAGTTTGGAGACGAAGTCCGTAGACTGTAGGTGTGTCCAGAACAAGTATCGTAGACCTGCCAGATGGCACGATCCTCATGCTCTGTCTCACTCTTTCTTGCTCTCTCCTCTCTCACACCCGCACAATCTCATTATTTCTCTCGCGTGGCGCTACACCAGCCCGCGCCCCCTACGACATTGACACAAAATACCACCGCTGAAGCCAAGAGACTTACCCAGAAAACGTCGTCCCAAAATCGACGCCTACAATAAGCCGATCGCTCACCGGCGCCGGCTCCCGCGCCGGCTCCCTGACGGGACCATTGATGGCCTCGGTCGACGACGGCGGGGTATAATTGGTAAAGTAGTTCCTGCTGTCCTGGTTCCTCCTGCTGGTAGGGGATGATCGGATGGGCAGATTGAGATTCATGGTTGACGGGGAGTGTGCGATGTGACGTGGTGCGTCGTCGTCGTCGTGGTCCCTCAGCTGCGACTCACGCCCCTACAACAGCTAGCTGCTGAGGAAGGGGGGCACCTCTGCTGCTGTGCGAGAGCTGACGAATACTTTGCAACCAAAGCAGACTGGAGCAGATACTCTCAGCTATAACGAGTGAGTACGGGAATATATTCGCCACAACGGACTTTTGACACAAGTGTCCCGCCGTCGACAAGACAAGAGTAAGGTAGTGAGGCGAAGCTCGAACCAACGCCAGAAGTATAGGGTAACAAGATTCACGAACAGGAGGACGCAGAAGTAGCCCGGAATCACAGCTTCAACAAGACCGCGTGTCCACTAACGGGTATGACGTACGAATGGAAGCTGAAAAGGGAAATCCCAATTGACAAATGTGTGTCGTCGAATCCTGGGATCTCGAATGTTGCTGCCTGTCCTGCACCATCCATGGTGCTTCTCGTAGCGTCCCCTGAGGTACTTACTTCTCCGTACTTGGTGGCCTTACCGCTCGCTGGTGCTGAGAATGGCGGGGCACACACAAGCAGCCCACAGATGTCAAGACTTTGACGGGTTCAGCTGCGTCCACGTGATCTTGTCCGATGGACATGTCAGCTCGTCAGAGCAGGCCTGATGAGGTGTGCTGCTAGGAACAGTTAAATAATTGACACCTACTAGTCGAAGTTAGAATAAGAAGATTCAGATCTAAAATACTTCAAGGGCCAATCCAGGTTGCGACATGTTGTCTCGAGCATATCTGCCCCGAGTAGGTACCTAAGAAAGCACATGCACGTTCCAGGCAACATTCTTTCCTGACGTCGCTGTGCCTTAGCTGGACATCGCGCCAGTGAGCCAGGCAAAAGAGTTTCACATCTCATCACACATATTTCCAGTTCCTGCATATGTATCTCCATCACGACTGGCAAAAGATAGCACTGTCGTGACCTTGGCAATGGTACCGACCCAGACGCAAGTCTCGCAATGCGTTGACAGTGGTAAAGCGGTGGGCGAGACTAAGGTCCAACCTGTCTCAGTCACGTCACGTCCCCAGTAAAGGCCCAGACAAGGCCAGCAGTCATGTTCAATCCTTGGTATTGAGAAAGTCCATGGACAATCTGTGTACAAATGCCACGTCGGCTCCTATATGGGCAAAACTATAGCTCCAAGCGACATCTGTCCCTCGCAAGTGTCCTAAGATTCTCCATCCATTTTACGTTCCCGCCCACGCAGCTCCAGCACGGGCACTGTCCCTTCCCTCACTTTATACACAGGTGTCTGGAGAAGAGGGCAGCCCGCTGCTCGGTTTGCAGCTGAGGCACAGCTTAACCACGTTGCCGTGAAGATAAGGATAGATATAAAACTGACAAACGAGATTCCACCCATGTCTTAACAAATGAAAAATTCTCGCTAGGGCCGCGTCAGAAGCGACGGGTACCTGCCAACACAAACAAACAAAAAGGCCAACTATCAATCTATAAGGGGGTATTTAGGTAGAGACGACAAGAAACACAAAGCTTGTGCATGATTATATGCCCCGCCCGCTCGGGGACGGAATCCATCAGGGTATTCAAATCGAGAAACAAGTGGACCGGGAAGATATCGAAGAGTGACAAAAAGATCGTGCGCGAAAGAGGAGAGAAAAAACATATGATGAACGGTTGCCGCCGAGATTCGGACCGTCCGTAGAACCAGAAATCGCGGGTGGAAGCGAGCGTCAACCGTGTATGATGGGACGCAGATCCGTAACACCAGAAACGCCGTACCGATGAATGAAGGGTAAAATGAACTTTTGTTGTTGTTGCCAAGTGCCTCTGTAGGCCAGACAACACGGGTTTCAGAACCTGCTTCCGGCTGCCCAGATGCTCGCTGATGCCGAGGCGGCCCAGTCGCTCTCGTCGTAGGGCGGTGTGGGCCATTTATGTTCCGTGGTCTTGTTCAGGTTCAGTGGCTTGGGGGTGACGGCTTCCTGGGTGTGGGTGTCGCTGAAGAGAATCGCATGGCCGCTCGCCGAGGGTGAAGGCGTGGGATAAGGGTTAGAGAGACCGATGTTGCTAGCTGTCTGTCTCAGCGGCTTCCCGTTGTTCTCTAGCCTGTTCATTGCTCGGTGAGTGGATGTGAGCACTTCGTCGAGCAGCTCGTCCTCCTCGTCTGGGGCGTCGTATTGATGTACTCCCTGTGTAGCCTGGGCTCTCCGCGTGCGGCTCGAGATCGGGCCCGTCCCACGTGCCGCAACGATCAGGTTGTCCACTGACCGCGGTTGATGGTGGGGTAAAGAGTGATGACGCTTGAGGCTCGGAGAACTTGTGGACGATTGATGGGCAGGAGGTGCGGGTGGCGCATCCAAGTTCTGGTGCACATCGCGGAGTGCCCTGTCCAAAGACTCATAGGTGTCTTTGGGCACAGGTGCTGGAATTTGCTGGTCGAGAATCATTGAAGACCTGTTGCTGGCCCATGGTCCACATCCCGCCTGCGCTTCAATGTCGTCGTATGTGGGCGAAATTGGCGTCTGGTGTCGCCCGGAGAATCTCCTCGCCCTCTTACGGAGATGTGAGAAGAAGCTCTCCTTCTGACTGCTTGGAGGCGATGATAGACCGCTATTTCCGTTCAGTGCTCGCTCCGCTTGCTGTCGGTGGATCTCGGCGTAGTTGTTGGTACTCGACGTCACGGAGAGCTGTCGTCCGATCTTCTTTGAGATCTTCTCGTCTGCCGGCTGTAACCTGTGAACACCATTGGCGTATGCGTCGTTGTACGATGGGGTGCGGCTGCTTGCTTGCGCAGTAACCGCATCAGATAATGGCGATATTGGGCGGATGGTGGGTAGAATTGGCATCGGAGCGACATTTGAAGGGCCGTTAGTCCATGTTGTCCTCTTGTTGGCTGCCGCCCGTGGTTTAGGAGGTGCCGTTTCAGTAACTGCATGGATCGGTGATGGTCGTGGCGCAGGGGCTTCCTTCACTACTACAGGCTGAGGAACAGCGGCTTCGGGGTTATCGGAGCGACCGATCAGCGATTTCCTGAACCATGACTGCTTGGTCGACGTGGGTGTTGATACTCCGGAGTCCTTGCCACGGCTGATGTCTGATTGTTTCCGACCCAGTATCCTTGATGCCGACGATTTCGGCCGGAGGGGATCGACAGCGTCTGTGAAATATTCGTGGGCCAGTGCCTGGGTTGAGGTAGGCCGGTTCTTAGGATCCCACCTCAAACACCAAGTGACAAACTGGCTCAGTGATGCTGGCCATTGTGGATTTTGGAGAATCGTGTCCATCGAGTGAGGCGCCATCTTTGGGAACGAGAAGCCGAGCTTTCCGGCAAGACGAGTTCCTTCCCTCCATTCTCCGCCACCAACACGTACTCCGCTCTTGCTATACCAATTGCCCGGGCTGCCCATGATCTCGCAAACCCTCCAGACTTGGTCGACCTCGTTTCCACCGGGGAAGAGCGGTTTCAGGGTCGCAACCTCGACGGCCATTGCGCCGACGGCCCAGATATCAACCGGTGCCGAATATTCTCCTGCCCTCAATAACACTTCCGGTGCACGGTACCATCTTGTTGAGACGTAGGTAGTATAGGGTAGTTTCGACTGCGTCTCTCGTGCAAGGCCAAAGTCCGCAATCTTGACTGTGTAGGATGGCGGTGTCGATGGAGGCGTCATCAGTGCCGAGTACCGCCTAAACGAATTCGAGTCTTGGTGAGATGACGTGGAGACGAGGATGTTCTCAGGTTTGATATCCCGATGGAAGAAGTTGTGGGCGTGGATGTGCTCCAGTCCTTGCATGATCTGAAATAGAATGCTCTTGACACTCGCATTATCAAGACACTTGTGATCCCTCGCCTTCATCAGCTGATATAAGTTCCCTTCCATATACTCCATGGCAATGTGAAGCTTCTTGGTAAAGGGGTCGAGGAAGATGTCCAAGGCGGGTACCAGATGGGCGTGTGTCGGCAATGTTCGCAGGAAGACGACTTCCCTCAATTCGAGACAAGGTGTAAATGAGTCGAAGGATTTCTTCATTGTTTTGATCGCAATCTAATCACCGAGTCAGCCAGAGCCGGTTTGTCTCGTATGTGACGGTGCTTACCACTGTGCCGCGCCGCGCAACGGCTGCTCCAGCGGTCCGGACCCGGGCAAGGACAACGCTGCCAAAACTACCATCTCCTATCTCCTTCAGCACCTCGAACCGGTCCTCGAGAGCCATGTTGTTTGCTGGGTGGGCTGAGGTACGGTGCGCCATGTCGTGTGTGACCGTCATGTCGGTGGAAGGTGGAAGACCGTAGTGCTCAGTCTTTGGAGTACCAAAGCTGCTGCGCATCAGTGTTTGCCCCCCGATAGTCTCCCACAGCCAGA
The DNA here is from genome assembly GCA_001879275.1 of Coniochaeta ligniaria NRRL 30616. NCBI lineage: Eukaryota > Fungi > Ascomycota > Sordariomycetes > Coniochaetales > Coniochaetaceae > Coniochaeta > Coniochaeta ligniaria. The sequence continues at coordinate 773,284 of KV875099.1, read as the reverse complement.
GCTAACCTGAAACCTAAAGCTCTCCTAGAAGAGCTCAACTCGACTGCCTGTACATTCAGAATAGTTGGGAGCGGTAGAGGGTCGAACGGTCGCAAACGAGGTGAATCGCAAGTTGGTGGAATCAAGTCGTTCCAGGGAGATGAGAGGGTCTTGAGTTTAGTAGGCGGCAGAATGAATCGTAGTGGAATAAACGAAAGAGATCCAGTATAGAACTGACTACAAAGTGATTGCGGAGTGGAGGGAGTGGACGACTTTTGCTTGGAGCCGGGCCCCGAAATGATGGTATGATTAAACGGTTGGGATGCGCAGGGGAGGTGAAGAGCTGGGTCTCGACAGCGGGTCCTCCAACGCTGTTCGTGCAAACTGGTAACGGCCTAGTACGGTTGGCGTAAGATTAAGAAACGAAAGATTGAATCCAGGGGCATCGGGTAAGTTGTTACAGCTGTAGCACTCTTTGAGAAAGTCGAGGCTAGAACCACAGCGCCGCCAGAGGGCTATTGCAAGGGATTGTTTGGGGGGTGGGAGAGTTGATGAGAGCGTGAGAACGGCGCAGCTGGTTGAAGAAAGGGAAGAACGGGCGTTAGCTGGGGTTTGCGCCGTAAGGTAGCACCCTTGGACCGTTAATGCGCAGGGCTGGTCGCAAGGTCTCGGTCCCAATCTCCAGTCAGGTTTTCTGTTAATGGAAGTCGACGTGATAACTCCACGCTACCTTACGGTTTCAATTATTTCCAGTGTCCCCGGCGCTTCGAGACCAGTTCTCTCTTCTCCTTTGCCCCAGACTTGACCAGGAAGATGCGAGTTGAATGAGAACGATACTCTGAATCATGGAAGTAAGGAGGTGCTCGAATCATGGAACTGGCGGAAACTGCGCGTTTGCAAACGGTGAGGTGGATAAACGGATGCCCAGGGCAGGGAATGAGCCACTTCAGGGCAGATGGGGCCGTCGTTAGCATGAATAAGAAAGCTGGGGCCGTTTGAGGGTTCGATAGGGGACCCAATCTCGCTAGTGATTTCAGGCAACTGAGGCAAATGCTCTCATCTGATTTCTACTTCGTACCTTAAACTCCCGTCGTCATGTACCTGGTCCGAGCTGCAAGGGGCAATCACAGCAAAGAAAAGCAATGGAACATGGAACAATGCCCTGGCCGACTTCCGGTTTTGCGCCGTCTCGACCGCATCTCACGTTTTCTGTCACTCTCTTTTCGATTCACTTCAACCTTCACTCCCCAGTGCTACACAGCAGCAAACGCACTGTGACATGTCGAACCACAAGTGCTAAATCTAGGAGGATATCAAATGATCTTGCGGATCATCTTCTCTTTCGAGTTATGATCTTACTGGTGGCTGATACGGCAGAACAAATAAATGCGGGTTGCTCGGCTCCGTACTTATTCGATGATGTCTGTTGTCTGTCCGGGTCGTCGTCCATTCGCATAGACGGACGACGGGTGGATGGAAGAAGCCTTCTATCAGCGAATAATCGACGCTGCTTACGGCTGAACGAGTGGCATCAGCGATGGTCGCAGTACTGCCACAATGCTGCGCCAGTAACGGGCGTCTGAAGAGAGCTCTTCTGGGTCCCGTCGTCTCATTGTTATGATGACAGCGCAGCGTTCACTGGCTGGAAGGCAGACATGCCAGAGTCTTATTCGACCAAGTGCACAACATCCGGTGGTTTTCCCTTTTTTAACCGTCCTCCGCTGTGTTGGGCGGACCTAGACTTTTAATAACCCTCGGACGTATCGCAAGTGTTCTTTTCGCATTTCTCTTTCCCTTCCACTCTTCATCTTACTGTCAGCGCGTCCAATGTGGACTGGAGCTCCTAAGGGTTTTGCGCAACGTCGGGATAATGCAGCATTGAACGGGACCTGACTTCGAATTGCGTTTGACAGGAAGAGGTGCCCGACCTTGTAGAATGACCGTTTTCAGTACGCTGCATTGACCAACAAGGGTCACGATCCGACCTGCCACTCATGACAAGCCTGCTGGTGCTGAGAAAAGGGGCATACCTATCGGTGTTAGCGGTACCTGACAGGTACCGTCCAAAAGCTGAGAGCCTGAGGCACCCAGACGTCGGTACCAGAAACGCAACCGCGGCTTCAAAGTTCAGATGACACGGGCATGATCAGGCATGGTGAGGATGGCACTGCCGCTTTCCGCTGACCGCACGTGTACACCGATCATCACATCTCCTAAACCAAGCCTACCACAGTCGTGAAGATGAAAATTTCACCGCTGTCTTGCGGGATCTCATCCACCTCTCCTCAGTCCTCGCTCCTGTCACAGGCCTCATTAGTGATCACCTGCAGCTCGATGTGCAGGAACCGTTTCCCCTTTCGTCGCCCTTGGGCTCCTCGTCTTTTTTCGGGTGATCCGACGAAGCATCGGCCAACACATTTACCACTAGCGTCAGGGACTCAAGCTCCCGCTAACCACTTCCGTCCCAAGGGGCGTCCCGGCATCCTTCCACAAGTTAAGGAAGCTGCCGAGAGTGGGTACCACACGAAACCTGAACCTGACTCTTGCAGGGGCAGATGTATACTTGGTGTCTTAACAAATATCCCTTTCTCAGGCCGATTTCGTCTCTGCAAACGCTAGGTAGAGAAGTACTGCCGAGCGTCCCGCAAAAGGGGCGTGCTGTTCAGCCCAGCCTTCCGCATTTCGCGTCGGCAGAATCTTTGGGAAACACTCGGCTCTGAGGGACTTTGTCCGCGGTTTTTTACCGCTCATGCTCGCGTCACTGCGCGTGGGCAACGCAGTGTCTATCTGACTACATCGAAATGCTGCAAGCTTTGGTGCAGAGTCAGGTAACAAATGTGCGACCTTGTTAGTCTCATTCCGAACGGATTTCTTCTAGAACAGCATTCCCGCGGCAGCGGATCCTCGATTCAGGCGCGGGATGACTGTCTGATTCGAAATATGTGGACTTTTAGCATTGCGGCTTCACACACTTTCAACAGCTTATACGAGTACCAGCTACTGTGTACCTAAGGTACCTTGGAGACACAATCCAATAATCTTCGCAGCGATCAGACCTTTGGACTATGATATCTCGGAATCAGCTGCCACATGGCATTCGTAGCACAGCATTAGCTGCCGTTTCCCGAAGCTATCTTCGCCCAGAACGAACTTGGGGACGACGTTCTAAGGAAGCAAATGACGACTCGTAGCCCTCATCAACTAGTTCATGCGAGCGGGGTTCCCTGGGATACGGCTGGTGTTTTGGCCTTTGGAACGACGAATGATGGCGTCGATTTATGCGTCGGAGACCAGAACAGAAACAACAATGTTGGCAGGTCGCTCATTGGTCTTCCACAGACTCCTCCTTTCTAGAAGCCTGTCTGTCTAAGGTATCCATGCCGGATATTCCCTGTCAATCACCAGCTATATGTCAACAACCTCTGGACAAGCATAACTGTGAAACAACCGCTTCCGGGCCTCCCTTGGAGCCCAGATTTGGGACGTATCGCAAACGTCTCCGGAGTTGGCTCCTTAAAGCTAGGGATACAGTGGACCTCATGGATACAACTTCCATTCCTTTGATATCAAGATAGTAAGTAGGTCTTGAAGCTACGGGTCTGGACTATGCGGCCAGATTAGATAGTTACTCAGGTGACACTTCGGTTCTTTACAAATAAACTGACCCCTTTGTAGTCTCTCTGACGCAAAATGAGCGAGCGGCTATCTTCTGGCTTATGAACAACATGTCGCTTATGACTCTTGCCAATAGAGTCTCGAGTGAGACTTTACTCCGACTCAACGTCTCTGAAGCAAGCGAGCTCAAGCATTTTTCTTCCTCTCTGTGTCGATGGAGCTCGAGTGACGGAGCTAGAACAAGTCAGACTGGTTCGGATCTGCAGACCGGGCTTACTCAGGGGTGCAGGAGTCTCATACTATCACTTTGCTCGATCCTTTGTCTGGTTCTGGTGAGGTAAACCCCATGTAAAGGTAGGCACGGCAAGCTACATCTCTCGGGCTTGGTGGGCAACCAGTTGCGACTCGATATCAGATTTCAACCACCTCATCAGCAACGAGATGCGCGTGAAAGAAGATTGCTTCAGTAGGAGGAGCTTAAAAGAAGACCTAATTGTCCGTATAGCAAACCGCCAGCAGACACATCCATTCTCAATGAAGTAGCTGAAGAGGTGGGAATCCCATCTCAATCGGCAAACAGTTGCTGCCAGAATGTTCTCTCCTTTCTCGGTATCGGTATTGCCTGAACGTTTCCACCTCTGATCGGTCCTGTGCCATCAAGGCAAGAACTCTTTCTACATACGTTAGGTTCCCCCCTCGTCACCAGATAGCATTGCTTGAAGTCGTGGGCAAGGACCATAGCAAGCCCGAGACTCTCGTCGAGCCGCAAGGTGCTAGCAAGTGGCAAGCGGGTTGGCAAGCGGATTGCGGAGGCGATTCAAAGGGTTTGTGAATCAGTTTGAAGTCTTCCACTGACCTTCACTCTCCTTCACCTTACGAAAGAGGTCCCCACGAATCACGGCAGGTACAAACTTGGTGAGTTGGGTGTATCGCGCTTTCCTCGCAACTCATCGTCACAACCCTCAGGCTCTCTCCACTTCCAGAAACCTTTAAACCTCCACGGATCAACCTCTTCCCTCTTCACTCTTCACTCTTCCCTATCCCCAAACACGTATCATTCGTTCTCGGCTTCGTACTTCTACCTGCTGTGGAGCCGAGAACTTCGTGAGTGCTTCTCCAATATCATATCTTACCCAACTTCCAGACTCCTAACAGTCAAGACCTTGATCAGTCCCACATCAATACCTGACAGAGAAGAGCTTCCGAGCACCAGCCGTCACGATGTCTTTCTGGGAGTCCAAGTATGTACCCGTCTGGTCATTGGGCCTCATGTTCTCATCAGATCAACATACTGACAACAGAAATCCGTTTAGGCGCGACCTTACCAACCTTCCGCCCAAGTGAGCTCAGTCCTCGTGGCCTCGATCTACTATATCTAACGAGTTATAGGATCCGATGCGATGTCGGCAAAGAGTGGAAGACCCCGGAGATGTTCTCGAAGAACAAGCTGCGCCAGTTCTCTGATGGTCTGCGTCGCACCAAGAGGGTCACTGCTGCCAATTCCGGAATCGCCTGCCGCGTTCACAGCGGCGAACCCGAGACCATGCTCAAGTGCGACGGCCCCTGCGGCAAGACCTACGGCCTCCAGAACTTCAGCCGCAACACTCGCGTCCGAGGCGTTTACGTACGGTTACATTCCCCGTCATCAGAGCTTCGTAGTTACTGACTGAAGCAGTGGTGCAACGACTGCACGGAGTGGCAGTGCAAGAATGAGGCTGGCTACATGCCGTATCCAGTCCCTTACGCCCCGCGATCCGAGCAGTACAAGAGCAAGGCCCAGATTGTTCAAGGTGTCGCTAACGGAGAGGACATGCGTGACGGAAGTATTGCGGACGATGTCGTAAGTTCCCACCTTAGCCAATACTGCCTACAAAAGCAAGAGAATACTGACTTGTTGGCCGTAGTCTTCCATTGCTCCTTCCTTTACTCCTTCTGGTATTACCACCGAGCACTCCGTCGGCATGTCCGCTGATTTTGGCGGCCCTGATGGATCCAGCGCGGTGCCCACGGGCGAGGGCTCGATCTACTCCGACCACCCCCGCGGTGCAGGCGGTCCTCAGCAGTTCAATGCTTGGGGTCCGGACGGTGTGATGCACCGCGTCACCAAGGCGCCTACTGTGGTCTCCGAGGTCTCGACCAAGACAGCCAAGTCCGAAGTCACTGTCACCCCCAGCGGATGGGTCAAGCCGGTAAGTTCACCGAAGAATGATGAGCGGGCGGGCTGTGTTCTTACTATCTCTGCAGAGAATGCGCAAAACCCCAAACGATGTGCCGGACTACATCAGGTTCGGCCGCTGCAACCCTACCATCGACGACGACTACCACAGCGAGGGAGGGAGTGAGGATGAGATCTGAGTCGGGTCCGTCTTTCTGCCGGTCAACTTCTTGGCATAAGCGTGGTGAGACTGCAAAAGCCATGTAGAAGGAGGCAGACTGCTGCAAGGTGAGATGCAGTCTGTGAGGGTCTTGCGTTGAGTTGGCATGTGCGCGGTTCTTTCCCTTACAAAGCTTACACTTAGTTGCTAGGCTACGAGGTCAACATCATGATTGGTGCAGGGGAGATGGAATGTCATCGCAGCCTGATCTTACGGTGATTGATACAGCGCAGATCGACTTAGGTCAGAATAACAGCCACATCTTCTCTCTATTCTCCCTATGCCTATTCTGCACATTTCAGGCGCTGTGGTGCATTCATGTACACTGCATGGTGACGACCGTCCAGATCTGCAACTGTGTCGGGCAATCAGTATCGTCCCCATCCCACTCTATGTCTTAGGCACCTTGTCGTTCCCAGGGGCGAGCTGACGCATGCGTACCAAGATCCTCGTATTGTCGAATATCGTCCATATCTACAAGAATCCCGGAACTGCTCTGTTCCCAACTCGTGGGCTGCTAGCTACTCCAACACACATATACTCCTTGAGGGGTGAGACCGCCTGCGGAAGGAGCCATAGAGTAGTCGTTCCCATGGTTTTGCAGCAGGCCGCAGTAGATGAGACAAGTAACTTGCCTTGATGGAGTAACTATTCTGTGCGCTTTCTACATACCCAGAATCTTCCATTTGCCCGAGCCCAACACTTCTTTTGCCAAGTCTAGTCCGAGAACGGCTATCTGTGGACTCAAGGTCATCATCACCCTTCTGCTCGTATTCATGGTTGTCCAACCCATCGTGACTAAAAACTCCCTCGAAAGCTGTGCAGTCGTCGCTACTAATCCTTCGGGCTGGCTGCCGCCGACGGCGTCGACTTCTTCAATGACACGAAGCTCGCGTACTAAGGCTTGCCGTACCGACGGGAGCGTCACGCTTGCCCGCGCCGTGCCGCAGGAGAGAGCCAAGTCCACGGCTCCTTATCCCTGCTCGTGTCAGACTTTATAGGCGTGACTGCGATCAGAAGTTCGCCTTGAGAATCCACAAGTGCCAGGCATGGAATGCCGACATGTTACAAGGTCCCAAGACGAGCATATATAGTTGCAAAGAAATGCCGAAGTTGTATGGAATCATCGATGTTGACTACATGTGTCTTCCCAAAATAGAAGCGGATGACTGATCTGTCATGATTTTCTCACCTAAATAAAGGTGAGGGGACACGGCAAGCCTCACTGACCATGCATCTCCCACGTCTCCGCATCGCTGTGGCTTGTCTTACAAACATAAGCACAGCATGAGCAGCTTGCTGTGGCCAAGAAAAAGAAAAGGAAGCGAACCAAAGCCGGGCGTTGGAGGAAGGCTGCAGTTGCCTGCCCTAATCGAAGGTGAGAGAGCGGGGGGTTGCACATCGGTTTGGACGGCATTGACAGTCCAGAGCCTGATGGGTGCGTCGGTGGCTCCATGCAGCATCACCACACCTCCTTGACTTTTGCCCGGTCGGTGTGCGTTTTTGGCCTGTCTATCTATTACGCCCGAAGCCACCACCTACCTCACTCAGGTCATATAGATAGAGAGATAGGGTAGGTGTGGGACACTCGTGCTGCTAATAAATGGGAGAAATGGAATGCCGCATCGTGTAAGGCTAGCACATCCACCCCCCATCTTGCCCAGCCTATATAGCCATTCAAATACTCAGGGCTGTGTCCGAATTGCATTTATGATCTTTCGCCCATTTCTGCTCCTTATCGAGGAACCTGGAAGCGACGCAACTGGACACCTTTCTGCACAGCCCCGTTTGTTCGCATAGCCGGAGCCGTCCGGGCACCATGATGATGGCTACCCCGGTGCTTCGTCCTAATACGTTGCAGAACGAAAGGGACAGAATGACAACTCAGAGTCCTGAGCAACTATTCATCGCTTACAACAGCGGAAACTCCACGAGACATGGTCAAGCTGATGCAGTTGTTCGCCGTGACGTCTCTCCCAGGTCCAAGCCGGAGGAGGACTCGAGCGACGAAGAAGCGACTGATTCCGGGTCGGCGTCTGATAGCGAGGAGGAGACAATCATATCCGATGAGATCCAAGAGGAAAAGGCGCAGCAACTGAGTCCGGACCACAAGTCAGACGTTTCTCTGTCTAACAAACTGCAAGAGTCAAACCAGGATGACAAACCCTCCGCCACCTCGGTGCCGCCTGCACTTCTTGGCGAAATCAGGAAGATGATACAGGAGGAATGTAGGTGTACAGTCTCCCCTTCCTCGCGTGCAGGGGTCCCTTTGACTGACGCTCCCGTAGTCGGCGTCCTGAAAGCCATCGTCGAAAGTGAGCAGTCCAAGACAGACCCTCGACGGTCTCAGGAAGATGTGTCAGAGCCACCGCCGAGTCCCAGATCAGGCCTGCGTATAGACACGCAACCAAGACTATCACCGCCAGGGGGCTCGCCAACTCAGAGTGGTGCCACACTCAGCCCAGCATCAGCATCTCCTAGGGGAGATGGAGCTAGGCTCGCGAGATCCATGTCGATGGGAGCCGCTCCGGTAACCCCAGAGAGACAGATCCTGGTTCGGTTCTCTGAGGATGGAAAACTGGCCGCCACGGGTCGAGCCGACAAGCCACCTGCAGCAAAGTCAGTTCCTCAGTTGAGTCCCATCGATGAGAAATGGGGCCAGCTTTTTGACGACCGAGGACACCCGACCAAGAGACTCGAGCAGGTCTTGAGAGGGCTCGCCAACTATATCGTAAGCACAAGATCTGCTATCCCGTGTCGAGAGACTCACTGACAGCAACTGGGTGGACAGGTCGAGGAGTTTATGCCTCAGAAAAGCATCGTCATAACGCCAGAGAAGATGGTGGCATTCTACTCTCTGCACAGACTGGAGAACGAGAAGAACCCTTTTACAGGTTAGTCCTCGGTCCCACATACCCAACATTGAACGACAAGGCACTGAATCAGCCCACAGCAATCTTCAAATGCCGCTCGAAGGGCTGGGCCGTCGGCGTCGAAGACATGTACCAGGACCTCGGCTGCGAATACTACCTCATCCCCAAAGACGCCAAGTCGCGCCCCAGCATAGCAGCGTTGACACCGTCTGGCTTCGCCAAGTGGATGACGGCCAACATCCTCGCCTACCCAGATCCAGAAGCCAAACGGCTCAACCAAATCGTATCCGAGCTACCAATCAACGCAGACGGGCCGTGGGACGGCATAACCGAGCGGCTGCCCAAGCAGATCTCGCGGCACCTCTTCCCCGACAAACCGGAGAGAAAGGCTCGACGCCTCCTGGACGACGTCATCCACGACTACGTCGAAGAGTTTTTGCCTGAGCTCCTGCCTCCGAACCCCAAGCAGAGCCCGACAAAGCGCCAACCGCCACCAAGAATCGAGGTCGTCTCGGAGAAGAGGTCATCCGCCCCGAGCCTGTCGACATCCAGCCCGCGCACGGAAAAATACACCCCCGAACCGCGGAGCAGAGCAAACTCGGCATCGTCGCCGCAGCCCCCGCACGCTCGCCTGGGACGCGCCTACTCCGACGACCCGTCCCGGCTGTCGATAATGACCTCCTCCGGGAAGCAAGACGCCGAACCCAGGCTCCCGCCGCCCCCACTAGGGCGCAGCCCGAGCTCCTCGGTCCGCAGACGTAGTTCGCCGGTTGGCGATCCGTACAGACGGTCGGTCGGCGACCTCGCGCGGGCGAACTCGCCTGTGCCCGGGTCGCCGGCGGCGGAGGGCGGACGGGAGAGGGATGAAGAGTACCTGCAGTACGTCCCTGCGCGGGCGGACTACACGCCCAAGAGTATAGCTGTGGATAGGGCTACGCCGAGGAGGGTTGCTGTTGTCCAGGACGGGGGGAACCCGGGACCGACTTGGGATGAGTACTTGAGTGGCAGGCAGACTGTGTCGGCGGGGGGTGGGATGTTTGGAGGGAGGGGACACAAGGCTTCTGTTTAGGGTTCTGTTTCTTCATGGCTGCGAGGTTGGGTTATGCTGTCATTTCTCTCCCTCATGATGGCGAACTAGCCCGGTAGCCTCGTAGGAGACCAGGGATGGGTCTATTGGAGTTGGTAGCCTTGCCGCGATGTCATTGTTTCTGTAGTGCACCTGTCATCATAGCTGTAGCGAGTCAGCCACACGCATTCACTGGCATCATCTGCAACATCTGCAACATGAGGCTCACTTTAGCTCCGAGGCCATGATGTCATGTCGGCCCACTTAGTTCCGGCGCCGGACACCGAGACAGGCCCCATCCCGCACCATGTGCCGGTGACCAATGAGCAGCCGCTTTAATGTGGGTACCGCCGCGGACGTCATCCGAAAAGACAAAAGATCAACAGCTTCACAGCTTCACTTCCATTTCCACCACAACTCTGCCGTATCAGCTGCCAGTGCAGCCCACACTCTGACCGGCAGTATGACGTGTGAAGGATTCGTCGATATGAAAGCGTGCCCCAAGTCTGGACATGATCGGATTTTGATACCCCACCTGCGGCCCGAAAGGCTTACAGAGAGCCAATTCATGGACAAGCTTCTGCTTACTCCTGGGCAAAGTATCGAGGGCTCCTCCACAGTTTCCCCGGAAAGGGCCATTCAATCCTCCACAGCTGCGGTCAAGTGCTCAGCAAGCTTTTGTTGGAAGTCAAGCGGACTTTGTTACCTGCCGCATATATATGGAGCCATGGAGAATTTTAAAGTTCGGAAAGTCTCAAAAAGGCCGTTCGTCCCCTCAACGTGCGACAATCTTTCACTTTTTCCCGTTATACATCTTATTTACTTAGCCTACTGTAAGGGGTCTGTTTCAAACAGTATCATTACACGGTTATAATATTGAGGACCTACCACCATGGCCGATCCAGCGAAGAAGAATGCCGAGAAATCGGAGGTGGGAGGAGCCCCTCTAGACTCAAGCTCATCCAACACACAAGCCGAAGTTGAACATGAAGACGCCCCGAGAGTCGACCTGCGCGATGGCGGCCTTGATGCTAAGGCGAAGGAAAGGCTGGAAGCCTCCCGGAAGCTAGCGAACCCCTTGGCTGGCCTCACTCACGATCAGCTGTCGGCCATGGGCGAGAAATATGCTCGCATGGCCGGTTTGGACAGCGAGGAAGACCTCCGGGCCTTTCGTCTCGGTGCTATTGTCGCTGGCGACGAAAACCGCTACGACACCATCGAGGGACTCACGGATCGGGAACGTGAGGTCCTCGACCGAGAGGTTACGCACAAGTGGTCTAGTAAGAACCCTTGTGTCCCCTTTCATATTTGTCTGTATACTTACACCCAACAGACCCGAAGACCTTGTATTGGGTCGTAGCTAGTGAGTCTTCCTCGGCGGCTTCCGCTTCCCAACCCCCCAAGTCAACAGACTGATAACTAACAACCATAATCAGTCTGTTCATTCTGTGCCGTGGTGCAAGGGATGGATGAGACTGTCGTAAATGGAGGCCAAACGTGAGTGTCTCCAGCTCGTCCTGGCTTACCATCACCTACTGACCTTTCCCAGTTTCTACAAGGAGGCGTTTGGCATTGGTAGCGACAGCTCACGTGACGCCTGGCTTCTGGGTCTCGTTAACTCAGCGCCTTATTTGTGTTGTGCAATTGCTGGGTTAGTTGTCCTCATACCCCCCCGGCGATGACGGTGGTGCCGTTATGCTGACAAGGGAAAATAGTTGCTGGCTCACGGATCCCATGAACAAGGCCTTTGGCCGCCGCGGCACCATTTTCCTCTCATGTATAATCTCTGCCGCTGCCTGTTTCTGGCAGGCATTCACCAACACGTGGTGGCATATGTTTATTGCTAGGTTCTTCCTCGGGTTCGGTATCGGCCCCAAATCAGCTACCACACCCATCTTCGCCGCAGAGTGTGCGCCTCCTAAGCTGCGTGGTGCTCTGGTTATGGTAAGTTATTGAATTTACTGTCCTATCTCTTCCATTCTATCAACGGTGAACTATTTACTAACAGCTTTCAGCAATGGCAAAGTGAGATCCACATCGCCCCTTGACATACTATCATTAAAATAACTAACTCTCTAACCCTAGTGTGGACTGCCTTTGGCATTATGCTCGGGTATGTGGCCGATCTGGCCTTCTTTCCAGTTCCAGACCACGGCATAGCACTCGGTCTCAACTGGCGACTCATGATGGGAAGCGCGATGCTGCCGGCCGTATTAGTGTGCTGCCTCATCCACCTCTGCCCAGAATCACCCCGGTGGTTCCTCAGCAAGGGCCGCCACCAGGAAGCCTACGGAACCGTCTGCAAGCTGCGTTTCGAGAAAGTCCAGGCCGCCCGCGACCTGTTCTACATGCACACGCTTCTGGAAGCCGAGAAGGAGACGATGACGATCGGCAAGTCGGCGCGCATCAAGGAGTTCTTTACCCTACGACGAAACCGAAACGCGATCGTCGCCAGCGAGATTGTTATGTTCTTTCAACAATTTTGCGGCGTCAACGTAATCGCGTACTACTCGACGCAGATCTTCCTTGACGCTGGTTTTCCGGAGGTTAACGCCCTGGCAGCCTCGCTCGGGTTCGGCGTCATCAACTGGCTCTTTGCCCTGCCGGCCTTTTACACCATCGACACGTTTGGCCGCAGAAACTTGCTCCTCACTACGTTTCCCCTAATGGCGCTCTTCATGTTCTTCACCGGCTTCAGCTTCTGGATACCGGAGGACAGCAAGGCGCACATCGCCTGTATCGCCCTAGGGATCTACCTCTTCGGAATGGTCTACTCACCCGGCGAAGGGCCCGTACCGTTCACCTACTCCGCGGAAGCGTACCCGCTCTACATCCGGCCCATCGGCATGTCCCTCGCGACCGCGACGCTGTGGTTCTTCAACTTTGTGCTGTCCATCACGTGGCCCGCGCTCCTCAAGGCGTTCAAGCCGCAGGGAGCGTTCAGCTGGTACGGCGCGTGGAACATCATCGGCTTCTTCGCCGTCTTGTTTTTTGTTCCCGAGACCAAGGAGAGGACGCTCGAGGAGCTGGATAGCGTCTTTGGCGTGCCGCTGAGGAGCCACATGCGCTACGGGGCGGAGCAGATCCCGTACTTCTTCAAGAGGTTTGTGCTTATGCAGAAGGGGGTTGCGAAACCGAAGATCCCTCATCTACAGGAGTTGGAGTATGATGAGAAGACGTTTTTGCAGGAGAGGGAGAGGGATGCTACTAGGAGGGTTTAGGGGGTGTTGTGGTTTGTTGAAAAGGGGGTTGTTTTTATACAACCCATTTACGGAAGGTACGACGGATACTATGTTCTTATCGCAGGCACGACTTTATGTACAAGGGATCATCGGGTACGGACATGGTTCAACCGGGGACAGTTTTTGAGATACCACAGTACATTCTTTCATTTATCGGGTCTGTACGATAGTGAATATTGTATAAAGTTCAGCTGAGATTAGCCTGCCGAGCCTGGTTATAGGATTGGGCATGTTAGTGTGACACCTCAAGACATGTTCTTAGTCATCAAGACTGAAATCACGACGAGACGATCAAGCGATCAGAAGGCTACATACATTATCACAAAGTTTTCAGCGACCAAGCGAGAAAGTAAAGCAGATTAGCCGATCGCAGGATCAGACGATCAGAGTATTAGACTATTATACGACTGAATAGACTTAGAGCGGGTACGCTTCCGCCGAGTAGGGGAAGGGTACGGGCTCTTCGCCGGGTGAGTAGACCATGTCGAAGAGGTTGATTCCTAGGGCGATACAAGCGATGTGCGCCTTGCTGTCCTCTGGTATCTAGAAGCTGAAGTCTGAACCGGAAGTGGTGTTTCCAGACCACTGCGCTAACATGCGTAATGCTACCGACTTGGATAGTGTCTTGTGTCCGGACCTTGTTCCCTATACATCCGTCATGCTATACGCCTACCAATGCAACTCCCTACCAAAAATGCCGGCTCGCCATAACATGCAAGATGGGTATCATAATTCGCAACAAACAAAAAACATCCAGGACCATAAAACTCAAAACAAGCCAGCCCTCTCCATCAGCGTAGAAGTACTGGGCGACAGGGCGCTGGACGCCGACGGCGAGGCAGCGGCAGAGAGCGGGTTGCGCTCGCGCCTCCGCGACGCCATCTTGAGCTTGAGCCGAGTGTAGTCCGACTTCCAGTTCTCGATGCTCTGCAGAAGGTCACGGTCCGCATCGGGCGGGACGTACTCGTAGCAGAGGACCTCTAGGGCCCTGAGCTGGAGGCGGAGGTGCTCGAGGTCCGACTTGTTGGTTGCGATCTCGTCTTCTCTACGAGGGGAGTTGGATGCTGGGTTTTTGTTTGAGAGATGGGGGTGACTTACAGTGCGGAGACGTAGTCGTCTAGCTCCATGATTCGCTTAGCTGCAGCCTCTGCTCTATCAACGAGCATCTCGTGGATATGCTGTGGCAAAAGTTAGCCAGGTGGAATGGGTGAAGGGCTTGGCACAAGGGGGCAAGGGGTCTTGCATCTGACTCTTCTCGTCGGTCTTGGAGGTTCTTCACGACCGCGCTAAGTTCCGTGCATAGCTTCTCTGCCTCGACGACCAGACTGTCCGCGACTTCGGATGAGATCCTGGGGTCATCCTCTTCGTCACCGGGCTCGGTCTGGAGGTTTTTGACCAACTCCTTGGTGTTATTCCCAGTGCCGGGCAGCTCAGAGAACGGAGGCGCGAGTTGTCGCCTTGGAGGAGTCCTCGTAAATCCCCAATAATCCGGATGTTGTTGCTCTTCTGGAGTCTTTGGGCTACTATCAGCCCGGACAATGGGTAAAGGGCTCGCCAGTTGCAGTGTTGAGGGCCGCTGTCGTACTCTGTTTGGCCGTGGAGGTCTGTGATGATCGCTGGCTAGCACCTTCTCCATCTCGTCCACCTTGGCATGAAGAGTGGTGATATTCGCTCCTCCCAGACTTCCACCAGACGACAGACGCTTAAGTAAGTCGTTGAGCCTATCTACAAGAACATCCTTGCTGTCTTGCGTGAGATCGTCGTCGTCGGCCTCGTTACCGGACGAAGAGTCGCGATGTTTAATGTCGGGCTCACTCAACTCATCGTCTGCGTCAGCAGCTCCGTCCCTAGTAACCGCTGGTGAAGCGCTGTTATTCGAGAAGGACGAAGAGAACTGCCTTCGCAATGGTGAAAGGGGCGATGAGCCTATACCGAGACGGTAGAGACTCATGGTCATTGGCGACGGCAGCTGTGGGGGTGACATTGGCGAGAAAGCATTGTGCGGCTCGCTGTGGCCTCTACGATGTTGTGGGGTTTGGGGACGGCCATTGTGATCCTCGGTCACCTGGGAATATCGACGCTCAGTCTGAGATGAAGTAGACGAAGATGAGGCCGCTGAGAAGGAATCGGCAACGGGGGATGATCCGTCTTCTGGCATGATGGGACGGAAGCACGGAAGCCACAAGGCGGGATCCAGAACGGACGGGCAGTGCCGTGTCAAGCTTAATCAGAGCATCGGATGTCTCACTTTTACCTGAACCATCTGATAATTGCACTGAAGTGAAATGACCTCACACTGGTGTCGTACGTGAGTTGCAGCTAGGACTCGGCCACAGTGAGGCTCGGGCGTAAGTGTGGCTGGTGCACCTGGCAGCAAAGCTGGACCCACAATTCCCTGCGCCCGGCCGCATCCGATCGTCCGAGCCGTTGATGGCCGAAACCGGGTCACATGCCAGAAGTGCTTGAGCACTTCTTGCTATTCCAAGTCAGAACAGCTTCACGAGTAAGTAGCTATCAATATCTGACTCGTTCACAGCTCTAACTAAACCGCAAACTAATGACTATCATTTGACGTTCGATTGGCGTTGGTGTGTGAATACAAGCTTGTGCCCAGGTTCCAAGTTGGGTAGTCGAGGCAGTCGAGAGCGGGGATCAGAGGGAATGTGGGGAAGCGCACCACGACGTTCTCGGCTTGGGGCACTTCGAGGGTACCTTTCCACGCACTACCGGCGGGGCGGCTAGTTTGTACTGTATAGCTTGGACCATCTTGCCGGTAGTCAGAAGAGTCACCACGGAAAAGCACATGAGCAGAGCATCTTTCCGGGCCCTTTACTTCCTCCCGTGTTCCTGCTCCTGACTCCCTTTCGATGTTCTTAGCTCGAGCAATTGTTGCCGACCTCGTGAACCAACGATCCTAAGAGTATTTCGATAGTCTCTGTTGTCCTGGCATCCACAAGTACCCTTGATTGCCATTCTTTGCGTCATTGCTTCCGCATTGCCACGGATTCGCCTGCCTCGGCTATAGACTTATAGGTACACCAACCGCGAAACCGACTCGAGGACAGAATTGGAAGCCGAAGACAGCCGTCTGCACAGCATCGTCCTCCCTGGAGCTAGCCCCTAGCCTTAACTCGACACATCTCCCATGGTCAACCGGTTGCGACACCTACCACCGTCATCGAGACCAATCGGCCGGACCTGAGTCCGCACCACAGCTACCATGTCGTGGAAAAAGACAGAGAAGCTGATGGACACCATCAGTCACTATGCCAGCTTCCCTGCCACAGGCGTCAGCTTGCGCCAGATGGTCCAGTTCGGCGAGAAGCCGTCCACAGGCACCTTATTTCGTGCCTCACAATTCCTGGCGGAGGAACTACCAATCCGCCTTGCACATCGAGTTCAAGAACTCGACAACCTACCAGATGGACTTAACGAGATGCCCTCGGTGAAGCGAGTCCAGGACTGGTACGCACAATCTTTCGAGGTGAGCAGCACAACATATACCCCCTTGTTTTTGTAGAGGACTCCCTACTAACGATTTACAGGAAATAACCACCCTTCCTCGCCCAAACCTCAGCAGAGAAGTACGAGAACGGCTTTTGAAGCCATCAAAGAGTGGAGGGAAAGGCTGGCTATCAGAAGCAACGCCAAACCCAAGCATAGAAGAAGGACAATACTCATCCCTACAACCGAGCCAGATCAACGGCAATGGCAACGGCAACGGATGGGCGAAGAAGCAGAGCCATCCGGCAAGGCGGTACTTCGCCATGGTCGATGACCAGGGCAACTGGCCTCCAGAACTGCAGCTCTACAACCAGAAATTCGCCCAGACCCTAAACCAAATCAAGCGGCGGCACGACGGCGTCGTCACGACCATGGCGCAGGGCATCCTCGAGTACAAGCGCAAGCGCCAACGGATGCAGATCGACAACAACATCCAGCAGTTCCTAGACCGGTTCTACATGTCCCGCATTGGCATAAGGATGCTGATAGGGCAGCACATCGCGCTGACGGACCAGAGCCACTTCCGCGACCCGACGTACGTGGGCATAATCTGCACAAAGACCAACGTGCGGGACCTGGCCCAGGAAGCCATAGAGAACGCCCGGTTCGTCTGCGAGGACCACTACGGCCTCTTCGAGGCGCCCAAGATCCAGCTGGTCTGCAACCCCAACCTGACGTTCATGTACGTGCCGGGCCACCTGTCGCACATGCTCTTCGAGACGCTCAAGAACTCGCTGCGCGCCGTGGTCGAGACGCACGGCCAGGACAAGCAGGACTTCCCCGTCACAAAGGTCATCGTGGCGGAGGGCAAGGAGGACATCACCATCAAGATCACGGACGAGGGCGGCGGCATACCGCGCAGCGCGATACCGCTCGTGTGGACGTACATGTACACCACGGTGGACCGGACCCCTAGCCTGGACCCGGATTTCGATAAGAGCGACTTCAAGGCGCCGATGGCCGGTTTCGGTTACGGCTTACCCATATCAAGGCTGTATGCTAGGTACTTCGGCGGTGACTTGAAGCTTATCAGTATGGAAGGGTATGTTCTGTCGTGCTTCTAACGTTTGCGGAGAATCTGAACAGGTCCGCTAACCAGTCACAGATACGGAACGGACGTGTACCTGCACCTCAACAGGCTGTCCAGCTCGTCGGAACCTCTCCAATAGCAATCAGCGGTCAGGAGGGATGATACCCGAGGATTGACGCTGACGTCGTCACTGAGATACGTAGTGCACAAGAGGCTAAAGAGCATGGAGGTGTTGGAGAGGAAACAGGTCGGAGACGTCGAGAGCATGTTCGAGGCCAACTCCGGTCGGTACACCGGGGGTACCGACAGCGAGTTTTGAGGAGAAGGACTAAGATTCCCCTGTGTGTGTATTTGGCTATACCTTGGCTTTGGATATAAAAACTTACCATGCAGCCGCCTTCAGAGGTCGGTTACTTTTGATAACGGCGTGGAAATGGGCTGGACAGTTACGATAAGACGGTTCACGGGCAGTTTTCAGACAAAAAGCGTCTGTGACCAGCAGAGATTTGAGACTTTGCGTGGTAAGAAGATAAGGTATACAGCGCCTAGTATGATATGTACATACATCAACCACCAGTCTCTTCCATGTGCTAAGAAACCCTCCGCCCCTCATGCCTTGTAACACAAGTCCAAGAACCCCTTGGCCAGATCAACCACAACGCTCTTATTCGGCAAGCTCCCCGCAACACCGTAAAGCGCCGCCGCGTCCCCAGTCGCCGCGCCCCTAGCCCCCTTACCCTGCACGACTCTAACCCGCTCCTTCTCCCTCTCCGCCTCGACGACCTCGTCCAGATCCCTCGCCAGCCGCTCCCACACTTTGACGATGGGCAGCGTCACGGCCACGTGCATAGCAGGCGGGTTCTGCAGCGCGTTGAGGTGCCAACCCCGAGCGCCCATGGCGTCGGCGATGTCGTACACGTTCAAGTCCCGCGCGCGGAACGCGACCACGCTCACCAGCGGCCTGCCGATGATCTCCAGCTCCGGGTTGGCGCCGATGCGCTCGGCGAGCTGCTTGGCGCAGCCGACGATGCGGGCGCAGGCGTCGAGGTAGCCCGACTGCCCGACCGACACCAGGCTGGCCCAGCAGGCGGCCAGGAGGGCTCCCGGCCGCGAACCCGCCGCCCCGGGGGAGGCGTAGACGCCGCCGGACCAGGAGGGGTCGACGAAGTACTGGTACGACCTGAGCTGCTCGGTGCGGTAGAGGACGGTGCTGTTGCCCTTCGGGGCGAAGCCGTACTTGTGCGTGTCGCAGGATATCGACGTCACGCCCTTGAGGCGGAAGTCGAAGGGCTGCGTCTCGAAGCCGGCCTGCTCGAGGAAGGGGACCAGGAAGGAGCCCAGGCAGCAGTCGACGTGCAAGGGGACGCGGCGGCGCAGGGCCAGCTTGGAGAGCGCCGAGATGTCGTCGATGATGCCGTGCGGGAAGTTGGGGGCGCTGCCGACGAGTAGGACCGTGTTGGGGTTTATGAGGCGCGACACGCGCCGCACGTCGACTTGGTAGGCCGGCGCGGGGCAGGGGACTAGGTGGATCTTGATCTTGAAGTACTCGCCTGCCTTGCGGAAGGCGGTGTGGGCTGTCTCGGGGAGGATCCTGTGATGCGGCGGTCAGTTGCAAGGCAAAACAGGAGGGTAGGGGAAGTGGTGGCGTACATCTCCGGCTCGGTTATGCCGCGTTCGGCATAGCCCTTCTGCCTTGCGCTCAAACAAGCCATCAGTATACTTTCTGTCCCGCCGATGGTACATGTACCCGCGGCTCCGGGCGGGGCGTTGAACAGGTTCAGCACCATGGACACGATCTCGGCTTCCATCTTCCTCACGCCGGGGAAGACGTCCGGGTGGATCGGGTTCGCGACGGTGAACTTTCCGTACGCCTCGGTCTGTAGCCTCATCAAGTCCGCCTCACCATGATACACCGCACCGCTGACGTACCCGTCCTCCCAGCGCGTGTGGTCCATGTTGGCCAGTGTGTCGAGTTCCTTGCGGACCGCCTCCTCGGACCAGCCCTCCTTCGGCAGGGTGAGGTATCGCGTAGCATTGGTAGGGACCAGCTTGACCGACATCTTGGCAATGGCCTCATCCACCTGCTTGCGGACGGTGGTGCGCACGCCCGGCAGGCGGAGGAAGTAGCCGTACAGCGCCCGGTATGCGTCCGTGTAGAGCTCGACGATGGTGCCGAGGAGGCCGCGGCCTTTGAGTTTCCATAGTGCTCGGCGGGTCCAGCGGAGGACGAAGAGGAAGAAGACGATCTGGCGGATTCTGGAGGTCAGATTAGCGGTAGGTCTCTCAGCCTTATCGATTGAATGGCACGATATGAGGAAGACATACAAATCAATGCTCAACACCTGCAGCGGATTGCTCCAGACAGGCCGCCGGGCGCGGGCCTTGTTCCTGACATTGTTGAAGCTCTCTCTCAAGCTCACGGGCATGCGCGAAGTCCCTGGCATCTTTGACGTCGCGGATCGGGTCCTATAGAGACTGCGGCATGTTCTGATCCAAGTTCATGGACGAGAGGCGAGGTTGCGAATGGTTCAGAAGCAGGGTCGACTGGGGAAGGCCCATGTTACGTAGTGCAGCCATTTGACTCGGCCCCGCTCCGCGGGCCCCGGCTATCACATGCCCGGAGAGATCGCGTATCATCGGCCTTGTTGCCGTTTGTAGATGGCTTGTTGGTGCTTCCGCATAACCCAACAATCGCTAGTGGTTGCTGAACTTTCCAACGGGAAAGAATGCCCTAAGCGAGCTTCAAGATACGGTATCTGACGCATAAATGCTTGGATTTAGACACAGCCAATAATACTCGTTCAAGCTGAGTATGTGTGGAAGAGAATTTCTGTTATATTCCCTGTCCGACATGACTCAAATAGTCCAACAGCTATCAGTCAGGCCAGGTATTATCATCCTTCCACCAGGTCGAACAATCGAATCCCCAAACGCCGAGTCTATAATCCCCTGCAAGGTACCCTCCCTCATCCAATCGAGTTGTAAACGCCCCGTCGCAATGTGTTACACAGACCGTAAGATGCTCGGGTATTCGTCAAAAGTGTCATCCAGATATTGAGCTGCGGCCCGAGACATACAGTCCAGCCTCATCCAATCCGCCCCTGCCTCCCTTTCTTGTCTCATGCGTTCTTGAACGAAGTCCGCCACTGCTGCTCGAAGGGCTTGGAGTCCTTGGCGCAGGCCAGCGTGCTCCTCTTGTCGCACTCGGCGAACCTGACGACTAGGTCACCCGGCGTATATTCAGCTCCCTTCTCGCTCTTGGCGTAGGAGTTGAGTATGTTCTGCGGGACGATGGACAGCTTCGATAGGATGGTCGGATGCCATTGGACAATGTGTTCCTTTACGAGTAGTTAGCGCAGGTCACTTGCTACGTACTCATAGCATGTGCTCCAGAGGATGAGTACTCACCATGGCATGCGTCTCCGCCTTCTGGAAGTTGTAACTCCGGTAGATCGGGTCAAACCACGTCTCAAGGAAGAACTCGGCCCACTCGCCGTTCCTGACCAGAAAGCTGCCGACTGACAAGCCATCCTTGTCCTGTGTGAGAACAAAATCGACGTCCTTGCCCTTGAGGTGCGTAAACGTCTTGATGATACTATCCGGCGGCACAACGGGATGGTCCTTGATCATCAGCGCCTCCAGCCGCGCCGGCTTCATAACGTGCTCTTCGACTTTCAGGGAGGGATTCATGATGAAGGCGTCCTGGTCGAGAAACCATATGTACGTCGCGTCGGGGTACTTGGTCATGGCATGGCGCATGGCGACCACTTTGGTCCAGGAGAAGGGCGCACCGTTGAGATCGTAGTTGCCGATCTTGGGGAAGAATGTCTCGTAGCCTGCAGAGACAATGGCGGTCAGTTCACGTAAACAGAAGTGAAGATGCGGGGGGGGCGCATTACCATGTTTCTCGGCATACTGTATTCTGTTTTCCCTCACTGCGTCGAGGTATTCTGTCGGATAGTGATGCGACTCGTCAATAACCGTCACGATCACCACCGGCGGCTTTCCTGACGGTGTGTGTCGAGCAAGAGTATGCCTCCTCCCGCCCGTCCGTGTGAGGAGATATACTAAGAAGATCAAGGCTAGACCGGCGAGGGCTATGACCTTGGCGCGACTCCTCCTGAGAAGAGGTAACCTCGTCGACGATCGCGGAACGAACTTTGGAGGCGTCGAGCTCTTGCGCGGCGGGTAGGCGAAATGCATCGGGGGTCGGTTTACCCAGGACAGGTCCTAGGACTTGCGCAAGGCGAGAGGTGGTAAAGAAACGATGGTTCCGACTCCCGGCAATTTATTGCAGCTTCACAACGCTTGGTTGGGCGGTCCTCGTCTGCTTCTGGGTATCGTGGAAGCAAAAGAGTGTGCTGACTTGGGCGCTCGACGAGATCTCGTATTTGATGCGCCCCGTGTCTGATTGTGCGATATAGATTCCGAGTCACCGAGCAAGTGGTCACCGGAAAGACATTGCAAAAGAAGGCGTATAACTAGAGGTATCGAATCTCCATCGAGACCCTCCTTTCCGTTCGATAATAATATGTTCGCGCAGCAATCCTGAGGCTTGTCCAATTAATGAAAGATACCGGTTTTGGCAAGGGTGGTGAAATGGTTGGCCCCGCAGGGGTCGACGCCCATGACCCACACGAAACCGAAGTGGAAGCCACAGAGGCCACGATACCACAACGAATACCTCTACGATCACGACGAGTACGTGTTGTCTTCCAGTTGCCATACAAGCGTAAGTTCTGACGAAGAGACATGTTCAAGTCGTGCAGCATAATTGTTCTGATACTGAGCTGATCTAAAGATGCCATCGGGTAGGCTTGAGTAAAACTGACAAAATGAAAACTAAGAAGTGTAACAAGGCTGCCGGCTACATCTTCGTCGGAGGTACCACAGGGGTTTGAAGAAGAGCAAAGAGGGTGCGAATCCGAGGAAACACACGTGGTAAGGCAGAGATTGTCGACAACGTTCCAGCCCAAATGGGAGCCAGACAAGACGTCTGGTCCCCAAGCCGTAGTGAGGTCTTGATCTTTGCACGCAGACACGCCGACACGATACGGGAGCGTGAGTCGTGCCAGCTTAAGAGTGTGCATATGATGATATATATAGGCGCATTCACCGGGGAACTTCATGTGATAGAATGCTGCAAAGGTGAGTGAACTGGCTTTCAACACTGTTGGTTATAAGTACACTTCGAAGGTAGCTTGAGGCTACATGTCCTTCCTCGACTCCTCAACCGTGCCTGGTACTGGTTCTTCGTCTTCGTCGTCATCATCGTCATCACCGTCTTGTTGGATATCAAGGACCAGCTCGTTTGCCGATTCAAGCAGCCGTGCGCTGAAGAGGTTGACAAGCTTCCACGTCGCCTACACTCCAGTCAACGATTAGATCGGCGAGGGAGACGAAGAAAGGGCAACTTACCCCCATGAAGGTGATTATGCCGATCACGATGAACGCCCAATTGATTTGCTGGGCACGATCCCGTCCTGTATTGCGTCGTCCGCCACCAAAGTTGGTGCCCCAGCGAAACCAATAGAACGGCCCCATACCGAGGAAAGTCTTGAGAAACCCAAGCAGACCCAAAGACAAGACACCCTTCATAAAGTGACCCGCCCATGTAAACGGCTCATCATCATAAGTCGGTGCCAGGCCCTCGACGTCGTGGATAACGTCAGCAATGCTATCCGCAACAGTGCCCACGGGGTCAATCCACAGGTTTATGATCGGGTCAGCCACAAATCCGAGAACAAAGACAGCGACGGCCATAATCGTAACCGTCAGAACCGCCCGAGCCAACCAGCTGGTCAGCCACTTCCCCATCCACAGCCGCTGGAGGCGGTACTTGAACTTGCACGTCGGGCAACTCCAGTAGTTCCGGTCCTCAAAGGGTTGTGCCTGCCGCCAGGCCCGGAGACAGCCTTCGTGCACGTACTTCTGCGAGCCCTTGCATTTGCACGGACTGATCAGCCGGCCGAGCTCTGCATCTTCAGAGATGTACCGCACGCGAGCCTGGGGCGCAAAGAAACCGGTTGCCGAGCCTTGTATTTCTGTTACCGGCTGGACGACTTCTAGGCATATCCGACATGTGCGTGGCTTGTAGTGCTTTTGCCGCGGAGCCGGACGAGGCTCGTCCTGGTGTGAGTGGTGGTGGCTGTCTGAAGACGGACCGGAGCTGGCACTGGGTTGGTAATCGGGAGATTCGTATGGTGCAGACGATCCAGCACTAGCTGTTGGTGTCTCGCCGTCCACGTCCATGTCTGTAGGCCAGGACCATTGTGCTCGCTGAAATGGAGTGTCACTGGCCATTTTCCCTTACTTTGGAGAGTGCTGATCTCAAAAGGTCGGTAGTCGACTGTTGTTAGTTCATGGAGTGGCTGGAAGAAGGAGGAAAACAGAAGGGAGCCAAGCGAGGGCCAAGTGGCTATGTGTCCGAACAGCGAATACAGGCAAGCTGAATCACTAGGTCGTGAGGTGCACCCGACGGAGCCGGAGCCTCGCGAGCGATGCGCTCATAGCGTCACTGCTCTCAAACTCTCTGAAATACTGCCGCTCTGCTGGCCACTGGTGAGGAGAAGGAAATAACAGCTGTAATAACCCGCGTTATTCGAGAGATGTATGAGAAGAAAAATCAATTCGCAGTGTTTGGAAGCTCAGGTGGGTCGGCGGAATTGTTAGAAGCCCAGCATGGAGGTACTGAGGTACATGAAATTGGTCCGAGCTTCGCGTTAGCGCAAGGCCAGGCAGGAGAGCTCGACGCGGCAATGGCAAGGCGGCTGGAGTTTGGAGCTTCAACCTCCATGTCAAACATCTACATCTCGCCAAACATCAACGCAAGCCTGCCATTCTTTCCTGTCGTACGGCCACAGCAAGCGACATAGATCCTTAGGCGACGTTGATACGCACAACTCGTTAATCCATCCGACTGATACTCCGATTCGAACAAGATGGCGGATCGGTATTCGTTCTCTCTCACAACCTTCTCGCCCAGGTAAGCTCTAGCCTGGCACGATGCATACTACATATCCAGTACTCTAACTGGTATCTTAGCGGCAAGCTGGTGCAAATAGAGTATGCCCTCAATGCGGTTAACCAAGGAGTGACAGCACTCGGCATCAAGGGTACGTCTCACCTCCACCAAAGGGCACACGGCGAGAATATGCTAACCTTCGTCACAGCCACAAACGGCATCGTCCTCGCAACCGAGAAGAAGTCCTCCTCCCCGCTCACCGACCCCACATCCCTTCAAAAGATCAGCCTCATCACGCCCAACATCGGCATGGTCTACGCAGGCATGGGCCCGGACTACAGAGTCCTCGTGGACAAGGCCCGCAAGGTCTCGCACACCAACTACAAGCGCATCTACAACGAGTACCCGCCGACGAGAATACTGGTCCAGGACGTGGCCCGCGTCATGCAGGAGGCCACGCAGTCGGGTGGTGTGCGGCCCTACGGCGTGTCCCTGCTGGTCGCCGGCTGGGACGAGGGTATCTTGCCCGAGGGCGACGAGGAGGACAAGGAGAACGCCAAGGAGGTCGACATGGCCGATGCCGGAGACGACGAGAAGAAGAAGCCGACCGGCAAGACGGGTGGTATCCTCAAGGGCGGCCCTATGCTGTACCAGGTTGATCCTTCCGGCAGCTATTTTCCGTGGAAGGCGACCGCTATCGGCAAGGGGGCGACGACGGCCAAGACGTTCTTGGAGAAGAGGTACACTGAGGGTCTGGAGCTCGAGGATGCGATTCACATTGCTCTCTTGACGCTCAAGGAGACGATTGAGGGCGAGATGACTGGGGAGACGATCGAGATCGGTTAGTATATCTTCTTGATGTCAGTTTATGTGTCTCGTATGCTAACGTGTGTGTTTAGGTATCGTTGGCCCGCCAGCCGACCATCTCTTAGGGGTTGAGGGTGTCGAAGGCGCCAGGGGCCCAAGGTTCCGGAAGCTGACACCGTCGGAGATTGAGGATTACTTGACCAACCTTTAAGCTGCACTTGCGAGCCAAGAGTAGCGTCGTTTGATATGGCTCAGCATCTCTGCTGGAAACTAGAAGCTGAATATACACTCTAGACTGGAGGAACGCCAGATCGGTCCGATGGCTGTCCTAGGCTGAGTGGCATTTCTAGCCTTGGCATTATGTTTCTTGAACTAAGGGCGCTGGCCAACTAGCAGCAGCTTTTAAATCAAACTGTACAATAGCAAATAGAGAGGCGAGTTGGGAGCGTATAAGAGAGCATTCAAAGCTGACCGCAATCATCTCTTCCTGTTCTTGTTCAACCTTGATTGCTGGACTGATCTGCCGAGTCACTGGCGGCTGTTTGAACGGCATGGAATCGCAGTTCTAGTAGGCTGCGTGGTGACTCTACATCTGTGCCAGAAGAGTTATATTACCTTGACTCCTGAGTAATACACTAACATACGCTTTCCTATTGTGAATAAAACATTGGCATTAATGATTAACTGGTTCTATATGCTACTCTTGGAACGCGGCTGCTGCTCTCTGTGCCTTCATCAAGCTTCTTGGATTGGTGCATTCAAGCTACCATTCCCGAGCCGTCTCTTGTCTCAAAACACATGTTTATCCGTATTCTTCCTCTCATTCTAAGGCTGGAGCTTTGATAGCTACCAAAGGCCCTGCCGCTGTCTTGACCATAACTCTTTGAGGTCCACTGACAACAGCCTTCTAGTTTAATGTCGGTATCAGATAGACTTTTTGCTGTCTGACCGCATAAGACTACAAGGTCAACCTGCGGTCTTTCGTTTTCGTTTTCGCTCCAGAATCGTGTACCAAGATAGTCCTCTCCTTAAACGTCCCGCATTTCCTCGTCCTCACTGCGCTTGGGTGTGGCGGATGGCACTTTATCCTCAGCTTCATCCATTTCGGCCTCTTCCTCGGTGTCTGACATGTCCTCATCCACTTCCCAGTCGTTCTCGACAATGAGGAATGAGTTCTTGGGTCCTGCGCGGACGGCCATTACGGTGCTTTGCTCCCCAAGCTTGAGTTCGACCTGGGTCCATGTCCACGCTCTCTTCGCGTCGATGCCAAGTTGTCCGTTGGAGTTGTTGCCGATAACCAGGACTTTATCGTCCTCAGTCAGGACGATTAGGTGAGAGTCGCCAACCGCAACGTCAGAAATCTCCTGTTCGTCAATGTCCACCAAGTTTGGAGTCCCGTCGAGTCGCCGTATGGGCGGCACCTGGGCGGCATGGCCACCCCAGCAGTAGAGGTCGCCTCCATCTGTCAGAGCAGCAATGACATATCCGCCCGCTGCTATCTTGAGGATGTTTCCTGATGGGAGGTCGGTCAGATCGCGGACTAGGCGAGGAAAGTTGGCCGGGCTATAGAGTCGTCAGCTGATGCTTGGTTTGTAATGTAAGATAGACGAGAGTAGTATTGCCTTGCTTCCGTCGCTTCACGGCCCAGACACATTGGGTAGCGTTCGTCTCCCCATGTGGAAACTCGGCCCTTGCGATCCAATACGGCGAATCCAACCTCGTACGCTACGAGCTGGATAACCTCAGAATAGCCAGGAAAGACTACGCAGTCCTTCTCGTTCTCGCAAAACTGTCTCGCCGAGTCGTACATTCGGAGGTTGCCCGCACAGTCCAGAACTATAACGTGGCTTAGCAGGTACACGGCAGGCTAGAGGAGAGGATGGCATACCGGTGACCTTGCCGTTGGCTGCCTCTGCGATCAATCGGTACGAAGATCGCTTTGGAAGTGAGAACAATTCCTTTTGCTCCCGGGGAATGGTTCCTGCGATCAGAGTTTCGCTGCTGGTGGTCACTGTGACGCATGTAAGCGGGGGTACCATGGATGTAAGGTAGCCATCGCACCAACTGACCCAAGGTGTAGGAGAGGTGTGACTCAACATCCCTGAAGTCGTTGGTCAGGCTGCTGAGGACGCGAGTAAAGACAGCTAGATCTTTTGGCTCCTCGGGGCGACGGCTTTTAGGCTTGAAGAGCACCTGACTCCAAGCGTTGAAGCCGGCCGCGTGGAGCTCTGTCCAGCCCATGGCAGTTATGAACTTGACACACTGTGAGTGATATGTTTGGGTTTGGACAAACAGGCACCAAGGTGGCTCTGTACTCCAGATGTGGTATTGTGCATATTCGTGCAAGAGCCGACTTACATGCGGTGTGACGACGTGATGTCGCGTTCGAACACGAATCCTGCTAGTCTCATAACTTAATAGGTAGGGTACTAGTAGTAATCAAAGGAAAGATGTCGAAAAGGTGTCGAGATTCAATCCAACTCAGTGAACAACAATGGACTTGAAACGAAATGGAAACCACGACATGGACAGAGTTCCGGAGGAGTGCGGGTCGTCCCTTCCGTGTTCAGTCTTCCCGGGCCGGGAACCGTATCGGAGCTGCAGTGTGAATCCCATCGGAACAATTGTCAACAATTTTTACATAGAGGTATTGAAACACGGCAGTCGCTGCTCCCCATGCATAATGGCTTCCGGTCACAACTGCAAAAAGGCGCGATTTGAGGCCTCTTTAAGTCATGGGCATTTGTGGCCTCCGAGGCGGTCGGCGGGCCTCCGGCATTGCAGCACATCGTGATTTGCCCATCTCGTCGTCAGGCAACAGTGCAACCATGGCAAGACAACGAACTAACCCAACATCGGCAGCGTCCGAACCCATCCGCCGTTTCGAATATCAGAAACCTACATGATAGCTAGAGTATATATTTCAGTTCATTCTGTCCTTGGCCGGACCTCCGGTTCTCGGTGGCATGCATTCTGTGCGTCAACGGAGACAAGCCGCGTAAGTCAAAAGTGCAGATCCTGTTACGCGACGACTAGTCAGGCTTCGTCTCGACGCCGCGCAATAGCCTCTCGTCACCTCACAATTCCTCATCCGCGCTTGTGGAATCAGTCAGAGCCCCGAGGAGTCAGAAGGATGGCTTCTGATGATGAATCGACTTCGTCCGGATTGGGCTCTGGCCTGTCCGAAGATGATAATGATGTCGCGACATACCCTACTCCTGAGGCATCGGCCCAAGACGGACCTCTCGAGTTTTCAGATGAAGACACATCGGATTTAAGTTCAACAGAGCCGGAAGCACCCAATCCAGTTGTCATGTCCGCACGAGCGTACCAGCTTGAGATGTTCGAGGAGAGCATGAAACGGAACACCATTGTCGCTGTAGGTTCGGTGTTTACCACTCTCCTCTTACCTCACTGACATGACGGCTTCGACCTAGATGGACACCGGGAGTGGCAAAACACAGGTGTAAGCTTTGCGTCTTGCTATCTGACCAAGGGCCAACTAACGAAGAATCAGAGCCGTGCTTCGCATCCAAGCTGAGCTGGAGCGGAGTCCAAAGGTAGCCCCTGAGGCAAACCCTAACGTCCTATACTCCTAGTACTGACACTGGTATTCTTAGCGGATCTGGTTCACGGCACCGACTGTGGTGCTAGTCGATCAACAGCTCGAGAGGATCAAGGAACAGATACCATTCGTCATCTCCAAGCGGCTATGTGGCGATGACAACGTAGACGCCTGGTCTAGTCAAAGGATCTGGGATGCCTTCCTCGAGAACGTTCGCATTGTCGTGTCACCGCCGGATGTATTGCTCGACGCCCTCAAGCACGGTTTTGTCAGCATCACATCGTTGTCGCTCATTGTTTTTGACGAAGGTTGATTCCACACATCCCAAACTCAGCATGAAACGTACTGACCGAGACACCACAGCGCACAACTGCAAGGGCGGAAATGGTGGAGCAAGGATTATGAGGGAGTTCTACCGGCCAGCAAAAGAGAAGGGTATGCAGGTGCCGCATATTCTCGGTCTGACTGCGAGCCCCATCATCAGCTCGTCCAAGCGCGATCTCGATGTCCTGGAAAGTACATTAGACGCCCGCTGCCGCGCCCCAAAAAGACATAGGGAAGAGCTTCTTTCGCATGTCAATATACCGGAGATGTCTATCGTCAACTACGGACCGCCTGAGACTGCTGGTAGGCCCGACCTCACTCGGTCTATGACAAGTCTACGCAGGGCTCTTTCAAGGATGGACATCAAAAAAGATCCCACTATCCTCAGACTTCGAGCCAACCGGACGGAACGGAGTCGGCACGAACTTCGGACAAGAATAGAGAAGGATGACACCAAAGCACGGAATGTGATGAAGTCGTTCTTCCACTCCAGCATGACGATCATGCAGCAGTTGGGTCCTTGGGCGGCAGACTTTTTTATTCACAGAGACGTCTCGGACTTCTTGGCCGCCAGTCTCAAGCCGTATGGTGCTCCAGTTGATGATGCCAGTGAGGACACTCGATATCTTGTGGATGTATTCCGTACCATTGAAGCACCGGCTCCGCCAAGTACACCGACAGAGATATCCAGGAAAATGCAACATGTCGTCGAAACACTCAATTCATACCAAGGAGAGCTCACTGGAATAGTGTTCGCCCAGGAACGTACGACGGTGGTCATGATGGCACATCTTTTGAAGCTGCACCCTATGATACGTGACCGGTTCAAGGTCGCGTCGGTGGTAGGAACCTCGCAATATCGCAGCAAGAAGCGCGACCCTTTGGAGCTCGATAACGGCGATGCTCAGGAAGCTCTACAAAACTTCAGACGCGGGAAGGTGAACCTCCTGGTGGCCACCACTGTGCTCGAAGAAGGCATCGATGTGCCTGCATGCAACATAGTCATATGCTTCGAAAAGCCAAAGACTCTGAAGTCTTTTATCCAGCGCAGGGGTCGAGCAAGGATGAACACCTCCAAGCTCGTTCTTCTCCTGGACGACCAGTCCACTGCTGCTGCCCAAGAGTGGCGGACATTGGAACTTGAAATGAAGGCGAGGTATGAAGATGAGACGAGACAGATTCAGCTCATTCACGAAGTCGAGGAGTCAGAACATCCCGACTATCCTCCCCTGGAAGTGGAGGGTGAAGATGGTCAACTGGCTCGTTTGACCATTGATGATGCGAAAGCCCATCTTCAGCACTTCTGTGCCACACTAGCCTCGAGGAAGTTCGTCGACTTCAGTCCCTACTACGTCATCCGCACAGTGGGTGACGAACAAGATCCCCTGAGTCCATCAGCCTTGCTCAAGGCGACGGTCCACCTACCCGTGTCTTTGCCTCCTGAGTTACGTCGGGCAGAGAGTCTCCGGGAATGGAAGTCGGAGCAGAACGCCTGCAAAGATGCGGCCTTCCAGGCTTACCAGGCACTATATGCGGCAGGGCTGGTTAACGATCATCTTCTGCCGCTGAGAGAGTCTGATATCTTCAAGGACATTGAAGTCCGGCCGGGAATCACGACTGTCCGGGAACAGCTGGATCCATGGCCGATGGTCGCATTAGCGTGGGATGCCAACAAGCCCCTGGATGGGCGAATACTACGATTCTCAGATGCAGACGGCGCCAACCAAGCCGAATTCAACCTGCTCCTTCCGGTCACAATACCACAACTCCCGCTGCTAACTCTTTACTGGGATTCCCACTCCACATGGACAGTGTCGATGGAAAATTCACCAGGTCGACACAATTCCGAAAGGTATCCGGCAAGTCCACATCGGAACGACATGGAAGCCCTGGTCACCCTTGCATACGGACACCGGGGAGACAGATATGCTGCCACAGGCAAGAGACACATGCTCTGTATGCTCTCTCGGAGTTTCATGCTTGACACTCAGGGTATCGGAGCCGAGGATTTTGACCTGACGTCGTGCAAAAGGCTTGGGGAGGTCCATCTCATCCGAGATATGGTGAACTACAACCATCCCTATTTCTTTGCCGGATGGCTCCCAACCAAGCCATCCGCAGAGCTGGTAAGAAAGCCGTCCAGCAAGCACGATGAGCTTCCGGAACAAGTGCCATACGTCGTGGTGAATAACTGGCCCAAGAAGACTGCCTACTTCCATCGACCGACACCGGTCCCTGAGCCAGTCATCACGAAGCCGTATCAGCGAGTCCTTCCGGCAAGTGCTGTCAAGTTCGACGCTATCCCATCAATATATGCCCGGTTCGGGATGTGCCTCCCCTCGTTGATTCACGCTTTGGAGGTGTACTTTGTGGCCACGGAGCTCCTCACAGAGCGGCTGGAGCAGCTGCAGTTGACCGACTTGGCAATGGTGGCTACTGCCATTTGCACACCAGCTGCCAGGATGCCCGTGAACTACGAGAGAGTAGAATTCTTGGGAGACTGCGTTCTCAAGCTCACTGCCAGCAGCAATTGTCTGGCTCATCGTAAGTCCCGCGACTATGACTAACATCGACTTACCGCTGACTGTCCGTAGACCCCGACTGGCCGGAGGGCCTCCTCTCCCTCATGAAGGACGCATTCGTTTCCAACTCCAGACTGGCAAAAGCCTCGCTCGACTTCGGCCTGGACCGGTACATCATTACCAAAGCCCCAACGCAAGAGAAGTGGAAGCCCCTGTACGTCGAAGACCACCTGCAAGTCTCAGCCTCCATGGAGGGGAAGCGCCAAATGTCGACCAAGACCCTGGCAGACGTGGTCGAGGCGCTCGTCGGAGTATCGTACCTAGACGGCGGTCTGCCGAAGGCGCTGGAGTGCATCGCCCTCTTCGTGCCCCAGGGCAATTGGCGGACCATCGACGACGCGCGAGAGGCGCTCTACAACGCTGCTCCTGCGAAGGTGCCTCTCCCGGCGGCGATGGAGCCGCTGGAGGAGCTGATTGGCTACTCATTCCACAAGAAGTCACTGCTCATCGAGGCCATGACGCATTCTTCGTACCGCGTCCCGGGGACCCACGCGTGTCTGGAGCGGCTGGAGTTCTTCGGCGACTCGATACTGGAGTACCTCGTCGTGCGCCGCCTCTTCGGGGTCGCGGAGCCCAAGCCCCTGGCCCACTGGCAGATGCATCTCCTCAAGACGGCGCTGGTGAACGCGGACTTCCTCGCCTTCCGAGTGATGGAGTGGTCCGTCGCCGTGGCGCGCAACGAGGTCGTGGCCGAGGACCCGGACAGCGTGCCCATCACAATTCAAGCTGGCAAGGCGCGGCTGCCTCTGTGGAGTTTTATGAGGTATTCGTCGAGCGACCTGGCGCTGGCGCAGAAGGGGGCCGGGAGGCGGCACGCCGCGCTGCGGGAGCAGATCGAGAGTGCCATGGCGGGCGGAGACAGGTATCCGTGGGCGCTACTGGCGCGGCTGCAGGCGCAGAAGTATTACTCTGACTTGTTTGAGAGTCTGTTGGGGGCGGTGTATGTCGACTCGGGGTCGTTTGAGGAGTGTGATAAGATCTTGGAGAGGGCGGGGGTACTACCTTACTTAGAGAGGATGTTGAGGGACGGGGTGAGGGTTTGGCACCCCAAGGAGGAGCTGGGAAGGCTGGCGGTTTCAGAGAAGGTTGAGTACGTTATCGACATGAAGGAGTCGGAAGATGGTGGCGCTAATGCATTTACCTGTCGGATACTGGTTGGGGGCATAGTTGTTGCTGATGTCGGTCATGGTGTGAGTCGGGAGGAGGTTAGGACCAGGGCTGCGGAAGAGGCGATTAGGTATTATGATGGTCTTGGGAGGAAGTGATTTGAAGGTTGCTTTCCACGCGGGAAGTATACTACGACTAAGGTACCTGAGGGTAAGGGAGATATGCGAGTTTGGAAGGCTACGAAGCAATATTCTGTCAAGATACTATATAGACTTACTTGTTACTTGCAACTTACCGATGTCAATTGAACGTTGTTCCGCGATGTTTCCTCGGCATTATAACAAGCAATCTCATTTGTTAATTTGGACGTTTCATGCATGGTGAACTGGCTGCAGGTTCTTGGTGGGTTAAAACTGCCCGACCCTGCAGCCCTGGCAGGACTGCATTGGCTGCGTCATGCTTTGCATGGACGCTTCGAGATGTCGACTGTAACCTGCATGATGTCTGGCGAACAGACCTGTCATGACGCCTCCGTCCTGCTTTCCCTGGCTCGATAGCAGCAGCTTCCAGTTGCGGTGTCGGGTTCGAGACAGCTAGGTGAGTATTCACTGTCCGAGATAGCGAGCCTAGCAGTCGTCGGCCGTGATGACGAGCCGGCAACCGGCCCCGAATGTCGTCAATGGTGCATCTGGTTGCAGCAAGTGTTCCATGGTTTCAGCCACCCTTGTCGCAGGCTGAGTACCGTACTGTACTGGAGCCGAGTCGTGGCGTCGCCAGCCAGGTTGTGCCACATCATCGACTCTTCCCACCCACCTCTCGGGCCAGTACCACGTCGTCCATCTTGGCTTTCCCGGGCATCTTCAGCTTGTCTGGCAAGTCTGGTCAACTTGGCAGAGTTGGTACTGTAGTGCGTGGCGAAAGATGACTTTTGGACGGCGCATCTTCTTTGTCCACGTTGGCTAGACTACCGTACCGTAATGCCAAGAACGGTCGCTGGAGCAGCCAGACAGGCCAGAGTACCGCTACAGGGCAGAACAATAGCCGGGGCTAGTTGATGAACAATGATGAATTTAGACAAGGCAGCGTCATTATCTGGGACAAAAGCCCTCGACAAAACCCTTGGATCGATCCAACATCGTCATATTTTAGTGTAACCGGTACTAATTCTCTGGAATTGCCGTTGGGCCTGTTTCATCGTTTTAGGTTGGAATGTGACTGGTGGTGGCCGGATACCAGGGTGGGCACACAGCTGCCACACTTAGACATGTGGCTGTGCCTGTGCGCCTTCGTGGCGATCACAAGATGTCTGAGGATGAAGAGGTCATCCGAATAGGAATTGAGTTCCTGGATGCTTTCGGCCTCCCTTGCCTGTGACTTTTGTCCGCGATCGAAACGACGGGGTAGCAATCAGCAATCAGAATTGAGCGTCTCTCTCATTTCGGAAAAGAAACGGCTGGTTTCCCTTAAGGGCAAGTACGAAGACGCTCCAGCCAATAAGAGCTTCGGAACACTGGTGGGTCCTGGTTCCTGCCGTAGCCCTCCCAGGGATGGGGGGAAGCGACCCGTTGCGCCAGCATTAGCTGTTAAATTTGCGGAGGCCTTTGAACAGACCACTGAGACCAGCGCTGTCTTCCTTCCCCATTTTCCATCCTTAATTAGAACCACCCCCAAAAACTAGAGCTGCCGCTTTCGAGCTTACTTCCCTCCGGTTGTTAGTTCCTATCACCATAACAACAACGCCAGAAAAGTGACACGATACCTACCTTACCTCCCCATACCGTCGCAAGAACTTCACCGAAACGGAAAAGCTGCTACCACAACATCCCTTGCGTGCAGCCGGCAGAAAGAGAAACCGATTGATATTGCTATACGAAGGTTCGAAGGGCGAGAGCAAAACGAGGAGGCTGTTTCAATTGGATCCACAAAGGAACGAGACGATCGCATAAAAGCCACACCTTGACTCAGATCGCATCGCCAACCACCCGGCCCATTTATCCCTTCTACGACGGGCTTCTGCTCTCGCGGATACCATTACCGGCTAGCAACGTCGTGCTCCTCGAAACTTGCCAGTTGCGACGCGAATTATCCAACACCTGGACGTGGAGGAGGCCTGATAGCGTTGTGCAGGCGAGCATCTCGGATCAAGGACTTGATTGCTGTGTCAGGTGTCGTTTTAGGTCCGCTACAGCAACGGGCGCTTGGCGCTACCAAACGCTGCGATGGGGTCGACACAGTTCGGTAACTTCGAGGTATGGAAACTGGCCTGCTTGGAGTGTTACGGTTGCTCTTTGTCTGATTTGCTAACCTGTGCTCTGTGCAGGACTTCTGTCGAGACGCGACATTACCAGTCTGCAACGTATGTAGTCCGATCATGCGATACCGCCCGTTTGTCCGCAAGTTGCTGACTCTGGATTGAATTGCAGTTGCTCTCGGATTCTCACAACCAGACGGGACCATGGGGTGGTTGCCAATTGAGAGGAATAACCCTGAGTGGGGGAAGATATCTTGGGAATCTGGGTACGTTTGATGGATATTCACTTACTTGAAATTCGCAGAAAGAGACTAACTTGAGTCCAGGATCCATACTACTTTGCGCAATTGCCATAGCGACTTCGATATATCTGATCTTCCGATCCGAACGGAAAAGGGCAGCCGTCGGCAGGAGGTGAGTCCACCTGAGAATTCTGCTGCCAGTCGAAACCCTGGCTGACAGTCGAGCAGAGAAATGCAACTATTCTTGCTGGGCTACATTGTGATAGAGATATGCGAAATCTTCACAGTTGGCGAGTTTCCGTTAAGTTCACGAGTGCGAGTGGTACGTTCTCCTTGCCATATCTGGAACCGGGCGGTTGCTAATCGCCCTCGGCATCATAGGCTTTTACTGGTATCCATATCGGATTCATTATTGCAACGACCTGGATTCTTATGCTGAACGCGGTGGTGGGCTACCAGATTGTTGACGACGGTACACCGCTGTCATTGGGAGTTATAGCTGGCACCGCACTGATCCTGCTCATCGGCACTGGGTACATTGCACTGGACACCGGCTACCACTGGACCGGCTTCTGGGACAGCAGCTATGCCCTGCCGAATCGCAACATTGCACTTTATGTGCTGTATCAACTGATGCCGCTCGTCTTCCTCGTCGCCTTCTTCATCCTAGAGGGCATCTTGGTCCTCCGAGTGCTAGGTGAGGTTCGCCCCATGGCATACCTTACCGGCGCTGCCATCCTCTTTGCGCTTGGCCAGATCTTCAACTACGTCATCAGTCGGTACATCTGCAACGGGACAATGGGCAAGATTGACGGAGCGCTCTTCGAGACGCTCTTCACGCTCTTGTCAGTCGTGCTGATCTGGGTCTTCTGGTCCAGCATCACGGAAGATGACTGGCCAATGCCTGTTGGCAACACGTACCCCTAGGACGGCGATACGCGAGTTACGACCTGATTACATGCAACAATTGGAGAAATGGAGTTCGGGACGCTTGGAGGCTATTTCTGTCATCTAAAACCTGTGCAAAGGACGGCGGCCTCGAGGACGACGTACGACCGAACATGAATGCGCTGGGCATTTTAATGCTCTTACTTACTAATTATTAACCGACACAAACCACCGCTCTTGGACTACGGTGGAGACTGGTTGGGTAGCTCTGTATTCTTGCGAGCAGAGGTTCGATGGAGGAGGAGGACATGGGACAAGGTGGGCTCGTGATGGAGACTTCTTGCTGCGGGAGACGGCATGCTTATGACAAGCTATTTCGACCCGCTGTGGTTTGATGGAATCAGCGTGCGCGCGCTTGAGAGCCTGTCTGGATTTTGTTGCGCTTTTCCAAGTGTAGAAGCATGACTTTAGTATACCCCGGTCGAACGACTACGCATATTGGGTCGCGGCTCATTGATAGATAAATGTATAACGCCCATTGTGGCGAATTCACTCCTTATATACTTGCATAATGAATGAAAGCCGTCAGATAGAACTTTAAGATTAGACTTAGATGGGACGTGCTGCCTTTAAAACGCATACGGAAGCTGCGTACAAACCGCTACTGCTGATTGGTTCCCCCGGGTTGGGGAGATGCAAGGCTACTATGACGCATCTCCGACAACTCAGCCTTGCCTATCTCTTTCAACTTTCCATTCATCGTCCGACTTCAGCTCTTCACCCTTCTCATAAGTATCCGTCGTCGTGCACCTCTTGGATTCTGCTTCTGATATTCGATAAACATTTCCCAGGTCTTTGTTGCGGGCCGAGGGCGGTTACAGCCCGTTTTCTACCAGCACCATGGCCGACTCGGACGGCGAGTACGTCGAGGACTTGTCCGACGAGGACGAGATACGCCCAGTCGCCGCCCCCTCCACCGCACAAGTCGAGTCCAACTATGGCACGCGATCGAAAGGAGAAGCGTCTTCCCGGCGCGACCGAACCAAGCAACCCCATAATGACAACCGTAGGAGGGCGGCATGGGAGGACATGCACCGGTCCTGGGAGGACGTCATCCGCGATGACAAGGACGGCAAAGCGGCCTACACGATCGACCAGCTGATTGACGAGGAGAAGAGGCGCCGTCTGCTCCGGGACACCACGCCGCTGCAGCGGGGCATCATCCGCCACCTGATGCTCGTCATCGACATGAGCTTCGCCATGCTGGAGAAGGACCTGCTGCCGACCCGCTACTACCTCACGCTCAACTACGCCGTAGAGTTTGTGCGCGAGTACTTTGAGCAGAACCCGATCAGTCAGCTAGGCATAGTCGGCATGAGAGACGGCGTGGCGGTGCGCATTAGCGAGATGAGCGGCAATCCGGCCGAGCACATTGAGCAGCTGCGGCGCTGGCACGATCAGGAGACGCCGTCAGGCCACCCGAGCTTGCAGAATGCGCTGGAGATGTGTCGTGGTGCACTCTTGTATGTATTGAATTTCTGTCCATTTCTACGCCTGGCTCTAGCTAACAGTCATCCTCCAGCCACGCCCCCTCTCACGGAACCCGCGAAGTCCTGATTATCTACGGCGCCCTCCTCTCCTCCGACCCGAACGACATCCACGACACCATCGCCGCCCTAATAGCAGATCGCATACGCGTCTCAATCATCGGGCTGTCGGCCCAGGTAGCCATCTGCGCCGAGCTCTGCAGTCGCACCAACGGCGGCGACGACAGCACCTACGCCGTCGTCCTACACGAGCACCACTTCCGCGAGCTGTTCCTCAAAGCCACCACGCCGCCGCCGACCCTGAAGTCGGCCCCCGGCGCAATAACGCAGCAGACCCCGGCCGCCGCACTGACACAGAACGGCAGTGCCAAGGACGGCACCGCCAGCCTCCTGATGATGGGCTTCCCCTCGCGCGCCCTGGCGCCCCGGGACGTCCTGACTGTGTGCGCGTGCCACAACAAGCCCAGCCGCGAGGGCTACGCCTGCACGCGCTGCCGCGCCAAGGTCTGCCGCCTGCCGTCCGAGTGCCCCGCCTGCGGCCTGACGCTGATCCTTAGCACGCACCTCGCCCGGTCGTACCACCACCTCTTTCCCCTCCGCCTGTGGGTCGAGGTCTCGTGGGCGGAAGCCGCAAGATCACGCTCCGTCGCATGTTTCTCCTGTCTCGCGCCGTTTCAGACCCGCGCCGGCGACAGGGCGGCGAGGGAGGCGGCGGAGGGGAAGCAGAAGGCCGCCCAGAGCCGCGGGAAGGAGAGGGATCACGCCACGCCCCAGGGCGTGAGTGAGAGCGGGAGGTATAAGTGCCGGACGTGCCGGAATCACTTCTGCATCGACTGCGACGTGTTTGCGCACGAGGTGCTGCATAACTGTCCCGGGTGTCAGAGTGATACGCGGGGACGGCCGACGGGGCGGAGCGAGGATATGGAGGTTACCCTTACGGAGCAGACGGTTGCGGCGGCGGATGCGGGTAATAGGTTGAACGCGAACGGGCATAGCGTCTTGCGGGATGATTTGGGTAGCGGGCAGCCGGATGGGTTTTTGGCTCCGCAGGTTGGTTAGCATTCTTTTTGGCTTGGGAGGAGGGCAAGGGTTCATTGCGGTCGGCGTCATGGGTATCAGCAATGTTGGACTAGGAAAAGGGGTAGAAACTGGGAAATTGAACTTCAAGGGTGACGCATTTGGCGCACTATCAGACACATACCAGCCTGTGTGGTTTTCACAACCTCTGAAGTGACACCTGCCTACCGGTAAAGAGGGTAGTGATACTGCTGAATACCTACAAGAGAAGCATAAGCCCGCTGGTGTCCCACAAAGACAGGCAATTATCAACAATCGTCATCTCGTCAATCATACCGCCTCCTCCTCACAGATTCCCACGCTCAGCCTGCTCCCTCTCAATAGCCTCAAACAAGCTCTTGAAGTTACCAGCCCCGAACCCGTCAAACTCATTCCGCTGGATAATCTCGATAAATACCGTCGGCCGGTCCATCAACGGCTTGGTGAACAGCTGCAGCAGATACCCCTGCTCGTCATAATCGATAAGAATATTCAACCTCTCCAGCACGTCAAACTCCTCCTTCAGCTCCCAGTTGCGCTTCTCCGTCCTCAGCCGGTGGCGCATGGTCTCGTAGTACGTCTCGGGCACGTTGATAAACTCGACGCCCCTGGCACGCATAGCCGTCACCGTGGCCACGATATCCTTTGTCAGGAGCGCAATGTGCTGCACTCCCGGCCCGGAGTTGAAGATGACGTACTCCTCGATCTGACTGCGCTTCTTGCCGGGGGCGGGCTCGTTGATGGGCATCTTGACGAGGTTGTTTTCCGACGCCATGACGATCGAGGACAGGGCTGAGAACTCGGTCGAGATTTGGCTGTCGTCGACCGACCAGAAGCGGTGGAAGGAGAGGCACTGCTCATAAAATGCGCATGCAGACACCATCTCGTTCCAGTCTTGGTTGCCCACGCAGTGATCGATGCGGGCCAGCTCGACCTTGGGCATGGCCATGCTAGTCGACGTCTTTTTGGGGGTGGCGGCGCGGAAGCCCGGGAGAAAGGGGCCGGTGTAGTGCTCGCGCGAGATGAGGGTATGCGTCGTGTCACCGTAGGTGCGGATGACGGCCGTCGTTACGTGGCCGAATTGCTTGTCGACTAAGCGCTTGGGCGGCTGGACAGCGTCTGCGTCTCCCGCGACGGCTCTGTAGTACACGCCTTCTACGTTGTCGACCTCGAAGGCCACGTCCTTGACGGCATCGCCGTGCCGCTCTAGGTGCTCGTGGATTTCTCGCAGCAGTTGCCTCTCGTCGTCCGAGATGGGCTCGTCGGCGGGGAGATACTTCTGCGACCGGAGCGGAGATGTGAAGACGAAGCGGATTTGCCCATTGCCGACCACGTATGAGGCGAAGTACCGACTGCCGGTCTCGAGACCGCGGTATGCGAGCGTCTCGAAGCCGAAGACTGTGCTGTAGTATGATGCTGCTTGCTTGGCGTTGCCCACCCACCAGGTTACGTGGTCGTAGCCCGTGAAGTTGCCGCCAGTCTGTCCGACGGCATATTCATCGTGAGACTCAGACGACGATGAATATGCTGCGGAGTTCCTTGGCGACTCTGTGATAGCTGACGGCGACATGGGCACGACGCTGTAAAGGAGGGTGGACTAGACACTGGAGCTGGCGCAGGTATGTGAAGGAGACACAGGTATGGTTCACTGATAGTAGTCCTGTGATACTTAGAGCATGAAGATAGTCTGTTGTTATGGGGTATGGCACGAGACAACGATACGGACAAGCATCAGAATATGCGAGGGGAGAGGTTAAGTAGCTGTCAGACAGGAGAGAGGTAAGTCGGCTTGTCCATGGCCATCGCGGTGAACCTTCCTTTCTGGTAAGTCGCCGCAGGTGACAACGAGGGGACCCATAGATGTTGGCTGAAGTCAGCGTCATGTGCACCTCACTCATGCTGAGCCGAGATATGTGCTTTGAGGCTTGGAGACACAGCAGAGGTAGTGTCGAACCACAAGGGCAACCGAGGGTGGCTGCCCAGTACCTCTCCTGGCCGGACCCATTTCAGTGCCTGAGGTAGGTGCAGAGTCAAACCGAAACCAGGTCTCCGATTGGCAGCAGATATGTGATGAGGGCGCATCCTGCGAAGTAATTGATCGACCTTCTGGAGGGGATGATGGTGGTTGGACGTTGAGAGGCACCAAACTTTAAGCCGCTCGCAAGGCGGAACTTCGACCGTTGCGCTCAATCCCTTTGCGAGCCGAGGGAAGCCGACGCTGACCGTCAGCCGCGTCCGGCATCTGACGCGGAACGCACTTGCGTTCCACACCTTCCACGGGCCAGTGCTGACTTCCATCGTTTGTAGAGGTAGTAAATGAAGACGTAGAGGTACTCCGTTACTGCCGACCAGGAGTTAGATGTACAAGTTGACTTCGGGTTCTCGGTTTGTCTGTCTTGTCCTCTTGATTACGGGTACCTAGCAGCTCTGTCAGTCGGATCATCCAACTGAATAGCACCCCAATCGCCGTGTTTCAAAAGCATGCCGTAACTGTCACATCGACATTTCGCAGTCTTCATCCGTAGCTTGCAAGAGTATCATTCGAGACTTATCGACTTGCTATTCATCACTACTCTGGCCGTCGTTGCATATACACTTCGTCTCGAACATACCCAGTTTCACCATGGCGTACCCATTGCTGAGCACGCGCGACATCCACGTCCTCGAGAAGATCAAAGACCCAGAATCAGATCCGTCTGCAGGTGTATCTATAGACCGGACGTTGCCCGCCGATCCGCATGTCGAACACCAGTCCACATATCTGCAAATCGCCCAGCAAGAAAAGGAGTTGGTCTTCTCGATGCAGTCACTGGAGCTCCGGATCGCTGGCCTGCGACCCTCAACAGGCGCCGATGCTATCGAGGAGTATCGAGGATGTATCAAGAACTTGGATGACCTAATCGAGAGATATCCTGACTACGCGAGTGCTCGAAACAACCGAGCACAAGCTCTGCGGCGGCTGTACGGCGACGCGATGCTGTTGGCCGATGCCAGTCCGCTGCCGCAAGCCCTGATAAAATACGCCGAAGATGTCGAGAGAGTCCAAGCAGCCCGAACCGTGCTATCAGATCTTGACCGCTCCGTCGCTTTACTTTCGCCCGACCGCCCCAAGGCGAGCTTGTCACCACAGGCGGCGAAAACCTTGTCAATGGCACATACGCAGAGGGCCGCTATCTACCACATGACGTCCAAGCTTCTCGCTTCTGGCCGTTCGATCTCCGTGGATAGGTCGCGAAGAGAGGCTGGCTGGACCAAGCTGGAGTTCGAGGAGGCTGCGTCGAGGGACTTCGCCATGGGCGGGAGATATGGCAATGAGATCGCAAAGGGCCTTGCCGTGAGCACGAACCCGACAGCTAAACTGTGCGGGCAGATTGTGAGAGAGGCAATGAAGAAGGAGTATGGGCCAGGATTTGGCGCTTGTGCTGCGGAATGAGACGTGGTATATTATCTTGTTTGGAAGGGCTGATATGGAGTATTCGGCGCGTCGTTGTATTCATAGGCAGTTGGCTGCATTATTGGGTTTGCTTGGGAGAGAGACCGAGGCGTCTGGACATATTTGTTAGCGATAATTAATTATACCACCACTCCTGTATCGTCAGTCGAAGCGTTACACATACCGCCGGCCGGCCTCAAGTATATCACTCGTGGTCTTTCCCTTCGCCTTCTCTTCCCGGTTGATCCTCATAGCTGCTGCCCCTAGCCCTATGAAAAGAGCAAAAATAGGGTCGCTGACCTTGGAGATGATATAGGTTGGTGGCGCCATTGTCAAGCTGTGCTGGACTGTTTAGAGGATTCAATCGCAAGGCCGAGAACTTCACGGTGACGCTGGAGCTCAAACAAGTCCAGCCGACGAGCTACCTTAGCTCAGAACCAAAACCCGCGACCCACAAGCAGCAGTCAGTCGTTTAAGCGGGCAGGAGCACGTGACGCGCAGTCACCAAAATTCGGCTCCACTCGCACCGCACAACAATTTTATTTCGGGACCCCGAGAAAAAGTGACTTCCAGCGAAGCGCAGCGACCTTCAACCTCCGCAACTAACTA
Organism: Coniochaeta ligniaria NRRL 30616; assembly: GCA_001879275.1. NCBI lineage: Eukaryota > Fungi > Ascomycota > Sordariomycetes > Coniochaetales > Coniochaetaceae > Coniochaeta > Coniochaeta ligniaria. Next base: position 730,225 of record KV875099.1, on the reverse strand, counting down.
ACGCCCACAACAGCAGAGGTTCGCCAAAATGAAGTTCCTTAAGGTCGGCCGTGTTGCCATCATCACCCGTGGCCGGTATGCCGGTAAGAAGGTAAGCGATACAGTTCTGAACACACTCCTTGTGGATTGCAGACGAGGGCGGCAAACGGTGGGAAGGGTTGCTTGCCAACCGCGAACGGTCACGACTATGAGCATTGAGAAGGAATCATGAACACACGGGGGGATCCATTGAGGTGGAATGAGCCAGCACAAGACAAACAGGGACTGACATGGCTATCCAATTCCAGGTCGTCATCATCCAGCCGATCGACTCTGGCAACAAGGCACACCCGTACGGCCACGCCCTGGTCGCCGGCATCGAGCGTTACCCATCCAAGATCACCCGGAGGATGTCAAAGGCACGACAGGAGAAGCGCAGCAAGATCAAGCCCTTCATCAAGGTCGTCAACTACAACCACCTGATGCCCACCCGTTACACCCTCGAGCTCGAGGGCCTCAAGGGCTCCGTGACATCCGACACCTTCAAGGAGGTCAGCCAGCGCGAGGATGCCAAGAAGACGGTCAAGAAGACACTCGAGGAGCGCTACACGAGCGGCAAAAACCGGTGGTTCTTCACTCCTCTGCGTATGTCTCTCCCAATTTCTGAGCGGCAGATCCCTGGCTCGAGAAGCAATAACGCCTCTCTACTACTGCACCAGGTGGTCTAGTGGTCCGTCCTGAACATTTGGCTAACTATCTGTCTACAACAGGCTTTTGAAAGGTTACTCATCGGTTGGGCGGGGCGAATGGTTTTGGGATGTAAACAGCATCAGTCGGCTTTAGACCAAACAAGATGGTTATAGCTGAATTCATGGCAATTGAATGACACCTAACACATGTCTCGATGTACCTCTGGGCATTTTCACTGCTCGATTTTCTCTCGGCTGGCTCAAGGTTCGGAGTCCCCAAAAAGGTTGGCAGGGACGTGGGAGTTTATCATTGCTGCTGCATGGACTGGGAATCTTTCGAAGACCAAGCAATGGAATACCGATAAAAACAACTCTTTCGCCTGACTACCGCCCAGTCTTCCGCCCTCTCTAGTTGACTCTGCATGCAGCTTTCTCACAGTGTTTCTTTTGACGGGACGAGTGCCACAATCCGCGATCGTGATTCCATATGAACTCTCCCGACACTGGACCGATAGTTAGCGAGGACCATGAAGAACGCATTGCAGTAACTTGGCAATCGTACCGAAATGACCATGCATAACGCTGCTTAAGGTACCTAGAGAGTATTCCACTGAATGCGGAACATCGATACGACGCATCATGCAAGCGACACGCACACAAGATCTGTATGTTTTCGTTCTCACGTATATGTCTCCTAAAAATAGGTGACATGGCAGGTAAGCAATGGTCTTGTTCACCCATCCGAAGAGCAGCTCCAAGACCGTCACGCCACATGCGCGATCTCTTCATCCGGCATGTCGCATTTCGGTACATCGTCACGAAACTAGTGTCACACAAGCACGCAAAATGTCTAATTTTTGCTATTTACGCCTCCTCTAAAGTACATCAATATCCGAAAACATGCCTTCGTGATGCACTCATGCGACCCCGAATCCAAAATGAGTTGTCGACGCCGTTTGACTTTCTGTCTATCAAAGCAGTTTCCCGTGAGACCCATGTCCCCCTCGAACCAAAATAAAAACCATGACGAGCATGCGGACAAAAAAAGTCGCAAAGTCCGCCTCGTACCGACGTCGCCTCGCATGTGAAGTGCTTTGCAACCAAATGGCCAAATACAAGATTATGGTGGAAAGTATGTACTCGAAGTGCATCCGCCATTTATGTCCCTATTCCGTTCTCGACAGCCCCTGTCAAGCCCCATCATTAAAGCGTAATGTGAGGTGTTGGGTACTCGACAAGGTATTACCACTCCGTACCAGGCAAGCTGGTGCCTGCCTAGGCAACGATCCCTTGTGCCGTTTAGACAGTCGTCATGCCTATTTTGGAGCCCATCTTTGTCGCAGCGTCATTAACCATATCCGGAGCGTAGGAAGGCGCTACACCACCAAGTAGGAATAGGATCGTGAAGAGGACGAGCACGATGATGGAAATCTTGCGCAGGACAGGCCTGTTGTTGCCAAACTCGGCCCATTGGCGACCAGCCTCGCCGGCGTAGCCCTTCAGGGCTTCAAAGCCGAGCTTGTAGTAGACCATGCCGCCCAGAGCGATGCTGTAGCCGAAGAACTGCAAAGGGCTAACAATGGTGCCCCAGATAAGCATCGACGCCGCGACGAGCATGACATCCTTGAGGACACCGCAGAGGGTAAGCACTAGGGACGAAGTCTTGCCGATCTAGAAGGTGTAAGAATTAGTATTGGGACGTCAGAGTAGTACTTGGAGAAGGGAAGCTTACCAGGAATACGACCGAGACGTTGAGCAAGAATGCGCACAAGCCGTTGAGGAACAGCGTGAACAGACCGACACGGTAGAAGTCATCCACGGACACCTTTGGGATCTCCCAGACGAGGGCAACCGCAAAGTTCATGGCGGCGCATACGGGGGCGAAGTAGTAGAGCGAAACCAGAGGGTCCATCTTGAATTCCGCAGAGCTGAGCAGGCGCTGGACCATGGTGAGGCGGAGAGCCTCAAAGACAATTCCCATCATCTGGAAGACGAATCCGATCATGACGAATTTAATCTCTCCCATGGACGCAATGACGACACCGACCACGATGATGGAGACGTTGAGGAAGACCTTCAGGTTCGGTTGCGAAACCCCCAGTGCCCAGCTGGCGAGGAGCACGGCCACAGGCATGGTTGCCTTGAGCATCTGAATGAAGGCAACGCTCAGATAGAGGTAGGTCAGGTTTCCACAGATCAAACTCAAGCTGAAGAAGAAGCCGATGGGCACAATAGCCCTCAAGTACACCCGTCCTGTCATCTTGACCGTCTTTCGGCCGTCGAGAAGCGTGGTATAACGGGCCAGGATCTGGGTCATGATGGTCGCAAAGGACAGATGGTAGGTCGTCAAGATGACGGGGTAGCCTGCCTGGGTCTTAGCAATAGTCCAACATACACCAACAAATGGGAGGGGGTCTTACGGAAGTTGAGGGTGTCAAGAATCCATTTGTTGAATAGGATAACGGACGAGCTCAAAGTGATCCATACTCTGTTCGAGGGGGTCAGCACAAGTAAGATCAAAGCTGCCGCCTGCCGGGTTTCGAGATCGAAGGACCGGTAGATAGACTTGGTAATTCGCAACATACATGACATAGACGAAAGACGGAATTGCGGCCTTAGGCGGCTGCACCTTCTCGGCTTCGGGGTTGACGGTTGGGAGGATGGGGCCGCTGGTCTGCTCCCGGGGCGACTCGCCCGACGTCCTCGTCTTCTCTTCCACGGACATTTTGGCTGAATTGGTGTTGGTGCGGATATTATATTTCAACTGGTATTGTCGACTGAGGCGCTGCACGGACTACACTTCAAGGATCGGGTGCTTGAGGTAGGAGGAGGCGAAGCGAAGGTAGGTGGTTATCGAGGGGACTAACGAGCGGATGGCCGAGCCTGCTGAGACCAATTCGAGGCGCTGAGCGCTTCCTAAAACATAGAGTATTTCTCTTCCGAGAAGAAGGAAAATAGATAGTATCGGCTCTCGACGACACAGAGATGCTCCAACAGTGCAGGAAAGCAGATTGCTGTCACAGGTCGAAGTCGGAGGACGTTGGAGAGTTGAGGTCCAGGTAGAAAGGAATAGGAGAAAGCGGCGAGATTGGGGCTATTGGAGGGTTACACTTCTGCTCCGTACGAATAGTGGTTCAGTGATAAGACGTGGGCACTTTGGCGAAAATGAATTGATAGCGTCCAGTAGCCTGAAATTGAGAAGTCTGTCCAATGCGGGACCTGCACACGTACCGCTGGTTCCTGGTTTGCGGGCGGGAACCACAGCCACGATGAAAAAAAGATCGGACTTGTCTGGTCCACGTCTGGTGATGTTAGAGCTGCAGGCATTTACATGTAGTCAGGACAGATTGTGGAAAGTTTAGGGTGCAGAAATGCTGCTTGCCCCACTGCTAGCGGCGTACCGGTACTAGTTGGGCAAATATTCGCTAACAACATTAGTACTTTAAAGTCCTTATTCAAGGGTGACGCTCTTGGTTGATCAAATCTCACACGTCGAATCAAGACGCACATGGCGACCACATGCAGACGAGTAAGGTAAGGTAGCTTCCAACTGAACTTGTGCCCCTGGTTGATTCTTGTTATCATTGCTAAAAGTTCACGTCTTGTCATCTAAGGCAGGTACGCAGATACCGACGCAATTCGGACAGACCTCAAGGCTCAAGAATTGGCAAAGTTCTAGACCGGTAGTGGTGACCCTGAACGGCTTCGAGAACTTTTTATCAGCCCCCGGTCCCCGGCACTACGCCGCCAACCCAGCTCGGTAGCAGGCTAGCTGCACGGTTGCCAAGATTTGGAGATGTTCTGCAGAATTGACGTGACGTAGCGCGGCTGGGCACTTTCTGTCTTTGCCTTCGTACCGATGTCTCTTAGCAAACACCACATGCATCAATCTCCTTCATTCAACCGGACAAACAGTCTCCTCGTACGCGTAGACTTCCTCGAGGTGGCCAATTTGTTCCCGGCCGACTACTTCCCTGGTGAGGCTCCGGAGATGTTGTGCGACGCGGCTGTTGCAAAGTGCAGATGCAATTACTCGCAGGCAGGGACACGCCTTTGGTTGCCGTGGGGGATACTTGACAGGTCATACTGCTCTGTATCAATCTTCATCTTGGAAACGGTCGGTCACCGTCTCGGCTCCCCTTGGAACTTGAAGCACCCGGTATAACCCTGGACACGAAGTTCGGATGCCGTCGTACTTGGTAACAGATGGGGAAGGACGTAATACCCGACGTTGAGCAAAGCTGATGACTGTCAAACCGTCGCGATCTGTCCCAGTAGCGATCTTAATCAATTCAATGGAGGAACAAACGCCCAAGGGCTGGCTCCCAAGTTATCTCCATACCTAAGCCTTGCTGGCCTAGTCGAGCCAGGGAAGTTGAGCAAGCACATGACACAGTGTCTGTACTTTAGGGTTCTGACTGCTGAGAGTCAGTTCCCCGAAAGTCGGGATGCAGATCGCCTGAGTACCTTGCGTTTAGTGGAGTTCTCTCGTTTCGGATCAGACGCTCACCATTTCTTGCGCATGTTGATCAATGATGGTGGAACAGCTTGAGCATGGTATCGTCCCGTGAGAAGCTTGTTAGCAGTTCTCTGGAGCTTGGATTGGTTAGACCCACGGTGGTGACGCCTTGCGTTCACCGTTTGGCCGACCAAGGACTAGACTGAGATCTCAGTCGCTAGTTCTGATCTCACAAGGGTTGCGTGGATTAGCTACTGTACACGTGTATGCTTCTTCGGCAAAGGATGGGACGAGTCAAGGCGCTTCTGGGTCTTTCAGCTGCTTGTCACTGACTAGAACGAAAATACTATTTGCGAGCAAGAAATGATACAGTCGGCCGCGGCAGAAAATGAGATCTGAAGTCAAGGACAAACACAGTGACCGTCGGACCAGTGTAACAGAGCACCAGGTCGCCTTCGAGTTACCAAGCGGCTTCAGATACCGCTTGCATTGGCGTGTCCTCTCAGGTCAGGCACCTTACGTGGCTATCCGACGCTCCAATCCCATAAGGAAAGAGGGACCGGATTTGAAGAGGTAATATTGGTGGAATACCTTTACGTAGTCCGTCCCCAGTTGTTGAACTCGAAACGGTTTGGCAACCTCATTTGTTAAATTGTTCCCTGGCTGGAGGTGCCTTAGCGGGCCAAAAGATCTACATGGTGAGCACGGACCAAGGGGCTAATCTCCTTCTCGCCAGAAATTCGAGAAAAGTGGCGGCTGTTGCAAGACCCCTGTCCAAAACAATTTTAGCCCCTCCATCTCAACCCATGTCCCCTTTTTCCTGGTCCAAGGCCGAAGCTTGAGATTGATTGCGACATGGGATATAGATTCTCATCATAGTAACTCACAACACAACTTTGATAAGGAGGCCCCGACTCTTTTCCTTTTGACTTTCTTTGACAACATAGACCATAGATCTTTCTTCAGCTGCATTGTCGAGTGTGCGCTCCTCGAACCAAATCCAACTGAAACATCTCTAGACCGCCCCAACTTACTTCCCCCACCATGGCCGACATGTACGTTTCCTACATTATGCTTGCCGTTCGAATACGCGCAGCTCCGAGAGTTGGACTGGTGTTGTGTCCAGGTACAGCTGGCTAACTCAATTCTTTGTCAGTAACGTCGATGTTCTCGTTATTGGCGCTGGCCCGACCGGCCTGGGTGCTGCAAAGCGACTTAACCAGATTGTATGCCTGACGTTGCCGTGCCTGGCACGAAACCCTCCGGCAGGACTTCGCTAACATGGTTGACTAGAATGGCCCATCGTGGTTGATCGTTGACTCGAACGAGAAGGCTGGTGGCCTTGCTTCCACAGATGTCACCCCTGAGGGCTTCGTACGTTAACTTGAGACTCTCCGCACAGTTCCTTCCATGTGAACAGGATTCCTGCTGACTGGTGAACACACAACAGCTCTACGATGTTGGTGGCCACGTTATCTTCTCCCACTACAAGTACTTCGACGACTGCATTGACGAGGCTCTCCCCAAAGAGGATGACTGGTTCACCCACCAGCGTATCTCGTACGTCCGCTACAAGGGACTTTGGGTGCCATACCCCTTCCAGAACAACATCTCCATGCTACCAAAGGACGACCAGGTCATGTGCGTTGATGGTCTGATCGATTCTGCGCTCGAGTGCCGGGTTGCAAACACAAAGCCCAAGAACTTCGATGAGTGGATTCTGCGCATGACCGGTAAGGGTGTCGCCGATATCTTCATGAGACCCTACAACTACAAGGTCTGGGCTGTGCCTACTACAAAGGTGAGACAGCTTTTGCGACTACTCTTGTTATGCAGCCAATTAATCTTATGGACAGATGCAAGCTGAGTGGCTGGGCGAGCGTGTTGCTGCCCCTGATGTGAAAACCGTCGTGAAGAACGTCATCCTTGGCAAGGTTGCTGGCAACTGGGGTCCAAACGCTACTTTCCGCTTCCCGGCTCGGGATGGCACCGGTGGTATCTGGATTGCGGTCTCAGACACTCTCCCAGAAGAGAAGAAGCGCTATGGCAAGCAGGGAGAGGTCACCAAGGTCGACGCTGAGAAGAAGGTGGTCACCTTTGCCGATGGCAAGACCGTTGGCTACGGCACTCTGATCAACACCATGGCCGTTGATCACCTAGCTGAGAAGATGGGCAATGATGAGTTGGTCCAGCTCTCCAAGGGACTGTTCTACTCCTCAACCCACGTCATTGGCGTTGGTATCCGTGGCGAGCGCCCTGACCGTATCGGTGACAAGTGCTGGGTAAGAGTCCTAGTGCTTGAGAATTCCACTTATTAGTGATTGGCTGACACCTATTAGCTTTACTTCCCTGAGGACAACTGCCCCTTCTACCGCGCCACAATCTTCTCCAACTACTCACCATACAACCAGCCACAAGCAGACGCCAAGCTCCCAACCTTGTACAAGGCTGATGGCAGCAAGGCTGATTCAAGCGAGGCAAAGGAAGGTCCCTACTGGTCGATCATGCTGGAGGTCTCCCAGTCTTCCATGAAACCTGTCGATGAGGAGAACCTTCTCAAGGACTGCATCCAGGGTCTGATCAACACAGACATGATCAAGCCCGAGGATGATATCGTTTCAACCTACCACCGCAAGTTCGACCACGGCTACCCAACCCCTTCATTGGAGAGAGAGGGTGTCCTCAAGCAGCTGCTACCCAAGCTTCAGGACATGGGCATCTACTCCCGTGGCCGCTTCGGTAGCTGGCGTTACGAGGTATGTGTATATGTCGACGCCGGACTTTATACATGTTCAGCTGTGCTCACAATCATTTCTAGGTTGGCAACCAAGACCACTCCTTCATGCTCGGAGTTGAGGCGGTTGACAACATTGTCAACGGCGCTGTCGAGCTGACACTCAACCACCCCGATTTCGTGAACTCGCGCCAGAACACGGAGCGCCGTCTGGCTCAGAGCTTCTCTTATGGATCGAGTGCTCCCAACAAGCCCGCCCCCGCTACCAACGGCACAGCCGAGACCAAGGAGCTTCCGACAAGAGAACGCGCCGGTTCCAAGGTGTCATCGAGTGGCGCTCACTCTCGCAAATCTTCAAAGCAGATCAAATAATCGGTCGATCGTGTTTTACGATATATGAAGGCTACATGTATATAATGTAACCGCTGGAAAAGTATGGGAGCACTCAAGGAGGAATGTTAGCGGGCTTCTGATTCACAGCATACGCCTTGATGGGCGATGGAAGTTTTTCGACGATCCTTGATGCGATCTGATTCAGTCTAAGCGAAGGGCAAAGCATCGGTACAACCACATCATATCCGGCACGTCCGGTGGTTATGATTCAGAAAGGGGCAAGCCAATAATTTTAGCGACTAGAGTTTAAAGTGCCTTGAATGGATAGAGAATAGATACCTCAAACCATTGCTCATGACTCGAGCCAACCTACATGCTATTAAGCTCACTTGTCGTAGTGCAAAAGTAATTGTTTCTCACTTGATTTGACCAGGGGTTTCATGCCGGGCCAATCCCAGTCCCGGACAGGGAATATATATTTACCGATGGTGACGTAGTGCTGATTTCTGACTTACGGGAGGCGCCGGTGATCCTTGTCGACCGTGACAGGAGGCATGTCATTTTGTCAAAGAGGTAGTGTACCTGACGTGGCACATGCCGAAAGATGTTCCACGGTACAGTAAGCTGAAGAACCTACTATAGTAGGCTTCTGCAAGTGTACTAGGTACCTACAGTACCTAACTGTTACAGAGGACACTTGCAGGACGGTCTAATAAAGGCAGCTGCTAGGGCATGCCAAATGCTTGCCAAATGCAAGGCTGGTTGGACAATGACGCAGGGTCAAAACAGGATTATTTCCAGAAAACGGCTTTCCGGGGGTGACAGTTATTTTGACGATCACCAAAACCCAAACACTTACAGTTAGCTGTGTGTTGATCGGAATAGGGGACCAGGGAAATGCAGACTTGAGCGGTATCTTATTCGTGTTTTGTTGAGAGATATGCGGATTCTCAACTTCGCCATCTGAAAGAAGGCCATCTTGCCACCCGCGTTATCCAAGATCGACCTTACGAAGTAGAGGTTCGTGCAAGTTGGATTAATGGAGGACACCTGCACTCCCGCCTGTTTAGGACCTCTGGTCTGGAGTATCGCCAAATAGTAGCATCGCCGAGACCAAGTGAGACGGTACTGAGCAACAAGAATCTCTTCTGTCTCTCAAAGGTGCAACGTGATGTTCCATTTGCGGAGATTTTGAAGTCTATCGAAGCAGCAGCAAGTGGGTCAAAATGTGGGAAAACAGGTGCCATTGTTCTCCACACTTGCAGACTGCCATTGGCAGAGGTACACAACCACCTCGCTGGGCTTTGCCATTCCGATCTCCATATTCGTACAAACTCCATCCCTCCTTCAACATCGATCAATCGGGCGGCCCGGCCTCAGGCGACACCATTTGACAGAGTTTAATACCGCCGCCATCAAAACATGCCTCTCCCCGCCGACGACAGCAACTGTGACACGACCATACAGTGAACCGTAAGCCCGTCCAGATTAGGGAGTGTCTTCTATGACCTCATCCGGCCGCCATGGACGGGCCTGCAATCACCCCCGACGACCAGCTTGGCCGCCTCGACCAGCTCGACCATCCGCCCTCGCGCATCTTTGAGCGTCTGCGCCAGCTTGCTGGATACACATGGGACGAGACTCGCACTCCTTATCACACGAGTTACGAAAACTGGTGAGATAGCTTCGACTGTTTCTGCGTCCTGGTTCTACTCTTGTGTCTTCTCTCGCGCCGTCCCCTTATCTCTGTACACGTAGAGTCACATTTTCGGTTGCTAACCCTGTCTTCCTTTCCCCTCGCCAAGGCATGTCTTCGGCACGCGATTTGTCTCCTTGTATTCGACCACGGCCGCGACCACTCCGGCACCACAACCACAACCACACATCGCCGCCAGCCCCTCGGCTCTGGCGAAACTCAGCTCTCGTAAAGTCTCACCCGGAGATCTCTCCAGCTTGCCACTATCTACTCCCCACAGCGAGACCGGATCAGAAAACTCGGCGACGTCTCCTCTAGGCGGCCTTGCCTTGTCTTCCGAAGCCCCTTTTGTGGAAGAACCCATTGTTGCCAAAATATCGTACCATGTGCTCCGAGAAGAGCGTGGATTTCACATCGCCAAAGGGCTCGCCTCATCCACCGACCCCGAGGGAGAGCACATCGCCAAGCCCATCGAATTCGTCCGTCTGCCTCCACTACCTGGAGATCGTGGCCCTATAGTGGTGGCTATACATCGGTTCCCCGGCGAAAATCACATGTTTAGACTGATAGATCTTGGTCCAGCCTTCTATTGGGCTCGGAAGGTCGAGGACAGATGGGAGGCAATCGTGAAGGACGACTTTAGGCTTGACCCGCCCGTCAGCCTCGAACATTTCCTTGACTTTGCCATCGGTGCGAGCCAGTGTTTGGAGATGATCCACCATGGGCAGGGCGTTGTCCATGGGGAAATTCGCGGGGATGCCTTCCATTTCAATCTTGACACGAACCAGGTTAAGCTTACCTCCTTCGGTTCCGGCTTGAGGTCCTTCGAACACGGCTTGACCAGCACAGGGTGGTCCAGCCTCTCCAAACAACTAGGCGCAAAAAACAAGCTGCTGTACATTAGCCCTGAGCAGACAGGCCGCATGCCTGCTGAGCCTGACTCTCGAACCGACATTTACTCCCTCGGAGTCCTCTTCTGGACCCTCCTGACCCAGCGACCGGTTTTTGACGGCGACTCGCCTCTCGACATCGTTCAGGGGGTGCTCGGCCGCCGTATACCGAACGTTACAGCCTATCGGATGGACGTGCCCGATGTGATTGGTCGGATAATACAGAAGTGCACCTCGAAGAATGTCAATGAGCGATATCATTCTGCAAGTGGGTTGCGCTACGACTTGGTCCAGGTTCAACAGTATCTGGCCGCTGGTGATCACGCGGCCCTGAAGGAATGGCAGATAGGTTCGAAAGATGTCTCATCCTTCTTTATCCTGCCGACGAGGATGATCGGCCGTGACAAGGAAAGAGCTGAACTGCTCAAGGTGATCGAAAAGGTTGCGAGGAGACACTCCCTGCACCACGGAGGGAATGGTAAATCATTTTCGGACGGCTCGACCCTGTCCAATGAGATTCTCGAGAGTGCCGAGCTTTCGAGCGACGGTACTAGCTCTGGCGATGGTAGGAGTCGAAAAAGCGGCTCCTTTATCTTCCCCATGCCATCCGATGCTCGTACCAAGGCCTACTTCCCGTCTATCGCCCTTTCTTCAGAATCTGCCGGAGAAACTAGCTCATCTGGAAACTCTACCAATCCCATGACAGGCACCCTGCGTCTCTCACGAAACCCGGGTAGAAACCAGTCAATGTCATTTGAGAACAGGAGCGATGGGGCAGAGACTCCGCGGCACAGTTCGGGAATGGATTCTTCAGCGAGCCTGTCAAGACAGCTGGGCACAGCGAAGCTTCGGAGACGAGGTAATTGCGAGGTTGTGGTCATCGAAGGAGCCGGAGGACTAGGGAAGAGTTGTCTTGTGCAGTCTGTGCTTGCCGACGCCCGGCGAAGAGGTTATTGCGCTACCGCCAAATTCGACACAGCTCGGAGGCAGGCCTTCGGCCCTCTGCTTAAACTACTCTCATCACTATTCCGCCAGGTGTGGGGGGAAAGGAACACCGACACGCCGTTCCACCAGACCCTCAAGCAATATGTACGGCCGGCATGGCCGATGCTTCATCAGGTTCTTGGTCTCCCTGAGTTTCTTCTGGGTCCCGCAGACGCTCCGCTGGTTCGCAGCCCTCCCAGCCCGCAGAGCTCTGCACAGAGCAAGACCATTTCGAGCCTAAAAAGAAAAGCCGGGTCCCAGGGACTGTCGCAAGATAGCTCTTCGGGTCATTCCTTCATATTGAAGAATCACCGGACATCGGCCAGCTCGCATGATTTCCTCAGTGGCGGCAGCTCAACCAAAAGCATCCGGCTGATGAACACCTTCCTCGACGTTCTGAGCTTGTTTACGCACCAAAAGTTTATTTGCTTTTGTCTGGACGACCTTCACTTCGCTGATGACGAATCCTTGGAACTGATTTCACAAATCATTGCTGCGAGGTTGAAGATGGTCATCATCATCACGTGCAGGCCTGAGGAATTTCCAGTCGAGAAGCTCAAGCGCGTACTCAATCCTTCTGAGTCTGGGGAAACTCCCAGGTTCGGTGGCCCCACGGTCACGAAGATTACGTTGAGACCGCTGAATGAGGAGGAGATAGTTGATTATGTGGCCACCACACTGTGCAGACCGAAAGAGGATATCCTGCCTCTGGCTTTGGTCATTCAGTCCAAGACTGCTGGGAACCCCTTTTACATGAGGGAAATGCTCAGTGCCTGCTATCGGAAGAAGTGCATATGGTACGACTACAAGGATAGCCACTGGCGATACGACCTGGAAAGGCTGTTCGACCAGTTTCGGGGCGAGCAGCACTACGATGTGCTAGACACAGCTTTCATCACCCGTCGTCTGAAGGAGTTGCCTCCAGCATCGAGATCCATCCTTGCGTGGGCTGCACTCCTAGGCCAGACATTCTCCTTTGACATGATCTGCAAGCTTATGAGTGGTGAATTCCACTATGCAGATGACCTCGGCCCGGAACCGAACGGCGACCATTACCGAAAGCCATACTCTCAGCAAGACGCCGTGGAAGGCTTACACGCCGCCATAACGGCATACATCATTGTACCCAGTGAAACGGATGATCGTTTTCGCTTTGCCCATGATCGTTATGTTCAGGCGGCGGCGGCACTCAGGGAGTGTAACCCGCGGATGATGCACTTTGTCATTGCTCAGACGTTGCTCAAATACTACTCTGCCGACAAAAAGTGGAAGGACAGCACAGCATCTCACATCTGCGAAGCTGTGGACATAATCAAGAAGAGGGTTTCGCACCGAAAGTCGTTCCGGAAGCTACTATGCGATTGTGCGCGCGTAGCCACTGAAAATGGAGCGCGACCTACAGCCGCCAAGTATTACAGCAATGCTGTCGCCCTCTTGCAGTCGAATCCTTGGGACGATAGTCTGGAAGACGTATCGTATGCAGAAACCCTCGACTTATATCTGCGGGCAGCGGAGTGTTATCTCTACATGGGCCGCCTCAGCGCCGCAAGTGACGTCCTGCAGACGGTGTTCACGAGTGCCCGGACGGCAGCTGATAAGGCAGCAGCATGGGTGCTGGAGTCGAGAATCTTCGCGCAAGGGGGAAACTCCGTCCTTGCCTTAGAGTCCCTCAAAAAAGCCCTGAAAGCCCTGGATGTCAGTTACGAGGAGAATCCCACATCCGAGAAGTGCGATGACGAATTTGAACGCCTCGCTGTGAAAATGCAGTCTATGGATCGCAAAGATCTCCTGAGTCCCCGCGGATCGGACGACAATGGACTATCTAATCTGGGCTCAGTATTGTCGGAGACGATCAGTGCCGCTTGGTGGAGCGATCGCCTCCAATTCTACCATCTGTCGCTCGTCATGATTGACCTCCACATGGCACGCGGCGCCTTCGCTCAGTCCGGAATGGCATTTCTGCACATCTCCATGATCGCTCTGGCCCGCTTCAACATGATACAGTTCACCGTCGATACTGCGTCCATAGCTCTAGAGCTCATCGACAAGTACCGCGACCCCTATTGTTTGGCAAGAGGATATGTGATATATACCAATTGGGTCGGCCACGTCCAGCACCCCATTAGCGCCAACCTTAGTTTACTCGAAGATGTTGTCGAATATGCATCTTTAGCTGGAGATCGGATAACGGCAATTCTGAGTTTCGCCCTTTCTGCCCAGCTCAGATTCTTCGCCAGCGAAAACTTGGGAGATCTGGAAATGTTTTGTCTCTACGGATGCGAAGAGATACCTGACTGGCATAAGGATACGCGAGGAGGAGTCATTCTGATCGCTGTCAGGCAAACATGCCGTGCCTTACAAGGCAAGACTCGAGCCTCAAACCCAGCCGATGTCTTCAGCGATGACCAGCACAATGCCGTGCCTTACAAGAGCTGGCTGCAGCGCACTGACAATGGCGGACGGTCAATACTGCTTTATGAGACCATGGAAATCGTGCCACTTTTCCTCTACGGACACTACGAGCATGCGATCGACGTTGGAAAAAGATGCTATGAGAACTCGGATCTGATATGGTCTGCCCGGAACACAAGGCTAGCGATGTTGTTCTATGGCCTCGCGCTCGCCGGCACCATCCTTCGCCAACAGCAAGATCCTCGACCGGATGCGTACGACCTGCAAGCTCAAGTCGATCGCACCGTCGACCAGGTCAGTGAACTGAACGCCAAGATCAAAGCCTGGCAGGCCTATTCGGACGTCAACTACCTAGCATGGACAAAACTCCTCGATGCCCAAGTCGCGGAGATGAAGGGGAACTCGGGCCTGGCAATACAGAACTACGAAGAAGCCTTGGATCACGCAGCAGAACATAACTTCGTCTTTGAGGAAGCCCTTGGCAACTACCTGATGGCCAACATCTACATCCGCCACCATGCGCGACGATCAGCAAACTCAGCTCTCAGAGAGGCCATTGGTTTGTTCCGGCAGTTAGGGGCCACAGGGATTGCAGACCGAGTGGAAACCGAGCACAGCCTGCTCCTCCATGGACCGGCGAGGAACATGCGATCGAACGACGTGGGCGTACAGACAGATTTTGCTGCGGACACCCCATCTATGCAATTCAGGAACGATGCTGGCAATGATGGTGAGGAGTCTCCACGTACTCACGCGGGTAATGCTGACCTCAGAGGAGACCGTATCGGTGCCTGGCGAGGCTCAATGCATCCTGAAGTTGGAGTGGGTCTCCCGGCGCTCGATATGATTGATTTACACGCCATCCTCGTATCTTCACAGGTTATCTCATCGGTGCTCCGGGTGGACGAACTGTTGAAGACCATGTGCGACGTTATCCTGCAGACATGCGGCGGCTCGGCGACGCTGGCGGCCATTGTCGTCCAAGATGAGGGCTCATCAGACTGGTGCGTGGCTGCTAGCGGGGACCCAGAGGGGGGAGCCGAGGCGCATATTCCAGGGATCCCTTTGAGCGGGACACCTCTCGTCGCGGAGAATGTCATCTTATACTGCACACGGTTCCGCGAAGTCGTCTTCCTTCGGGACCTCATCAGTGACGAGCGATTTGGAAACGTCAGCGAGCAATGGCTTCAACGGAACCCGCAGAGCAAAGCTGTTATCGCGATCCCGATCTGCCACGGGTCAGCACCGCTTCTCGGAGTCTTGTACCTGGAAGGCGTCCCCGGATCGTTTACGGATAGGAACGTCACCGTCCTGCAATTGCTGGTCAACCAGATTGGAATCAGCTACTCGAATGCGCTAGCGATGAAAGCTGTTGAGAAGGTCTCAGCCGAAAACGTTTCCATGGTTGCCCTGCAGAAACGAGCTCTTGCCAAAGCCATCGAGGCAGAAACGAAGGCCAAGGACGCAGAAGCCGAGGCCAAGCGGAACGTAAAGTTGGCCGAGGAGGCAGCGAAGGCAAAGTCCATATTCCTTGCCAACGTCTCTCACGAGCTTCGCACACCACTGAACGGCGTCATTGGCAACTCGGAACTTCTTCGCGATAGCGATCTCAACAAGGAGCAACAAGAGATGGCCGACTCTATTAGGGTGTCAGCAGATCTGCTACTCACCGTCATCAACGACATCCTGGACTTCTCGAGGATGGAGGCTGACAAGATGAAGCTGTATATCATTGCCTTCAATCCCGAAGAAATGGTCCGCGAAGTTGTCCGCGCTGTTTCCTACAGCAACCGGGAAAAGACATCGAAGAAGAATGTCAAGATCATCAGAGACATCAATCTACCTCCAATGCTTATATATGGCGATCCGATCCGACTTCACCAAGTTCTTGGCAACCTCATAGGGAATAGCTTGAAATTCACAGAAGACGGCTCCATCACCATCGGCGCTCGTATGGACTCGGAGACAGAGGACCAGGCCACCCTGACATTCTGGGTCAAAGACACAGGAATTGGAATATCACAGCAGCAGATGCAAAAGTTGTTTCAGCCGTTCAGCCAGGCAGACGCGAGTACGGCGAGGAAATACGGCGGGAGTGGGCTCGGCCTGAGCATTTGCAAGTCACTGATCGAGACGATGATGAAGGGCAAGATCCAGCTAGAGAGCGAGGAGCAACAAGGGACCACAGCCTGGTTCACGGTCACGTTCGACAAGGCTCCTAGTGAGGTGGTAGCCGGAGACGCTCAGACCGCGCCATCACCGTTACCGGAAGCCAAGTCGCGGCCGCTATCCATTGATGAGAAATCGGACTACATGCCTTATGCCAACCTTCTGCGGATACCCAAGGACCAGCTGCGGATTTGCATTGCCGAAGACAATGCCATCAATGCCAAGATCGCTATCCAGTACATGCAACGGTTGGGATACACCAAGGTCGATTCTTACGAGAACGGCATGAAAGCTGTTGAAGGTCTGCGGAAGATGGCCTCGGAAGGCACTCCGTATCACGTAATTTTGATGGACGTGCAAATGCCCGTTTTGGACGGATACGAGGCGACGAAGCTCCTCCGAAACGACCCGATCGAAGCAGTCCGAAAGATCCTGGTCATCGCAATGACAGCTTCGGCCATACAGGGAGACCGCGAGAAGTGCCTCGCCGCAGGCATGAACGACTACCTGGCCAAGCCTGTGCGGTCGGACGTTTTGAAGAAGAAGCTGGAGACCTATCTCGGGGTCCAGGTGGGTTTCAGCAACCAAAACAAATCGTTACCTGTCAGCGTAGTGTTAAACAACTCGCAGCATCCTCCAGAACAAAGTCCGAGCATACCGGGAATACCGTCGGATAACGCCCGGCACTCTCTCCACCCCCCTGTTGATCGGGACGTCAATGGGGGCTCAGCTACGCCTACGCAGGAATCGACTCTGGCATATCACCCGGCCACACCCCCGCCTGCCGAGGGTCGGACGCCTACCGATACTGCCCAGTACGGAGTGCTGGAATCTCTTCCCAACGGCGACACGGCGACACGGCGGCGGCCAAGCGCCAGCCGAAGAAACTGACCAAGAACAGGCGAGACAGCGATATGAGTGCGAAGGAGAGTTGAAGAATGAGATGGTAATGAAGGACTAAACGGGCGAGTTGTCGAAGCGGGCCCCGTTGGCCCAGGTTGTCCCTGCCTTCTCGACAGAGGGCAGCGAGAACACGGCCGCTGGCACGATGAGGGCGGTGCGTGAGGGAGGACACACATTTGCAAAATATGGCGTTGGTTTTTACGATTTCTCGCGGTTTGGAATCCGTTTGTTATAACGGAGATAAACTGTACATGAGTTTGGTCAGAGCAGGGACTTTGGGGCCAGAGGGACGGAGCATCATGGCTTGGCTCAGCGCATTGCTACGCGAACAAGGGATAGCGACTTCGCGAGCGGAGGCGAATATGGTTACATATGCAATGAAGGTTTAGATACCCCCCATTTGTTCGTCGGTGCTACCTTTCAGTTCTACCGGTCGCATTGCGTCTGGAGCGAGGGGGGATTTCCTGTTATGGAAGGGTCGCGATGGATTCACGTATCGGTTTCAAAGTTCGAGATTGTATCTTCACAGCGTCGTCTGATGCGATCGTCTTCCCTTGCTTTTGGGCGACCCGCCCGGGGCCGGGCAGAGCAGGCGGCCCCAGAGAGAACAGTACAAGGTTTAGTGTATCAAGCACATAGCGCGGATCGAGGCCGGGCAGCGGCAACGTAGCGGGAAGATGGCGGAATGGAATGATACGAGTTACAACCCATCCTGCCAAGCGTACTTTGCGACAGCTAGTCTCACCTAGATCTGATTCCTTCCCGCCCTCCGTTCCCATTAGCCACATGGGTTGGCTCACTTCCCTTATCTATAGCGAGCAGTGATCAGCATCCGTAAACGTGGGCACGTGGGCGTTAGACGCTGCAGCCAGCTCCATCGTGTAGATTTAAGCTTCTCGGCGGCAAGTCTCCACGGTCCGTCTACCGTGACGACGTTGCTGCGGCTAACTCCATCGTTTTGGCCCGCAGGTTCGCGTGCCTGTTCTGCATTGTCACATGTATGTGTGCGGTATGCTGCCGCTGTTGTGACGTAACGCGAGTGCCGCAGTTTATATCGCGCGGTCGCGCCTGTGTGCGTCACTGCCCGCCGATGAGTGGTGGAAGCAGCTCGGAGATTGGAGGCTTGCGTCTCTTGACCGGTCGCCGCGCTTTCGGAGTATGTCTGTTTGCGAGTATTGCTCAAACGGGCAGGTATCCCTTTCCGGCCTTGACATATGTCACGGCTACCTTCGGGGACAGGCATCAGGGGGTTGGATGTCGTTGAGTGTTTTACGTTTCGGGCTGTGGCTTGATGAAGGACGGGGTCATGTAAAGGTGTTCCTTGTTTTGGCCCGCTTGCGATGAAGCTTGTTTTGTTTGTCTGCTTGCGAAGCGGGGAGCGATTAGATGACAATGAGGCCGGAGCTCGGCTCTGTCAACGGCACTGGCATCAAACATGACTGGTATGCAAACCAGCACAGTAGACTGCGTCTAGGTAGTAGTATAGCGAGATAACCCAGAGTCGGTTTGTTTGATAGGTGAGACATGTTGACACTCGCAGAAGCTTAGTGTGGCCTGATGGAAGCGCGGCTTATGCACGTTAGTCTCCCCCTCCAATCTCCAATCTCAAGACCGATGCGGTTAGATTGTTTGTGAGTCGCGTGCTGGCTGGGGCCCGGAAAGAGAACACAACAAGAAGGAAGGAAGGGAAGGAACACGCCCCGGCCACGCGATGCGGATGACGATCTCCCTCCGAGGGGGTGGATGCTGGACACGGCAGAATTCCCGTCTCTGGAGCAGGGTGCATGCGCTTGTCTCCTTGTTGCCTAGCTGCTGACTTGGTGTGCGTTATGTTAGAGTTTGGCAGACGACGTCTGTGGCTGGTGTGATGCACATACATACACTACCAACCATTGTTCGGGGCCGCGGTCGGCCGAGAGTAGCACAACTTATGGTCTTGTTCATACCGGGGAATGGAGATGGTTAGAGACATCCATGCCAGCTGATACTCGACAAGATACTACTGCAAGTTCTGTAACAAGCTTGTGAGGGTCGCACAACATCTGTCCCGGTACTACATCAGGTGTGGTTTCTCCGATGTCTCGAGTATTCGCCGTCGTTGATATTCTCAGGCTTTGCATTGCTGCGTAGCCCAGAGCTAGGGAATGTCACGGTTGCTTAGCAAGATCCTAAGGTAGGGTCGCAGAATCGTGCTCCCTTCAGGATGTCGGGACCCGTTACTTTCACGTCATATGCACCATTCGGTTCAGCGTAACAATGTTATTGCTTGCTCTCTCGGGTCTGTTAACTTCGGATGTCCGATGTTTCCGTCTTGCGGGGCTCCGTAAGTCGTTACATGAGAACCCGAACTCAGGTTTTGCCAAGTTGGAAGACACAAAGTCGAGATTGCGAACGGTTGTCGTTGGTCCTCGGTGCGGCTGACAGTTCTCAAATGGGTTAGGTGGTGGCGTCTATAAGGATCTCAGATGAAGGACCGTCACCTCGCCCTGGCGGGACGCTAGTCGAGCTCCCTCGGCGCCATGGCTGAGAAAGGGCTTGGCAACGAATGCAGGAGGAATCAACAACTGTTGACAGAAACACGGCCCCGAGTTCGCAACTTCAACGTGACTGCAGCAGTGCAGCCCGCTTGTCTCGTGCTAAATAGGCCACGACAAGTTGGCAGCGACTCGCGCAATTGTGTCACGATTGCATTCGCGCTTCCGAGATCTAAGCCGCGAGTCATCGGATAATGCATGCACGGGATGCTCAGTACGGTTCGACGTTCCGTGAATGGAAGGTTGGTCAGCCACTCGACAACGGGAGAACTCCAATGTCGACCCCACCCAGCCGGAGCCGCTGAGTGTGGCTTGAGGGCTTGGTATAGGACCCAATCAGTCTCTTCTTGTCATCTCATCTGCCTGCGTCAGCCCGCTGTTTCAACTTTCAACGCGAGGGGTAAGACCGGATGAGATCCACCGAGATGTTGCTGTGGCTTCTGTCTTGGCAACGACTGCCCAGGAGGCCCAGAACAATAATGATGGGGCAACGCCCGTTCACACAGGGTGACATCGCGTCAGATGCTCGCCAGGAATAAGAACCCAAATCTTGTTTCAGATCCCTCTGAATCAGGACGCACAGGGGTCCTGGAGTCCGTGTGAGCGCCACTAGACACCATGGGGGTTTCCGACGGCGTCCGCTGTCCAGGTCCGCTTGTGGCAGGGATCTCGACGAAACAAGTGGGGAGTTCCAAAACGGCGTGCCCTAACAAGTGATGGGGAGACGAACGGTGGGTGGCCGGCTTGAGCAGCCACACACTGTTTCTGGGTCAGCTAGCGACAGCCGTCAGTGCGCTTCTCTAGTAGCTCTTAGATATGAAGGATTCGTCGTCTGGTTTCGTCTCCCAGAAATGTGAAGACGGCGCACTTTTCCGGCCGTCATGATTCAGTGGTGAGCCTCCTGTGTATTCTGTGGTTGAAGAAGAGGGTTGAAGCAGAGGGATGTTTCAAGCATTCCCTGTCTTGGTTGTGGAGTAGTAATCACAAGTATGATCCCTCGCGAACTCCTGGAGGGCTGGAACCAACAAGGTCAAGCTTTTGGTAGCCAGGCTCTTTCCGGGGGCAGCACGAACGGCCAGTTAACCGTGGAAGACCAAATCTCGGTTCTGTGCCGCGCCACATGTTGGGCCACAGTTGGGATGCCGCAGAGCTCCACGGCGCTGGTGGAAACGAGAGGGGTACGCAGTAAATACCGTATAATCTGGAGGAACTCGCGGCCTGAGCTAGTAAGGGTCCCCCTACTAGCTCGGCCCCGGCAGCCTGCTTGGCCAATTGCAGCGAGTAGACCGGCCCACCTGATCGGCGCCATCGAACGCCAGCCGCATCCTCCTCCTGGCAGGCAGATGGCGATTTCCCACCAAAAAGGGGAAAGGTCTGTGTCCTGTGGGGACTCCGTGGCTGATTCCGCCGGCCTCCTAGCAGCGTTGCGTATTTTCCGTATTTGAGAGCCCAGTACGTACACATACCGGAACCTCCTGTAATGGTATTGGTACGTGTATTCGGCGCTAGTGTAGATGTGGGGCATCTCATTGGTCGATGATAAGTAAGGTGGACCCACCTCTCTTTGGGAATACTATCTCCTATTTGCATCAACATTTACTCCTTTTTTGCATAAAATCTGCGGCCCCCCCCCCCAGGTACTTAAAAAAAGGCGGCCTGCGGCGCCTTTTTACTTGTACCATAAGGCCTAGGACCCACCCACCTGTACGCCCCCCAAATACGGCATACAGGGCCCTCGGTATCTGTATGCCCAAAATCCTGGTATTTCGGTACGTACGTATTGTACGTACCCTACACTGCCTCCTAGTGGCCAGGCAGGGCTTGCTCAGGCCGGGCTAGTAGGGGGACCCTTACTAGCTCAGGCCGCGAGTTCCTCCAGATTCTACGGTAGGAGGAGAGAAGTGGCCGACACTGCAAGCTCATGCCTGTAATTAGATTCTGGCAAGCTGGTAGGTCTGATGGCCCCAGCTCCATGACAAAATGCCTCGATTATTGCGGGAATCATGTCGGGCCGAGCCCACCGAACTCCGGGTAGAAGAGTCCAGACTCCAGATAGGCAAGCTGGAGTCACGTAATGGTAATGATCTCGGATCATATACCACAGTAGCTGCTTCATTTTTGGTGGGCTTAGATGGGGTCCTCGGAAGCAAGTAGTTAGCAATGGAGCTGAGGTAGGTGCGTCTCAGTGGTGCGGAAGAGTCGCTGGCTCGATAGACTCTCGGAAACATTTCTTTGTCGACTGCAGGATATGTACGCGTGTAGTTCTAGATGGCAATGTATAGTCGAATTTTGTACGACCATGAGAACCACAGCGCAGCGACCGGACGACAACGAGCCTCTTTCGCGTTACCGGAACTATTAGAGGTATGTAGTAAGAACAGCCGTACGTACTGTGGTACGCCGAGTGTGTGTGGCCCGTGCCCAGCAAGAAAAAGCTTCTCGGTAACACTTTCAGCCATCCATCAATCAGCCACAGGTGACATGCTGCAACGCGCTAGTAAATCTTGGAATCTTGGTTTTCTTTCTCACGAGGACCTCTGGGCGGCGCAAATCCAACCACAAAGGGAACAATACCTTGCAGTCGACTCCGTTGCAAGTTGAGGTACGCACTGTACAGATGTCCGAGGGTCTATACTGCGG
The DNA here is from genome assembly GCA_001879275.1 of Coniochaeta ligniaria NRRL 30616. Lineage (NCBI taxonomy): Eukaryota > Fungi > Ascomycota > Sordariomycetes > Coniochaetales > Coniochaetaceae > Coniochaeta > Coniochaeta ligniaria. Next base: position 707,803 of record KV875099.1, on the reverse strand, counting down.
CGTGCATTGCAACATGTGCTTTTATTAGGTCGGCTGTTTGGGCATGTTCAAAAGTGCTGTGTGGCCCCTCCATCCGCGGCTACAATAAACGAACCTGGCGCTCCGTGTTGCCCGTACCGACAGGGCCATGCCATGCTTTGTTGGACCGGAGACGACTCGGAAAACGGGAAGCCCAAAGTGGGAAATCTGGTGTCAAGCATGGAAGGGACTGGCTGGCATCACAATTTGACGCATTTTTCACACCACTCACACCACTGACACCGCATCGCTTCGTGGCCAGTGGCCACTTAGGCAGCGAGACGATGGCTCCTGCTCAAACCACCAATGCACCAGCCACACCTCACTTGGTCGTCTCTGGTGCATGTGTGGAGGCATCTAGGTGCGGCGTATGACCCAGTTATGAGTGTGTGAGTGGGCATGCTGGCATGACGGCACGAGGGAGGAGGGATGCACCGCCATATCAAAAGGCCCCACCAAGCACCTTCCTTGCGCGCCGCACACAGTATTAGGTAGGCGTGTAGTACATGGTACCTCTTTCTCTTTGTCCAGGTCAGTCTAGCACAGAGACTAGGATCTGCCATGCATCGAGGGGACAGCAACCAAGCATCCTTGTCTCTCTTCTCTCACCTGCAACGTTAGAGCTAGGTACCTAAGGACCAGGGGGGGCCCAGTCAGGCTTGGGGTCTGGGCGGGCTACACTACTGTCGCGCACTAAAAACAGAACTGACCACAGACCTCCCCAGCAAGCACTGGAGCATTGAGCGCTGAGCACTGAGCACTGTGCATTGTCAGCTCCATGGGGCACTCGAGCCGGACGGTGGACCAGCCTTGTCAACCCGGCGGCGTGGAAGAGGAGGCCGGTGCATTCCACACATGCTTTACTTACAGGCACAGCTTCTCCACTGACCGTCCCTTTATCTCTTTCGTTCCTTCCCTCTTTTAGCTTCCCTGTCAACCCGGCAACTCTTGCCTCGATCGTTCTCTCGATCCACACCGGGGCCGTCTCAGAAGTCCCACTGCAGGTCCCAGACTCCCAGGCCCAGGTTCGTCCGGTCCACAACGGCTTGTTCCCCATCCACGGTTATCCACACTCCTCAGGCAACTGGAGGGGGATCCAAGTTCCTTAGCTTCCTCCTTAGATCTACCACAGTAGGTCTCGCGTTTCCAAGGACGTTGCAGCGGGGACCTTGGCCTTCGAGAGTTGATCTCCCTCACACCCTTGTGTCAATCTCCTTTGATACATGTTGTTCCAGATGAAATAACAAAGGACAAAAGCCCTCACTCCGTCACCTCCCCAGGTCTCCACCGTTTTGGATTGGCTTCCCGCCTGCTGTCTCCGCTGTCTGCTGGCCTAAACGAGTCCGGATAGCATAATACGGGGAAGACGACCGAAAAGAACTGTCACCATCCCGGATTCCCCTCGTCCCAGTCTTCAGCCCAACAAGATCGGCTCTGTGCTTGTCTCCCGGCCCAGGTAAGGTACGTACACACATACCTTAGTTCTAGTCCCTGGCCCTATTGTTCTGTATTCGGTCTTTACCACGTCGACTCTGGTCTTGGTACCGTCCCGCCCGGGACGCCGTGAGTACCCAGGTACTATTCCCTTCCTTGGACATCACCAGGTTCCTTCAGCCGGTTCCGTCCACTTCCCAACTTAGCAGAGGTTAGCTTCTCGTCGTCAGCATCCCGCACACCAATGGCCAAATCAGGGTGGGCGTTATCCAGTTGCCGTTTCATCAACACACACCCCGCCCGTCTTATTTGCTGCTCCCATTGCTAAGCTGGCCGCCACATCCAGCTTCTTGCTGTAAAGGTTATTCCCACATCTCCTACCTCCCTAAGTAGCTGTTGGTTGGCTCTTTTTTGTTCCCTTTCCCGACCTTCAAGCCTTGTCACTCCTTCAGGCTTCGTTCCCATCCTGTGTTATTTCAGCCCTCCTTGAGTTCTGTCGCATCATTCCTTCAGAGCCAGACAAGACTTGGAGGAGGATGCTCACCATCAGCCAGCCAGCACACTACGGCTACAGATCCGTCCATGATCTTCCGACGCCGCCCAGCACCTCCCGGCCCTCCCCCCCCTTGACATTTCAGGAAGTCCGGAAACCATTTCCAGCAATACCGCGGAGGAAGAGCCCACCCAACCAGCCCATGTCTGCACCTCACCGCGGGTTGCCCCCTCCGGCAGCAATGGCACTTCCGCCGCCGTCTCTCCAGAGTTCTGGACCACCACCTCCGTCACTGCCCCCTCCGCCGTCAGGGCCATCCCTAGGGCAATCTCATCCTCCACCGCCACCCCCACAACCGCAGGTATATGCGCAGTTTCCAGCGGCTCCGTCATGGCAGCATGTGTCCGAGGAGTCGATGCGGGCCTATCTCGCAGCCAAAACAGAGGAAGAGAAACGAAGGCAGGAGGAAGAGAAAACGCGGCAGGCAACTCTGCGTCTCGAGCAGAGACGGATGGAGCACGACATCCTTCAGGCTTCGCTGCAAGGCGGCATACCTCCACCAATGGTCCCGGTGGTATTTGCTGGGATGGGCGGAGGAGTACTGCCGCAAGCAGCGGTAGAATGGGCCCATCAATACCTTTATACGCAGTCACAACAATCGAACGCGCCGGCCCTTCTACCCCCAGGCCAGATTTCTGCATCGCCTCGGCGCGACTCTCAGGCTCATCAGGGATACGGCCCCTATTCGGGATCTGCTGGCGTGCCTTCAACCCCAGGGTCTGCTCAAGGGCCCCCGAGCGGCTACATGTCCACATATCCAGGGTCTCCAACGCGACCCAGAGGTCAGAGCATGTCGGGCCCGTGGCCTACCCGGCAGCCGCCTGCGCCAGGCCAAAACCTCCCAAGCTTGAATACGACTTTTCCTGGAAGGCCTGGAGGCGAGGGGCCACCAACACACCCAGGGGTGGCTTCGGCGCAGCAGCAGGAGCCACAGGCTTCGCCATCAATATATTTCCACCATTGGCAGCCGCCAACGGGCCAGAGTAGCGGTAGGGGCAGCGGCACGGATCAGCCTGGAGCACCGTCAGGTTCGTCCAAGAACAAGCCCAAGTCCAAGCGCAAATCGAGCGCCTGAGGCCTGTGGAGAGCTAACATGGCTCGCTGTTGCTGTAGGAGACTCGCCAAAGAAACGCAAGGCCGCTGGGCCGCAACCGCCTCCCCCGGCACCAAGCGGCGGGAACCCATTCCAGAGCGCGGCCCTTTCGAATCCTCCACCAGGGCGCCGCAGAGGCCATTCGAGGCAACAGAGCGACATGGGACCGTACAGGGTCGCAGGTCGACTGAGACAGGAAAGCTTTGGGCCTCCAGGGTCGTCGCTAACTCACGCGTCGGGATCAGGTACGACGCGTGAGGCCGGTGTCGAGGCCTCGTCGTCTTCCTCGCAGCCCCAATCACAGTCGCAAAGAAGCGGTACACACACGGTTTCATCGTTGTTAGCAGACAACCCCCGGTCGCCACAGGTGACGCACTATCCTCCCAGAGGCGGCGGTTCGGATGTTGGAGCTCAGCAGAGCGGAAGCGGACCGAGAGGCTCGCCAGATGAAATGGCGCGTGGTGGAGCGAGCCAAACAACGCACGAGCGACAAAACAATGATTGAGTTCAAATTTCACGGACCCGGTTTCAGCCCCCGACCATGCGTCGATTCGAAGTCAGATACCGCGAATACCACAAGCAACAAAGGAGGAATTGCTGGAGGAAAGAATGAGCCCAGACAGGAAACTTGACGAGTGATATTCGGTCCTATTTGGACGGTTTCTTCCATCTTGCTAGTCACAAAAGTCGCGTGGCGCCTATCGTCGACCCATTGGCGGCATGATCTGCGCCAAACATCAAGATGATCTGCAATTATTGGCCCTAACAGGTATAACTCGTACGTTGGGCAGTTTTCGACGGAGCCGGCCATCACAACTAGCATCACGGAATCAGCAGTGTTTGTCTACTTCACGGCCAGAATATCACAACATGCGGTCAGACTCTTGGTTTCTGCCTTCACGTAAGATATTCTAGCCGTGAAGTAGACAGACACTACTAATTCCCCATTCGATTTGCGTGTCTATTTCTTACAATGTTTTTCTTCTGGCGGGTGACACCAAAACGCGCATCAGTCGCCGACTGTGGATAGGGAAACCTGGGATAAGGCTTTATCATGGAACGGTCTATGGTTACGGTGGTCATGGTCACGGCAGCATCAATACGGCGCTTTGAAGGAAACGGGCGGGATGAGGCCGCAGGAGGGAGGGACAGACGCGAGACGGCGTCCATGCTGGACTACAGCGTTCATTCTGGACTCTAGGCCTACTCTAGGCCTTCGAGTTCTGGTCGCTTTTTTTGCTTAGATACCCTATCTCATAAAGTAGACTTCTAAATGTGAAGAGCCTCACTTTAGTCTCGATTACATTGATGTCAAGGACGCAGTTTGCAAATACGGCCCTTGCTTCAAGGTAAGACTATGCTACTCAGATGTTGCTTTCATGTTGCCCTATTTCTCAAAAATAACGTCTACCACGGGTGACAACTCAACATTTAGAGTCAACACGATCTGTTCCCTGGCATCCCAGGCCTCAGACCCACGAAAACAATATTCTCTGGTCAGCTCCGCCAATAACTGACTCGGAGTGCTTCTATTCTAGTCATACTCGGACGACATACAAAGATCAAAGCCCTTCTTGAAAGGGGTTTCGGACAATTTCTCATTTGCCAACCAGAAACAGACCTTATGCAGGAGTGCGGCAGACAGCATGTCACACTCGTGCGGGAGTGTGTTGGTGTTACTTAATATAATGGCTGCACAGGCGCCGTCAGCCCAGCTAGGCTCGGGTATCTCATCTTCACATTTTCCCAAGCGCTCGCTCATTCATGCGACCGAAGACGCAAAGCATGGTTCATTTAAAAGGGTACATACCATGCCTGCCTAAGAGCGGCTGATGCGTCTGTGCGTCTGGCGCTTGCTCCAATATCGTGTCATGTCATCGACGTCGGCTAACCTTGACCCAGCAGCAATAAACAATTAGCCGCAAACATGATCTAATCCAGGATAAAAATGCCACGAGACAGGACTTGTCGCGTAGACGACGAGGGATGAGGAACACTTCGTCTACTCCGCTGAGAGTAACGGCTGCGAACACTCGGACCCAATGCGTTACCAAACGCTCAGGCGAAGCACCTCCCATGGATCTACCTTACGCAACCCGGACTAGGACTGGCTGAACGGCTACACGGGGCTGCTCCAGATGGCAGGATCCCTACAGGGCAATCCGTAAGATTCCTCCTTCATCGAGGGAGCGATAGCCGCGGGACGGCACGGTATTTGCCTTCCCCAAGATCTGCGCAGCCGAAAAGCCTGTTCCTGCATCCCGTCACCTCATTTCCTTCATCTCTCTCCCCCGTGTGCCGCACATGGCTCAATGCCGGCCCGCGATTATGCCTCTTCCGATACTCGGTGGAAGCTCCTAGGCCTAAAGAAGCTGCTTCTCTGTAGCGCAGCTCAAGCCGAGGATATATATCTGCTTTGCCCTCGGTGGAGACACGAACAAGTCTTAGTCTTAGCACAAGGTATCCATGATGCCGCGCCAGGAGGTGCTTCGAACGAAGTCTAGAACGGAGATCGAGTTAGACGCAATGTGTGATGGATCTACCATGGACGTGCTCCGCACAGTGTGATGCCAATGGCCTATAAGTGACAGTAATACCCAGCGGTACGCATTATGGCTCGCATCCGAGCGGGTTGATATTGCTGGCAAGCCTAGAGCGGCATGGCGAGCCCCAAGCGAAGACACGGCACACCGACGCGCGTATCTCTTTGCATATCACTTTAGGGTCACAGGGTGTTTACCCTTGCCACGAACCGCATGTTCGTCGTCTTTATTCCTCGCGTTTCGCGGGAATCTAGCACGACATCCTTCTCTTGAGTGCAACACGGCGTTTATTTTTGCGCTTCACTCCCTCCGTGGCTGTCTATATTCGGGTAAAGGCTGATTCTAGAACTGGAGTTCTGAACACATATACATACCCTGTCTACCTACCCCACGATTACGCAAATAGGTCGCTTGCTGCCGGCTCCGTATTCCGAATATCGACAAGATTGATTAGAGGAATGTTCGCCTCCAGTTGCCATACAACCTCCGGTGCTGTAGCATCTTAAGCTGCCGCGTCGATACCACGCAACCCAACCATCTTGCAGCGTCCAAATGTGTTAGCAAGCTTAAACTTCATGCACGCCTCAGCAACATGGCCCAGGCCGGAAAGGGACTGAAGCCACGGAAACATCCAAATTACTTCCCTGACACTGCACCTTCCCTGAACCAACTGCATCTTCTTCAAGTCGTATACCTTCCCCATCGCCGACCGACATCGGCGTAACCAATGCCTTCCCAGCTCCCTCTCCCTTTGCTTTGCCCAACTCGCAACTATACCGCGAGCCGGTCACGCAAAAGAACAAACACTGTAAACAGACCAGCACCGGACAAACGGGGGTATTAGTGACCTCCTCGGGACCGAACGAAAACCACGTGCCCTGCAGGACTACACGTGGCGGTGAAAGACCCGATAATCTCGCCCTAGATCGGCTAAGGAAGGGATAATACATGGAGCAGAAGGAAAACTAACATCCAGACCGCCGAGCAAACTCCGGCGACTCGAACCACTCCCTCTCTCTCTCTCTCTCTTTCACGTCTCGTCACGCAGGGAGCAACCTTATACCGAAACGCAGCACCTGGGAAAACGGACGGAGAAGCGAGCTAAAACAAGCCGACTTCGACTTTGTATCCACCGAGAGAGAGAAAGAAAGAGAGAAAGCCGGGGTTTCTCCGTGTCTCCGGTCCCGGCGCCGGTCCCGTCGGTCACATCTTCCGGACCGGGCTCCGATGACAGGGATGTCCCGGTTCGGATGCGCCAGATCTGGAAGGCGCACGGGCCAGGACCGGCGCGGGCAGTTTTTGTGTGTCTCCACCCTTCCTCCGCGGCGCAATAGGTGGGGGTCACTTCGTCCACTAGATTTTGTCGGACGGTTGATCATGGGTGATGGAATAAGGGGCAGTACCAGTAAGGCAAGGTAGTCATTGACCTCGTCTCTGCAGAGACTTACTTCCTTAGCTTTGACCTCACGTGAGGCGTGAGGCCAATTGCGCAGGGATCCTTGTTGAATGCACCTCCCCCATGGCAGTCGCAGACACAACTGGTACACAGACCGACAATTGGACCAACGATGACAGCACGGAGATCCCTTACTTCATGTAAATGCCAGTTTCTCATTACGACCTATCAACAAGATGGTCCGTTTTATCTCATAAACTGTCGTCCAGTTTCCTCGTGACCATCCACACGCATCAGCCATCCCAAAGACAAAACTCCCCAGGGAGCGGGTATAAAAACTAAGCAGCCGCACAAGCCGCGCCATATCTGCCCATACGAGCAAGCCTCTTTTGTCGTGACAAAGGGAAACACGCCTGTCGAGGCTGAGTGAGGATTGTACAACCCAAAAATGGCAAACATGTACATACATGAACGAGAAAACATGGGTATAGGAATGAGGAAACGCCTTGGAAGCCATGTCCAGATCCTGAAACAAGATCAGTGGACACAAAAAAAAAGAACAAGAATATGCTCAGGCGGAAGAGCGCAGGGCATCCCACGGCTTCTTCTTGCTCTGGTGCTGCTTCCACTCCGCGCGCGTGACCTTCATCAACATCTCCTCGTCCTTGACAGGGACCCAGGAGGTCAAGGCCTTCATTGCGTTCTCAAAGTCTGCGTCGAGGAGGACTTCCTGCAAGGCGTCGATGAGAGCGGCGCTCGTAGCGTGCAGGATGTCCAGCCCGCGGAGCGAGGGCGACGCCGTCCCTTTGCCCTCTGATGGCCCGGCCGAGGTCGGACTGGAGGGTTCCGGCGAGCATTCGCCCAGGAGCATAAAGACGTCCCAGACACGTAGTTGTGCCGGAAATGGGATCGAGAGGTTGAACAGGGTGAGGTACCAGCGGGTTCCGTATGCCGTTGGGTCGATGTCTAGATCTTTCTGATGCACATAGTTAGCATAGTCTCAGCACGGCAAAATATTTGAAGTGAACATACCAGCTTGCGAGCGACGTCTTTCCCCTCCAACCAGTGCTTCTTAAAGTCCCCGAGGGTGGTCATGAGACCCTCGAAGCCGGGTTGGTAGAGCCGCTCGAGGCCGCGATATCGCCACATCCGGACCAGCATCACGAACGTCTTCTCCTCGTCGAAATAACAAAGCAGAGTGGCGGCTAGCGAGGCCATACCCTGCACGTAGCCTGTATCTGGGAAGTAGAGCGATATGGCATGCAGCACCCTGAACAGAAGCCGCTGGCCTCCCTTGTACCTCTTCCGGAACATTATGTGTCTGTTGATGGTCCTCGGAACATCGAGATCGATTTGCACATCGTCCGGCGAGGGTTCGTCCTGCAGCCGGTGAAACTCGGAAAATAGGTCCTGGTCTTCCTCCTGGCCGCCCGAATTCCGAGCACTGGTGGCCAGGAATGAATACCAGGCAGCTGCGCGCCACATGTCCGGAATGCCTTTCCACGTCCGGTCGATCAGTTTCTGGTTTTTGGCGTCGAATTCAAACTCCATTCCTTCTCCGTCTTTCCCTTTTTTGGTGACCTTGGCCATCTTCCTCCACTTCTCGGCGCGTTCCCATTCTTTGCGCTTTGCCGCCTCGGCGAGCTTGCCTGTGAGTTCCTCTTCCTGGATATCATCAAGTCCAGGCGATAGATTCAGCATATCCCCGGCCTCGTCCATCCATCTCCTCGCCCGGTTGTGCGGTAGGCGGTTCGTGGCATGTCGGACTACATTGCGTGCCGACCGCCGCGAGACGGCTGAGGAGTCGGTATTTTGAGTGTTTAACGACCTTGCAGAGACCTTCTTGGTCGGCCTGCGAGCGAGGGCAAGTGGTGATGATGTATAAGACGAACTTGGGCGTAAGCCTAGTATGCCTCTTCTCTTGGTAGGTGATAAGTGCGTGTCATCTGATGTAGTGTCGGGTGATTCGGGCCGCGGTGGCGCCTTCCTCGGTGTGATAAACCCATATCGATCGACGTCGGCGCCGCTGACGTCCTCCCAATCCTCCAAGCCCCCTGCCAGCTCAAACTCTCCCCTCGGCGGCCTATCTGGTGGCTGCGACAAAGAGCTGGCCGACCGAGGCGTACCGGATCCCGGTATATGCGTGCGAGGCGGTGGAAGTGCCCCTTCGGAAGGAGAGCGATGACTTAAGGGACCTGAATGCCTGAGAGGATCGAGGCTGTCAGCACATAAGAAAGGTATGCGCACCGGGTCAAGTTCTAGGAAACCATACGGGTCGTTCTGTTCACCGCGCGACGATGGGTCATCCACTGCAGCCTGAGGGAGCTCAACGAGTGTTGAGACCCGGCCCCCATCGTTCCAATCGATACTCTCGGTGGAATCATAGAGCGATCTCACCTTTTGTGAATCCCTCTCTACGTCTGGCGCTAGCACCCGGATGCTGGGTACGGCGGACGAAGCTCCATCTCGGCCCGGGGCGCGCGCTGCGCTATCGCAATGCGAGTCATGTGTCGCAGTTGGCTTCTGCATGGGCGAAGGAGATGATCCGATCGGTGAGCGCTTCGCGCCAAACATAATACTGCCGCGTTTGGAGAACTCCAGCTGTTCGAAGAGATCCTCGGACAGGAGGCTGTCACTGGGGATCTCCGTGGTGAGAGGCATGAAGGCCTTTTCGTCTTGTTGGAATGAAGAGGAGATGGAGCCACGCGACGCATCGGAGGCGGAAGGCTTAGTCTGGTGGAGACGCGGGGGTGGGACGACCCCTGCAGTAGGTGACTTTGGGCCCCTTAGCGAGCCCCACGTGTGCAGGATGGAGGACGCAGTGGAAGGCGACACAGGGGACTTATTACTCGCGTCGACGGATACCGAAATGTTTTTCTTCCTAAGACGTTTCGGAGGTCCCGACGACGAAGACAGACTGAGACTCTTCCCGAACATTCTCCCATCTGGTTTTAAGTCAGTTGGGCTTGTGCAAGTCGACTCGAGCCCGGGCACCAGTATGATATCTGGCTGAGAAGGGATAGCTGGGAGCTCAGGTGGTGTCGGCGCCCGACGCGGAAGAGTGTACAGGGGAGGCAGTGTGGAAGGTGAGATCCTCGGCACTACTTTGAGTGCCTTCTCGTCCACAGCGAACAGGGGCCTTATCGGATATGGCTCATCGCCGAGCTTGTGGTAGACGTATTCTTCGTCGAGATCGCCGTGGATGGTCACGGATGATGACGTGGGCGCTCCAGAATCCCGTTTCCACTCATTAGATCGAGTTAGCTGAGTGCGGAAGAGCGGGTGCTCCTCTTGGGGAGGTGCCACTAGAGGGGAAGATATGACAACTGGATCACTGTCTGACGTGACGGTTGAACAAGGCCGGAAGCTGCGAAGAGGGCTCCGTGGCGGGGGAAGGGGGATGGGGGGTTTGGCCTGTTTTGTCTGCTCATATCTGAAGGCGATGAGACCTGTGTCGTCTCTAAACGGGCTGATGCGAGCAGCCGGCCGTTCCTTGGAGCGGAAGCTGTTGGATTTTTTGGGCGTCATGGCGTAGCTCAGCGGGCGGCAACGCCGAGCCTATGATGTCCGGTGCGGCGCGGAGCCGATGTGGCGCTCGGGGCTCTTGCGAGGGTCGGTGCGGCAGAGAAGGCGCCTCTCGGTCCTGCCTATTTGGTGTTGCAGAGTGCTCCCGGGCGGCAGGTGCGATGGTGTGCAATATGCCGGTGGTTGCCCCGTGCCCAAGCTCCAGGATAAGAGCAACTTGGATGAGGATAGACTCGATAGAGCCGCCCAGTAGAGCTTCTTTCCCAAACCAAACCCGGTTATGGTTCAACCAGGCTATTCCGGAGAGTTTCTGATAGAAACAAGGTGACGAAGCAAGGGAAGGAAACAGAGGAAAGCAGCAAAAGAGACGGGAGGAAGTCGAAGTCCGGCCAAAGGGGGAAGTCAGCTTAATTATTCGTGGGTCGTGACTTCCCTGGACGGGAGTATCGACAACAGAGCTCCGTGTGGCTCCTTCCATCCACCACTTTACTTCAGTTTAAGGTAGGTACCTCTTTGTCAATGAGCCTGGACACAGTGGACAGCCACTTGGCTGCAATCAATTGACTTGCCCAGGCCCACTCACCCACAGGCACATGCAGGAATATATGCATTCCCGCACTTCGTGACTTGAGCTGTTCCATCTTGACCTCTAGCTCGATGCCCGAATGAACCAAGACTCTGCTATCACTTACACGGTCTCGTACAGTAGCCTTCCTGACGAGGAAGCAGTTCCAAGTGATAGAAGCACCGCAAAGTTACTGGGTGGCCACAAACTTCCATGGCGAGACCGTACCCTGGAGTCAAGTCAATATCACGAGCATGGTGTTGTGGCTCCGGCAAAAGCCTAGGTACATACCTTACCTTAGTTCTAGCCGTCTTATCGCAGCGGGAAGTTCCCGCCCCACAAGGCAAACACGCGAGCGGAAGGAAATCCACAGCGCGCCCACTTCATCCTCACTTCATCCTCACCGTTCTGCTTTCTGCTCGGGCACTGGCATTCCTAGCAGAGTTCAAGTAGCAACCCGTGACTTTCGATGCCATAGTCCGTCCACCAAGTTTGCTTCCTGAACCTCTCTCTTCTCAAAGAAGGCGGGGTTAGAGGGGTTCTCGGAGCGCCATGCCTCGTGGTCTCGTGGTTCGAGGCGGAACCATGTCCCCCGGCCCAGCCCTTCAAAGGTAAAAAAATCCCAGGAACCAAACAGACTTCATCCCAGATTCGGCTCCAGGCAACGCTCATTGGGTGAAGCTCTTGACGTGTCACTTTAGCCAGCTCATCCCGCCGTCGCGTCACCGCGATTTAGGCACTTACCCTCCGTGAACGTCCACATCTGGCGTGGGGCCAGGTCGATCACCGGACCCTTGGGTTGACCGCTCTTCGCGACGACGAGTTAACTAACCATGAACTATCGCGACTGCCAAATACATAGTTGGACAATTTTGTTTTCTGATACCAAGGCCGCCGATGAGCAGCGCAGGCTGCTAATGGCGAGTCAGATATCTTACCTTAGACACAAGGGTAGAACCTGATGCACATGCGATATTGACTTTGAGCGGTGACTGCAAACATCAGAGTTCGGACGCGTCTGATCGCGACGACGACTCTCAAACGAAGCTTTCCTGGTTCCTGGTTCAAACTCAAAGCCGACTTTCGAGCCAAGGAGATTCGTGTTCGTCTGTCTCTGGACCTCTTGTTGTGCCTGCCCCTGAATCGTGCTCCTACCCCCAAAGTTAGGCATCGCCGTGACCATGTCTACGTTATTGGCCTGCCATGAGTGAAAAAATTCCAAGAGTTGAACACGATGTAGACAGTGTGCCACATCACAACTGGATTGTGGCCCAACGCCTCTGCCTGCACAAGCATGGATTCGCGTGCATGAGCCACTTGGCCGTTCACAGCTTCGCGCTGTGCCAACTGTCCGTCGTCCCTTGCAGCTTGCATACACGTATCGCACGCTTGCATGTTCGTACCACCCGTAGACGCCACGCAGGCAAGAAAGGGGAAAGAGAGAAGAAGTTTTGTGCTGGAAAGGCAAAAGAGCCGTTTTCTATCATGCTGTCTCACTTCATCAAAATCGTCGGGTAGCTACCGGTGTATCTGCATGCATGCAGCTCGTTGGCCCAAACCCGGGTTCTTCATCATCGCTACCTTACATGATAATTATCGCTGTGGCGTGCATCAAGCAGGATGACATGTTCACAGGTCACCCGAAGCTACCGCCCCTAGCCCATACATTGGCCAGAAACAGTTACGTAGGTCGGTAACTGCCCTGTCAAACCTCCTCGTTCTCCCAGTCCTTCTCCCCGAACATAGGCCCCTTTTTGCTCCCGCTGCTCGACTCCAACCTGTCGAGGAATTCCGGCGGCACAGTGGGTATGTACTTGCGTTCTCGCTCGCGGTTCACTCCGCCAAAGCCGGCGCCGTAGCTGACGAGCATGTCCGTCACACTCGGCAGCGTAAAGGGCAACATCAGCGCCGGATCGAGCAGTAAATTCGCCGGCGCATCTTCCTCCTCTTCCTCCTCGTGTATCTTCGGAGTCGCCGCCGGCTGGGTGCCGGGGGTATCCGAGCCGTTCCCGTTGGACGAGCTGTTCTTAACCGGTGTCACGGGGGCGCTGTCGCCTCCCGGTATTTGTGGTAACTGTTTGCCCCTCGGGGAGCCGATTGTGCTGTTGCGCTGCCTTTCCCGTCGTAGGGCCGCCTCTCTCTGGATGGCGACGAGGTACTTCATCGCGCTTTTTGGTAGGCCCTTTTCGCCGACTTCTGGCCGGTAGTGGGTGGCTGCGTGGATGAGTTGCTGCGGACTCAATGCTTTGAGCTGCTGGAGGGTACCGATTAGTGCTTCCAGATCGTCTGCCCCGAGCGACGAGAAGCACTGGAGCCACTGCAGCAGCTGGATCACGGGAGCGAGATGGCGGCGTGCAGCATCGACCGTCGTCTCACCTGACGACTTCATCTCTCCGTGCTCAAAGTGTTCTGGTTGCCTGTTGTTAGTGCGCGCCCAGTCCTCCAAGATCGAAATGTTCATGCGGATCTGCATCGCTTTTGTTCTCGCTAGATACCTCCTATTAGACATGATGCGGTTGAAAAGCTCCGCACCAAGCCAGTAGAGGAGCTGCGATATGATCTGTGCCGTAATGAAGGAGTGGATATCGTACAAGTCCAGGACGAACAGAGTTGACGATAGGAGGGAAGTGACATTGCGAGGCGCTGGCTTTGCTCGCTGCTTCGGCGAAGGCGGCCGGAAACGCTTCTCCAACGGTTCTTCCTTCACTTGTGGTTTCCGCTTGAAGATCTTCCATTCGTTTTGGAAGGTTATGTCTTCGAAGCCGGGAATTGTCTCGTGGTCCAGCATAGCCGCATCGAGAACCTTGTCGAGCCGTCTCTCGGCATCCCGGACAATAAGGATGAATATCTCGTTGATCAGCTCCACGAGTTGTAATTGGAACTCTGTCGTAGCTTCGAGTAGTCCCGTGTCTTTCTTGAGATAATGCAATAGCAGCGTGGCGTTGGACATCCAAAATGCAAGGATGGTCATGTCCCATTGATATCGCTCGACCACGTCGTTTATCCTGTCCATGGCAGCAATGAGGAGCTTGGCCAAGAGCTCAGGGCTAGAGTGATAATGCGCGTATCTGGCGCTCAAGAATATCATGTTAGCCGGCACTGGCTTTTGCGACGGCGATCGCTGCGGTGTCATGTTGGTTATGACGATATCCAATATCCGGTCGAGCTCGTTCTCTTGGAAGACAAACATCTGGTCGTGGAGACAGCGAGACCAGTCGAACTCCTGCTGCTCTTCTTCGAACTCGTCGACAGGCTACTCCAGTTAGCTTATCAACAGTTTCGCGGTACTGAAGGGGACAGACCTCTGGCTGGTCGTCCATGCCCACGTTGCCTAGATCGACCTCCAAATCCCGAGCACTCTCCATCATCATGCGCCGCCGCAACTCATTCTCGGCTAGCTCTTCCTCGAACTTGTCTTGTGAGAAACCTGGGCTGTAGAAGTCATCGCTGGTCCCGGCAGTGCCAATACCATAGCCACTGTCGTGGAGGTAGAAGGACATGTCACTATCCGGTGGGACAAAGTCGAAGGCAGTCCGTCCTGAAGATGTCTTCGCCTCCGGAGAAGCACCGTTGTCCAGCAATAGCTTCGCGATCCCCTTGTGTCGATTCGTCATCGCCCACATCAGGGCACTCCACTGGTTGCGATCCTGCTTGTCGACGTCAGCCCCTCCCTTGATGAGGGCCTCCACGACAGCTTCATGACCAAAACAGCTTGCGTATATCAGAGCTGGTGTGCCATCCTCATCGACAGCATTGACATCCACAAAGTCCTTTGCGTTGCCATCTAGTATTTTCCTGACGGAGTCGATGTTCCCGTTGCTCGCGGCCATCGTCAGCGCTTTCTGTAGCAATTCTCGCTTCTCGGCTTCGGAGAGCTTCTCGTCCGAGGCTATCGCGTCCTCGTCCTGAAATCCCACGGCTGAGTGTGCTGCCTGGGCAGCCAGCATCTCCAACAGCCTACTTTCGCTGTCGGGCCCGCCCCTGGTGATATCGTCGTCATAGCCGGGGTCATTCAAGCTGAGCTTGTCGAAAGTCAAGGGTTTTGCGAGCATCGGTGATGTTAGGAATTGTGATTGTCCTAGTAGCATGTTAGCAAGACAGCTACGGAGCAGCGCAATGTGGCAGTCTAGGCCTGGAGGTCTAGGAGGTGGACACGTACCCTGCCATCCGTCGTACATCTCTGTTTCAGGCACCAGCTCAGTTGCAACATGTCTCCTGTCGTCCAAAGACCGCGGCAGGTCGGCGGGAAGGGGTTTCTGCTTTGGCTGCTCCTCTGGTTCGTCCCAGCCCGAAGCGAAGCCTCCAGGGCTTCCGTTAGGATCCGGGAAGTCCATGGTGGGGGGTGTGGTCGCCTCAGGTGTGCCTGCCCGTGTCTCATGAGATGATCCGGTCGATCGATTTGCGATGAAGTCGCATCCTTCCTTGACGTTTTGATGGACAGATGACCGTGGAAGCGTGATAACGGCTCGAATATGTCGTGCGCGATTGCGAATAGTTACCTAGGTAGGGACATTGATAATGAAGCTTGATCTGGCGATTTGGGGTTGGGCTGCGCTGCGCCATCCAATCCGCCATCATCAAAAACATGGACCCCATAGGATAGAGGTCCGTGCGCCTCCCAAGGGTCGTTCCGACGGGAGCGGATCCACTTCTTCGACACGACTTCCAAGTTCCATTGTCTGAACAATGCACCTGGTGAACCTGGATCACAACATCTCAGAGTTGAGGTAAGCTAGGTAGTCCATAGTACTAACGCATTTAAACTAAATCCTCGTATAGTTCCCAAATTGATGCTATCGTCCTTTCAAACAGTGACATTCGGTTCATTTATCCTCTATCTCGCCCTTTCGCTTTTTCCCCAGCTATAAACAAATCAGGAGGATGGCCGATCCACTCCCACCAGACGAGCCATACATCTCAGCCTTTATGCGCGTACAGAGGGGGATCGAAACAGCCCAAGACCTTATCGATTCCTTCCCGGCCCTCGAGCAAGCAGCCCTTAACCAGTCTTCTACAAGCGACGGTGCCGAACAGAGTCTCACGGAGCACACTCGCCGCCGCCTACTCGACCTCCCCGACGCCGAAGAAGAGGCCGCCAACATCCGCCGGGTTAGTACCCGCTCGCGCTCCGAGCTAATCTCCACCGTGATGTCCAACCCGGGCGACCTCTCTGACGCGGAGCTTAACCTACTAAGTTCGCGGTTCTGGCCCGACGTTACGTCCAAAGAGATCCAGACGACCTTCAACGCACTCGGGAATTCCTTGCCCGCCGTCATGGAGCGCGTGTTCGTCGCCCGCCAGGCCGTAGACCTCATGGCCCCGGGGTCGGAGGGGTACTACGGTGTTGCCGGAAACGAGCTTCACAACCGCAAACAGCGGCGCGACGACGAGCGGACCGCTGCTCGACTCGGGGCGCACCAACACCACACGACGCCGGCGTGGATGGACGACCTAGCGCGGCGGCTCGACGAAGGCCTGGATGGTATCAACGTGTGGGGTTTGATCGCCATATAAGACGGCCATGTGGATAAGGTTATGACGGCCCAGGATCGAGCCTTGTTTGAAGGTGCCCTTGAGAATGTTCTACGACACGCCTTGATCAACAATGGCGCAGAGGCAAAGGCGCTTGCCCGGCGATTCAGGCTGTACGTGCTGGATGCTCCACGTCCTCCGTCCACCGCCAACGCCGCCGGCACGGCCATTGGCCCGTCATCCTCCCCGGGCCCGCCTCAAGGCAGTCGCCATGACGACCACCGCAGTGCGTTTCGTCGTCTACTAAACTCGGACGACAGCACCATTACAAACCTACTGTATTACAATCAAGGCCTACGCCCCGACGTGTTCCTGGTCATCGACAGGGAATGTGTCGACTCGGTCATGGATGAACGTCTCGACGACATGCGTATCCTGGCGTACGAGACCGACTTCCCGCCGGCGGACGGCACGACGTACAGCGACGGCTACGAGGGCTGGGTATGGGTGCGGCCCGAGCAGCTGGTCTATCGCTTCTACGCCGCGGCATTCACGAGGGACGACGTGACGATGCATGACATCTGGAAGGCGGCGCAGACGAGCAGGCACAAGGCCTTTGACAGTCTCGACCTCGAGGTGGCGCAAAGGCCCGGGAGAAACAGCACGACCACGACGGGGCAGTTGGATCCGCGGTATGACGTGCACTTCTGATAAGATTACCTTCTACCCGCATCTGCCGTGAAAGTCCGCAACATGCCGCTCTGATAAGATCGGGAACCTAAGGTACCTATGTACCGGGTCTAAAGTGCGAAGAAGCTGCCTTAAGCCCTCTTTGCCAGCACTCGCAGTCTCTTGACTCCACCGTCAGGCACAATGACCAGCTTAACATGGGTGAAGCGCTTGTCCTTGGCCAGGGAAGCAGCCTCATGCTCGCGATCAGGTCCGCACTTGATAGGCTCTGCAACCTCCTCCCACCCAGCACTGTCTGAGCTTGGCTCAGAGCCCTCCTCTTTCCATTCAATCGCTTCCAGCCTGACCTGCTGTGGGTAGTTGCCCCTGAAGTGGGCAGTGTCGGCCACAAAGCTTTGAATATATCCTGGTGCACCGAGTCGGATTATCGTCCAGTCAACATGGCCTTTGGTCCTAGATCGTGCCGTCTCCCATCCGTCACCCATATCCTTGCCTCTGCCCGGTAACAACAGGTTATCCTTGGTACCGAAGTGTTGATCGCTGCAGGAGATGGCAACTCCGCCATTTTGCGCTGCGGCTAGGTCGAAGACAGCATCCTTATCCTCGGGGAAAACAGGCACTGCGTGTCCGAAAAGTCGAAACCGGGCGATGCCTCCGTCAGGGTACATGTTTAGCCTCACGTGGGTGTACTGCTTCGACGTGACCTCATCTAGCTTCCAGCCGTGTCGTTGTGACGGTCCGCATTCCTGAACTCCGAGTATCGTTTCCCAGCCGCCGCGACCGCCTTTCCACGACACAACCTGTTCGTCATTCTGGTTGAAGCAGCCTTCGACTGATATCGCCGGCGCTTCGTTGCCATTGAAGAAAGCCGTGTCTACCTCAACGCCTTCAACCGTGCCGGAGGCGACGCCAAGCCGTATCACGACCCAGTCGAACGGCTCTGGGTTGTGTCGCCTCGTTTCCCAACCATCATACCAGGCCCCAGTGAACACCATCTTGCCCAGCTGCCTGATTGGAGCGGCCGGGTTGATCAGATTTGATGCTTCGGCGAACCATTGATCTGAGAAAGCTAATACCTTCCCACCCAATGTCGCAGAGGTCAGATCTGGAGGGTCAGCAACCATTTCTCAACTCCGGTACGGAGGAACATACCAATGCAGCTTGATCGGAAAGTCTTATCAATATCCTCCCCAGCTACGCGCGTTGCCTTGACGGCGTCCAACTTGTACTCCATATCTGCCAGATTGACGATGATCCTTTTACAATCCTCAAGTACCTAGTCACAATAGGGGAGGAGAGTATCGAAGACTAAATCGCACGAGTTTGTTTCAATGCCAGTTAACTGACAACTTTATTTTCTCAAGACAACTCGTTTTTAAGACAGATAGAACATGAGCAAAGATGATTGCACCATGCGAGAGCCTCAAGGTAACTTCCGCAGACCGAACAGTGGACG
This sequence comes from Coniochaeta ligniaria NRRL 30616, assembly GCA_001879275.1. Taxonomy (NCBI): domain Eukaryota; kingdom Fungi; phylum Ascomycota; class Sordariomycetes; order Coniochaetales; family Coniochaetaceae; genus Coniochaeta; species Coniochaeta ligniaria. Next base: position 689,058 of record KV875099.1, on the reverse strand, counting down.
TCGGCCGGCTCCGAGGCTGGACCTCAGCCAATATACCTTGTTTCCCCGCTCTAATCAAAATGCTGCGTAATGGCTAATAGCAATTGCGGACAGTTCAGATAAACTGGGGCTCCGTCACGGCGTCAATAGACCGACATCCGATGGAAGTCGCGGAGCAACACCGGCACCGGAGCTGTTGAATCCACGCTAGCATCATGCCGCGCCGCTCTTCCTTATCTTATCGCCGATGAGGGTGCGTCCGTACTGGGGCATATCACCTACTTTTTTACCTACAACAAAAGGTAAGGAGATTCACTCACCACAGCGAGGTACGTACTTTAGACATGGGTTAGTACCTACCTACTGAGCTCCATGTTGGTGACATCATTGGACATATACGCCGGCTCAAGATGCTTACCTTTGGAGTACAAGTTCCGGCCTAAAGGACAGTAACATAACGGCCATCATGATGCTAAGATATTCGTGCTCGATGATAGGTGAGCTCTTCCCTATCATCGTCTCAACGACACTTTTTCACATCTGGTTTCCTCGTTTTATTTCGTGATTACCTAGGTACACTTCATCTCTTGTGCCTGCCTGTCTTGGCCACGTAGATGAGCCCCGGAACTTCGAGTATTGGAACAGCTGTTTTTTTTTTTTGAACGGACTAGTTCTACTTCCTCAGGCGGCGTTGGTGGCGCATCTTTGAGTGCTCGCCCATCTGATAGACCTACGCCAATAAGGCACCTTGAGCCCCTACGTTACTTCTCAATGTAAAAAGAGAGGAAAGCTCGAAGCGGATTTGGTCGTGGCTACCTTATTAGGTATATTTACCTAAGGTATTGACCGCAAGTATGGACTCATCAGCCAGAAACCAGCGAGTTTCTTTGCATTCACTGAATCATCTAACTCTTCCAACACTGAACACTCGACCTCTATGAATCAGTATCTCTCCTAGAATTCCCACACTCGTATAATACCCATTCCCTTCTAGCCTTCGAACATTCAAATACGCTACATTCTCTACACTATATTGATCAACTTCCTTTACGCGCTCTCAAAAACATGACGGACACGACTGTTGCTGGTAGTCCAGCTGACGTCGAGAATGACAGCAAGCTTCCTTCACACCAAGCCCGCGGTGACGGCTCTCCAGACACCTGGCTCTACCCCGAGGCATGGATTGACGAACTCAAGGGCATCGCCGATCTCTCTGCGGAAACCGTACGTCAGATCTTGGCAGTGGCTTGGGAGTACACAAGATGTGTGATACCGGTCTACACCAACTCGAGCCGCTACCTCGCCTTCTGCCGCGTCATCATTGTCGGCATCGTTGCTAAGTTCAACGGCTCACTCGTCGATATCTTGGCTGGCGACACTGTGCTTGGCTACAACCTCAACGAGCTCTTCGACACCCTCTTTGCCCAATGCCCCCATCGTGACGCCCTGGCACAAGATTATCGCACTTTCATCATCGCCACGGCCGAGAAAACCAGCAACAGGCAAGACTCCGAACTATTCCGTCGCTACGTAAACGCCCTGGCAGAGTCACCTAAGACATGGTTTCGTATCCGCGACGCGGACGCCATCATGCGCTTCTCGCTCGCAGCGGCACTCGCCTGCAATGACATAGATAACCTCATGTTCACCGAAGAGCAGTTCCAGATCCTGGGAGAGATCGGCTGCACGATGTACGACGCAGTGGCGTTCTACAAGCACCGCGCCGAGGGCGAGACCAACGACACCTTTGCCTACGTCCCCTCGTCCCTTCGACAAGAGGCCTATCGCCGCGCTCGCGAGGTTCTCTGGGCCCTGGACGTCGCGTGGGCGGATTACCCGGGCCATCTGCCCATCGTCAACTTCATACGCTCCTTCGGCGGCCCGATCCACATGATGATGGGACGGTACCGGTTTGTAGAGGACGGTCTCACCATCGGGAAGCCGGAGACGGAGGATGTGATCAGCCAGACACGCCGGAAATTCAAGCTTTGGAACCGGGTCGACTCCGGACGGGAGTGCGGCCCCGATGAAGCGAGGTACTGTGAGGTCATCAGGCAGAGCGGTAGACTTTTGTTCGACGGTCTGGCAGATTTGCTACAACGGCAGGAACCGGGAAGGGAACGGTGTGATCGGTGCCGCTACCGGATGTCGTATGGTGCTGAGCGGTCGGGGGAGTTTGGCGGCGTTGAGCTTTGCGACGAGTGCAGGGAGGGCTGGCGGTTCTACATCGAGTCGCTTCCGCAGCGAGCGGCGGCGGCATTCCCCGAGCTGCACGGCACGCAACTGCGGCTCGGTTAATGAGGGAAAACTTGTGAGGCAGAGGGCAGAAGAAATTGAAGTTGGCTGAACCGCTACTCTCCCCTTTTCGGCGCACAAGCTGTTAGAATAGCATGTCTCTTGGATCTTCATCCCAAAACTCCTCCCATAGCCGCTTTAGCACCTCCTTGCCATTCTTGCCGCCGACGTTCTCCAGTGTTGCGGCGTCCCAGAAGACGTATCCAATCTGTCGCATGTCGTCCGACGTATACCAGCCATACAGGTTGCTGTACGTGCCACCCCAGATCATGATCCAGCCCAACGGCGGCGCGTTCGGCTCGCCGTCCCCGCGGAAAGGGAGCGGCACCCGTTCTTCTTGCATCCGGTCTCGCTCAGAGGGGTGTTCCTGACGCCGGATGGTCTGTTGTGTTTCGCCGAGGAGGCCCTCGAGCGTGTTGAACGGGATATATGAGCTGGTTATGTGCCGCTGCATCGTCGCGACGAGGTCTTCGTGGTGTTTTATCTCGAAGAGAACCTCGTGTAGCATGGCGAGGCCACGAAGCACTGTGCCCTCTAAATAATTGCTTCGATCTGCTTCTCACGCGTCAGATGTCGCGTTGAGTTGTAGCATGAGGCGTACCTTATTGATAACACAAAACTTACTTGAGATTGAGAGATCAAATGCCCCATCAGGAGTGGGAGGCCGTCCTTGGTCATCGAACTTGGGATTATCAGGGTGTAGATCCCAGCGGATGTCGTCGAAAATGTGGTGATATATGTCCTCTGCAAACTGGTAGAACGAGTAGAGCTCCTCCCTCTCCCACGGCTCGAGGATATCCAAGAAAGCTTGCATATTGTCTTCTCGCCATAGTCTGATGTTCTTGTCATCAGAGTCACCAAGGTGACATAGGGTTTGGAAGCGATACGTTGCCCGGGTGAATCTCATCAACTCCGTGTTGGTCAGAGTGGTGGTAGCCGGTTGGCCGAGGAGGCTCTCTTCAGGAGCCTTCCGTAACTTTTGTATGATCCAGCTAACAAAGTGTTCGGTAGTGGGTTCCACGTAGTGGAAGTAAAAGGCGACCATGCTTATGACCTCGTCTTGTGTCAGTTTGTCTGCGAGCCGTAGCCGTCGCTGCGCCGTGCTCTCGGAGTACGACCTGAGGAAACCACTAATGTTTCGGTTCTTGTTTCTGACTTGGGCCGCAAACAGGTGGACGGCATATGCGTCAACCGTCACGCTCCCTAATGTCTCCTCGAGGCTCCGGCAGAGAAGATATTTGCGGTCATGGACGTACTGCTGATGAAAGGTTGGAGAGGCGTGAACCAGTACTTTCATTCGTGGAAGATCTAGACAAGACAGGATATAGCGCCGGATCTCAGGCGGAAGAGACTCAAGCCCGCTACTGCAGTCCCGTACGCACGGCACCGCGGCAATAGATGAGACATGGTCCACCGGTATGGAGGCTGTATCGGATGCTGTCGAGTGACTGGAGTCGGAAGTCCTAGCGGAACGTTTATTATCTGCGTCTAGCCCTTCCATCTTGAGATCTTGCACCATAGCTTATGGAGGAGACAATTTAGACAGCTTGGGTGATGTTTTCGTCTGAGAAACGGATATTTATTCACCGATGCAGCGATGAGGCTGTGTGCATATGACTCCGCAGTGGTCATCCTCGTGACTCATTTGTTATGAGTACCTATCTCTAGTCTAGAGGTACCTTAAAATTGACAATTTGATGTCATTTCCTGAATGAGTATTGTACATTACATACCTTACTCACTAACAGCACACAGATGGGCCAAAGTGTACCCCAAACACCTCGTAGCAACAGTAAGTAACTTTAATTCACGGACAGTTATACGGGAGCCAATGAGCGTCCAGCTTTAGTACTAACTAACATCCTTCTGCACTTTAATGTACATGCATGTATGTGTCTTACACAAAGGTAAGGTATCTCAAGGTGGTACCTACTAATGCAGGGCACGTATATTAATTATAACTATGGAATTTCAGACAATCAATATAAGATGCTCATATGAGGCAAGTGCTTACACCCTTACTCACTGTCCAACCTGTTACCTGTCGATAACCTGTACGAATATACCTTACTTTCCTATCACGGTTCTACCTAGTATCACACGAACGACTGCACTGTGGAGTAACAAAACTGTCTCAACTCTTCGTTTATGTTATGACAAGCACTATGTTTTCCGTAACCACCCCGACACTCCGTCTCTCCAGAGCTTGACAGTGATTGCAACGTATCAGATGAGTTCCCTCGAACAGGTTGACACCCTTCATGATGTTGCACCCTATAGCACTGAACAGATACCACCAAGTGACTAGCTCTCCAGACTAGTTCGTAGCACAGGCACACTCGCACGTGTTCCATCCCGGGGAGCAGTCGAAATCATTGACGATGTTGGAGCTGATGGTCTCCGGGCAGCAGTTCCGGCCGCCGCTGGTGTCCTTGCACTTCTGGAAGCATTTGCCGCTCCAGTTCGTCTTGCAACCGCCTCCCTGCCAGGCTATGGCCGTAAGATAAGCGCATGCGCGCTTGTCGATTCCAGCTTCGGGGATGGCGGCTCGGACGTTGGCTTTGGTGTTGTCGATGGGCGTCACGGCCGCTGTTGTGCCCAAGGTGAGACTGGCGATGACGAGGATGGTGGATGTGAGCTGCATTTTTTCGTTCTGATATATCAAGTTCGAATTGCTGAATTGTTTCTGGGCTATCTGAGTCAATGGTGTGTTTTCCCCGGACAGTGAAAAGGGATTGAGAAGAGCATGAGCTTCAGTTTTTATTATTTAATTGCATGGTATGAGTCGAGACTGTACGGCTTAACATTGTTCGCTGCTTACCTCGGTGAGTTCCTGTACGACGTGGACTGGGAAATTGAATACTACCCACGATAAACGAGCGTTAGTAGTTACCAATGAGAGCTTGCTGTGCCCAATGCTATTGCAACTTCAAAGACCATTCGGTTTCAATGACACCGGCCGAGTAGTACCCAGGATACGTTCTGTGGCCAGGAGAGGCAGGTCGGTCGAGGGGCTGAAGCCCCCATGTCATTACGGCTTACAGCGACCTGCAGCGACTCCTCAACACTACATCTGTGAGTGCTCAGCCGGATGAAAAGAGATCCGAATGCTACTCGACTCTTCCACTAGCTTTTATATATGTCGACCATGCATGGAATGGGATGGCGGGGAGAAACCAGCCTTGATGAACTAAGTAACGAAAGGGTAAGGTATCTATGACAGATCTCAGATGTCTCTCTAGTAAAACACCGCGCCAGGTCACTAAAAGTACACAGTCCGCCTCCCAGCTTCTCATCTAGACCATGTTCTCATCAGAGTCCGAGTCGTCATCCGAACCATTGTCCACGCCCTCAACAAGACTACCAATTAGCATCTTCCATACGCTATCAGTATAAGAGCTGTGGTCGACGATGTCTCTGCAGGCGGTGTCAGCAGTCGTAATCTCGCATAATAACCCTGTACAAGTGGCATGACAGTGACTGACCTCTCAAGGACCTTCTTACGGGGGTTCTTCGAGCTTGGCTTCGCCAGGTTATCCAACTTCCTCAATCGCTTGATACCTTCAGGCAAGTTTCCAAACCTGATAAACTGTAGCGCAACGAAACTGGATGCCTCGTTACGGGCTTCCAGCTCTCGTACCAGTCTCTCAACAACCTTGTCTACGTCTCCCAATGAATCGCCCCTGAGGCCCCAGTTTCCGTCGGTGAGCACGTACACACTGACCGGGCGCTTGACTTTGAGGTTCCTCTCGATGATGACATCCGCCATACTGTCAAGGCTGAGGTTCATCATGCAAAGCCCTTCCATCTTCTGCTGCTGTATGAGATTCACCAGTGGGCCTGAGTCTCTGTTGTGGTGCTCTTTCTTCGGAGCAGATGTGAAGTACATGTCGAGGCCGTCGTCGTCCACGCGCTTGACGAGGTAGGCAAGGGCCTGGAAGGTTTGGACCACTTCTTTCCGGTGGTTCTTCATCGACCGGGAGTCGTCGATAATGAAGTACTAGTTGCATAATAGACGTGTTAGCTACTTGTGAGCTATACAACGCCATGACCTGTGTCGCATGTTCTTACCTGGTCTCGCCCCTGCAGTTGCTGCAAGTTACTCATTCCCTCCAGTTCCTTCACAGAGTGCCGAGTCCCCAAAAGCCTCGAAATCCTCTTGAGGCTGCCGCCCTCTCGCTCCCTCCACTCATTCACATCGGCGACCGTCACCATAGGCAGAATAATGGACGAGCTCCTCGCAGCATGCCGAGCCTGTGGGGCCTTTGGTGGCCTTTGGGCTCGCTCGCCGGATGGCGGGACCGGGTGACGATCATCGTTTGACGATGTCCCGGAAGTCCACGTCTTGGACTTTTGGTCCCGCGAAGATCGGATTTCTTTGAGCTTTGATTCTTGAGGTATGACCTCATCTGGCAACGGCTTGATCATGGGCTGGGTGCGCCCTTCCACGCCGTCCTTGAAGACGCGATGGAGGTTAGCTGGGGGAAGCCGGCCTGGCAGCTCGGGTCGAAGCATATGTCTGAGGATAATGTCGCTCACGAGAGACATTATCATGTCACCCCGCTGAGAATACTGCTGAGCCTCGTCATGCATCTCGTCGACGGTTGCCAGCCGCGCGTTGACGATGTGAAAGCAGCCGGTGTACCCGCCAGCAGTAAGACGTGGCAGCTTTTTCGTGGCTTCGACACGACGGCGTTCATAATCTTTACGCCCTGCCTCTCTCAATAGCATCCACACCAGGACTTCGCTGAAAACGCAGCCAAGGGACCAGATATCGGCCTCAGGTCCAACCTCGAGGGTCTCGTAACTGAGATATCGGTCGTCTCGGCAGCATTCAGGAGGACCTAAGATCTTGCGTCAGCTGGATTGTATGCTCACAAATGGCCACTGGAGTAGAGCTGCTGCAAAAATGTACCACATACTATACATTGGAGTGCCCCCGGTGTCCTCGGCTCTTATTGCTTGGCCGGCCAATGCCAAACGGGTCGGGCTGGAGCCAAAGTCGGCGAGCTTGAACCGACAATTCTGAGGGCCGGGGGCTTCTCCCCTGAACACCAGGATATTGGCGGGTTTTATGTCGAGATGGATGCTGTGATCAATTAGCAATCAAGGTATGACTCCGTGCATCCAGCGGCCAGCTCCGACTGAGCAACGTACGATTTGAGGCACATTAGACTCTTCGAGTTCCTATCAGACGGCAGGCCGTGGATTCTCACAAGGCCTTTCAAGAGATCAAAGAGTCGCTCCCAAAGCTGGACTCGATCCGCATGTTTCAACGGAGGCTTGTCCTCCCTAAAAAGGTCGAGTAGGGTGCCGCCGTCGGCATACTCCAGGATAATCGTGTACTTGTCGGTCTCTTTCTGCTTGAATGATCCCAGGCATCTGACAATATGTTCGCAGTGTCCCGACTTGGAAATTGCCTGAAATGTCTCGAATTCGGCCCCCCATACATGGCTTGCCTCAACGCCGTTGTAAGTCTTGAAGACCGCGACTCGCTCTTCACCCTGCCATATCGTTAGGCTAGTTCGGTCCGAAACGATAGTGTACAGAGATGCCGACGATACGTACTTGTCTGTACCGAGTGCTCTTCAACGCCACCTTCTGGATGACAGGCCTACTTGAATCGGCTGTAACAGGTGAAAGGTTCTCAAGAATGGTGATAGGCAGGATGCAATTGGGGTCGAGAGGCCTCATGTACGGGGCCTTGCTGAAGTCGAAGGGGCAAAACCGCCATTGGGCACTGCTGAAGGCTTGGTAGAGCTCGTCTCCGCGGGGGAGGCCGTAAGGCTTGCTCTCGTGGGGTAGACGATCGTCATCTTGGTTGTGTGTGAAGAACCACTGAAAGTGGCCCACCTTCCCAATGTAAGTGAGAATGGATAGGACTCGCAGGAAGTGCTCGGTGACCTTGTCGACCTCGTCGCGGGACAACACAAAGGGAGGATTCAAAGGGGAGAGGATTTGGTGGATATTTTCGGGTGTCCAGTATCGTTCCAGATCGTCATATGTGATGTAAGATTTGGAAGCGCCATAACCGTCCATTCCGGAGTTGCGATGTGTGTCGACATATTCTTGGAAGTTTGCCGAGGCCTGATGATTCATATTTGATTCGGCCGGAGTATAGGGGGAGGATGTAGCAGTGGTCATCTTGATAGGCCTGGCGTGATTTGACAGCGAGACACGCCCGGTCTACTCTTGATAAGGACCTGCGCTTCGGCGGTACGAGTGAGACAAGGGTGTGGAATAACAAACGTGATGCTGGTTAATAATATCAAACGACTTTAGGGCGATCGTGTACTGCGTATCTTCGATCTGATAGGTTCTGGAGAAGCACACAAGTGAAGGCGATATGGACTGCCCAGCCAAGCTTGTATCATGCTCGCTCCTTAGAGGGGGTTGAAGCTTCACTGCGGCCATTCGCACATTCCAGTGGCGGGGTGAGGGAGCTGGGAACTATATGGCGGCACAGCACTGGGCGAACCACATCGGATGCGACCCATGCCAGGCGGCTGCCTGTCGGACGAGGCAGAAGCATAGCCTCAAAACCTCGGTCATCACCGAGTCTTTTGGCGCGCGAGGTTGAAAAGTGTTGTTCAGGTACATGATGTGCTGACAGCTGTGCGAACCAGAGAGGTGGTGTACTGCTCTGCCGTCTCGTTGGACGCCTGTTTGTGCCAATCGCCCAATATTTCGTGAGAACCTCAGAAGGCTCCCAGTCTGTTCTGTGTAAGGTTAAAGCACAGCCAGCAAACGCATCACGATGTTGACATGGGTGGTGTCTGCCTTGTGGCTCAGTCGCCCCTTTTCAGTGCCCTTGAGGGCTCTATTTCGAAGTAGAAAGTAAAAGTGTGGCTTGTATGATATCAACAACATGCCCTAGACCATATCTGTGTTATCGGATATTCTTTTCCTCGCCTTGTGCTTGATATATCCAAACGCAAGCGCCCAGATCACGAAGACTACAACCATCAGCCCGACCGAGATTTTGAAGAAGAGCACAGTCGGTCCCGGAAGCATCATCCAGTCTCTCTCTATGGTATCGGGTACTTTGAGTTGGATAACTCCGCTCTGAAAGAAGGACTGTGCAACGGTCAGAGGGTTTATCTTCAGCCAGACGGCGAGCTGGCTTACAGCAACGAAGGTGCCCGGCAAGAAAAGCAACGTGACGGTGGTGATGACGTGCATGGATGTCGTTTCCTGCTCCGTCTTGTGGGCGATACTCTCCATTTTCCTGCTCGAGTCGTAGCCGCTTTGTGCAAACAAGAGGCTGATCTGCATGGCGCGATATTGCAGGATGCCATCAAACTGGTTGCTGGTGATCAGGGCCCATACAAGCTTATTAACTCCTCGAACACGCTCAAGACTTACCAGAGACTTAGCCTCCTGAGCCAAGCGAGCCATTGATTCCAGCTGTTTATGTCGTATCTGGAGATTCCGCTCAATGTTTCCCATCCTCTGCCGAAATAGAGCCATGTCAGGCCGACAACCATCGCGGATCTTCTCTGGAAGCGCCTCTGACTTGAACACTGCGGAATAATATTCCGTCAGCGACTGAACAATCTGGACGGTGAGGCCTGTAACGAGCACGGCTTCGTTAATCCTCTCGCCAATGACATGCAGCCGCTGCAGTTCCTCGAATGTAAAGGTCTTGAGGACAGAGAGGTTATCTAAAGCGCGCTTGTCTTTTTCCGAGTCAGAATCGTCGTCCGAAGTTGTCCTGTCTGTTTTTTTTTGTCGTCGGAAGCGCCTTGAGCAATGCCTTAGCGCCTCCTTGCACCTTTTCTGTTAAGGTTGCCGCTCTCTGTGGAGGTTCCATCGACTTAGCAGTGGCCTTTCGCTTCAAGACCTTAATCAGTTCTGCCGGCATTTTGGCATACCGGTCTATTTGCGCCGTCTTGGCCTTGATGACGATCTTCCGAAGCCCTTCGTCCAGGGCGTTTATATAGGAACGCCAGTTCTCGTCAGACCAATCCATCACGATCCAAACGATCTCCAGAGTCGAGGCAAAACTAGCGTCCGTTGTGGACTGAGACTCTGCAGAGAAGAGTGGCTTGTTCACCGCATTGTTCATACGGTTTCTGATCAGGTCGTTTGCTTTGATGCTTAACCACAAGGATCTGCCTGTTTCAATGTCGAATGTGTGGTATATGGCAAGATTTCGCATGGACCATCCCCAGCCTGGCTCTGACGATGATGGCTCAATCGTTCGAATATTGAAGCAGTAACAGATATGCCTTCCGGAACGTCCGAGGTGCGGGAGAGGAACAATGTCGCTCTCTCTGGCAAAGAGATTATCCCCGCTCTGGAATGTCATGAGACTGAAATCACGGGGCAAGGTTTGCTCTCCGAAGGACAAGATGTGGTTGATAAACGCCGGTGAGACTTGATGATGTGTCGCAAGTGCGTTGAACATGTCCGCTGAGCAATTCAGGGGGGCTCGACTATGCTCAGCTTCCAAGAACCTGGTTTACCATTAGTGTCTCTGTTTTACTACACAGTATCATTCTGGATATTCTCGTACACAAAGCGATATCGGGGATCTTTGCGATTTGTTTGGAGGTGGCCCTGGAGGTCCGGGGCATCTTCAATACATCGCCGCTCACAGTCTGGATAGCATTAGCACCGTTGACAAGAACCTCCAGATACCGGCACCAAAAATACATACCTTCCTCTCCATCGTAAAGCTCTAGGAGCACCAGCTCTGCAGTTGAGGGGTCCCATAGGTCGTCCTTGTGTCTTTGCAACTCGTCCGCGTCGGTCGCACAGCTGGGTCCGTATCGATCGATGTTTATCAGATTTCTCGGATAGTCCTGCGCACTGGCGCACGAGGCTCTGAATAAGTCTTGCGAATCAGGGGCCATGGCTGATGTCAAAGGGAGTCGCCCGGGTCATGGACTGTAGAGGATCCATTGCATCGAGCTCAGAATCCTTTAGCTTTTGTATCAACGTCGAACCCCTATTGAGCATGGCAAAATGGGTTTAAACGCGTGGCTGACGCCAACTGCGCTCCCTGAATGCCTCACGAAATGGTATGGGTGAGGATGTTTTGCCCCTTGAACGGGCACAGGCTGGAAATAACAAAGTTGTCGTGTAAGGTAGTGTTACGGGGCGACTTGAGGTGCCATGTGTGGGAGCACAGAATGCGCAGCGGAGATAGGAAAGAATTCGCTTCGATGCAAGCTGCATTCTGTGGCCGTTCATGCATATTGGTTGGAACCCATTGGCTGAGAGGACGATAAAGACACACAAGTGATACCAGCCACGAACAGCTAACCACTCTGTACCGCGAGGCAAGTCGGGCAGCACGGGAAGGCCCCCGATGTCAACCCTCCACCGCATTTCCCTGCGCAATCCGGAACCAGAAAGCCTTGCTGGCATCTCATCCCCTCCATCTCATCCGCTTGAATTTGGCGAGTGCCTTGTAGTCCGCCTATTGAAACGCAATCTGTCAGAGGCTTCACGGCTCGGCCGTAAAATAGAAGCTGGAAAGTGCACATACGGTGGAAAGCGCCTGGGGCAACTCAACGACATAAAACCCTTCTGTGACCTAGGTCAGGTACCGAAGCGTCAGCCACTCGGCTCGCGGTTGGAGGCAGTGCGCAGGCGAGGCACGCACGGCCGTGCGTGTCACTTACGGTGATCTCGATTCTCGAGCCTGGGAAGCGGTTCTCCAGCCATTCCTTCAAGTCGTCCGCTCTGAGCTGATATGACGCAATAGATTCGCTCGGCATTTTTTTCAGCTCTCAGGCACAAATGGCCGGCACGAAATTCATGATCATGGGAGTGTATGTTCACTCTTATCAGAAGCTGTCGCGGGGTATGGCCTGGGATATATGGTTGGGATGGCCTCTGGCTTCGGGCTCTAGCATCTGATGAGAGGGTACCAGTTGTCATGTTGTGGTACCAGATGCTGAAGGGCAAAGGCCCGCGTCCGAGTTGAGCCTCACTTCTGTACCCTGTGTGCCCTCGAGCATCATTTCAGGCTCTTAGTGTTAACGCACCGCCATCCCTGCAACATCATATATGCAGTGCGCTCGCTTTGCCTCCAGGGCCAAATCATAGAGGGCGGGCTGCGAGGTTTGCCTTTACGTGCCACCAATCGCAAGACTGCATGCGGCACCACCTTCTGGAGCTCCTGTTCGATACCATCCAATCGATCCGTAACCGGCCAGGCTCAGACCGTACAGGAACGGCAGTTTTTCAAGCATTTGGTAAAGACCTTTTCTAAGGTACATACCTTGGCGTAGACCGATACTTCTTGGAGACAACACCGACGTCGCTGCTAATTGGTTAGAGAGGTGAACATTTAGCCCAAAATGGACCGTACGATTGAAGATCGCGGTATCCTATTGCGAGGGAAATTCGACTCTGCGACGGATATCTTGTACTGAATAGTAGCCGACGTTGTTCATAAGAGTTAGCGCCCAAACATCTTACCCGTCGTCCGGGCCACAACTAAGCCTCGGCTGACAAATGGACCACCGTGAGGCACCCTGTTAGATCATAAATCCTGACGCCTATACCCAATGCACTCGATTACTGGGCCTCACATCTCGAGTCATTGTACTTCCGCGAAGATGGTGCGGGTTGATGATAGATTGCCTGGACATAACATGAACGCTGGGTCCTTGACTCTTGTGTTATCCCTCATGGCTATATGCACCAGACGAAACTCATCTCTGTTGTGAACGATAAGGTCAGGTGGATGGAATGCCAACTGCCGACTATCCATGGACTGCTACCTCATTGACAGGTAGCGACAGGACGGACTAAGCTGCCGGTGCACCATCAGCTTTTGCTGTCCCATTTGAGGCCGTCGGCATTGGTATCGGGCCTCCTGGAGAGTTCTCTTTTCTCGCAGTCAGGACCTCGACTCCTGTTTCCGTAACTAGCAAGGTGTGTTCTGTATGAGTATTAGCATTGAGCCGTGTCCGTGAAATCCTTTTGTACGCACCAAACTGAGCAGTTCGTCTGCCATCAACAGTCACGTTTGTCCAGTTATCCGGCCAATAAACTTCTTGCGCCTTTCCCACAGTAAGGATAGGCTCTATCGTAAAGGTCATTCCGGGTTTGCAAATGCCCGGCACCTTGCTCTTGCCATAATGGGGGATCCAAGGCGGGGGGTGGAAATGGGTGTTGATGCCGTGCCCACCCCAGGTCGTGATGACTTTGCAGCCTCTGGACTTGGCATGCTCCTCAATGACGACCCCAAAGTCTCGTATCGGCGTGCCGGGCTTCACAATCGCAATTGCCTTATCCAAACATTCTCGGGTCGTTTCAATCACTCTGACTGAGTCTGGGTCGGCCTTCGCTCTATCGCCGATGTAATACGTTTCGTTGAGATCAGCGTGATATCCCTCATGATATATAGATATGTCGAGGTTGAGGATGTCTCCATCCAGAAGTACTCGTTGGTCAGGAATTCCGTGGCAAACAACTTCGTTCGGAGAGGTACATAGCGATTTCGGAAAGTGATTGTAGTTCAGCGGGGATGGATATGACTGTCAAGGTTAGAAACGTCGACGCCCTTCGGAAGCGGGTTCGCACTTACTTTCCGTTCCACACAAGCGTTGTGGCAGACCTCGTCAAGATAATCCGTCGTGACACCCGGCTTGAGCTCAGCAGCGACAATGTCCAGCACTTCGCGACCGAGTCTGCAGACCTTGCGCATTGCCTCAATCCCCTTTGCGTCTAGTATATCGATCTTCTTCCTGTTCAAGGCATTTTCGCTCTTCGGTATGCCCGTCTCTGACCAGTCAGGGTGCGGTATAGATTTCGGGACAGGGCGTCTCGGGGAGAGGGGATAAATAGGTCGAACAGAGCCTGTGAATTTATATTTTGGGAAAGGATTGTAGACTCCGGTTCGTGTGTTGCCTTGGGCCGCATTGTGTACTGTCTTATGTGTGCTCTAAAAAAGAAGCTGTCAGCTCAACATTGATGCAAGAGGAGCTTCGTTAACCAACCCAGTTCCTCACGAAGCAATCTTGGGAGCAAAAGAAGCTGTCTTTCAAGCCAAGCTTTAGACATGTCGGGCACTGGAGAGATCCGGCCTCCTTGTCACAGTCTGCTCCTGCGCATTTCCTCTCAGATAGTTGGTCTGCAGGCTCATTCATCGTGACAGGATGCTAGGTCTCTTGTGAGATCGGAATTCGCGGGAACATTTGACTCGTCGAGTGGAACGTCTGAAGAAGCGTGGCAGAAGTGGACCCTTGTGGATCACGAGCGGGTTCAACCGGTCTTTCCCCGGCGGTCCCCCACGCCCCTCTAGGATTCTAATTCAACGTCACTCGACTACCCTCTTCTCGATGCACGCTATTGTCTCATACTCCCTTCTTAGACATCTCACGCATCGGCAAGATGGCTGCCAAAACCCCTGCCGATGATCTCCAGAAGCTCAGCAGTGTGTTATATAATTCCTAGGCACACATATATGGCGGTAGCAACGCTGGCTAACAGGATCCTGTATAGTTAAAGAGTCAGGGAATGTCAAGGGTTCTGCTGGCGCTAATGGAACCGGAACCGGTGGTGCTGCAGCAGAGCTCTCTGGCGGAGAGTCGGATGACGATGCTGACGACCATGTGACCGAAGCCGCCGCTGCCGGTGGTGAAGGAGCTGCTAAGAAGAAGAAGAACAGGAAGAAGAAGCCTAAGAAGAAGAAGAAGGCCCCGACGGCCCAGACTGATCCCCCGTCAGTCACTATAGCCCAGTTGTTTCCAGATGGCAACTACCCCAAGGGTGAGGAAGTCGAATACGTTAATGAGAATCGGTATCGTACTACCAACGAAGAGAAGCGTCATCTGGACAACCTCAATAGTGACTTTTTGTCTGATTACCGGCAAGCGGCCGAGGCACATCGCCAGGTCCGCCAGTGGGCGCAGAAAACCATCAAGCCGGGCCAGACGCTCACCGAGATCGCTGATGGCATTGAGGATAGCGTCCGCCGCCTGGTGGGACACGATGGCCTAGCTGAAGGCGATGCTCTCAAGGCCGGCATGGGGTTTCCGCTTGGTTTGAATCTCGACGAGATTGCTGCGCACTACAGCC
Organism: Coniochaeta ligniaria NRRL 30616; assembly: GCA_001879275.1. Taxonomy (NCBI): domain Eukaryota; kingdom Fungi; phylum Ascomycota; class Sordariomycetes; order Coniochaetales; family Coniochaetaceae; genus Coniochaeta; species Coniochaeta ligniaria. The sequence goes on along the minus strand of KV875099.1, from coordinate 673,743 downwards.
CCAATGCGGGCAACAAGACTGTGCTTCAGCAGAGCAACGTCATGAAGGTTGACATTGGCATCCATATCAACGGTCGTATTGTCGATAGCGCATTCACTATGGCATTCGATCCCATGTATGACAACCTTCTCGCCGCCGTCAAAGACGCGTGTCATACTGGAGTTCGCGAATCAGGAATTGACGTTCGCCTTGGCGAATTGGGTGGCTATATCCAGGAGACTATGGAGAGCTATGAAGTTGAGATCAACGGAACGACGTACCCCATCAAACCGATTCGGGGCATAACAGGCCACACCATCCTACCCTACAGCATCCACGGCGACAAGAACGTGCCCTCCGTCAAAACAAATGACATGACTAAGATCGAAGAAGGCGATGTCTTCGCTATTGAGCCCTTTGGCAGCACTGGCACTGGCCGGGTCTCCGATCAGGGCGAAGTCTCGCACTACGCTCTTCGTAGCGACGCGCCCAACGTGGATTTGCGTCTCTCTTCCGCGAAATCGCTCTTGAACGTCATCAAGAAGAACTTCAGCACCCTCCCTTTTTCTCGACGCTACTTGGATAGGATCGGGCAGGACAAATACCTTCTCGGAGTATGGGACGGCCCTGCTGCAGCAAATGTGCTTGAATTGGCTAACAACCTCGCAGCTAAACAGTCTAGTTAAGTCCGGAATTGTCGAGGACTACCCACCGTTGGTTGATAAGAAAGGGTCATACACAGCCCAGTTTGAACATGTAAGTAGCCCTTCGGTCCAACTGCGGATAGCATTTACTAACGCACCACAAGACGGTCTTGTTCAGACCTACCGTAAAGGAGGTCATTAGCAAGGGAGACGACTACTGAGCTGAACCGGTCCTCTAAGAAACCGTGGTCCACGCAAGAGTGGGGTGTCTTATCCAGATCCAACACCACCTGACTCGCGGACCAGAAGCTGTCAAGTACGTACCTGACTGCAGAGATGGGGGTCAGTGGCAGTACTAGCCGTAAAAAGCAGGCGTGACAGCTTCTAAAACATTCGAGCACTAAGGTACTGATGGGAGTAAATCATTGGCAGATTAGACTTTGATTCTGTTTCTTCATCGCAGCTAGACCGTGGGGAGACGTACTGTGTAAGGTACCTAGACAAACGACAGCGTGGTGCCGAATCACATCACGGCCAAGAGCAGGAGCGGTGACGTCGATCCATCCTAATCCAGGTAGATAAGCGAGCCGGCGTTAGCCGTTTTTAGCGCGCAGCAGATGGCTGACCCCGCATGAATGAATTACGAGATCCCTTATTGGTCGGAAATGTTACAGGGAGCTCCTGCCGTCATTGTCGACAGCTTCCGCGCCATCGTATCACTTTGATCCATTAAAGAGACCACGGAGTTCAAGTGGAATCTCCAGATTCGAGAACTAAGAATCAATATCATTCTCGAGTTTATCTCGTTCGTATTCAATTGCTGAATTGGAGATAAATCAACCCCCACCCCGACTTGCTCTCTCGGTTGGCGAACCTCAAGCTCCAAGCTCCAGCATCCTCACTGACCCCTCATCACACCATCCGGACCGTCCGTCTCACAGCCACCTCATACCCCATCTTTGACCGTCCCTCTACCATTCCTTTCAAGTCCCGATAGCCCCAACTCCGGCTCAAAACAATCATCATGTCCTCAACAAACGGCAACCCCCAGACCGTCCCCTCCGCCGAGACCGAACCCCTCCTCGGCCGGCCCGGCGACGCCACCCAGCCCCCCAACGCGCCCATAATCGCCAACCTCTGGCTGGGCACGGGCTGGATAGCCCTCGCAGGCGGCGCCCTGCTGGTCGCCCTCGTCTGGGCCGGCGTGCTCCTTCACCCTCTCCTACCCCTCGTCTCGCCGCACCCCCTCCTCCAGTCCGCCGGCCTGCTGACCTCGACGCTGGCCATCCTCGTCCTGCAGCCGACCTGGTCCCCCGAGACCAAGCGCACGGGCCAGTACGCCCACGCCGCGCTGAACCTGCTGGCCTTCCTGATCTACGTGTCCGGCGTCTCGGTCATACTGGTGAACAAGCATAAGAGCGCCGACCCGCACCCTCACTTCCACTCCGTGCACGGCTATCTGGGCGTCATATCTGCCGTGGCGCTGGTAGGGCAATACGCCGTCGGGTTCGCGATGTGGGCCGTCCCCGCCGTGTTTGGGGGCGAGGAGAGGGCCAGGAGCGTGTGGAAGTACCACAGGTGGAGCGGCTATGTCATTTACCTGCTGCTGCTGGGCACCGTGGTTGCTGCCACGTTTACGCCGTATAATGCCGCTGTGCTTGATATCAAGACTTGGAGCGTCGTTGTCGCCGGACTGTTGCTGGTTGTGGGGATTTACCCGAGGGTTTCGCTCACAAAGTTGGGTGTGAGGAGGCCCGCGTCGGGTTGAAGCTGAGTTGTGGTGGTGGTTTGTCAGTTGTGAGCACGTACTGTCGTGTGAGACTGCTTTCGCTCCGTATCTTTGTGTCGAACTTCCTGCTCTCGGTATACTTAGGTACTCAGGTGTTGGGGTGGCGTTGGCTTAGCTCTGCATTACCATTAAAATCAGTAGGGGTCGCAGCGACGGTTGGGTCAAATCCTTAGACACCTAGTCAATGGCTCGTTAATGAATTGACTGAACGCTATGGCACCTCATGTGAGGGGTCCGAACTAAAGACAACATTGAAATGCCCATCCAAGAACTCCATCCTCCCTATTCCCTTCAATGCAATGCCGGTCTCTGGGCTTATATTACTCCTCCGATTATCCCGTAATGCAAGTCATGACGTACGATGGTGAGCCTGTCGCGACGTCTTTTGTAAGACTATCATGGCGACCCAGACAATAATCGCGCACCGTTCTAGCACTCTATCAGTCTGCTTTCTTTAGGTATGATTGCATGTGCAACCTTGCAGTTGATCAAGTTCGGACTCCCGCTTCTCTAGTTGCTGTGCTGGGCGCTCAACACTCGCAAACCAACTCACTCGACCTTCCTAAGACGGTACCTTCTGACGATGATCCAGGGACCTAGAACGCGCCGTGGTCCGACAAAACACGTAAACGCTAGCGTGACCAAACGCCTCCGCGTCCCGTAGAACGAATAACAAACGCCACCCCCTTATTTATGCATGATTTCTGAATAGTTTCTGGCGAGCGCTTCTCCTCTCGTGTACCCTCAGAAGAATTTTGAGAGCGCGGTGCTTAGTTCGATAAAGTCGACAGGCTTGGTGACGTAGTCATTGAACCCGGCGGCGGCGCACTTCTCCTGCACATCCGACATGACATTAGCAGAGAGCGCGATGATAGGCATCGGATCGAAGTGCTTCGACTTCTCCCAGGCTCGAATCTCTCGACATGCTTGATAGCCATCCTTACGCGGCATGTGAAGATCGCACTAAGAGTATGAGTTAGCTTCCGTCTTTATCGACGCGAGGATGTTTTCATGTGTACTAACAAGGATCAGAGAGTAGTACTCGTGGGTCTGGGAGAAGACCTTCTCGGTGCATTCGACACCGTCCATAGCGACCTCGACCTCGACGCCGACTTTCTTGAGATACTTTTGAAGGACCTTCTGGTTGACTGGGTTGTCTTCCACCAGGAGGACTTTGTAGCCTCTGTTGCCCATGCGCTTCTCCGCCTCGAGGTAGCTCTGTTTCTGGTTTTCAACAATCTTTTGTGCTGTAGACCGGTTTCTGTCGATACTGAGATCGCGTTCCTTGGCGGGGTCGAAGATCACTGCGAACCGGGATGGTTTGACTGGCTTGTAGATGTACGTCACGGCCTTTTCAGACAGCAGCTCTTCGTACCGGGTGCCGGCGACCTGCTTCAAGACTGCTTGACGCTGCACGGAATCCGAGAGAATCAAGATCGTCGCTTTGCCGACCATACTAGACTTTCTTATCTGATCCATCAAGCTGATGATCTCTTCCGGCGATGGCAGGTTCACCACAATGTGCGTAAATATGACAGGATCATCCCCTCCGATCAGCTTCTGCGCCTCTTCGACTGTTGCCAGGGCCGTAATCTGATGAGCGACATCCTTCGGTAGGGTCATCTCGATGTGCCTCGTCGTTGCTTCTCTGCTGTGTGTTTGAGGGGAGATGACAAGTATAGAATACATTGGCGGCCGGTATTCGCCAAATGCAGCTGAATCAGGTTCATTGTTCGGTGTCGGCGTTAAGCCCGGGGTGTTCTTGCCCATAGTGATGTCTAGCTTCATCTGAGAGAGGTCCTGTCCGCTAGCCTTGGCTGCTTCGCTAAAGCGCACCAGACCAGCGTTGACTGAAGACATGGACGACCGATCGGTAAGGTGCGTTCGAGCCGAGCCTACTGACGGCTGTGAGCTACCACTGGACCCTAGAGGGGGAGATATAATCGATGTATCTGTCTGTGGGCTCTCCGTAGGTGTGCGCTGCAGGATCCTGTTTGGCATGAGCTGTTGCTTCGAATTGTGCGACAGATATTCGTCGAATTGTGTGCCTTTCGAAGAAACTGGTAGACGTGGACTCAGCTTGGCTTCCGGACGGTCGACCTCGGTCGGCAGACCAAATTTGGCGGTGAAGGTGAAGGTCGATCCCTTCCCTGGGACGGCAGTTCCCTCCATCTTGCCACCGTGAAGCTCTACCAGTTGCCTTGAGATGACCAGGCCGAGACCGCTGCCTCCGTGCTGCCGTGTGCTGCTGCCATCGATTTGGCTAAAAGGCTTGAATATCAGCTCTGCCTCCTCCTTGGTGAAGCCCCTGCCCGTGTCGATTATTGAGAACTCGAGCATGATCTCATCGTCCTGCAAGTCGAGTCCTTCCCGCTTGACAACCTTGCACCTGCTGAAGACTTCGCCTTGGTTCGTGAATTTGATGGCATTCCCAATGACGTTTAACAGGACCTGTCGGATCCGCACCTTGTCGCCCTTAACCCAAGCAGGTACCTCTTCCTCAACAACATAATTCAGTTCCAGTCGCTTTGCAATCGCCATCGTGGATACGAGCTCGTTCACATCCTCGATAAGCGACCTGGTGTGAAACCACTCGTGATTAAGCTTCATCATGCCCGCATCGACTTTTGACAAGTCGAGTATATCGTTGATAATCATCAGGAGACTGTTGGCGCTTGTTTGAATCGTGTTGGTATAGTCTCTCTGTTCCTCGTTGAGTGTCGTGTCTTGCAGGAAACTGACCATGCCGGATATACCGATGAGCGGCGTGCGAATCTCGTGAGACATGTTGCTGAGGAATCTGCCTTTGGAGTCCATGGCCTCCTTCAGCTTCTTCTCTAGAAGTTTGTGGTCATTGATGTCAGTTGCCGAACCAAAGTAAGAGCTCGCTCCATTGCCAAAGTCAATGTTATCAATCTCAACGCATCGAATCAAATGCCAGCGATAGTCTCCAAACTTGGATCGCAGCCTGATTTCGGTCGTGTAAGAGAGCCTTCCATTGCTATCGGTTGCCACCTTGATGACGCCCGTCCTGGCCAATTCCGTCAAATTCGCGGTTGGTAGCTCGTACACTGAATCACTGCTAGAGCTGTTGTTCCGAGAGAGCGCGACGTGAACCCCCCTAAGGTTCGTATCCGGACTCGGTGGTGCTGGGCCGGAAAACGACGGGACGGCCTTGCCCGCTGAGGTCTTGTGCCTGTGGGCTCTCGACTCATCCCGGGGACGCGGTGTTGGCGGTTTGTCCAAGGGAACGCGGCATTTGGCAAGATCATCGGGGTGCACATGATCCATGAACCCTAAACCTAACGAGTCTTCAAAACTCTGTCCAGTGTATGACAACCATTGCTCGTTTGCAAAGGTTATGCCTTCATCTTCTGTAGCCGTAAAGATGATCTGAGGGATAAGATTGGCAAGGAGACGGTGTTTGGCCTCGGATGCTTCGATCTCCTCCTGCCGGGCAGCTCTAAGTTCAGCAATGTGCTGATCATGGATATCCATATAAGACCCGAGGAACTGGAGGATCACGCCTCTCCTATCCTTGGAGGCAACGGCCCGAGCGTAGAACCACCGGTATTGGCCATCGAAGCGCCTGATTCGTACTGTTCTAGAGAACTGCTCGCCTGTGCGGACAGAATGGGCCCAGGCGCGCAGATAGTCGTCCCGATCGTCCGGATGGAGGCTTCCCCAAGGGTCTGAAGCTAAGTCCGCAGATGTCTTTCCTCTGTACGTCAAGAATCTACTGTTGACCCACACAATCTCGCCGGTCTGCGGAAGAGCTACAAAGACGTGAGCAGGGAGCGAGTCGAGAATGAGGCCTTTAAGTCTGTCAGATGGGGGTGTCATCTCTGTCTGCACGGACGAAATCGAGCTCATGCGGGTTGGGGCCTGGGGTTGCTGGGCGCCTTTCCCTCCGATAATGGAGCTTGGCGGTAGCGATTGAAAGGTTGAGGCAAAGTCGGCGCCATAGGAATGAAGTTGAGTATGGCGGTGAGCACCTGGCGACACTGGCCCTGACTGCTTGCCAGTCCCGGCCACAGCCAATTGTCCACTTCCAGCTTGCTGCTCCCTCGCTTCTTTAGCCGACCACTGCCGTACTGGTGACTTGGCGGATTTGTTGCTAGTGGCAGACATCTCATCCGAGCTTCTGCCAGTGACTTCGCTTGCGGTCGCAGTGTCCAAGAGACCCGGACTGACCACGGCAGACTCCATAGGTTGAGGCTTGGTGCCAGAAAGGCGCAAAGAAGACCGCTTGTCCGCCGAGGTGCTCTCCTTGGAATTCCTCCTGCTTCCTTGCCCCGCAGACCCTGTTGCAACAAGCTTCGGTTTCGAGTTGAAATAGCTGTCACCAACGGGTGCTGGACTAGATGCTGACGGCCGCAGATCCACGGTAAACCCTACTGTGGATGGCTCCCACATAGGAGTGCCACCGCCTGAACCAGCGCCACTGCGAGAAACACCAGAGTAATCACTCGGGCTGGTCATACTGCCGGCCACCGAACCCCGAGAATTGTCCTCGATTGGCATATAACCCATATTTGCGAATGCTGTCGGATCAATCAGAGGGCGGCCATCATGGCCGATGGCTCCAAAGCCAGCATTTGGGGGCCTGCGCTTGTGGAGCCCATTAACCTCAATCTCGAGGTTTGTGTAATGGCGACACATGGAGAAGGACGTCGCCAGGTGAGGTGCAAGGTGGTCGAGGGAATGGCGCAGGTTTGACGGATAAGGTATTATGGGACTGAGGATCGACAGGATCGCAATAGGGACGTGCTTCTGCTTCAGAGGTGCTTCCGGCGAGAGAGGCGGGGCTTCGAAGCCACTATTGGCCCATCCTGCTCTGGCTCGAGTTGAAGACTTCTGATCCATAAGCGTAGAATCCAGCTTGAATGCAGGGTTCGTTTTCGAGAGCAAGGGGTGGATGAGAGGAATATGCAAGACAGTCCAGGAATTGTCGATACCGATGGCTTCTGGAGGTCTTATAGAAGTGTAGTCCGGAGGTGCTGGCGACGGGTTAAACGACTCCTCATCCACCATTGCGTCCGTGAAGAAGGGATTTTCGTTCGCATCATGTCGCATTGCCGGTGATGGGGCTGGCGACTGCGACCACGGAGATGGTGGCGCTTGCTCATACTCCTCGTAGTTTGGTGTTGTCGGGCGAGGCTCGTCATCCTGGATTTTAGCGGAAATCCCAGTTATCCTCCTTCCCTCCGGACCGTGAGGTTTGCCAGGCCGCGATGACGACGATATTGCTGGCTTCGTGCCTCCGGAGGACACCTTGGATGTTGAACGAGTCCTAGTCCTTCTGACTTTCTTCATCGATCCTTCTGTAGACTGGTTGCGGGCGGGAGTCTTCGGTTCCGAAGGCTTCACGTTCTCCGTGCCTGTTTGGTCAAGAAATGGATAGTTTCGGGTAAGGGCAATAACCTTTCCCCGCTCAAGCACTCGCATGACACCGTTATGGTCGATCAGAGGGTCGGCCTCATAGTCCAGAGCCTGAAGAACATTCATCACCTTGCCTCTGCCTTTCTTCTGACCACCGAAAGGCGTCTCCCAGCTAGGAAGGTCCGGTTGTCCATCCATGGCATCATGCTCCTCTAATGCTTGTTTGTTGAGACCCTGCAGTCCAAAATCATACCCACCTGCTTGAGTCAGTGAAGGTGCAGGATGCGACGTGTGACTCCGGGACAGCTGGGCCGGTCTCCTGGGGATCGCAGGCGTATCAGCGGCCACGCCTCGTTCCTTCTTATCTTCGTAGGCTGTGAATGAGTGTCTGCTTTGGATGCCAGGTCTTGAAGGCCTAAGCAAGTCTTCGGCCAGCAAGGGAGTTTCGGCACGGTCATCAGCAGCAGCACTGCTCGGAACGAGGCTTGAGCCCCTTGCCATGTATCCCATACTCATTGAATCCTCCCAGTGCGCGTTGAAGGTAGCCTTCTGGCCCCATGGCACGTTCTCCACGTCTGTCGAGTCGGCTGGAATCGCCAAGGTAACGCGCTCAGCCTTGTAAGCCTCTGTCATAATCTGAACGACGGCGTTCCACCACGCCTCTAGACCAGGCTCCGCAGATAACATCAAGCTCAGGTCATAGAGGTTGGGACTAGGAAAGTCAAAGTCGTGGGGCCCATTGTCAGAGGGAACAAACCCCGGCGGCAAGAAGGTCAAGGTAGAGGCAGGCGTTGATGGATTCGACAAAACCTTGTCATGGAGAAGACCTTCCCAATCTGTCGGCTGTTGCTGAGCAGTGCCTGGCAATGTAGTCGGTGATAAGGTTGTGAAAGGATGGTGCAGTCCTTGATGGGCAGCGAATGAAGGAGGGACCATCCGAGGAAAGGGATAAGATGGCGTCCTTGCGGTCAGTCCGGGAGTTGTCCCGCCGCGTATAGTGTGTCCGGACTCGGTCGAAGCCGTAGTTGGCTCCGAAGACAATGTATCCGGCGGAGATAAAATAGTCGTCTCCTCCTGGATCGGCGAGACACGAGACCTACCTGGCCCGGCGGGCTGACTGGATCTAGACGACATTTCTCTTTGGGCGATTTCCCGTGAAAGACGCTCTCGATATTGAATCAGCTGCCGTTCTGCACCCGGTTTGTCCATTTCCAACGACGATCTGCGTCGTGTATCACCAGGTCCATCATCTGGGTTAGAGGTGCCTCGAACTGAAACGGAACTTTCGGGACGAATATCCTGGCCAGTCACTGGTGACTCCTCAGTCGAGGTGACAGAGGATCCGGATTCACTGTACTCCACGGTTTCTTTCAAGGTGAGGGATCCTTTTGGCAGGCTTTGCTGTCCTGGCTCTGGTTCCGTCGACGAGGGCGAGTTTGTGTCGGTCGTTGGCCTTTGCGTCATTGGCAAGCGTGGAATTTGAGCACCAGCATCACCATCATCACCGGTCCTCGATGTTTTCCCAGTGTTGTTACTCGGTGAACGTGCACGTCTTCCGTCGTTGTTACGTTGGCGCGATAAGGACGATGGGGTTTCCGGTGACGATGCCTTGCTGTCGGACGCGTGAAAGGTTCGCATTCCTCATTGACGCAGGCTGGTGGCTGGTATGGCTCCCACTCGGAGACGACGGATATTAGAGATTAGAGAGATTATGGCCTTGAGTGAAGCGGATAGAGATCGGGTCGATGGCAGTTGTCGTACTGCTTTCGCAAAGACAGATGGTAGCCCAAAGATCGAAGTCCACAGGCCAAAACAAGCAACAAGTCCAGTGCGGAGGGGGCGATGAGAAACAGGACTAGAATCCGTAGGGCACCGAGCAGTTCGCGATTTTGGTGGAAAGGCCACCAAAGCTGTGTAGGTACTTGGCTATACCTTAGGTAGAGAGAGTGTTGAATGCGGAGGTAGTCAGGTTGTGAGCATAGAATGGAGTGGATGTGGAATTACTAGTCTCTACCTAAGGTAGGCCGCCGACTTCCCGCGCGATTCCGCGCAGTCTCTGCCAGGGCACTTTTGGAAAAAGTAGGGGTCACCCGGCTATGACGTTATGACCACCTGTCTTGGGGCCGAATTTTAAAAGGGGCTAGCCCCTTCCCGGGTTAAGGTACGTCTCTTTAAAGGCGGGCAAACATTCAAGTACTCATCAGCCCATACCATACCTTGAACATATCGCGATCCAACAGTTTATCATTAAGGTTTCTGTTTCCTTTTTCTTTTCAATTCTCGAGGTGCCTCCGCCTTGTTCTGGTGGCCTGTTTATGACTGCATAACATAAGTCAGAAACTTGGATCACGGTAGCGTCCAGAAGTGAGGCTGGATGGTGTTTCCAAGTTCTTTGGCAGGAACTAGCTTGCTTGTGTGGTACCCAGGCGCTAACCGCCTTTAGTGTGTCGTGGCAGATCGGCGACCTGCAAGTTGTATGACCAAACCATCAATTTTCGAGAGGTCTTTGCCCAGGAGACAGAATCTCAATCCAATCTCCATCTCATGATTTGCATCTCCCGGATAATAATAATTACTGCCTGCATCTGCATGCATCCTCGAGCCAAACCTAGGTACACTGTAAAGTCGTGAGCCTATCTGCTGGGTCGCTCGGTTGCCTGTATATGGTATATACATGTGCAGACTTTGATGACGTCCCACCTTGGTGGCTTTCGCACTTCATCCCTCCAGATGGAGAATGATGTCATTGATCGCATACCACAGTACTGTGTAAAACTCCGAGTACCTCTACACAAGATGGGGTAGTGGCTTGAACGAGTCAGCAACCATCGCATAGGAGGTACCTAGTCAGACTTTTGACTCGTTGCACTACGTTTCCTGAGGTATGATAACTGCCCGGCGACGGGAGTCACAGCAATTCGGGTATCGTGGGCAGTATGACGACTGAAAGAGGGCACTGCACGGATGGATGATGCCTATTCTCAGCTGAAGTCGGGCGTTGACCGAAGCGGTCGCGCATCGGAGCACTGCTCCTTGTCCGATGAAGAAGCGCAGGCCCAGATAGGCAAGGTACGCAGAAGGCAACTTGAAGTTTCCCAAAGTGCGGGTCCCTGGAAGTTACATGTAGGATTGCGTGGAACCTGACGTCGTCACTGCAGCATGACGTACCAGACGCGACAGTGTCCAATCATGTTTCTGCTCCATCAGCAGCAGCCCGGGTCGTCTACACGATCAGCTAACCACAGGAGGCAAAGCTTCGTAACAAATCTAGCGTATGTACGTACTGGTATTGCTCCGACTCGATTGGAATCATCTCAGTTCGACGCCTGTTTGCGAGACCACCTTACCTTATTAGGTACCTTACCTACCTTACCTTACCTTACATAGTGGGACATGTTTGAAGAGCTTGCTGTGTTTGATTACGTACCTTACCTTGCCTTACATTCGTGCAGCGAGACTTAAGGTAAGGTATTTACATAAGGCGTGTGTACTCTAGGTTCGTGTAATACTGAGGTGTGTAAGGTACTGTAAGGTACCTGAGGTACCTTACCTTATAAATGCAATGTGCGGCTTCTTGGCATGTGTAAAGGAACTGACTCGGCTGCAGCTGCAGCTCTAAAATAAGTGGTGCACGTCGAGTTTCCATTCTCTACCTTTCCACGTGCTTGACTTCAAGTCGTTAGTGTACGCCCTCGTATTCGACGAGCCCTAATGTTTTCATATTCTGATCCAGTTCCTTTGGAGACGTCTTCAGGAAAGGCCACCACGGATCGGAAGGAGTTGCGTAACCATGGCGATATGCAGCGAAGAATAAGCTACCTAAGGTGGTAAGGTGCGCAGCTGTTGACAGCTTCACGTTGTGCTCCGTTTCGACCTTATTGTCAAACATGCGGCGGCGGATCTGACCTTGGTCTTCTCGCCCAGCAGACAACCAACGACAGATGCGCTACTGTAAGGCAATCTCAGTCGTTGCCTCAATGCAAGTATCATTCTATCCCGACTCGGCCACCTTGAGCATCGAGCAGTGCCCGTGTCAAGGCTGTCTAGACTGTCCAGGCAGTGGCAAAAAAGAGAAATGGCAGGCAGCTAATCTGCCAGTTCGTCTGGAAGTCGTAGTCGCGCTAAGGTAGTTGCGTGCTTCTGGCATACCTTAGATAGGTAGATCGGGACACCGGATGCAACGAAAGATATTCGAACATTTAGACGAATGAGACCAAAGATGATCTGAAATAGAGGTTGTACTTCCCGTCGGTTTTGCAAAGATATCACAGCTGCTTCCCACGGGCAACATTACGGCAGGGTAAGGTAAGGCAGGTTGGAGCTGGACCTACCCCGCATCGGGAGCTTCCTTAGCGCCTGGCGCCAGCAGCTCCAGCCACTGCGAGCTACCTAATAAGACGCATTCGTCAGACTTACCTTGCCTCGCTGCATGCCGGAGTAGCATAAATGAACTCTTTAAGACTCAGGTGGTGCTACTCTACCTCCTTCCTACCTCACTTTTACTTTGCTGTTTTTCTCAACCTTGATTCAGCCGGAAGGCACATTATCCGGAGCAGAAGCGCCATTGCATCACTGAGTGTTGCTTTGCAGTAATCTATGCGTGCCACAGTCATATAGTGGCTCAATCAATCCGGCGGCTCCCTCCTTCCCATTAAAGATATCCATCTTTCAACTTCAAGTCTGCCTTACCCATTCCGCCACTATGGCAAATAACGAACAGAGCCAGGCTCCAACAGCCGGCGCTGGCAGTGACCCTGGGGCACGTCCCGACGAGACAACGCCCTTGCTCGGTCGCGATGCCGGACAGTCGTCGTCCACCGAAGCCGCTGCCGGCGGTGCCTTCTCAGAAAATATTAGGAAATGGAGACGACAGCGCTGGGCCTCCCTTCTCCTTTCGTTCCTCCTCGTTGCAACTATTGTGACCTTGACTCTGGTCTTTGGAGGTCAGCTTTCTCTCGAGATCGATTCGATTCCATGCTTGGGGATCCCTCTCTAATTCTTTGTCCGTCCAGTGTTCGGAAAGAACAAAATGCGTGCCACTAATGCTCTCTGTCTGACGCCGGCCTGCGTTCATGTCGCATCTGAGCTGCTCTACAACCTATCGCCGGACTACAAGAACATCGATCCATGCACCAACTTTGACAAATGTATGTGAAGCAAGCGACAGATCACCTCGGCGGCCGTGTGACCCCCGAGCAGCAACTGGACTGTTAATTGATGACTTGCCTAGACGTATGCGATGGATGGAGGGACCGCCATGACCTGAGGCCTGATCAGGGCTCTCTCAATAGCTTCAGCCAGATTGCGGATAGCAACAACATGGTCCTCAGGCACATTCTCGAAGCTCCGTATCCGGACGCGTCCGACGTTAGCACATCTCTTACGTGGTCGATACGACCGCAGCAGCTGATTATGAGTGTAGCATTCGTTCTTCTCACCCCAGAGATTGACAGTTACCACCGGGAATGTCGACCAGGACAATTTCAATGAGCTACAGAGGGCTTACAATGCTTGTATGGCCATCGATACCATTAAGCAGGTTGGCATCGCGCCTCTCCAGGACCTGCTTGGGCAGCTCACAAGGATCCTGGCTATCGATGACGCGGCATTTGGGACCGGAGTCCAGCTGCAGGCGCAGGATGCTAGGGACATTTCCGATGCAATCTTGTTCCTTGAGCAACTGAATATACCACACTTCGTTTCTCTGGGTGTCGGATCTGACGACAAGAATCCGGTACGGTAAAGATAAACTTTAGGGCATAGTGTCAAGCTAACATCTGCTTTGTAGGACACTCAAGTCATCTTTGCCGGTCCTCGTTACGGAGTCGGTCTGCCGTCGCCAACCTACTACGGCGACAAGGACACTGTCTCTAGTTACCAGTCAGCTATGGCACAGGTGCTCAAAGGGGTTCTTCCTAACCCGGCTGCTCGCAAAGCGGTGGATAAGCTGGCTGCTGCTGTGGTGCTCATGGAGTCCAAGATTGCTGCCGCGACTCCTCCTCTGGAAGACCTTCGAGACAGCACGGTCGGTTTTCTAAATCTCCAAGTACATCCAGATCCAGCCCACTGACCTATCTTCTAGAAGTCCTACAACCCTTTATCACTCAAGGACACGGCATCTCTGATTCCCATACTGGGCCTCGACCACGTTCTTACTTCTCTTGTGCCGTCGAACTATACCTTGGACAGGATGATCACACAGTTCCCGGGATTCTTCGCGAATGTGTCAGACATCATTGCGTCCAGCGGCAAAGATACAGTTCAAGCCTTTCTGTCATGGAAGATTATCCAGTCCACTGCCAGCAATGTTGAGGCTCCAGAGATCAAGCCGTATACACAATTTATGAATAAGCTGTCGGGAAAGGTAAGACTGCAGCCATTCTGGAAGTGCTCTGCCCCCTAACAATATATAGGATCCAGACGCCGTTACAGACCGGTGGAGGACATGTCTCAATCACGTTGACAACGGTCTTGGTTGGATTCTCAGCAGGTTTTACGTTGAGAAGGCCTTCTCAGCAGCAGCCAAAGAGCTTGGCGACCAAATCGTATCCGACATCAAGGAGCAGTTCATTTCTCGACTAGCCGACCTAGACTGGATGGATGAGGAGGTCAAGAAGCTTGCCGCCGACAAGGTCCACGCCATCATCCAGAAGATTGGATATCCGACAAACGTGAGATTACACACTCGTACCACTTGACCATGACCAGCTACTAACACAAGATGTCTAGTCGCCCAATATCATGGACCCAGCAGCCCTGCAGGAGTACTACGCCGGGCTCACCATAACCGACGCCTTCTTCAATAACACGCTCTCCATTACCAGCCTCGCCGTCAACCAGTCCTGGTCCCAGCTCGGCAAACCGACAGACAAGGACGCATGGGACATGACGGCACCAACAGTAAACGCTTACTACAACCCGCCCGGGAACGAGATCGTGTTTCCGGCGGGCATAATGCAGTTCCCGGGCTTCGGTGCCGACTTGCCCAAGTACATCAACTACGGTGCCTTTGGCGCGGTTGCAGGCCACGAGCTGTCGCACGCCTTCGATAACAACGGCCGCCACTACGACGTGCACGGGAACATGAGCGATTGGTGGACGAACAACACGGTAGCCGAGTTTGAGACACGGGCTGAGTGTTTCGTCAAGGAATACAGCAACTTCACCGCCGCCGGCACGAACGGTACGACGCTGCACATCAATGGGCGGGCGACGCTGGGCGAGAATATCGCTGACGCGGGGGGACTCTCGGCATCGTATAGTGCGTGGGTGAAACGACGGCAATCGTACCCCGACCTAGACCTGCCGGGACTCTCGGACGTGTTCAGCCAGGAGCAGTTATTCTACATCAGTTACGGAAATTTCTGGTGTTCTAAGTACACAGAGTCGGCACTGACGCGGTCGATCTACACTGACGAGCATTCGCCTGCTTTTGCGCGGATTGAGGGTACGGCCATGCTGAATTCGAGGGGGTTCAGGGAGGCGTTTAACTGTCCGGCCAAGGAGCCGGTCTGTGAGCTTTGGTAGTGGTTACTTGGGTAATGGGCTGGCTTTATACAGTTTGTTTTGTTTTGGTTTAGTTATTGGGAGTGGCTGGGAGTAGAGTTGGCTTGTGTGTACGATAGTGTCCTGCATACAGCATATGGAAACCATTCAAGGTGTTGGTAGGTCCAAAGAAATGAAGTGCTTCAGGTGGCTACCAGCCATTCGAGGACTAATGGTGTAGCTGAGTGGTTAAAGTAATTACTGTGTGATCCATGGATGCTTACCGTCAGCAGCAACCACTAAGACTGCGATGACAGCACGCCTTGGTGAAGATGGTTGGTTCGATTCGCTTTTGGACTTCTCTGCTATCTTTCTTCTTCTTTTTTTCTTACCTCAACGAAATATAGCTGACAGATAACGTACTCTCCAACCAAGAATGTCCTTGATTAACATCCTACAGTGCGGGTGGGTTTCCAAGTTGCGTCCGACCGTCCACGACTCGAGTTGCTCCTTCCGGCCAGCTGTGCTCTGCACAACTTGGGCTTGCCGTGAACTCGAAGTGTTTGCGCAACAGAACGAGGAGGCACCTTCTGTCAATTGCTCAACTTGGGAAAGTCCACCTCGGGCAGTGATCATTATATGTCGCTAGTATTCGTATAGGTACCTTCGATCGTTGTGAGGGGGTGAGGTCGTCCTTTTTGCCCGTAATATACCGGAGCGGCGAATCATCCGGCCGGCCCCACCTTGAGCCGGGGCTGCACGGACCAGTTTGAGCATCCCGCGCAACAATTTCCAGGTGAACT
This sequence comes from Coniochaeta ligniaria NRRL 30616, assembly GCA_001879275.1. Classification (NCBI taxonomy): domain Eukaryota; kingdom Fungi; phylum Ascomycota; class Sordariomycetes; order Coniochaetales; family Coniochaetaceae; genus Coniochaeta; species Coniochaeta ligniaria. The sequence goes on along the minus strand of KV875099.1, from coordinate 657,661 downwards.
TTTCGCGGGGAGCCTATTCGTAGCTAGACGTGCCAGAAGATACAGCTATTGAACAACCACGCAACCGACTTCCTAACACCGCGCCATCTGATCTTCTGCCCTTTGAACCTATTTCCCGCACTCCAACCGTTCCATACCACGAGCTGTCAAGATGCAGGCTCCTGTGGTGGTGATGAGTACGTCCGCTTTCCAAGCTTCGAAGCTTCAGATCCCACCATGATTGCTAATAACCCACATCTGCAGACACCCAGAGCGGTGAGAGGCAGACCGGAAGGAAAGCTCAGCTGTCAAATATTGCGGCCGCGAAGACGTGAGTTGTACTATCATGCAACCTTGTGTCGGCATGAAGCTCACCGTGCTCCCCTACCAGCGTCGCCGACATCATCCGATCATGCTTAGGACCCAAGGCCATGTTGAAGATGCTTCTCGACCCCATGGGCGGCATCGTCCTCACAAACGACGGCCACGCCATTCTGCGAGAGATCGAGGTGTCACATCCTGCTGCTAAGAGCATGATCGAGCTCAGTCGGACACAAGACGAGGAGGTCGGCGACGGCACTACGACTGTTATCATCCTAGCTGGTGAAATCCTCGCCCAGGCACTCCCCCAGCTCGAGCGCAACATCCACCCGGTAGTCATCATCGCCGCCTTCAAGCGCGCCCTCGCAGACGCCCTCGAGATCATCGAGGAGATCTCCACCCCTATCGACATTAACGATGACAAGGCCATGTACAGCCTAATCTCCTCCTCCATCGGCACCAAGTTCGTCTCGCGGTGGTCGGATCTTATGTGCAGCCTGGCGCTCAAGGCCGTACGGACAGTCAGCTGGGATGCCGGCAACGGCAAGAAGGAGGTGGACATCAAGCGGTACGCCCGTGTGGAGAAGGTACCCGGCGGAGAGATCGAGGACAGCAGAGTTTTGGACGGAGTGATGCTCAACAAGGACATCACACATCCCAAGATGCGGCGCAAGATCGAGAACCCGAGGATCATCCTGCTCGACTGCCCGCTCGAGTACAAGAAGGGAGAGTCGCAGACCAACATCGAGGTCTCGAAAGAGGAGGACTGGAACCGGATTCTACAGATCGAGGAGGAGCAGGTCAAGTCTATGTGCGAGCACATTCTGGCTTTGAAGCCCGACCTCGTTATCACCGAGAAGGGAGTATCAGGTACGTTTGTTTGGCATGACAGAACCCCTTCGTGGCACAGACTAACACAGCTCAGATCTCGCACAACATTACTTCATGAAGGCCAACGTCACAGCACTACGTCGTGTCCGCAAGACCGACAACAACAGGATAGCGCGCGCCACGGGAGCCACAATTGTCAACCGCGTCGAGGACCTCGTAGAGTCCGACGTGGGCACCCACTGCGGCCTGTTCGAGATCGAGAAGATTGGCGACGAGTACTTCACCTTCCTCACCAAGTGCAAGAACCCCAAGGCCTGCACGGTCCTGCTCAGGGGCCCCTCAAAGGACATCCTGAACGAGATCGAACGCAACCTGCAGGACGCCATGGGCGTCGCCCGCAACGTCCTCTTCCACCCGCGCCTCTCGCCCGGCGGCGGCGCGACCGAGATGGCCGTGTCCGTCCGGCTAAACCAGCTCGCCAAGAACATCGAGGGCGTCCAGCAATGGCCGTACAAGGCCGTCGCCGAGGCCATGGAGGTCATTCCGCGAACGCTGGTGCAGAACGCCGGTGCGAGCCCGGTCCGCGTCCTCACGGACCTGCGGGCCAAGCACGCCGAGGGCAAGAGCTCGTGGGGTATCAACGGCGACACGGGCGCGCTTGCGGACATGAAGGAATACGGTGTGTGGGAGCCCGAGGCTATCAAGGTGCAGAGCATGAAGACTGCCATTGAGGTAAGCTTTCTATCATACGATCCCCTCCGCTGTACCATGCCAACGAAAAGAATACTAACATTTCTCGTAAAGTCTGCCTGCCTCCTTCTAAGAGTCGACGATATCTGCAGCGCGAAGAAGGCGCAGCCCGGAGTCGGCACCAGTGGAGGAGGTGACGAGTAGGTGGTGATGTCGTCTAATGGTTTGTTTGATGAAGGACTCGGAAAATACCAAGAAGCGTCGTGTAACCTAGCATACCCCCCCTTGTAGACAGGTAGTAGTAGACTGGGGCCATGGTAGATAAAACGAGCTGCTCAGATCGCAGTATCGTTCTTCGGTTCCTGAAACCACCAAAGAGGCCATTCAGTCATCATCATCGTGAATCAAAAGTCCCGGTTGTTCGGACGCTCCGTTTGCGCCAGCCGCCTTCTCCGCACCAGCATTCGCATCCCCGCCATCTCGCTTCGACTCGCCGTCCTCCCCATCAACCTGTATCCGCGGCAGTATCTTGGCCTTGCCACCCGCCTCCCCTCCAGCCGCCGTCCCCTTATTCCCCCTCTTCCCCTTCTTCTTCTCCCTCCTCTCCCGGTTCCGCCTCGTCTTCTCCGCGTCCCTCTCCTCCCTCTCCCTCCTCAGCCGCTCAAACTCCTCCGCCTCCGTCTCCTTCCGCACCTCCTCGTCCATCTGCCTCAGCCTCTCGTACTCCCGCCTCCTGCTGGCCTTGTAGACGTGAAACTCTCCGCTTCCCGCGCCGGCCGAGGACCCCTGGACGTTCGTCACGATCTCCGGGACGGCGCGCCTGGCGGCGACCGCGGAGCCGGACTGCGGCAGACGGATCTCTTGGTCGGGCCGCGCGAAGAGGGACTCGACTGTCGCTGCTTGTTGGGAGACGGGGGTCAGGGCGCGTTTCTTGACTGCGCGTTTGGAGTGCCGGTCGGAGGAGGTGGGGATGCTTTCTGGGATGTTGGCGGACATTGTTACGGGCGGGTGGGGGGTGTGGTGGGATGAGGTAGGTGGTGGTGTGGTCTGCCGGCTGGAGATTGTTTGCGCCGCGGTTGACGCTGGGTGCGCGGTGAGTAATGCGCTCAGAGATATTGCTTCGGATGGAAGTTGCCGTGAGGAAGAGCTCGGTTTGGCTAGAGATCACAGGTTTCAAGTTGCGGGTATTTGTATGGTTTGCGTTTGTAGTTGCGTCGTTGAGAAGGTTGCTTGTGATTTCTATCTAGCCTGGCCGGAAAAGAAGGCCAATTAGATTGCAGCTGCGGCCAGCTGCCGCGATCAAGTTATCACTCCCAGAGGCCCAGATTGAACGCGCTGCCATGTATTGGCAGCAACAGTAGAGATTTTATGAAATATTCTCTGTCCTTTTGAAAGTTACAGGCTAGTCACACTAATCAAGTAAGGAATTGGTACGGGTACATGCCTAGAGGCAGTCTAGAGACTGTTCTCATCCCCTTGATACACCCCCAAACCAACGCCTCGCACGATGCTCACCACCCCCGAGCTCCCTTCACAGCCAACGCATCAGCCGCGATGTTACCAGGGCTCTGCCCATGTCCTTTAACCCACTCAAACTCAGTCTTGACCGCTCGCTTCTTCCTCTCTGCAATCCTGGCCAGCGCCCCCTTGATGAGGTCCTGGTTCACGATGGGTTCCCGCTTTGCACTCATCCAGCCGTTCTGGATCCAGTTGTCCTTCCACCTGGTGAGGCAGTTGATCGAGTAGCTGCTGTCAGTGATAATCATCACGGGCTGGTCCACGGACGTGACCTCGAGCGCACGCAGGATGGCCGCCAGCTCCGCCCGCTGATTCGTCTGCAGTTCTCCTTCTAGCCTTTCAGCAATGTTCCTGTAGTATCACCAGTCAATACATGTGTCTTGGCCTGTGTAAGAGTAGCTCAAAGGCAGAAGAACTAACCGAGCATCGCCGTGTCCGAAAAACACTCCTACACCCGCTCTCGCACCCGCCTTTCCGTTACCCCGGGCGCTGCCGTCGGTGTAGATATGAAGCACTCCCCCATGCAAGCCCGCCTCAGGGAGTGCCACTCCAGGCAGGACAGCCGAGACCTCCACGCCGTCCTCCTGCGTCTTGATCTTGGTCCCGACCGGAGCCCCTCCATCCTCCTCGTCTTCATCACTCTCGTTGACATCAGGCAGCAGCCCCAAGGACTTGATCGTGTCCATACTGCCGTGGAGCCGGATATAGTTCTCGGCCTCGGCGCGCGTGCCGAACTTCTTGAACTTGGGGCCCTTGAAGCCGATGATGGCATCGCTCTGCGCCGTGTCCCAGTCCGTATAGATGCCCGGCTTCCGGCCGCAGGCCACGGCGTAGAACTTGGGCGGCTGCCCGGCCTTGGCCTTCTTGTTGTTCTCCGACGGTGGGGTCCTGCCTGCTACGAAGGCGATCGCGTCTTCCTCTGTCTCGAAGGCCTTGTCTGTTACCCCGAGGTGTCAGCTACAAGTCCAAATTGTTGAAGAATAAAAATACGTACAGGTCGCGCCCCTGAAGCCCGTGATCTGCGCCTGGCATTCGGGCCAGGTGCGGTAGACGCCCGGCGCCGCGCCGACGCGCACTGCGTAGTACTTCTGCACGCCCTCGCCTGCCTTTCGTTTCGGCATCTCGACAGCAGGTGGCCAGCACGGATGCTGCGTTGTAGGTGTCGGTGTCGGGTATTTGAAGGGTTGCTTCTGGGTGTCAGGGTTCGCGGGTGGGATGCCGAGGAGCTGGTCCAGGTAGGTCGGTCCGGAGAACCAGGCCTTTTGTACTTTGCTGGGATGGAGGAGAAGCCGGACGGAACCAACTGGGCCCGTCACATGTTTTAGCCTTTGGGCTCGAGCAAGACACCCGCTTGCGATGCGGAAGTGACAGGTCGACACTGTAGTAGAGACGTGGAACTGCGGGAGAGCTTGAGTCAAAGGATTTGCATCCTTGGAATCCGACCGTCGCAGTATTTGACAGCTTCAGGTTGCCCCCAGCTCTAGAACTTGACTGAACCAAACTGAAGTTTGCTTGGATATCGTGAGTGACACATCGCAGTTCAAGAAAAAGAAACAAACTGTTGCAGAAGCTGGACGAGAGGGGCACGGTTGTTGGCTACGATAAGATAAGGAAGGATACAGGGGTGCTTCACGCACTTCACAGGATCCAGAAGATGCAACAAAGATTAGTCCCAGATCCTGGGTAATGACTCTACTTTTTGGTATCTCCTATGCTTGTTGCTCTTTGCAAAGCCAACTAATGCGATCATCGACGGCCGTCGCAAACGCGAGACGTGCTGCATTCTGTAACGCCTGATTATCCCCTTTTCCGTCCAAGAATGCTTGCTCCCCCCTTTAAATGCCAAACCGAAGGAAGAGAGGACTACCTAACTCCTCTGACTTGTTTTCCAGTAAAGACAAAACACAAGAATGGCTTCGTAGTCATGATAAGTCGTGTGCTGTTGTAAGGCCTGTCGTGTCTCCTAAGCATGAACGTCGTAATCCACCGGCAACGGCTTCAGATAGCCAGCCGACTCCCACTCCCAGGCCACCATGCTCCAGTTGAGCTCCCTGCGCCAGAACAGGCCCAGCCCACGTCCGCCACCCCTTCCAGCCAGCGCCGGGATGCCGTGACCGCGCTCCTCGGCACACATACCTCCAGTCAACGGCATACGATGACGGAAGACGACCTTGCCCATCCGCGAGTGCAAGATGGACATGGAGCACATGACGCACGGCTCGTGGGTGAGGTACAGCTCGAGACCGTGGCAGAGATAGCCATCAGGGTTAGGATGGTCCAGCTCGAAGGCTACTTTCTCGTCGTCGGTCAATGGCGCGTCCTGGAATGCTTCAAACTCGAGGATCGGCATCTGTCTCGTCTCCGTCTTGCGATCCTCGGCACGAACGAGTTTCTGCGCCACGAAGCTGATGGCCCGCATCACGGGATGTGCCAGAGGGTTCCCCTTGGTGCATTTCTGCTCCTGGTGACGCCAACGTGCATCCGCAGCTACTGCCACAAGTGTCGGCTTGCCGTCAACACGTTGCACTATGCAGGCGCCCATGGGCTCGCCGATGCCAGCCGCTCTGCCCTGCTCGGCCACCTGATGGGCTAAAGTCATCCAGATTGTCGCGTCTCTATTAATCTCGTCCGTAGCCCGGGAGATCAGCGACGGATGAGGGCCGAGTGGGTTGTTCTTCCGGTAGAGACTTGGCCAGAAGTGCTGCGACCACATGGCGGCCTGGACTTGCGACGTCGGTGGCAGCAGGGGGACCGGAATGCTGCGTATGAAGATATCTGGGCCCATTCCTTCGACTGTGGACAGCATTTGGGTGAGCTCATCCCGCGAGAGCACATTCTCAGGCCCCATCAGAATGTATATCCATTGCGATTTGCCCGTGTGGATCTGTCGGCTCTGGGGTGTCTCGTTCATGAACTGCGTCTTCAAGTGGGCCGGTAGGTCACTCGGCTTCGAGCATCTGCGTAGGTGAGGCAAGCCCTTAACTATCTCCTCAGGTAGCAGTTCGCGAAGCATCCTGGATCAGAGTACGTTAGCATGTTGAATTTTTTGGCTCGGGGAGGTGCTTGAGGGGTCTCGTACGTGATGACTGGGTTGGCGCACTTGGTGGGCGCGCGTGTGATGAGAACTCGTCCAGAAACATGGTCTTCGCCAAGTTCCAGGGTAGTCTTGAGTGGAATTAGGACGCCGTGACCGGGCACTTTCTGAACAAGAACCCGAACAATCGGGTCCTGCTCAGCAAGAACATCCTTGGCGTCGTCGTCGCCCATTGTGTAGTTGAGGCGCGGGTGAACCGATGGTATATTCAACGGAATCGAGGTGGAAAATGAGGGTGGTCGGTACCAATGGCTCGCTGGGACGAGGTCGAGGTGATGAGTGAATGAACGGCAACGAAACGCAAGGAGGGCCGGGTCGTTGGTACCATCAGCATCGCGGGTTCCTAAGCAACGACCACTGAATATTTATGCATTTCAGGGAAAGGACGAGGATTCTTCCTCTATGTTGGATGAGAAGGGGAAACGCAGCGGTGACAGACGCGTTCGAATGCGAATCGCAAAGAAGGTGAAGGTTGTCGGTTGCCAGTGATGGAACTGAAATATTTTTGGGCCAAAATATTTCGTCTCCAGCGACAACTGCCTGCACCCTGCAGATCTCCGCCGCAGATCTCTTATCGAACAGCGATAAGGAGCTACCCCGCCAGATCTTTTGGTGGGGTATTCCTTCCCCTTGGAACAAACCCAAACAAGCTTCCTTTCACGATCGAGAACAAAAGAGAAGACGGACATGCGAGTCATATCCATGCTGCATGTCGATGGTTTAGACTGATCTAGGTACCTTAAAGAATGTCACTTCTCGAAGGCTATTGATAGACGGTCAAGTGGCGGTACCCTATACGGTGGCAGTCTTGTCCCATTGTGTTTGTTTTCTCTTTATTTTCCTGAAGAAAGCCTTTGACTTCTTCCTGTTCGTAACCTCAACTTATAATTCTAGACGGTGGCTTATGTTGCCGAAATCGGTGGATTTCAGGCCGTCATTGACGGCCACTTGCTCAGTTTCACCTGCCGACTCTGACCCCCAACGACGGTGTGGTCGATCGCTGACCCCTTCTTGTCTCAACCAGGACAGGACGCCTTTCTGTCGCGGATGTGACGGATACTTCTGGCTTGTTCGCTAGTCGAACAGAAGGGCCAAAATTCCCTAACTCCGTCCGGCACTTGCCCTTCCAAGACAGCTTGGGTGCAGTCGGCTTCTTGGCTTGTTGCACTTCTCTGGGTGTGGGATCAATCTCTCCGGATTCACCGACCGGGATCCGGTTCCCGCTTCCCACCAGTGTCATCATCGAAGGTCGCTCGAAGGTCTCAGGTCCTACCCACGTGGGCGTAGCTCCATTCGCTCACCAGGGCTCCAGGCCAGGCAGGCTAAACCCCTGCCAGCCAAGTACGTACCGTGGTAGCGCTTAAGCCAAGAACGGCATTCCTGCGGTGTAACATGCAGGATGCCTCGATCGAGTGGGGGTACAAGCGGCGAGAGAAGCCGTCGGCCGCTCTCTGGTTGATGTTCGTTGGTTTACTCGCATCATCCAGCCTGCATTCAAGCCATCCATCTCGGGGTATCACGAGGTAGTAGTAGTCATGGCACAACTCGGGGTCGATCCTTCAAGTCCAGTGTTCGCTCCTTCGCCATTCACATTGTCTGAACCTGGGAAGCGTGTCCAGGCTACCGAGGGGAACACCGTGACCGACAAGCCCAAGCCGTGGCTGATGAAACACAGTTGCGAGGGGAAGCATAGTTCTCTGCCAAAGACGGATGTCGGATATCCGTTGATCAACCTTGATGACGGGCTGAGCAGTTCGGAGTTTCCCTGGAAGACGGCGCTGTGGTCGGCGAGTTACACGCAGGCGTGGGTCATCAGCCAAGTGCGGGTAAGGGAGGGGTAATTATTGCGTAGTTGGTAGGACCCTGAGTCCACGCACGCGCGCCGGGCGCAACAGTAAATCACTTAGCACTTGTAAGGTATGCACTGTGGTACACTGGTATTGTCCGGGCGGTGCGCATTGGGACGACTGACGAATATGAGGCTATAGATCCCGGTCTGTAGTAGGATGCAGCTGTATTGGTGCAGACTGCAGCTTGCACAACCATTTAGAAATCAAGGCTGGAAGTACCTACTGCGGGACTCTCGGTCATTGCGGTGTTGGCGACCGAGCGATATTTTGGCCTCGGCGTCCCACCTCCGTTCGATTATTCTTTCAATTATTTCCACCGTGATCCAAATTTTCCTGCCTCTAGCTGCCGAATCTACCTGACTGCAATAGGGTTTCGACCGTGAGTCATTCATATCGTGGAGAGCCTTCCTGTCTCTGGGGAAGCAGAAGCGCAAGTTCTCCATCAACAAGCTCTAACCTTATTACCTTTGTACAGCTGCCCTTGCCCTACCTCTAGTTTGAACCCTCTCAGATACCGTTTCCTTGTCAAATTTGTAACTTGCATTGTTGCACCTCCAATTACACAGATTCAACAACCACACGCCTAATCCGGACCGGTATCCATTCAATCGACATTTACATCTCATATGGTCGTTCCATTCTTGGCCGAATTCACATCTGCGTACTCCGTACTCCGGAGGAGGTATTGAAATCAACCTTCACGGACCGTCAACCCTCGACTTGCCGTCCTGGCTGTGCAATTCGCCAAGGAAACTGACATTACAATTTTCATTGCAATTCTTGAGATCCCCGAGACAGCTTAGTCGATCTTCTTGGCACCTTCTGTCTCTCCCAAAGCGGTGAATTACACATCTCTGAAAGTCGACCTGGTTGGCGTGCGGCCTGGAATTGTTGAGCCATCGCAAATCGGTGCCGTACCCGGAGCCACTAGACAGGGGCGACAAGTACGGTTCCACTTAGCGCGGTCTGCACTCCCAAAAGTCGCAGGCTAGCCTTGAACAGTCATACATCATTGGTCGCCTTCAAGAACCCCTTCTGACTCTGGAAAAGTCCACGGCGTAGCGACATCATTCTCAAGGCTTGCCGTTTAACCTTGTTTCGCATACGCATATATTATTTCCATGCCTGCTGCGCTTCTCAGCACTGGGGCACTTCCAACCAAAGGTCTCTAATTTTTACCACAACTTCTACCCTTACTCTTATACGTACCTCAAACTCATATGCGCACCGCGCAACCTCGAACATCACGGCTAACCATTCGTCTTCCCAAGAAGACCTCAGTCGCAAGACGGGCCAAACACAGGCTAGCGATCTCGCAAAGTTGGTAATGAGCCAACATCTTGGAACCACGTCCGCCAACACATCCACAACGTCGTCGCCGAGCATTCTCCCCAATGCAGACAAGTCGAGTCCCGCGGTGAGGCATCCAGACGGATCGCTTCCGCCGCCCGCCTTGCCCCACGATGGCCCTATTTCACATGCGCTGAAGTCGTTGCGCGACTTTGACACCATCAAGCGAGACCGCGTCGCCTATGACTCCCCTTACGCCTTGAGCAACGCCTCAACGGCCCCTGGCTCACCTCGAATGTCAGTACAGCTCGTATCATCCTTTCCCGGGCGTTGCTAACTTGAAACAATGCAGCCCACCTTTACGGCAAAATTCTGGTGGCACAACGCCACGCGTTCGGCCCCATGCAACGACTCTCAACATCCCGGGTATGACGAGATCTAAGGTCTCTCCTGACGGTCGGATTGCCGAGAGGGATGTGGCCGCCAAATTGGTCATCATCATGGTGGGCCTGCCCGCTCGGGGCAAGTCATACCTGACGAAGAAAATCCAGCGGTACCTTTCCTGGCTGCAACACAACAGCAGGATTTTCAATGTTGGGAACCGCCGGCGTGTTGCCGCCGGGGTCGGCCACAAACCATCACACTCGCATACAGGGGAAAAGACCGATACTGCTGAGCACGCAGCCAATATTCTGCTTAACGGAAGGAATATTCCCACCATTGAGGAGCCCCCTAAGCTGGATCTCAACGCCTCGACGGATGAATCAGAACACGCTGAGCCGATCGATCAATCGGCAAAGTTCTTCGACCCCTCTAATGAATCTGCAGCCAAACTCCGCGAGCAGGTAGCCCTTGATACTCTGGATGAGCTACTGGACTATCTCCTGCTTCAGGGGGGTGCGGTTGGCATTTTGGATGCAACGAATAGCACTGTGCATCGGCGGCAGCTTTTGGTCGAACGAATCAAGGCCCGAGAGCCCAAGCTCGGCATCTTATTCATTGAGAGTATATGCCATGATCAAACTGTAAGCTCCTGTTGAAATGCCCTTTTTAAGATTCCTCTGACTCTGGCACCAGCTACTCGAGGCAAATATGCGCTTGAAGCTCTCCGGTCCTGACTACAAGGACAAGGATCCAGTCCAGTCTCTGGCGGATTTCAAGGAGCGGGTGAAGGCCTACGAGAGCGCCTATGAGCCGCTCGGCAAGTGGGAGGAGGATAACGACCTGCAGTACATTCAGATGATCGACGTCGGACGGAAGATCATCCATCATCGCCTGAGGGGCTTCCTCAGCGGAGGCATCGCCTCCTATCTCGACACCTTCAACTTATCGCCGAGACAGATTTGGATAACGCGACACGGAATCAGCGTCGATAACCTGCAACTCAGGCTAGGCGGTGATTCCGACCTAACAGAGCGCGGCCATATTTACGGTCTGGCTCTTTACCGCTTCATCACGCACAAGCGGCAGGAGTGGCTGGTCCACCAGAAGAACAAGATAGCAATGGCGTCGTTCCCGCCGCAGCCGGGCGACCATACCCCTCCGTATCCAGAGCTTAACAAGGAGCTGGACGACAAGAACTTCTGCGTGTGGACCTCGATGCTCAAGCGCAGCGTCCAGACGGCCGAGTACTTCGACGCCGACGATGACTACGACGTGAAGGCGTGGGAGATGCTGAACGAACTCAATGCCGGCATCTTCGAGGGCATGACATACGAGGAAATTGCCAAGAAATATCCCGAAGAGTATGAGAAGCGAATTAGGGACAAGCTTTCTTACATCTATCCCGGTGTTGGAGGCGAGGGTTACCTCCAGGTCATCGGCCGGCTGCGGGATATGGTTCGAGAGATCGAGCGTATCACAGACCACCTCCTGATCATCGGCCACCGGTCAATTTGTCGAGTTCTCATGGCGTACTTTATGGACCTTACGAGAGACGACATTGCCGACCTCGACGTGCCTCTTGGCATGCTGTTTGCGATTGAGCCCAAGCCGTACGGCATGGAGTTCCATGCGTACAAGTACGACGAGGACCAGCTCTGGTTTGACGAGATACCCAACTACAAGCCGCAAAGGACAGTCGACAGGAACAACTAGGCGACACGGCTCCCCAACGTTTTGTTCTGTATTCTTTTGTTATGTGCATTTTACCCGCGATCTTTGGCTTTTGACATGCATGGGAGTAAGGGATATGGTAATGGTCCCGGCGTTTGGGATGCTCTTTTCAACTGGCTCACACGGTTGAGGTATACACGGCGTTTTGGGACAAAGTTTAATCGACTCTCTAGAGGCAGACCCGGTGGTTTGGGTAGAGAGCGAGGCGTTGCCCGAGGTTGTTCGAGTGGTGTATGGAAGCCGTTGCAAAGTGTGATGATGAAAGTCTATGGGGGCTTGCTACGATGGAGTTATGATTCGCCTTGAAGAGGTAGCGAGGTTGGGATGGATGATGGTCTTCCAGAAGTCGCCGCACTAGGAGGAATGGTGATTACTCTGATCCCATTCGAGGTTACGGTTGGCCTTCAACTCGCCAACCCACAAACTTTAATGTGCATTAGTTGCCGATACTGGTGGCAGGAGACTGAAAAGCTTTTATACAAAATCTTTCTCCCCGTACGAAGTATGCAGTATTTGATGACTTAGCTACCTACCTAGTGTACCTACCCAAGGTTTTCTTACGCGGTCCCGAACCGCCGTAGAGAACCAGAAGCGCCATCGCCAACGGCGCCGCGAAGACGTCGCTGGTTCCTAACCACTATCGCCACGATTAAATCAACATGACGGCAGAAAACCCTCTTTCCGTTGCGTCCGGATTGGCCTCTGCCACACATCACGGATTACACGGTTACCATAGGCAAGCCACCCAATACCGGAGTCAACGAGGAAAAAGGACGGAAGTAACTAGTTCCAAGTGCGGATTCCAGAAGAGATGGCGAACTCTGGTCAAAACATGAACCGGATGTGAGCCGCATCAGATGGAACTATGGCGCTAGGATTTATTTCCGATTTTGAGGCCTAGGACTTTCAATCTGACAAGGAAGTTGTCACCAATACCACTACCAAGCACGTCGTCACGTGCTGCGCAGAAGATGGCACCTCCGTTTACCGAACCAAGGCAAGGCCGATCATCGTCATCTTTCGCATCTCTACTAACAATCCGCAACAGCACACGCAATGCGGTACGTACTCAGACAATCCATCTTCAAGGCCTACACATCCGTCCCGAACGCACAATGGCGTCGAGCCTACCACCGGGTAAAGGCGCGCTTCACAACCATCGATCCCAAAGGCTCGTCTGTCTCGTACGACACCGAGATCAGAGTCGGCGAACCGCACGAGGCATACGTGTACATCGAACCGGAAATCGGCAACGCCATCCAGTCCTTGGTCATGCGACAGATGGGGATCGCTGTGGCCACGCAGGCTCCCGAGAAGCTGCCGTTACGCTTCAACCATACATCGCGTCACTTTGCTTACGGTACGTTCCCTTCCCCAAGGACGTGTGGGCACATCGTTCGTTAACGCGACTATTAGAGACGTTACCACTCCCCCGACTCGATATTCCGCAAGACCTCCCCCGTCAGACCTTGAGCGATGTCAGTCCCGCTACGCTTTGGCTTTCGGGCAATTGGCACGCTATCACACTTGACGGAACCCCTGACGGTGAGTAGCGAACCACACGCCAACATTCAGCTGCCTTTCTGATTATTTCTAGAGAGCTTTGAGCGGGAATCGAGAGACAGCGCCAGGGAACTCAAAGGCGCACTAGACATGCTCAAGGATCACTAAAGGACCGCTTCCTATCCTACATCTGCTCCGACTCCGCCGTATACTGCCCAATCTCGGCCGTACCGGCTAACGGGTGTCGCGATGCTCCGGTAGTACTCGGCTAGCTCCTCGGCGCTCCACGTTTTGGTCGCGACGGAAATATGCGCCGTCTTGAGACCTTCATTCACGGTGTCCTTTGCGAACGGCCTTGTCTGCAGCTTGTAGCCGTTGATCTTGAGGAACATGTCCGCCGCCAGCAGCGCGATCCGCTTGTTGCCGTCCTGGTAGGCGTGGTTGAGGATGATCCTCTCGGCGAGCACCCCGGCTAGCTCAAAGACGTCGTCCTGGCCGTAGTGCCAGTGGTTCTGCGGCGATGTGACGGCCGAGTCGAGGACGGCTGGCTGAGAGGGGTTGGCGCGGGTGACCTGGCTCTTATAGAGACGCGTAACCTGTGCCGTTGTGAGGAAGCGGAGGGGGACACGCGGGGAGGACATGTTTAGGTGTTGTCTGGTGATGGGCGGTTCTGGGAACTGGGAGGAATACTGAAACATACCTCTGGTGATGTCGCGTGTTTGTATACTATTATATCGCGGAGTGACCTGGACGAGGTTGCTTGGCCTTGGTGTAGGCAAGAGGCGAGAAAGGACCAATAGCGACTGCAAACCTAGCCGGTCCAGTGGCGGGCGGCTACGTGGAATATACGTGCATACAACTGATGTTTCGGATCTTGAGTAGAATCTACCGAGTTAGACGCCCAGCCAAGTCAGCCTTGGCCTCAGGTAGTCCTGCATTTTATGTACTTGCGATGCTCTGACGAATGCGCAAAGCTGCTTGTGTTCGAAGCTACGGGGTGTGTTAGAGGGAGGACTAATCTTAGATGAAAGCGTTGTCAGCACTTTGCGCGTGGGCAGTATGAAAAGCGCGGCATAATACGGTCAAAATCGAAGTCATCGGAAACGATTCCATTTGGCTATACCTTCAGTGAGCACGCCGGCCTCCTTCCAGGACAGATACTCCTATAGTTGGCGCGTGTCTCTACCTGGTAGACGCGGCTCAATACGGGCGTCGTTCGTAATAGCTGAGTCTACTGGGCCGGTCTGTGTCGGAATACCTAGAGTAGGTACCGTAAGGTACCTTATGGCTGGATGCATCCGTCTGCGGCAGTGATCGAGTTTCCACCGGAACAACATCACATCTAGTCCCAGTTCATATTTCATCGGTAACCAGATTGGGCCATGTTCAACTTCGGTCCAGCATTTGTCAAGCCCTGAACACACAGCTGCGCCAGATTAAGTTCTCCTTTTATTGATCGGCAGCTTCTGGCAACAACAGACGCCAAGGCGCCTGGGTCAATCGCGTTACAACACAGTAATGTGGCGCTGACAAAGGTCCCTTGGACACGGAAGAGTGACCGTGGATACAGGCTATGTCATTGGATCGTTAAGGACATGGGCCCAGCTCTCTGTCACGGCATTGGGCTGCAGCGCAGGAGATTCAGATACGAACAGCCTGGCTGATTTCGGCGTTATCAAAGCCTGGAAATGGACGCGGGACTGCTAGGTTTCATGCACACTGCCGGCAATGGCGGTGATGTGATGGCCACCGTTACTAAAGAACCTATATCGCGCCTTTTTTCTCTCTTCTAAGCAATACATATGACTTCCATCTCTCTTTTGACTTTGGCCCCGAGCAAGTGCTCGTCAACTTGTATATAAACGGTCTGGAGCTCAACATGTGAAACTAACCGCACCCCAACCATCCGGATCATCACCTCTCATCACCGCAAACAACAGACACAATGTCGACCTCGCCACCACCAACCACGAATCCCTCCCGCTCCCAGTCCCGCTCCCAACCAACCTCGGGCCGTCCAAAGGCCCGCCGGCGGCCAACAGAATTCACCCTCCCAGACGGGACCAAGGTCCTCGTCGCCCTCCCCTCAGACGCAGACAAGCTCCGCAAGAAACACAGCAAACATGCCTCGTCGCAGATCGAGGTCGTCATCCACGGCTCGGAGCAGCACACCAGCCTCCTCCAGCAGGCGCGCGAGCACCACGAGCGGCGCGCGGAGGCCATGCGCGAGCGGCTCGGCGCGGACCTGCTGGAGGAGTGGGACGCGCTGCGGCAGGAGCTGTGCGACATGCAGCGGATGATGGAGCGGGCGGTGGACCACGGCAGCAGGCTGAATGCGAACTTTGAGAAGTTTGGGTTCGATGCGCAGCTTAGAACTTTTGGGGACGAGCTCGACGCCCGCGAGGAGGGGAGGGGAAGGGGTGGGATGAGTGACGACGAGGAGACGCAGGTCGGGGGGGATGCGGTCAGTAGTTCATCTGGGACGGACTGGGGCGAGCGGAGGGGAGGGACGACGGTCAAGTTGTTTCGGAGGCCGGTTATTAAGCAGTATTTCCATCGGGGGCTGCTGTGGCGGAGTAGTGAGGAGACGAAGGTTATGAGTTTTGAGCTGTTTTTTGACTTGCTGTATGTTGGGATTATTGCTATCAACGGTGATAATGCGAGCGAGGAGGCCGATGGGCGCGGGCTGTTGAGATTCGTGGTGACGTTTGGGATGAGCTGGAAGATATGGAATGATGTGCAGCAGTTTGTGAGCTGGTTTGACTCGGACGATGTTGCGCACCGGGTTGAGATTGTCTTTCTCATTGCGTGTCTGATTGGGTATGTTTCGCTCTTTTACTGACGATGTACAGAGTGTCCTGACAAGATTCGCAGCGTCACGACCAACACCCTCCAGACCTTCAACGAGCACTACGACACCTACAGCCAGCTCGTCGGCTTCTTCCTCGCCGCCCGCCTGTTCCAGGCGCTGCACGCGGCCTACATCGGCCATATGCTCCCGCTTGTGCGCGCCATGATGCTCTGCCAGATACTCCTCATCCTCGCCGCCGCCGCCCTCTGGATAGCCAGCATCCACGTCGAGATGCCGTCCCGGCTGGGGCTGACCTTTACGGCGCTCGCGATCGAGCTCTTCGGCAGCGCCATCCCCCTCGGGCTTTTCCGCTACGGCAGGACGCACAACACCTCCTTCGCGGCCAGGATTGAGCGCTTCTTCGACTTCTACCCGGCCATCAACATTGAGCACAAGGTCGAGCGCACCAACGCCTTTGTGTCGCTCGTCCTCGGCTACTCGGTCGTCGGCGTTCTCTTCCAGAACGCGGGGTACGGGCTGAACGCTTTCCTGGGCAAGGCTATATTGGGACTGGTGCAGGCCTTTGTGTTCAACTGGCTGTACTTCGAGGTCGACGGGACCAACATCCACACGCACGCCATAAGGCGCCACGTCAAATCCGCATTTCTGTGGCACAACGCGCATCTGACGTTCATCATGGGATACATCCTCGCCTCGGCCGCGCTGAGCAAGCTGGTCGTTGCGACGGACTGTCCGGACTCGCCGGCCGAGACGCTGACGGAGTTTTACCAGCAGCGGTCGGAGGAGCACGTCGTTCTCGGACTGAGATTTTATTACTGCACCGGACTGGCTGTTGCGTTGCTGTCCATGGGGTTGATTGCGCTGTCGCACGAGCACAAGTTACCGCTCACCTGTCGGCTGCCCAAGTGGGTGCGGTTGGCCAACAGACTCGCTGTCTGCGTCATCCTGTTCACTCTGCCGGCCGCGCAGGAGGTGAACAGCCTGAACCTGGTTGGTATCACGACCTCTCTGAGCGTGTGGGTTCTGCTCGTGGAGTTGTGGGGCAAGTCGTGTCCGGACGAGGCCTTCTGGGGCGATGCCAAGGCCTGCTCTTACACGGCCCGGTG
Source organism: Coniochaeta ligniaria NRRL 30616 (assembly GCA_001879275.1). Taxonomy (NCBI): domain Eukaryota; kingdom Fungi; phylum Ascomycota; class Sordariomycetes; order Coniochaetales; family Coniochaetaceae; genus Coniochaeta; species Coniochaeta ligniaria. The sequence goes on along the minus strand of KV875099.1, from coordinate 640,552 downwards.
TAGCAAGCGGGATTTGGAAGATGCGATGAAGAGCAACGGGGAGGTGGATGTGCGTGAGCTGGAGAAGAGCGAGAAAACAGGGGCTATGGACGTGAGTTGAGACGGGGGGCATCAAGGTGTTCCAAGCAAATAAATCGACTTTATAATATGAGACGCCTATCCCATCTAGCCATCTATACCGGACACCCGACTCCAGTCTCGCTACCTCACCCTAAGAACCACCAGCGCCCGAGGCCATAATAGCAATCTGCTGTGCCCTCCGGCGGTCCACCTCCTTCTTCAGCATCGCAATAGCCGTAGTCACAACAAGCACAACCACCATCTCCCTCTCCACCTTCTCCCCTTCCTCCCAAGCACCAAGATCAACCATCAACCGGCCTCCATTCCCGGCACTACTAGCCGAACTGCCCGGCGTCCTGGTCTCCTCGCTCCGAACAAACAGCGCGACCGCCCGGCGGACCTCTTCCTCCTTACCGCCCGCGATGGCAACCTTGACGATCTTCTCCAGCACAAGCACACTATTCGCCTTCATCGCCTTGCGCTCGGAGCGCGAGGCGTACCGCCACTCGAAGGTTCCGAGACGGGTGTGGTGCAGCCGTTGGGCGCGGGAGAGCAGGGAGGTGGAGAGGATCGAGAAGCTATCCCACGCCTCCTCTTCTCCGCCCTCCGCGTCTCGGCTCTGGGACGGGAGGAAGAGAGACACGGCCGGCGGCTTGCCCGGTCCGAAGCGGTAGGTCGTTGTGCTCAGCGGCTTTGCGGAGGAGGGGGAGGAGCCCGGGATGAGATAGCTGGATCCGCTGCCGCGTCCGGGGCGGACTGAGACGTACCGCGGTTCTGGGGGGAGGGAGTTGTCGTCTGGGTTTACGTCGAAGATGGGGATGGGGACGGGTTTTGGGGGTATGGGGAGGGAGAGCCAGGGTTTGCCTGGGGTTTGGATTTGGAGGTGGATTGTTGGGTGGAAGGTGTGCGCGGAGCTATATAGGGGAGGTGAAGAGAGAATGGACGCGCGGCGGGACGAGGATGCATCGTTCCAGGAGGTGAGTTCGATGGCGGCTGCGTTTAGATCTTGGGTTGTGTATGAGGGTGCTAGGGATGGGGATACTGAGGTCGTGGTTGAGTGGCGGGCGAGGAGTCTGGTTGACATCTTGGGCGTGGGAGTTTAGATACTATGCAAGTTGTCGATGATGACTATAGGAGCTCAAGGTTGACGACTGTACTCAAGAGTCGATGCCTGTGAAGATGGGAGATAAAGGATGAGATGTGCGTGGTTGAGGTTATAGTCCCTATATACCTACCTGGTATACAACCCTTTCATCCACAGCACCAGCTATCGAAGCAAGAAGAGACGCGATGAATACGGTCCTGTGGCCGTGTAGTAAGGCACATGGCCCACAAAGCCACACAGCGATCGTCCAGCATGCCAACTTGGCTTTCAGATGCTCTGGAGACGCCGTTCGATTAGCCTCGGGGGTCGCAGTTAAGGTTGTTGAAGCTACAGCCAATCAGCCGCTACGTAGGAACCGAGGGCTCCACTCTGTTCGATGCGAAATACGAAAAGTGGATCCGTAAGATCGACGTTCATGTATCGTCCCCTGCTTTCGACCTTGGGGCTGTGTCTCTCCGGTGGCCTGCCGCCAAGTTGATGGCGTTGCTGACGATGGTGAAGCGGCACTCATTCCAACTCGGTCACGGAGGAGGTGAACGACAGCCACGCTACCAGCCATGCTGCACGTTCCTGTACTCTGGTCGTCTTAGGCATCAGACAGTCTTGCGAGTCAAACAGTTGTGTCGGTAACTCATTGTATGCTGCGCACTATCAAAACGAGGTTGGTATCACAAACTCCGGCCCATCAACACGCTCCAATACTCACACTCACCGTGTCTTCCCAAAGAAGCCCACATCCCGCTTAAGCTGCGCCTCCACCCACATCGGCCACTGATTGTACACGATGTGTTCCGAGTCCACCATTCCGTTGAGATACTTCAGCCACCGTATGATACCAATCTCGATATCCCCTCCCTGCTTCTTGGCTGCTTCACCGCCCGCTCTCCACTCCGTCTCGGTGATGACGGCCATGATCTGTTTGAGCGCGATCCAGTGCGAGGCGAGCAAGACACACACCTGGTTGCTCGGGTCGATTATCTGCCGGAATTGCTCGTGCGGGAGCATCATCCACCATCCATAGTGCTGGGACATTGCTTTGTAGGCTGTAGACGCGAGTCAGTAAGCTTCATGACGCGTGGCGTAAGCAATTCTTCCCCCATGAAGTGAAACGTACCTCGCCAAGAAGAAACCTGCAGCTGCATCGCCATATCCAGTATCCTTTCGTGATACTGCTTCTCGATAGGATGCTGACACAGCGCCCCCAAACCCTCAATGGCAGTTATAGCAGCCGCAGCCCACGTGTGCTCGATCAACGGCACCTTCTCTAGCAACGGCTGCAAGACATCGACTTGCTTATCGCCGAGAAAGGGGCCAAAGATCAGCTTGGCGCCCTTGATGTACATCTGGATGGCGACGATGATGATGCCCCGGATAAAAGTCATGTACTCGACCATTCCGTCGTCGAGCAGCACCGACTGAAAAGTCAGGGCAAAGCAGGTCGCCATCATGGCGTTGCCTTCTTCGAATGTGTCGGCTCGCGGTACGTCGGATAAAGTCTTCTTGATAGCTTTGATAGCCTTCAGGCGGTGGTTCATGGCTGAGGCTAGCAGGCTTGGGTCTTTTTGCACGCTGAGGTCTGATGCTGCGAAACCGAGTATGGCGTGCATCAAGTATTCGTACTGTTGTGCCATGTGAGTCCCGTCCAGGCTATGGGCTTAAGGGGTTCTATAGCCATGACAAACCTTTTCAGACAGACATGGTATCTCGTGCGTCCATATACTCTCCGCGCCAATGGGATGGTGGGGATAGCAGTTAATCAAGAAGTGTTGAAAGAATCGCATGTCCTGTAAGCTGAAGAGCGGGATCTGGTGCAGTGGCTACAAGCAGGAACGTCAATGTCCGCTCTCCACACCCGGGGGATGGGGCGCCATGTCACGCGTACCTGATGAACGACCTGTGGCGCCGCCGGGTACTCGCAATTAAGACCCGTCTTGACACAGTGACCGCATGCTGGTCTGGTCTCTTGGCACTAAGGTTTGCATGAGCCTTGATCCAGTAGAGGAGAGAAAGAGGGAGAGCGTAGCAGGTCACGAAGCATGCCGAGCTAAGCCTACCTTGATCCGTCTGCGCTTGCAGTTGAAGCATCCCCTTCGGCTCTTGGTATGGCCCCTTCTTTCGAGCCTCTGTTTCTGACGCTGGATCTCGGATGCGCTCCTCACTAGAGCACTCGATCCGGTATTGGTACCTGTACCGGTACTCGGACCGGCACCCGTAGGTGACTGTCCCGGTGGAGTGATGCCCAGATTGTTTGTCGATGCTGACGCAGAGCTATCCTCTGCCATATAATCTGCATCATCCTCCTGCAGGAAGGCTCCGTAGTCGAAGTCTTGCTGGTCGTCATCCAAGACCATCAACGGCATAGCAGGATAGTCAGATGTAAAGTCCATGGTCACCGCTTTACGTAGTATGTCCCTAGCATATTCCGAACGTGTGCCGTAGGAAAGTTGAAGTTATAAGTGCTTGTGCGAAGTGTGAAGACCGTGAGTGCTGTGCCACGACTGGTGACGATCAATCACTACCACACCATTGGAACAAATAGACGAATTGGAGAGGCCGGTCGAGATGTTTGAGATGGGAGGTAAAGACACTGGATAGGTATCACGTGCTATACCGACGATCAATGCTTCTGCCAAGCTGTGTTCTGTGGCAGTGCTACTAATACAAGCTCTGCCTTGAACTGCTTGACTCAATGAGAGTTGCAACGTCGGTCGTCATTGGAGAATGAGAGCTGCATTGCGTCGGCATGTGTGGTTTCTTCTCGTAAACCAACGGCTGTTCGTCGAGAACAGTCCGTGACGGAGGTCGGACCGCGAACTGGAGGACACAATGGAAATGGCGCTCTGTCAGAAGTCCAGCCGCACGGGGTATTATCTTACCGTCCCATTGCCGCGGTATTTCCAGCCTCAATACCAAACAACCAACCATGGTTGAGAATCAGGCATATCAGCCTTGCCCGACAACAATGACGACTGCAAAAGATGAAGTTGCTGACACACTCGATTGCTTCTTTGATCGTCGGTAGAGCACTGCCTTTCCGGTGTCCTTGCCTGAGGCAGCTTTTGCAGCCTGGTTGAACAAATCGAGAGGTTCAAGGGTTCAAGGAATGCCTCGGAGCGGGAGAAGCAGGACCATGCAGAGAAGACGAAGCCAACTCGGCCTGGACGCCTTGGTCATTCTTAGTATGGCCACGACAGAGCTGGAGTACGGCGACGAGCATCACGAGTCTAGGCCGCCTACCGAAATAGAGGCCTAACCAGCATGCTATGTCTTAGACATTCGAACCCGTCTCCACCTCTCAACGCGCCTCAGCCACGACTTGAGATCCGAATGCGTCAATCTTGGTGGATGTGATCTAGGCCCCGACCAGGTCGGTAGCCATAGCTTGTTTGCTCTGCACGCCGACTTCACATCCCCTCAACCAACAGGCTTCACTCTGTTGGATGGCTACGGAACATGTTGAAACTGCCGTGGCGCCCACCCTGTGTCAAGTCGCGACACAGATGCCCTCTCCCCTCGATAGTACGCTCCTAGCCTGCGGCTGACTACAGCTACTCGTTTTCGCAGTGCAGGATAGGTCAGGCGCCTGCGAGCATAGCGTTATTTGGGGGAAACACAAAAGCAACGCAGAGGCAAAGCAAGCATCTTTATAGCGAGACCTGTCAACTTGTCGTCGGCTAAATCTTTAGCTTGGTCATATCTGACAGCGTGTGCCCAGAATGCGACTTTGCGAACGGTTCATGAGCCGAGTTCCGTAAAGTGTGCAATTTATAGACCGTCCCAACTTGGGAGGCACTGCCCGATGACAGGCTGACGTAGGCCCCTGTTCAATAGGAGAGAAAAGACGAAATGTCTGCCGTAAACAATATCGGAGAGATAGGCATTTAGGCCTTCTAGTCAATAACGATAAGCCCGGCCCGTCCGCAGCACGTGTCTCGACGGTCCAAACCAGGCTTTTCTGGCACCGCGGCTCAGCAACGGAATAGGCTCAACAAGTCTTGCTTCTCGAAGCAAGGATAGAAGTCCAGGACAGATGGGAGATCGACATCCTATTCTGCCGCCGGGATGCGAGCCGCCAGTGCCAAGCTTTGTTGAGAGCCCTACAGGATGCTGGGGGGCGGCTCCTGAGCCCTCGCAGTTTGTTACAATCGTTACCCGCTGGCGAGAAACGAAACATTGAGCAAACGACCCGACGACAAACACGCCCGCGCTTTTATGAATCATCTGTTCAAGGAGATGTTTGCGGGGAGAAAGTCTCAGAAACGTCCCAAACCACGCCACGACACATTGAACAAGCTTTTCGTCTTGCAGGGTCTGCAGGGGCAGAACGTGCGTGGACTGTCCCCTGCCGTGGTCCGTGGCGCCGGATGCAATTTCGCTTTGCCAAGTTTCATGATCCGCTGCCAGTTGGCTGGCTGGAGGGTCTGGAACAGATGTGCACCGCTAACAGCTGGCCGCTTGCAGATCGCCGGCATTAGCCGCACTCCAGCTTCTCCAAAGGACCTTGCACGGGCTCAGGTGTTAGCGGGGAACATCCACTTTTATCGCTGAGATGCTCCGGGCTCTGCATTCAGCGCTGGCACTGGCAGCGAACACGAGTCACGACAGATGCGGGCTTCAACCCAAAAGGCTGGACCAATAGCGGTCAAGTCCGCTCGAACCCGCTGTACTGTGTACTGTGTAGGGGAGAGAGACGTGGACCCAAATGGTTGGGGCTCGAGGAGAAGACCGTGTGCTACTTGCTACAGTAGACCAGGGCTGACGCCACCAAGATAGGAGGCGTCAAGTTAGTTTGTTTGAAGTTGTAGGACCCGCGCGCCTTTTTCGCTCGCTCCCTAGTGCGGTTTGACCAGCAAATGGTTTCCACCACCGCCTAGCGGGTAGCCTAGCAGTCCAGAACCATTGCGTAAAATCGCGGGTGGCTGGCGTGTCGAGGTTCAATGTTTTAGTGCCGCTTCCGGTTCTGAAAGTCGAAGAAATGCTTAAAAAAAGATATGAGGGCCGTTGTACGATGCATTGCATTGCAAACGTCGAGCAAAGAACTTTACGGCAGTCAATACCAGCGAGCTTATCTTTTCACAGGGTCAGTGCCGAACCGGTTGCACCAAAAGGTGGGAAGATCCGGGAAAACAGTCGCTGTGAGATCTGTATCTGAACGTGACGGTGTGCACTGTGTACCTGCATTTGAGCCTTCTTTCCCATTGGACAATCTGGACCAAAGTGGTCAGCACGAACAAGCAATGCAGGGGCACAAACCGCACAATCGCAGAGCGGCAACTGAATTGTGCGTCCTCCGATATCCTGTCTAATGTGGTTCAGAAAACCGTAGTATCCTGTTGTACTGTACTTGACTGCGTATTACCTAGTCTTCTCCATGGCCATTGCGTACCTTAGGAGATGAGATATACGTGTGCTTCATGGGTAGAGACATGGGAGCCTGAACATGATCCAAAGTCTCAATCAGCCATCGCCGAGATTTTCTGTGAGCCAGACTTTCGAGAGTCTGGGTGTGCCCTGGTTTGGTGACCGCAAGGGGTTAAACAACGTCATCCAATAAGCTGCGCCTCTCAGATCCATTCTTGGCTTTAACCCCTCCCTTTACCCCTGCTCAGATGGTGGTTGCGCCTTCCTTTCCCCTGGCCTCGATTCAGGTACAGACCCACTATTTGCCCACTAACACGGACCCACTCCGAGAATCACCTCGCATCCATCTTGGTTCTCGCTCCCTTCCATTTCGGGCCGCAAGCAACAACAGAGAGTCCCCAGGGCCCAGTGTTCCTACCCGCCCTTAGTCGCTCCCTTAAGTTCCGCTCCTTCCCTCCCTTCACCGTTTCCGTCTTTCACGTTGTTTCACTACCACTCGACGTGTTCGTTCAGCCTTCATTTCAAGCAGCTTGTCTGCTCTTTCTCTCCTTTTAACCATCCTTATTACGTCGGCCAGCCTCGACCCAGGTACACCCTCATCAACTCATCACGAGTCCCGTTTCACTGTCTTTCAGACAAGTCAATCCGCGCATCACTCACTCTGCGTCTTTGAGAGACAGCGAACAATCCTTCTTTCACTCTTGACAGGCCTGTTATCTAACGATACAACCTCTTTTCGTTCATTTAACCGAACCTGGTCCTCTGCTGGCGACATAACCGAATCCAAAACATCAAACCAGAAACTCAACAGCAACAGCAACATAGAGTTACCAAACATCATCACGCAACATCTCCACAGAGTACGACCTAACATCATCCGACCAACTAGCAACAATGTATGCTAAGAACATCATCCTCCTGGCCGCTGCCAGCCTCATCGCCGACGCTGTGGCTGTCAACGTCCATCGCCATGGCCATGGTCAGATGCACCAGAACCAGAAGAAGGATCTGAAGATCGAGACCGAGTTCGCGACTGTCACTGAGTGGGTCACTGTCACCTACGATCCCAACGCGCCCACTACCACCGCGGAACTCAAGTTTGCGGCGGCGAGCCACTCCCAGGACTACAGCCGCACCCGCAAGTTCTCCCAGGTGTCTTCGTCCTCCTCCACCGTCTCGGCTCCAGAGACCTCGTCGGTTTCGTCATCCGTGGCAGAGCCTACACCAAGCTCTTCCAGCATTGTCGAGGTCCCGACCACTTTGATCGCCCAGGTGAAGCCCACTGAGGTCGAGAAAGCTCCTAGCTCTACTGAGACCCCAGTTGCTGCTCCGGCAACAACTGAGGCTGCCGCACCCACCACTGCGGAGGCCGCTCAGCCTGCCCCTACTACCGCATCCGCATCAGCTGCTCCTGCTTCCACTGGCGGCAAGAAACGCGGTCTCGCCTACAACGACCCCAGTCTTCTTTCCGGCTTCGTCGGTGATAACACCAAGGTCAGCTGGTGCTACAACTGGGGCCAGACCAATGACCAGCAGCAGTCTATTGAGTTCATTCCCATGCTCTGGTCACCTACCCACGCCAGCACCTGGGAGACGAACGCCAACAAGGCCATCGCTGCTGGATCAAGCGCTCTGCTCTCCTTCAACGAGCCTGACAATGCGGGCCAGGCCAACATGGACCCCGCGAGCGCTGCTACCGCGCACATCCAGTACATGAACCCCTTCAAGGGCAAGGCCCGCATCAGCACTCCTGCCATCACCAACAGCGGTACCGATGGCCAGGGTATCTCATGGCTCACCCAGTGGGTCACCGCCTGCGCCGGCAACTGCCACTATGACTTCGCCGCCGTTCATTGGTACAGCGACTACACCGACACCTTCCTCCAGCACCTCAAGGACGTCTACGCCGCCGTTCAGGTTCCCGTCTGGGTCACCGAGTTCGCCCCCGTCGGTAACTCGGTCGACTACAACACCTTCCTGGCTACTGTCGTCCACGAGCTCGACAACAACCCCGACTACGCCTTCGTCGAGCGCTACTCGTTCTTCATGGTATCCGACGGCGAGGACCGCCTGGTCACCGGCGGCCAGCCCAACACGCTCGGCAACACCTTCGCTTACGCGTCGTAAGCGCGCCAGCATTTGGGTTCGGCGTTTTTGCAATTCATACCATTCATTGTAAGGGCAATTTTGGGCGTGGCACAAAAGGGAATGGCGCTTTTTTCTCCAGGACATGGAATGGTTTACACTTTCACTGTACATACTTAAAACTTCATTTCGATTGATCACTGTGGATCTCTTTTACTGAGCATACAACAAAGGATCGTTGCAACAAGGCTCATCTGGTGTGTATGCTTGCTTTGTCTCTCGAGGCACTTGTACTTGTTTGAGGGTATAGAAAGGACACCGGACATTAGGGATCCTGTATAGACTCACGAGCTACGACCCCAAACATGAAAACTGACGGTGCCTGCCTTGCTTTCCTGAACTCGCTTTAGCAATGTGCTATCAAGCGTTTGGTGACGATCATTTAAATACGTGTCTGTAGAACACACAAGCTTCTTACATTGGATTCATCTGCCGATGGTAGGTTGAGGTGAGATCTTCATTCCATGTGCTTATCTGCAGGCGGGTTGCCCCGTCTGACCTCATCACCGTATTCGTACCTTACCTCCATGCCAAGCCGGTTAAAACAATCATTCAAGGTGAGGAATCTTTACAACCACTGGACTGCCCCCTTTGAGGCCGCTGTCTCTCTGGACCGAACAGTATAGGTCTAGGTGGCAGTAATGAGTCCGCGGATGCCTGCCAGCTCAGAAGCCACACGCGCCAAAATTAGCGTCAAGCCAAGACGCAGTCTTGCAAATACTACGCGTTTTCTGGTGCTTGGCTTCAATCAATGCAACCTCGCGATAGCTTCAATCCGTTCAGATATGTAGAGCGTGCCTCCGTCCAGCTAAAATGCGTGAGTGTAGTAGCGGGAGGCTACTGTAGGACCTACCCTAGATAGGCTTAGAACACGGTGGTTGTAAGGACTCTCTACTTTAACCGGTTGATTCAACCGGCTCGCTCTACGAAGGTAAACAATGGATGATCTGCACCAAGAAAACAGACGTCATGTGTACCTCTAGGTATGATGGACCTTGGCCTCATCTTGGTCTCATTCCATCGCATCCAACCTAGACCTAATCTCATAAACCTGTTTACACAGCCAAGCCCTCCTCCAGCGCCTCATCCCGCTCAAGACGCTCGAGACCCGTACACACGGCGCCGTACACCCTAAGCGGCACCGCGACCTCGAAGCTCTCGCACGCAATGTTCTCCGCCGCCACGAGCACCAGTCCGCCGCGGTCGTCCCGCGATATCTCCTCCAACAGCGGATGCGGCGGGTCGGTCTCATTCTTATGCAGCAGCTGCTGCGGCTGTTGCGGTAGCAACTTCCTGCCCTGCCCGTGCAGATGATGATCGTCGTCCTCGTTCCCGTCCGCTTGTTCTTCGTCTTCGTCTTTCTCGTCTATAGTGTCCCCCACCCTCCCGGCGTGCTCGTCGTCTTGCACGGGAATGACAAACTCCAACCTCACCTTCCACTCGAGCGCGATACCGCTGGTGACGAACTCGGGCGTGGCGGTCACGGGGATGGTTGGCGTAAACACCGTCCGGCGCGCGTACATGGTCGCCTCGGAGGACGCGACGTACACCTTCCTCGTCACGCGGTGCACGCTCGCTTCCGACCTGAGCGCGAGGGACGGGTCGACGATCCGCTCCGACGTCTCCAGCGCCGCGTGGACGGCCAGACAGAGGACTTCGGCCCCGGTGAAGTCGATGGCGAGGGTCACGCTCTCGCCCAGGCGGTATGCCGGCCGCGCGAGCGTGACGACGCCGACGCGGCGGCCGTTTCGGGCTATCTCGAAGCGGTTGGATGATTGCTGCGTGCCTAGGTTTGATCGTAGTATGGCGTGGTCGATGGCTTCTTTTGCGGTCGGGGATGGATGCCCGCCGGGGTAGAGGTGCGGCGTGCCTTCGTAGGCGGAGTATGTGGACTGCCGGCGGGAGGAGGGAGCGGCCGTGGGGGAGAGGAGGCCGGGACCAGAGTCGTTTGTGCGGCGGGAGAGGAGTTCGTCTGCGTAGGAGAGGAAGGAGTTGATGGTGGACTGGGGTGCGTCCAGGAGCCGGTTCTTGTGGCTGGCGTCGTTTTGGTTGTGTGGTTTGCTTACGCTGTGCACGCGCGCTTGGTCGCGGAGGATGATGTAGGGGGACATCAGGTCGTGGCCGAGGATCTCGCCGTGGTCGTTGACGCTGCCGAGGACGCGGAAGGGGATCTCGACTGATGTTACCTGTTGTTCTTTGGCGCCGCCCGGCCGTTGTGTGCCGATGACAAGGCTGTAGGATATCTTCATCACTTTGCCGCGGTGAGTGGGCGGCAGACCCTTTGGTAGGCTGAAGGCATATTCGTAGGTCTTGCTCTCACCTGGAGCCAGTTTGAGGTCCACGAATAGGACGGACTGCGGTGTGGATAGTAGAGGTATGGCCTTGGAGCTCGCAATGCCTCGCATGTCCTTGATACTGCTGAGCTCGCCGCCGCCCAGAAGCTCACCGATAGAACTGGTCAAGCTCCCCCATCCGAAGCCTCGTAACAGACCGCTGTCTCGTTTCGAAGATTCCACGCCGATGACTCCACCTCCCTGTCCGCCAACAACGGCTTTCCGCTTGACTTGCTCGAACGGCCCCAGATTCACAAGCGATCCATCCAAAACAAAAGACCCCTGGATCTGCGCATAGCCCATCATCAGTGCCTCGGGAAACCTTGCCGAGGCTGAGTTCGTGAGGTTGGACGGCCTGCGAAGGTGTGGTGGCCGTCCCTGGTTTCGTAGGGGCTGCTGTGTTACGTATTCCGAAGCCAATGTCTCGGTCGAGTTATTACTTAGAGAGTAGAATTCACCACTACTCCTCGGCGTACCGGCGATGCTGGTTGTGGAGAGAATACGAGCTGCTGGTACCGCTGCGTGCTCGTTTATAGTAGGTACGGGGTCTTTTCCCCTAACAGGCACGGGGCCAAACTCCCCGGACGCAGGTTTCGGGCTTCTTATGTTTTCGTGGTTCGGTTCAGGGTGATCTGTGTTGGTATCTGGCCGTGGAGGCTGGACCATCGGAAACCTGAACTCGGCGAACGTGTCCGAGCCTGACCCGGACCTTGGAGAGACTGCTGATACTCCAACCCCCGGTGTGTTCGGAACAGTCGAAGCACCTGAAGAACGCCCGCTAGACAAACTTCTGTCTGGTGGGTACGAAGAGTTGAAGAGAGGCGAAGGCTGAGACGTAAACGGACGGTGTATGTACGAAGCTAGGGAGCGCATCAGCAGGCTGTCGCACGGCAGAGGTGGAAGAAGAACGGCACTACTAACCAGATCGCGGTCCATTCACGCTATTCCCCCCGCGTGGGACTATCTGTAGACTTGATGCTCGAGCATGTCCCCTGGCCGGCCGTTGTGACTTTCCAGTAGCGGCATTGCTATGCTGCTCGTTCCCGATTGTCGCATTTCCCATCGACACAATGGAAAGAGACCTCTTATGGCTATGGCCATTTCCGCGACCGTTTGTGTTCCCATTGCCAGTGCTGCTGACATTGCCATTCGCATTTCCTGAACCGGCGCCTGTAGCTTGTCCGTTTCTCGGCCGGCTATCCTGGGGCGTCTGCGGAGACCATGGTATGGAACCGGCTCGGGCTCGAGAGGTAGCGGCAGCCGAGGGAACACTCAGAGAGAGAGTCGTTCGGTGGCCTCTGCTGGCTGACGGTGGCGCCAAGGCAGACGGTGATTTGGAAGGGTTGTGCCCCTGAATTAGGGAGGTCTGGCGGGGATCGGTGCCGGCAATGGGAGGGTTGCGCGAGGGATGAGGAGAGGACCTCGAAGAAGACGAGTTCGCGGGAGAACCAGCTGGTTGGGCGACATTCCTGAAGGTTATGGTGCACTTGACTTCCTCGCCGGCGAAGACGGTCTGGTCATGCCAGCGGATGAAGACGCGGATGTTGCCATGACCGTCGGGAGACATGATTATGCCCCGTCAGCCGGAACAGATGGCAGCGGCCCGGACGTGCACTCATTCGAGTGAGAGCAGCATGACCGGTGGGCAGAGCAACAAGTCGGTCAGTGGTGGTCTGGGACGATAGCCAGTTTTGAAGCAAGCCGATGCCGATGCCGATATCTTGGCGAACAAAGAACGCAATGCAGTGCCCGATGGTGATGGCGGCCAACAAGGGACGGCCACGGAAGGAGCTCCATGCTAGTTATGCAGGGATCATGGCTTACATACGCAATTCCTCCGCAATTGGCCTCCCTCTCAATTCCCGAAAATCAACCGAGATGATTGGTCGCCTTTAACATCACCAAATCAACATGAACACCAACTCGGAGGTATCCGCGAGCTTGATGTCTGATTCTCCGGTTCATGGCTAGTACATGGAGGCTGGACGGACCTCGATACTCAGAGGCAGGTAGTATGAAGCAAATTACTAAATCTCCCAATGCAAGATACCCCAGGCAAGCCACTTTAGGGGACGTGCACGCGCGAACCTCAAGCTGAGGTACTCGCACGCGTATCGCACCGACCATCTGCCATCGATCCAGACTTCGGTTTCTTACATTTACCGTACTATGTCGTGATTTTGCAACGAACCGGGTATTCTACGCAGTTGCGTCTGGTGAGCAACAACCTTTCTCGACCACGGCCGTCCATCGACAAAATGGCCGTCATAAAGGCTCTGGGGTTGAGTGTCAGCATCGTGATCAATGGCGAGGCCGTGCCTGAGTACGATGACCCTGACCCGGCAATGGATCACGAGCACCCAGGCACCAAGGTTGTCAGCAAGTATATCGAGTCCGAAGACGACATCGAGTACTCAATCAAGTGCGAGGTTTTGCCTCAGCATCGTTGGCTTCCCAACCGCGAAGGCAACATCCTCGAGTTCGCTGTCACCATCGATGGCAAATACCTGCATACGAAGTGTCTCGGCGTCGACAACTGGGACAATGGAGCCCAGACTGACATTGTCGGAGTGCCAACGTATACTGGTCGAAAACATGGGACCTTGAGCAAGTTCCGATTCGGCTCCATCAATGCCCGTAAGAACAGTCTCTTACGCTGTCATTAAAGTAACGGGAACTCGTCACTAACTCGACCCTTCGCAGTTGACGAAGCAGATCCCAGAACTGTCAAAAAAGACCTGAAGCGAGCCAAGATGTTGGGTATCATTCGCATCCAAGTCTGGCGTGCCATTGAAATTGAATCCACCAAAGTTCCGCGTACCACTGCTATAGAGGGACTCAAACTCGACCTCGCGGGGGAGGCGTTGAAGGGACGGGCTGTGTCCCATGGGACCACGTAAGTCAGATGCCGTCCAGAACCGGGATACATGACTGATTGCTTCCACCAGCCTCGCTCCTGCCGCGCGTGCTTCCAAAGCTTCCCTGGGGACTCGTATCATGACTGAAAAGGTGGACAAGCAGCCGTATGCCATCTTCAACTTCAAATACCGTTCGAGAGGTGAGCGACTTCGTTTTTTCCCCCTTAACGCTGGAAGAGTAAATGCTAATACCAGCCAGATGACCTTCGCAGCGAGTTGATCATCCCCCGATCGCCGAGCCCGGACACTTCCGCCGAAGTTGAGAAACTCAACAAAGAGGAGCTTTGCCGACTAGCAAGCGAGAGACTTTCTCAGGTAAAGGTGAGATACATAAGTCCTCTAGAAACTTGACATTTGCTGAGCCACTGTCCCAGTCTGAGAGAAATTCTGCTATGGTTGAGAGTCCCCGGGTCAAGCGAGCAGCCAGCGAATTGCTTGACATTACCCAAGATCGGCCTCCTAAAACGCCACGCAGGGCAAAAGAGCGGTTCACCATCGATCTTACCGACGACTAGGCTCTGATGAGCTGGGTGGGATGACCGGGCTTGACATTCGCACAACATGCGGATATGCGAATTACGGAGTCATGGGCCCGAGTCGTCTAGGTTTTTGCTTCTGAGATACCAGTCTGTTTGGCTTGCACTGTAGATAGATACCCTGGGCGTTCGTCACAATGTGCACATCAACGAGGTCGTTGGTTTCATGCGTTGAGTTTCACTAGAGGTAGATAGGGTACCTCTACGTATTGGCAGAGAAATGACTTCCTTTATGGTAAGAGGCCTTCTCATCGCTCAGTCCAAGATACCAGGGAGCGACCTCTCTACATTTTACCTGCCGTAGGCCACTGGTAACCTGGGTATTGTAGTTAGTACCTTAAAACTCACGTCTACACAATACCTTCAACTCTACACAACATCTTCTGTCTTATTTGATCCAAGCAGGAAGTTACGATCTGCACAACCCTTTACACAAAGTATTTCAGTAGGATTAAAAACCCAGAGTCACATCACCTTCCATTTTCTTTGCACCGGTTCCCAGACCAAGTTTTCCAGTGCTTCCCTCTCAAACACCAGATATCTCGATCGTTTCCTAACTTCTCGCGGTCTTTAGGCGTCATACACCTCGCCTTGTCGTTGCTGGGCACCTGACTTTGAACGAAGTGTATCTGGAGACTGCACAACATGGCCGTCATCAAGAATCTCGGGTTGTGTGCGACCATCCAGGTCAATGGCATGCCTCTGGATGAATACGACGATCCTAACCCATGTGAGGACACGACCGTCTACAAGAAGGCTCCTTCCGTTTGCAGCAAGTACGTGGAGGTAAAAGACGGTGCCGAATACTCAATCCACTTCAAGGCTCTGCCGAAGAACCGATGGATCTCGAGATTCGCACCCAACGATCACGTACTTAAAATGAACGTCTACATCGATGGGAAGTTTCAAGGAGGCAAAAAACTCAAAGTTAAGAAGAGTTCCGACGGTACTTCTATGGATGGAGTCAGCCAATACCAAGGCAGTCATCACAAATCGATTCAAAGGTTCAAGTTCAGTACCCTCAATACAGGTGAGAGACTATCTCTGTCCAAGGAGTTGTATAGCCCTGTTATCCTCAATGATTTACAGGGTTTCTAATGCCATGTCTCTCCAGTCGATGCAGCGGGGGCTGCTGTTGATCAAGGTGACCTGCAGAGAGCGAACACCTTAGGTCTTATCCGTCTTGTCATCGACCGAGGCCTTCGTAAAGGGAGAAAGGATGCATGCTCAACCCGTCTTGTTGCAGGTGCAGATCTGACGGTGGCCGAAGAGGCCCTCAAAGGAAAAACCGTCTCCCATGGCACCATGTAAGCAATATGGTCTCAACGCTGCTTGGTATAATAACTGATTGAACCCTTCCACCAGCCTATCATCTGCTGCTGCTGTCGAACCAAAGGGCAACAACCCGTACACATTCAGTGTGACTGAACTAGTTGATGAGGATCCGTATGCCATCTTCACCTTCAAGTACCGGTCCAGAGGTACGAACTCCCAGATAATATCTGCTTGGTATGGCAAACGGCTAACCCAATCAGATGCCCTTCAGAGCGAGATGATCATTCCTCGACCGCCCAGCTCGGATGCGCCCGACGAGGGTCTCGAAGGTCTCAGCCTAGATGAAATCCGGCGACTTGCGAGAGAGAGACTTGCCGATGTGAAGGTAAGCTATTACACGATCATCAACTCTAACGGGGCCTCTGCTAATTGTCATCTAATAGAAGGAGAAGATTGTGAAGACCGAGGCCTCGCCTGTCAAGCGAGAATACGACGAAGCATTCGATCTCACCGGAGACTCACCAAGGAAGATACTTCGAAAGCGGGCAGAGCAAGAGACTATCGATCTCACGGACGACTAGGCTGGCAAGACCTCAGCTACCAGATCTGCCTTGCAGCCTGCGATATGACAGGCGAATGGAAGATTTACAAGATTGCGATGTTTTATGTTTGCTTCAGGACACTGGCATCAGATGGCGAGACGACTCTATACTTGATGGTCCGGGCAGCTTCAAGTACAGGAGCGCATGTCGGGTTGGTCCAGCATCATAACCACCACAGATATTTGCTTTCCCTTAGTCAGATAAAGACTATCAGACAGCATGATCAAACGTGCTCCTGCTCCTCGTGACCACCAGCAACTTCTCCCTTCTCCCTCAGCTCGTTGGCCCTCCGCTCCAGGTCTAAAGCAAGGTTGGCGTTGTACTTGGCGGGGTCGCTGCCCGGCACGATCCAGGGGGCGTTCGAGAACAAGAAGTTCATCTCTTCGAGCGGCTTCTTCTTCGTCTCGGGGAGGAGAAGATAGAAGAAGATACTTTGTTCCCACAACTCGTTAGCGATCGAGGCAGTGTAGACGGCCATTCTGGGGGGGAGGCTGAACTCACGCATTGGTGAAGTTGCAGACTACGAAAACAACGTAGAATCTCCATCCGATGTTCGTAATTGCGATGCCAGTTACTTGGCCGATCATGGTATTAAAAGCGACTATTGGAAGCAGGGGTTAGGGTCTCGTCTGTCTGTGAAGCTATCGCCTTATAGACAAGGGGGGCTAAAGTAACTGACAAGAGGTCATGGTCGCGATCGAAACGCCCTTGGAGCGCGTGTGGGTGTCGAAGACTAGCAGAAGGGTTAGCAGTCAGATACCCGCTGGGGGGTGCGGTGGCTTGCTTACTTTCTGCTGGAATGATCCTAGAGATATTGGTCAGCATTGTGTCTCGACCACCAGACTCCCAGCGTCACGAAGAGAGGAATACTCACCAGCTCAATGGGCCACATGTCGCGGAAAAGCTGATATTGAAGAGCCAAGTCTGCGGTACCTAGTGTTAGATCATGATATCTCGGAGCGGGCTTATCGAGCAGACATACCACAATGATGAAGCCCCAGCCTGCTCCGCCGCTCTGGTTTGTCGCGGGTGGGAATCGAGCTGGATTGTGTTAGTAATCTCTCTGCAAAGTAGATGCATAGTAGAGTGAAAGCTCACCAATAAGGACGGTAGCAATGAGGAACATGAGCGAGTTGATCAAGTTGCCGACAATAAGGGGCCAGCGACGTCCCAATCTGTCGATAAAGAGGATACAGCACGCCTGAGCGATCAAGGCCAGGATGTTGTTGATAGCCTGGTATTTCAGCGCGTGGTCGCTGTCGATCCCGATCTGGTTGAAGATTGTCACGCTGAAATACTGGGTAGTGTTAGTTTGACTTCTCAGTTCTCCCTCTTTGTACTGATCCTCACCTGTATAGCAGAGACACCGGTCATTTGAACGCTAGCTTGAAGCGCACAAGCGAGAAAGAGACGGCGGAAAGACGCTCTGGAAAGGTGACGTGTCAGCATGAGTCCTACAACTGATAGGTTGGCATGGAGTCATACCGGTTGCGGAAGAGCTCCAAGTAGCTCTTTGCCTCGTGCTCGTGTTCGAAAGTGATCGATTCCTGGTGTTGATAGTCAATAATCCGTTCGTCTCGTAACATCGACTATAACCTGGATGACTGACTTGGATCTGAGCATACTCAGCCCGCACCCAGGCATCATTAACATCGCCGTTCGCATGTAGCCTCGCGAGCGTCTGGAGACCATACTCTTCCCGGCCGTGGTCGATGAGCCATCGAGGCGACTCGGGGAAGAGCAGAATCAACAACGCAAGCACAACAGCCGGCAGGATCTGGATACCCAAGGGAATGCGCCACTGCCCTGTTCCGGACATGTGAAATGTGCCATAAGACAGCCATCCTGTGGTTATGTGTTAGTGTGTTAAACTTCGTCTTCTACCCGCAACACTATGCACCACAGCTTCGCCTGACCGTCCGGGATCTTGAACTCACCGGCAATGAAGGCTCCGATACCCAACATGAACTGCTGCAGCGCTGTAACTCTTCCTCTGATCGACGGATGCGCGATTTCGCCCTGGTACACTGGAATAATCATGACAAGAAACCCGACGCCCAAGCCACTAATACACCGTCCAGCCCATAGGTAATGGATTGTCTGGGCAGCTGTTTGCAAACAGCCGCCAAGAATGAAGATGACAGCGCCGATTAGAATGGTCCATCTGCGTCCAACCCAGTCGCCCGTGGGACCGGCGAAGAAGGATCCGAAGAAGGCACCGCCGGTGAAGAGGGATACCACGACGCCTGTTTCGGGTGCCGTGGGGTGGAATAGATCGATATACGAGGAGCTCCTGATAATGTGTTAGTCTTGGGCCTTGAGAGTAGTTCGAAGGTGGTGGATGGTCAGGGGCACGTACCCGACAACTTCAGCGATTACACCCTAATACACGGTAAAATTGTAAGTCATCATAAATGTGGATGATTGATTTGAACTTGCTTACCAGATCATATCCATAAAGAATCGATCCGAACGAGGCAAACACTGACACCAAGAACTATACAGAGTCTGTCAGCAAGTCGCTCATTGAAATGAGGATATATGGTCGTCTACCTGGTAGGTATGTGGTGACAACACCATGTTTGTTGATTTCGGCAGTCGCCGTGCAACACAAAATAAATACTAGTCTGACCTTCAAAGCTTCAAGTCTTCACCTCACTCAAGTCGTGGTTCTAGCTAAGAGAAAAGGAGAAAGTGCCAAGACTGAAAGATCGACAACCTGCCATCATGCCGGCAGGTATATATGGAAAGTAGGCAAGGCATATCGATAAACTCGGCCCGCCCATTTGTTCATCCACGCGGCCTCAACACCATGCCGGCATCACTTGACGGAGGCCCGGTATCACTGTTGATCCTGGATTCCGGGGTAGCTGTGCAGACCCGCCAATGTTCCATCAATCAGATGCGGGGGGCAGTCTGGGGAGCGTGGTACTGACCTGAGCTCCGTGAGCCTCGGGCCGGTCGGTGTATCATTCCCAGGAGCTCTATGCTCCAATTCGGGCGCCCGGTGTAACGTCCAAGACATTGGAGCACATGGCGATTCTCTAAACGAGCCTCTAAGTCGTTCGGCGCAAGCAAGTGGAACTGTCTACACCTGTGTTAGGATTACGCATATTAGCGCAATACAAGTCTACAGGGTATTAGGTACAATGGCCCTACCGTATCTCGAGATTCGTACTTATTACCTTACCTAGACTAAACGTCTTAGTCGTCTCATCCTCTAGTCTTCTAATACTCTAGTTATTTTGTCGTTTAATCGTCTCGTCGTCTCGTCGTTTAATCGTCTCGTCGTCTCGTCGCCTCATCGTATTTTGTGATTTTGATATCGGGAGACTGGAATCATTTGTAAGTACCCCGCTAACATGCGTAATCCTACCACAGGTGTACTGGAGAAAACATTTTGGTTGTGAATGCGCTTGGAGATTGTGCGGGGACGATGTCGATGCCGGTGCTATCCCGGTCGTTGCTGTATGCGCGCCAATCAGAGATCGTGGGGAGCAGAGACCCCTGTCGCATCTCCAACCGTCCACATGCGTCCGTATCATCATGAAGCCTGGTATGTGCTCCAGTTGGAGCTAGCGGAGTACGGCGACGATGAGCTCGCGCGTGCTCGAACATGTGGGCTCCGACACCGCTACCGTGTCCATGGGAACGGGACTGATGAAGAAGAATAATTGTCTGAAACGATCACCCAGACACCAAAAGACGTCTGGTTCCCCAGCTCAGTAGTCTGCCATAAAGTCGAGCGCGAAGACCACCGCCCAAACTGCGTAGACATGGCGACATTCACCAAGATCCCAGATGACGAGACGCCCGTCATAGACGTCGATGTCTCGAGGCGACTCTCGAAGATAGATCCCATGACATATGGCGGCTTCACCGAGTAAGGATATCGGCCAACACTGTGTCTTCGTAGCTAATGCCTTCCGCAGGCACATGGGCCGCTGCATCTATGGCGGCATCTACGAACCCGGCTCGCCGCTCTCCGATGAGCATGGGTATCGAAAGGACGTCCTGTCAGCCCTGCGCGAGCTCGACGTCCCCGTCATCCGCTACCCGGGCGGCAACTTCATAGCCACTTACCACTGGGAAGACGCCATCGGTCCGCGTGAGCAGCGCCCAAAGCGGCCGGAACTGGCGTGGCTCGGCGTAGAGCCCAACACCTTCGGCACGGACGAGTTCATGCACTGGCTCTCCGTTCTGAGCGAGGGCAGGAAGGAGCGCGTGGAACCGTATCTGTGCCTCAACATGGGCACGGGTACGTTGACCGAGGCGCTTGCTTGGGTCGAGTACTGCAACGGCACCAGGGATACGTACTGGGCCAACAAACGGCGCGAGAACGGACATCCCGAGCCATACAATGTGAAGGTACCATATCCAGCTCCATATCCAAGCCTAAAAATCCCATGCTCTGCTCTGAGTCTGACGACTGACCTTATCTTCACGCGCAGTACTGGGCCCTTGGCAACGAGATCTGGGGGCCGTGGCAGGTGGAACAGATGACCAAGGAGGACTACGCCAAGAAGGCGTTCCAATGGGCCAAGGCTTTGCGCCTGCTGGATCCCAACCTCGTGCTCATTCTCTGCGGACAAGAAGGCTACAACAGCTGGGACCACCACGTTCTGAAAGAATGTGTGCAATGGGTGAGACACTTCATATCCTTTAATGGCATGTTCAGCCAGTACTGACGCCCGACAGGTTGACATGCACAGCATTCACCTGTACACATGCTCTAACGAGCACCTCCCTAATGTGACAGCACCGCTCGCTGCCGAACGAGCCATTGAGACAGCTGCGGCACTGATAGACGTTGCTCGCATCGAGGCCAAGATACCGCCGAGCAAACCGCAAGTCAAGATCTGCTTCGATGAGTGGAACGTCTGGGACCCTGTGCGGGCGCCGGGAGAGAAGGGTGCGGAGGAGTTGTACACGCTGTCGGACGCGCTGGCTGTGGCGGTGTGGCTGAATGTCTTCGTCCGGCAGAGTAAATGGATCGGCATGGCGAACATTGCTCAGTCGGTCAACGTCATCTCGCCGTTGATGACTACCAAGGAGGGCATCGTCAAGCAGACTACCTGGTGGCCGTTACTGCTTTTCAGCAAGTACATGCAAGGCTGGACGCTCGGCGTCCATGTACGCAGTGGCAGCTACACCGGACACACAAAGCCGGAATGGCTTCAGGGTACTCTGGAGAACGGAGCGCCATGGCTGGACGTGAGTGCCAGCATCAACGAGGAGGGAATCGTCAGCCTAGTGGCGGTCAACATCGGCGACAAGGACCTGGAGACAGCAGTCAAGGGAGTCGGGCCTGTTACTGACGTCCAGGTGTACCGCGTGACGGGTCCAAGCATAGAATCAGCAAACACTGAAGGAAAGGAAGAGGTCGCAGTGCAGGAAGAGAAGTGGGATGCCAAAGCAAGCCAGGGCAAGTTTGTGTTTGCAAAGAACTCAATGACGCTGCTGCGGTGGAAGCACCCCGATGCATGACTGACCAAATAGATTTTCATTTTCTCTTTTTCGTTAGGGTTGATAGAATGGTATAGACGGCAAGTAACACAATCCATTTAGAGGATGGTGGCTGCGCTGAAGATACAATTATGCATGTGGTGCGACTCGATGTGCCTTGCTTGAGGTATCTTGGTTGCCAATTTCCAATTGACTCGCATATGAGATGTGACGACAAAAACACGACGAACAATGCACCAAGCCAACAATGCATTTGTTGACCTCGGACGTCGACGGCCGAGTCGGATCGGATGCGGGCATCCAACAATGAGATGCTCGCAACAATGGTCGGCGCCGTCTCCGAAGGACAAGAAGATTTCGCCGCACAACTGTAGCTCTCATGACATCCGGCATTCGAACTCTCACGACATGGATATTACAGCTATTTCCTGGATAATGTCCATTGCCGTCACCGTCATGCATGTGATACGAAATGCAAGTGTCCGTAGTGCAGCTGCATGGTGTTGATGGTGTTGCCCGACGGAAGGGAAGAATGCTCTCAAGCCCTGAGTTGAAGCTGGTGAAGTCCCTTGTGGCCCCACACGGTCCGCCCTGAATGACGGACTCGAGGGACCACTACGCCGGGCCTCCATCGTTCTTGCCTCTTGTGTCCCGGTTGTACGGTCACTTACTAGTAGCACGCAGTTCCATTTCACTTCCGGAAAATTCAAAGCTTCTTCCTTCCACGCAGCTTAGACATATTCTACCACTTACCATTCCAAATGGATTCTCGAGAAAAGTGACAACCAGCCCACATCACACCGAATCTCACAGTCACGCTTTGGCACGAGCACCAGCAAATCTCATTTTCTACACCGGGAAAGCAGGAACTATGGATTCAGCATCCTCCTCCGCCTCATCGTCGCCGGCCTTCCGGTCCTCCGTGTTCAAGCACCCGCTCACAACACCACAACAACGCTACAAGCAGCAGCAGCAGCTCCTGCGGGACCAGCTGATGGCCGACAAGGCCGCCGCAGCCGCCGAACGCGTGCGGAGGGACCGCATGTCGCGCGGCAAGGACCCTTATTGCTCCGACGAGGCCTCAGACGACAGTGAGCAGTTGTCCAGAAACAGTCCTGCCAAGTTCAGGCCTGGTGGGTAAGTCATCGGTCTTTTAATCCATCCTCTCTGTCGTTTCGAACGGCATCACTATCTGGCGGCCTCATCTCCGTCCGCTCGGGCCGTGAGTGATCAGCCAACCGGGCCGGAACCCGGTAACCCGGCCGCTTTCCTTCGACTCCGAGACGCAAATCTATTTCACAAGCAGTAACTAACGCTTTGGTCAAGGTCTGCCGAGCAAGAAGACTTTGGCAAGAAAGAGCGCCGCGAGAAGGCCGTAGCCTTCCTAGACAGTCCGGAGCTGCTCATGATGTACGCCCAGAGTCAAGGTGATGTAAGTGGGGTTACATCTTCGTTTCTGCCTTGCTTCGACCACTGTCACACATATGATCAAATCTCTCTTCCGTATTGGCTTATCTCTCATGTCTTCGTGTCTTCCTGCCCGGTCTTCCGGTCTTCCGTCCTGGACATGGAGTAAATACTTACTCTCCCCAGAGCATAGCGGGCGCCCGCCTCCACTTCATGAAGATGATGTGCGGCTACGACGAGGAGTCCATCGATGAGGCCAACAGCTACTACGCCACCAACTCAGGCTCGAGAAGTGCCCGTCAGACAAGAGACACTGATAAGCGTCGCGGAGGCGATCGTGCTTCGGGCCGGTGAGTGAAGCAATAGGGTTATGGGTTGGAAGACACTGCCGTTTCCTCGTCGTCGTCTGAACTCCTCCAGGATATGTGCTTTCCGATCTGTTTCTTCTTTCTTCCTGACTTTCCTTGTCTTCTAGTTTGTGGCAGCCGGGACATGCCTCGTCCTCTAGCGGTTCAGGCCTGTGGCCGCCAAAGCCATCTTGGTACGCGATAAGGGAAAAGCGGACAGGGGAAGAATATTGAGGGTCGGAGTAGAACACTTCTAAGCGAGACTCGGGGAGTGTCGTTTCTCGCGTATGTTTTCCTGGAGTTTATCTCGGTCGGTCTGTTACTTGGCGGCTGGTTTTTGTCTTGAGTCGCGCTCCCCACGACACAGAGGCCGGAGCGACGTTCAACGGCCTGTGTGCTTTGCTCGGATGCGAACGGCGTACACGTTTCACGCGTAATGAGGATGAATGAAGGGCGGAGCGTTTACATTCACTTGCACTTGGTTTTCTTCTTAAAAGGGCACCGTGGATTTGGGGTCTTGCATTGGTACGGGTATCACGGCTTGATGACTACGTCAGCGTATTCTCAGCCACAGGAATATACGCAATCTAATATCGTCGATCGAATCCTCACGAGACAACAACAGCATTGCTGTCGAGCTGCAGTTCGATAGCACATACATTGCCTAACAATATAGACATAGTCTAACCTAGGGACACCCTCTCTACCACCAATGCTCCTCCGTAACCAACCCAGCATACAGAATGCAAAAGTACCCAAAATCCCAACAGACCATCCAGTCCAGTAACTAGTCGTGCAGTCAAAACTCCTCGAAACGCCATGTCATGCCGTATTCATTACCAGTCGTTCCCATATACCAACCCACACCCGGGTCCCGTACACAAATCACGCATACCGCGCACTAAACGTCCTCTGAGGCTGCGGCATCCCCCTCATCTGTCCAGGCACAGGCCCATAAACCGGCCCTTCCATCCCCCTACTAGCCTGCCACCCGGGCCTCGGCGGCCCACCATACACGTTATTCCACCCGGCAGGCGGCGGCTTGGGCGCCCTCCGCGCCCTCCTCCTCTTCCGGCACGAGCTAATACAGCACGCCAATATAGCTAGTACGATAATCCCCCCCACGGCGCTCACGACGGGTATGAAGATGCCCTTGTTCTCGCTGATCCACCCGCCGATCTCGCCGCCCACGGTGGCGCCCCGGCACGCGCCGTTGGAGCACTTCCCTCCCCCCTGGCAGGACGTGCCGTCTAGGAAGTTCTGCTGCATGGTGAAGCACGTGTTGGGCCCGAACTCGGGCGACGCGCACGATAGCTGGCAGCCCTGCGAGTTGCACGAGTGCGTGTCGTTGCCCGAGGAGAGACTGCCCATCAGCGTCTTGCACTGCAGGTCGCGGGAGGTGCACTGGCCCGAGGCGCAGGCCAGCCCGGCGCCCGAGGAGCCGCAGCCGGTCCCGTCGGGAGCGGTGACGTCGCTGGGGCAGTTGGGGGAGGCGCCGGTGCAGACCTCCTGCGGGTCGCACACGCCCGTGCTGGCGCGGCAGACGGTGCCGTTGCCGGCGAAGCGGCAGGAGGAGGTGCAGCACTCCTCGTTGGCCGGGTCGCAGACGGCGTTGGCGGTGAACTTGCAGGTGGTCGGGTTGCAGCAGGGGTTGGTGCCGCAGCCCTGGGTGCCGCCGCAGTCGCAGTCCTCCCCTTGCTCGACGATGCCGTTGCCGCACTGCGACTCGGCGATGGTGCTGACGTCGCGGTTGTTGGTCAGGCAGTTGGACTTGACGCTGTTGCGGCCGATGGCGCTGCAGATGTTGCCCACGCTGCAGGGGGAGAACTGCGTGATGCCGCCGCCCGTGGAGGGGTTCATGATGAAGGCCGCGTTGGCGTTGCAGGCCGATTGGGAGAGGGGGCAGCACTGCTGCTTAGTCACTGTGCCGTCCGAGCAGGTTTGCGACGTGCAGTCGTGCACCGCGCCAAAGGTGTGGCCCGTCTCGTGGGCGATGACCTGCCATTCTGTGCTGGTCCACACGACCACGTTGGCGGCGGCGATGGTCTCGTTCACGTTATTGGCCGAGGAGTCTTGGGAGCCCTGCACGCAGGCTTGGCCCAGCCAGGCCAGGCCGACGGCGGAGTCGGTGCCGCAGGTGCTGAGGAGGGTCCAGTAGGCGTTTGTGTCGTTGAACTGGCCGCGCCACTTGGAGAAGAGGTTGAGGCGGTCCGTGATGGTGGTGCTGCCGCCGCAGCCGATGTTCCAGGGGGTATTGGGGGCTGGCGTTGACGGACACGTCTCGTTACTAATTGTCAGGTTCTGAATGCCAAGCGAGATGTTGAAGGTGCTCTCGTACAGCTGCGAGGCCGAGTTGATTGTCGAGATGATGTGTGACCTGATGGCGGACGTCGAGTTGAACTTGGCCGTGTATGTGCAGTCGGTCGCAATACCAATCAGGGCAACCTTTCTGGTCGTCGGGCAACCGGCCGTGGATCCTATCGTCGAGGCCAGGTTTACGCCAGCACCGTTTCCGCTGGTCGTCCCGTCAATCTGTCGTCCGAAGAGCGCCCGAGGGTTCATCGACCAGAAGCCGCTCTCGGCCTCGGCGTCTCTGTCGTCCAGTCCGCGGTACACTGGATGCTCAACGTCCCTGTTGAACAGCAGCGAGTCTGACGTGCAAGAATCTGTCCCGGACAAGTCACGTTTCAGCTCGTCGTGGTCGTGGCCATATGCTCCAGCTCCCACAATATCGGAATCCCGCCAGACAACCATATACTCGTCGGCCCGGTCCTCCTCCACCTCCGGGTCGCCTATTATCTCAGTATTTCGATAGTGCTCGCCGGTCTGAATGTGGTGATGGTCTCCATCTACCCTAAATGCACCTTCAAACACCGGCGCCGCTCCGTCGCGATGCACCGCTATCCTCGCCCAGCCGACGTTCGTCCACTCTGAGTGACCCGGTCGCTTCACAAATGCATCGCCCTTGAATATCCTGTGCTCGGAGCGATCTATCGGCTCGACAGAGTGGACCGTCCCGTCGGGTCCTATGTGGTTTACAACGGCATCCTCGCTGAGGATGTCATGGTTAGGGCTGAGCGTCAGCCTCACCTTCTGCCGGCCGTCGTGGAGGCCAAAGCTGAGTTCGAAGGTCGAATGGGCGTGTACCCGGTTTGCAGGTGTGTGAATGACGGCATCCTCTATGCGACTTATGTAGGAGAGGTGGTTGCGTTCCGTCGAGTGTGCTGAACCAGAGTTGGTTAGTTACATGAGTCTCACTAGAACGGCGGGGAGGCTCCGGCTAGGTGCCACGATCCCACCATGATCTCGATCCATGTGTCATTCGGGAGGATATCGTGGTTTGCTCGTGACATGCAGACAGTCGTCGGCGAGAATGATTTGTGCAAACATACCTGTCCCAGTTTGCAGGAGGCCAACTCCAGCAGCAAGAGCGGCCACAAGGGCCCTCGAAATGTACATTATTCAATCAGGCTCTACCGTAGCGTTTCGCAGTCCATGGGCGAGGAATGAGTGTCTCGAATACCGGCGTCGCAATCGCACGAAGGGGTTTCAGCCAGACTGTCCGCCGCCGAAAACTCCGAATGTACAAACGAACTCACGAATGTCGTTTGCTTGGTAAACAGGGAAAAGAGAGGGGAAAACCGGTAGGGTAAATAGCAGCGAGCGAAGTTTGGTTCAAAGAGATCGGACGGGCTGTGCAGTCCCAGTATGTACGCCACAATATGCAGGTTCACTACCGCCGCTAGGGAGGGAGTTGGGATGGCGACAGTGACACCAACAACAGCAACAGCGGTCCGCAGCGTGGCCGGCACAAAGGGTGCCGGTGCTAAGCCTGGGCGACAGGCCAAAACAAAAGGCCAAGAGTCCCCGTAAGAAGCGTCCACCGTGCGAACTGGACAGGGTCGTGGAGTGCTTGGCCGAGTGAGCTGCTAGTAGATACTTCTAGGGTGGCGCTTGTGGCATACTAATCTCAAGTACTCTCTATCAGGCTCGCCATCTTTTATCACCGGACACTTCTCTTCTTATCCCCAGTTTCAGTTGACTGTTTCAACTCTGACAGCGGTTGACAGATGGAAGCAGGCCACCATCGGCAGTCTCTACCAACTCTTCCTTTCCATTGAGCCTGTTCTTTCAGCCTGGAGACGACTGATCTCAGCTCTACCGTCGTCTACTCGTCTTCCAGAATGCGGACTTCAGTGGTAAAAACTGTTGTCATTCCTCGACCCTGCTCATTTTCACAGGATGCAATTCGGAACTATCGGCGCCTCGCACACATGGACCCTGCATTCTATTTTCGTATTCAGTGCATGGTAGCGTGTCACTGGGCATGTTGCAGCAGGGACGAGCCTCTCTGTGCGGGTTCGATACTCCGCCGTAAAGCACACAGTGCGTGTTTCCTGATTCTCTCACGGTACATCTGCCTGGACAGCGGCCGAAAGCTTACTTGTCTTAAACTGGCGATTCCCTCGTTAGTCCGATGTTAATATTGACGGTCTAAGTATGAGGTAGAATGTTGATTTCTAAGGGTATGGCAAGTCGGCAACTCCTAAGTGGATTGGGCTTACGTGTGTTTGATGGTGGCTCAGTGCCTCTTCTTCTTGGCGATGGTGAAGATCTCTTGGAAGATCTCTTGGAGTGTCTTCTGAATGGTCGCCACGAGGCTCTACACGTGTAGAACCGGGCTTACAGAGGCTTACAGAGCCTATCCGCATCTCTAGCAGACAGCAGGCAAACCGAATCATACAGTTAGTACATATGACCACTGACGATGACGACGACTCTAGCCATCCTTTGTCTGCTCCTCCCTTCGCCAAGGGATGCTCATGCACCAGCCCGGCAAGTCGCACCATTGGCATCATCATAGAAAAAAGTGCGCTTTGCCTTTTGAAGTAACTCGTCCTATGTCACATGAGCTTCGTCTCAAAGAGTAAGAAAAGCTGCCACACCTCCCATCCCGAGCGACCAGTAGCAAGGGCAACAGCCAAAAACAGTTGCTAGCTCCTCCGCACACACAACCACACTCTCGCGGCTTGGTATCAATTCCTTCCTCAGCTAATCCCGCAACAAAACCCTACTTCTTCTGCTTGGCCTCATGAACAACCTGGATGATCTTATCAACCACGCTCGGGTCAGACAGCGTGCTGGTGTCGCCGAGCTGGTCCTCCTCGCCCGCCAGGATCTTGCGCAGGATACGGCGCATGATCTTACCACTCCTCGTCTTGGGCAGGTCGGGCACAATGTACACGGCCTTGGGCGCCGCGAAGGGCCCGATGCTCTTGCGCACCTGGAGGATGAACTCCTTCCGGAGCGCCTCCGAGGCGTCGTTGCCCTCTTTTATCGCGACGAAGGCGTTGACGGCCTGGCCCGTCAGCTCGTCGGCCACACCGACGACGGCGGCCTCGGCGATGGCGTGGTGCTCGATCAGGGCGGCCTCGATCTCGGCTGTGGACAGGCGGTGGCCGCTGACGTTGACCACGTCGTCGACGCGGCCGCGGATCCAGTAGAAGCCCTCGTGGTCACGGCCGGCACCGTCTCCGGTGAACTAGCGGATGTTAGTTTGCTTGGATAGTATGTTCGAGAGTGCAGAGTAACGTACGTAGTAGCCCTTGTAGACGTTCAGGTAAGTGTCCATGTACCGCTTGTGGGCACCCCAGACTGTGCGGGCCATGCTAGGCCATGCCTGCTTGAAGGCGAGGACACCCTCGACATCGTTGCCGTGGATCTCCTCGCCGGAGACGGGGTCGATAATCGCAGGCTCGATTCCGAAGAATGGAAGCGAGGCACTGCCGGGCTTGGTGGGTGTTACGCCAGCAAGAGGTGTGATGACGTTGGAGCCGGTCTCGGTTTGCCAGTATGTCTACAGAAGTTAGCGGTTGGAAGTCCTCTGAGCTCGTTCGGGGGATGCACTCACGTCGACAATCTGTGCCTCCTCCTTTCCGACAACCTCAAAGTACCACTTCCAGACCTCAGCGGCGATGGGCTCACCGACTGATCCCAGCACCCTGAGGTGCTTCATGTCGTGTTTCACATAGTGGTCGCCAGCACGCTTGAGCAGCCGCAGTGCCGTAGGAGCGACGTAGAACTGGGTGATCTTGTGCTTCTCGATGATATCCCAATATCTTGAGAAGTTGGGATATGCGGGAGTGCCCTCAAAGACGACCGTCGAGACACCGAGGAGAAGGGGTGCGTAGACGACATAGGTGTGGCCTGTGATCCAGCCGACGTCTCCACCGCAGAAATACCTGTCTCCGTCGTGAATATCGAAGACGTACTTGCCGGTCGCCGCGGCTCCGAGAAGGTATCCGGCGGTGGTGTGCATGACACCCTTAGGCTTGCCTGTGGAGCCGGAGGTGTAGAGAAGGAAGAGAGGGTCCTCCGAGTTCATGGGCTCGGGGGCAATGTACGAAGGCCACTTCTCGACCTCCTCGTGCCACCACCAGTCGCGACCCTTGGTCCAGGGCACGTCGGCTCCGGTGCGCTTGTAGACCAGCACATGCCTGACGTCGGGGCACTGCTTGAGCGCATCGTCGACGATCTTCTTGGTGCCGATCAGCTTTCCACCGCGCTTGCCCTCATCCGTAGTGATGACAACCTTGGACTCGGCATCGATCACACGGTCACGGAGCGAATCAGACGAGAAGCCGGCAAAAACAACAGAGTGGACAGCTCCAATTCTCGCGCATGCAAGGAAGGCAACGAGCGCCTCGGGAATCATGGGCAGATAGATAGCAACGGTGTCGCCCTTGCGGACGCCCATCTGCTTGAGAACATGCGCCGTCTTGCAGACCTCGCGCAGCAGCTCGCCGTAGGTCACGGTGCGGCCGGCATCGGGCTCATCGGCCTCATAGATGATGGCGACCTTGTTGGGGTCCTTGATCGCGTGGCGATCGACGCAGTTGAAGGAGGCGTTGAGCTCGCCCTCGAGGAACCAGGCATTGTCGCCGTTAGTGAGACTGCCGCTGTGGACAGTCTGGAAGTCCTTAGACCACGTGAGCAGTTCGCGTCCGAGTTTGCCCCAAAACTTGTCTGGTTCTGTGATGGACTCCTTGTACATCTGCTGATAGTGCTCGAGACCTGCAATCGTGGTTGGTTAGTGAACCCGGGGATCTTAGCGTGCCGTAAGTGGCCGTTTCGGGGGGGAGAGGGCAGGGGTGTCTTACTGCTCAGATGAGGCTTGCTGGGATGCTCTGTCGCATCGAGTTAGCTTGGTTCTTCCGTTCGTCCTTCAGAGGCTGCCCCGCACGCCCGACAATCGCTGAATCGCATGATGGGTCTTGGCGAATTGAGGGGTGGACACCAAAACGCAGGGCTAGCTTTTCCGGCTTTGTTTTGTCAGAGGGGTGTTCGGATCACACTTACTGTCGAGCATCTTCTGGGGAGGGTCTAAAGCGCCAGCATTCGTTAGTAAACCATCAATCCTCGCAAGCTTCAATTGAGGTCCTCTGGCTTACGGTAAGTGTCCACCTCGTGCGCCTCAGCCACCACCGGCTGTTTGGGCACCTGATTGGGAGCCCGGTCGGCCATTTTTGTCTGGATTGCGCGGGGCCGAGTGTGAAGGAGTTGGAGATGTTGAGTCGCAAGGGCGGAGCCGCTCGTCCGCACAAAATCGGTGCCGGAGCTGAGCAGCTAGTGCAAGACTGTTAGCTGCGAAGACGGAGCTCACTCCCGCTCGTCGTGGTGCGGTCGATGTTACTGTTTGCTGTCGGGAGTGCGGCGCTGTTGCAAGACTCGAAGCTGTGGTGGTGCTACGAGAGGTAGAATTGGAGAGGAAGAGGAAGAGTGTTATTCAGAAAGTTGCAACCGGAAGGACAGGAAAAGCTAGGCGCATTGTTGGGGCGGAGGGTGAGTTATTATGTGAATGGAAGCTCTCCATTGCGTCCACTACCTCAATACAATTTGGGGTTATGTGGATGCCGGGGGTGGATGTCAGGGGACTCTACGACCTTGGTCCAGGTCCTTGTACCGACTCGCGCCACCCAATCAGAAGCCTGGGGTTTGGTCAATCCACCGGGCCGATGGTACAGATACATTGCCATCCAACGCCTCGTCCATCGATGTCACCAACATCGTCTGGGATTCATTCCGTCCGCCCGATTCACCTGTCCCTTTCTCCATGTTCCAGCAAAGCAGCGACCCTGGCTAGCGCCTAATGCACTGGTGCCGTGAGATGCAGAACGGAGACTCTTGATAGTTGATACTGCCTGTGACCTGTCGCACGCCAAACCCGGCTGGCAATTCGTGCTCTCCATCTCTACCTTGGCTTTCATCCCGTGTGTATTCTCACGGTTGTACGGCATTCTAATACTTGCGGTTTGGTCGCATCTGGACGACGTCGGCCAAGATCACACTAGAGGACAATGTGTGAAGGTGCGACTCGAGCTTTGGATTGTATTACAGTAGAGTGCACCTTGTTCTGGCTCGCCAAGGGGAACTCTCGCAGTCCGATGGCAGCCTGGCCAATATCAGCGGAATATCAGCGGCTGTTTGGCAAAAGACGGGTGTATCAGCCAACACAATTGCATGCAGCTCACTTCCCGCCAAGGGGTAATAGGGATAATCTAAGCGAGAGTTGTCCGAGATATGTCTTACCCAGAGAGTCGGATCCTGCTCAGCATCTGCCTCGTCTTTTGAACAACAGCTTCTCCTTACATGGAAGTTTATGTCCCTAGTTTGGCCTGTCACAAAAGGATGACGTGAGCTGTCTTCGCTCCCGCATTTCCGGCGATCAGGATGGACAGACATGGGGAAACAAGGGGAGGATGGAACGTTTGTGGAGGGGTAACCAGTGAGCTGGAGGATGCTCCATCGAAAGCCGAGAACGGTGATGGAAGCCAATGCGGGGAAAAGGCGACCAAGCAATCGCCTCGGGCCATTCATCACCTTTCATCAGCCTCCAACGTCTTGCACGTCTAGATGTCTCGTGGGCTCGTGACAACCTGGAAGTCAGCCCATCACTGGAAGCTAGGTACCTAGTCGGTGCATCGCGACGGAGATTTATTGGCTATGACACCGTTCATGACAGCTTTCAACAAACATCTTTGACATTCCGGGTACTGCGGTACATCCGTCTTGGCCCTGTTATGTACCGGTACTCAACGCGGGGTCGCAAACGGCCAAGAGCAGGCATGGTTCTAGACGTCTAAATGCAGGTCATGCTTTGTCTCTCTCTCAGTCTCTTTCCCAACTGACGCTTGACGCCAACGGCCAGTTTACCATTTCGGCGGGGATATGCTATCGGGCTCCTCAGTTTTAGATCGGCGTTCTTGAGGATGATCTGCGGAATAAAGTTCCACTATGGCTACCCAACAGCAAGGCACTGCGGTACCTCATCCGGTCTCTGACTACCGGACTGGACGTGAGCCTCGGATGCTAAGAAACACTAAGCTTTGTCTCCTCAAGCTTCCCTTCCCCCATAAGTCTCCTATCCTTCCCGAACATACGTTTCTCCCCCAGATTCCTAGTGCTGTCTCTTCTTGGCCGGACAACGGGATCTACTGCGCGGTTAACGCTTATCAAAGCTGGCTAGTATTCCCAGCTTTTCGGTTACTACCGTTACCGTTACCGCGGCCGTACACGTTCAATTTGACCGAGCTTGTCGCAATAAACTAGCGGCATGCATCATCAATATCTACCACTGTAACCATATTACTTATCCCCGGTTAGGGTATGGGTTTCGGCTCGTAGCCATGTGCTTCCGGATCCAGCGGCTTTCCTGCCAGACCCTGCAGGGTAACACGACGTACATAGAATGAGCAACGTTTTCTGCAACAGTAAGGGAGGGGCACGAGATAGTTCAAGGATTACTACCTCAGCTAGGGGTATTGCATAGAGTGGTAATAAGACCCTTCCTGCCAGTCAAAAGCTCATATACCACCTTCCATGCAAGGTCGAGAAAGCAGCAACCAGAAGAAACACCGCACATCCTGCCAAAAGCCAACCCTGCCATAAACGCCATGCTTGTTCCCCCCTGCCAGTCCTAAGCACTCCCGTCACATATCCATGCTCATGAGGTACATCTCGAAAATCCGCATAAACTTGGCCACAAACGCCTCCAGGTGGAAAATGACCTTTGTGCCCGTCTTGATGCGGTGCTCGTAGAACGCGGCCCACTTCACGACGTCGCCCTTGAGAGCATCGTCGATGAGCGGGATGAGCTTGAACGTCAGGGTCTTGAGGATGGTCGTGGGCGGGATGCAGTGCGTCAGGAGGTCGTAGAGCTTCGACCGGACCTGCAGGATGCGCGCCGGGGTGTGCTCCTCCATTATCTCCTTTGCAATCTGGCCGATGAGCGCTTCCCAGTCGGGTGGGGGGATGGGTGTCGTATCTGTGACTTTCTCGCTGGGGTTTGTGTGTCAGTTGCCGGCAAGGGTGATAATGTCGAGCTCGAACTTACTTCTGTGCATGTACGGCCTCGTACATGAGCAAGGCTTTGCGAAGATTCCGTCCGCTCTCCTCCGCTATCCGCTGATGCAGACCCTTGACCACCGGCCAGCCTTCCTTCTGCGCAGACACCTCTAGCACGTTACAGATCTCGGCATGGGTAGGCGCCGCCACACGCACAAGCAGCGTCCGCGATCGGATGGGGGCAATGATGTTCGCGGTCGAATTGGCAAGTAAAATCAATCGCAAGTTGGGAGAGTACTTTTCCATAGTCCGACGCAGGGCCGCCTGGGCATCACGAGTGAGGTGGTCCGCTTCATTGATGACGACTACCTTGAACTTCTGCCTGGCCGACGTGTCGACCTGCTGCGTCTGCGCCACCTCCTTCAGCAAATCCTGAACGACTACGCGGTCATAGTTCCCGACGTCCGATGGGGTTATCTCGAGGTGGTAAACGGAGGCAACGATGTTGAATTCTAGCTTGCGGTTGCTAGAGGTTTGGAAAACGCGCGCATCGATCTTGATCTTCTCTACTCCTGGTCCGTAAAGCTCCTTCAATGTCGCGACGATGCGGGTTTTCTTGCCTGCACCTGAAGGACCGTAAACGAGAAGATGTGGGAAATCACCGCTCTGTGCCTGGAGACCGCGAGGTTAGCGATGAGAGTTACGAAGGAGGTTGAGGGAATGACGACATACTAGGGAACGCAACCTTTCTGACAGCTCGTTGTGGTATGTGAGGCCGTCAAGGGATCTTGGGCGGTGCTTGTCGACAATCAACGCCATCTTGCTGTATGAGGTTGGTGCGGATGGGTTTCTGGAGATGTGAAGGTGTTAATACTTTCTTTCTCTCCAGATAAGGTAGGTATTTCGAGACGCGACGAGACGCGATCTGGTGTAAAGTGGTGATGGTCCGTGCTTAGAGCGTATCGATAAGCCGCTAGCGTCAACGAAGGTACGTACCAGTCCGACTTAGAAGTTCCAAAACTCGACCTGTTAACCACCTCATGTTAGCGGCAAATCTCTCCAACAACAATGGGGAATTTGGTATCATACAACGTCTTGGTAGGCAGCTCGCAGATCCGACTTTTTGATCCGCTTGAGGAACTTGTACGCCTCAACGATTTGTTGGGCTCTGCGAGTGATGATCTTGCGCTTGCGCGCAACAACCCGGGCTATTTGTTATCATTGTTAGCAGCTTCTTCGATGGCCATCTGTATGGGATCCTGGATGTCGAGTGACACCAGGACTTGGGACAGGATGTGGAAGCAGAGGTGATAGGGGAGGGCGAAAGCAAACCTGAAAGAGTAGAGGGCGTGGTAACAGCAAGTGCTTGCGAAGAGCAAAGTGTCTGGGGGAAAAACAAGGGCTTGCAAAGATCAAAGTGTCTGGATAAAAAGCAAGTGCTGGAGATGCGCGGACGTCCTCGCTTTCTCCTTGGTGGCTGGGGCTCTTGGTCATCATCATCCCCGTCAGAGACAGTCTGAGCAGACTGGTCGTTTGACAGTGCTCCGACGGGCGCCTTCAGTGTCTGGAAGAAAACAAGTGCACGCCATGCTTGGGGACATGAAATTCCTTGCCGCTTCCGTCCTCGGGATCCTTGTGCAGGATGCTATCACGTCCTCATGGGAAAGTATCTGGAAGAAAACAAGCGCTGGGAAGTGTCTGCAAGAAAACAAATGCTACGAACGCTTACCGAAGCCATGCTTGCGGGGGTGGCCCTTGGCCTTGGGCGAGGCTGGCGAGGTGGTCTGCTGGGCAGACATCGTTGGTGCGGTTGGTGGTGTGGTTGGTGGTGGTTTGTGGTTGGGTATGGAGAGTGATGTTGTGAAGTGGAAGGTTATGGAGAGTAGTGTTGCGAAGTGTAATGGTATGTGCGGGCTAAAAGAAGAAGGCTCGGCGACGATGACATCGCCGCCGAGCCCCTAACCCCAAGTCGGCCTGAGGACGAGGGTGAGGCTATCGACAGAAGCTCAGACCGCGCGACAACTAGCACGGAGCCTCATTGGGACTAAGGGAAGGCTTTGGACCGATTGTGGGTGAACCTCCCCTTTCGTCAGTGGATTTGTGTTTCGTGACCCCTTTCTTTCACGCCTCGCTGAGACACTACCTCTTATGAAGCCTTGTTTCCCAGCGCATCTAATGTCAAAGCAACCAGTCTCTCGCAGTGATCTGGCGTCCACTTGGTGACAGTTCTTCTTATGCGTAGTGCTGATTTGAGTGTTGTCATCAGAGCGACTATATGAATTATATCATATTCACGGTACAGACATTCATTCCACATGAAACCATTCTCCCAGTATCACAGAGACTTCATCACAGAAAGCTTGAAGTTGGACAAAGCTCATGCTCACACACAAAACGCCCAACATGCCAGACTAGGCGTAACAGAAGTTGGAGTGGAACTGCTTTTCATAAGCCTCCCCATCAAGTATTTGTCCTAGACAGCTACTAGCTGGGGGCCTATAGTAGCCTTCCTACCGTTGACATACAGTTACGCAACCGTTGATAGATTAGGATAGTAGTACTACGGTTGTAGTACGGTTGCCAGCCTAACTACGGTTGCGGTACGGTTGTCAGCAGGACTGCGGTTGTAATACGGTTGCGGGACCCCTTTCCCAATTAGAAGGACCCATATCCCCCGACCACGCCGTCGACTATATCAATCAACCTAACGGCCCCGGAGCTCAACCAACTCGGCGACGCCAAAATGTTACAAGTATAAGATCCTTAGCGTAGATCCCGTAATCAAGTAATTCGGGAAGTCACTCGTTCGAGCCACCGCCAAAACGTTCTTCTTCTTCTTTAACCTAGATCAATTGCCCGAAGCCCCGAGCTTCCTAGGCACCATTTTTTTGCCTCCAGGTGCGGCTCTAGGTACGGCTCTGGTAAACGAGTAAAGTTCCGTAGGATCGACCGTCTAGCGCTACTATTCGGAGATCTTAGATAAGTTTGTAATATAACGTTTCGCGAAGCTTACCGATACGGCCGGTAAGATTATAGTCGACTTTAAAACCTTAGAGAATAATAATAACAATGTTCTTTATTAGGTCGAAAATTGTAATAATAAAGTTTAGATATTATACGATTACTACCTTCGTTTAGACGTTACTTAACGAGCGAAGATTATAGAGATGCTAGCTATTCTACAACCGAATCTAAAGGTTCGTAAGTTGAATACGAATCTTTTAAAAGTCGGCTTAGTACTACTAATAGTGCTAAAGATTACCTACCTATAGGTACTTATAGGTACTTATAAGTACTTAAGTTAAAAATACTCGTAGGTACTTATAGGTATACTTTTAAGAAGAACTCCTTTTCTATACTTAAAGTCGTATAAATAGATAAAATAAGTATAAGTAAAGAATAATAAGTACTTAAAGAGTACTAATATAAAACAAAATAAAGTAGATTTATAACTATTTTACTAATCGTTATAGTAATTATTATAGTAATTATTATAGTAATTATTATAATAATTATTATAATTAATATTTGTAGGTGTAAATATATTAAAATTCGAATTATATAAGATACTAGTCTTAATTAAGTTAGTAAGGTTAACTCTATATTTTCTTATTTAATAGTAAGATAAGACTTATATATTAGCTACATTTTCGCTTATCTTTTCTCTAACTTTATCTAACTTAACTACTATTATCTCTACTACTTTCTACTTTACTACAATGCTACTACTACTTCTATAATACCTCTACTATACTATATCGCTTCCTAACTACTTTCCTATACCGCTATAATATCGAAACGGAAGGCGGACGAGGATTTATCGATAAATCTATATACCTAATAGGCTCGGAAACGTCTATAAGCCCTTAAGAGCGTAGCGCTCGAAGTCGATAAAGCTAAACGTCGTATATAGATAATAGTTTCTTACGCTAGAAACAAAGTTAAGCTATTACTTAAGTACTTCGTCGCTATTTAATTTATATAAAAAGAGATAAAAGAATACACTAAATAAGATACTATTTAACGAATATAAGTTAACTTACCTAAAGAAATATAATAATTAGTATAATAATTAATATAATAATTAATTATAATCGAAAGAAAGGTAATTATTTTAACTAAGTAGCGACGCGATTAGGTTTCGTATAAGTAGCCTTAGCTTCTACTAATTTAAGCGAATAAGAGGATTAGATAAAATAGTAGTAGTTAGAAAACGAAGGCTATAATTACGAAGCGGTAAAACGTTTAGAAGACTACGACGATGCCTTTAGATACTAAGACTAGGTAAACTAAATCGTCGAGGTATTTATAGCTACTATTTCCTACCTCGGCTTATAAAATAAGTTAACTAAATAGTCGAATATTATTAAGACTACTTTAGTCTTAAATAATATATTAATAGACTTAAGTTAACTTCGTTTAACAACGATATTAGCTTACGATATAAATCTAAAACGGAAGAAAAACGAAAAAGAGCGAATAT
Organism: Coniochaeta ligniaria NRRL 30616; assembly: GCA_001879275.1. NCBI lineage: Eukaryota > Fungi > Ascomycota > Sordariomycetes > Coniochaetales > Coniochaetaceae > Coniochaeta > Coniochaeta ligniaria. Next base: position 602,170 of record KV875099.1, on the reverse strand, counting down.
ACTTTAAAGTAAACAAAGATACTATATAATAATAAATACGTATATTAATTATTATATTAATTATTATAACGATTATTATATTATATTAGGAAGTAAAACTAACTATTTTAAGCTACGTTTAAGAAGTTATACGTAGTATAGACTACTTACTAAGAGAACGAAACGATAACTATATTCGTAAAGGTATACTTCGCTTATTATAAGCCTACCTTATAGAATATATTTCTAAAGGCTATCTAGTAATACGAAGAGTTATTAGAAATGTCGAACGTATATATATAAGGGCTAAAAAGCTAGTTTAATATACTAACGTAAAGGTAAGTCGATATAAATCGTATTATTACTTTTAATTATACTAATATAAGTAAAAGTCTTAGACTATCGTTTATAGAGTTTATAGACGTTAAACTACGCGCTTATACTACTCTATTTTATTACTAAAGGTATAATCTACTAGTTTTATCGGCTACGACGATACTTATAAGTCTTCTTAGGTACCTAAAACTTCGTATCTTCGACTATTTATCTACAATAGAATTTGTAGCTATATACTATATAGTAGACGTACTCCTAAGTTAAAAGAAACTTAGTTTTAATAATACTAAAAAGCGAAAAATAAAGTAATAGAAGAAGTAAGTATTCTTATCCTTATAATAATTAATATAATAATTAATATAATAATTAGTATAATAATCAACTAATATATAAAATAAATATATTATCTAAAGAGTTTGTACTTATAATATAGTTCGTTTACTTAGGAAGACGTATATTCGAACTTCTAAATCTACTACTTTGTTTAAGTAGATTCGAAAGTATATTAGTTAAGGTATTCGATATTTTTAGAAGCGATTAAGATAAGTTAGCTTACTTAAATTAGTAAACGATTAGGAAAACCTCTTCGACTTAAGCGGTACGAATAGCCTCCTAAGTACGAGTAACGGGCCTACGCTTCGCTAATATATAAAAGGTTTTCATCTTCTCTTATAGTCTAAGGTTAAAGGCTATTTACCTCTAATATTCTTTAGACGTTTAACGTTCATTTAACTTAAAACGGTAATAGAAAAGGTATATAATAGGTTATTCTTTACGGATAAAAATAATATACGAGTATAGGTAGAGTTAACGATAATAAAGAAGGAAGATATCCTTTAAATAGAAGAGGATAGTAATTAAGAATAATTATAATAATTACTATAATAATCAAATTTATATTCTTATATTTTTAGAGAAAGTATTCGATAAGTATTAAAAAGATAAACTTAAATACTAATAATACGATTCTCGATTATTCCTATAAGTCGAATATTAGAAACTTATAAGGTAACTCTTTTCGCGTAGATTATATAAAGATTAGTCGCTATTATTATTAGTAGATATCTTATATTTAAAGGATAAGTAACTTTACTTTCGAAGCGTATTATTATATATACCTCTATAGCTTCTCGTAAAGCTTTAATAGTACTTCGTTAGAAACGAAGTTATTAGTCTTCTCTTATATCGATTATAATCTCTCTTATTATATACTAAAATAGTACGAAGGGTATATAAGGTTCGACGGACTTTTATATCTTTCGAATCTCTCTTAGAGCTTATACTAAGAAAGTTAATCTTAATCTAATATAATAATTAATATAATAATTAATATAATAATTACTTACTCTTTTAACGTAGATGCTTTATAGTCTTTTTACTACTAATAGGCCTTTTTTGTAATTATCTTTTACTCCTTTTCGTAGTTATTCCTATTAGCTACTTTCGTAGTATCTTTCCCTTTTTCCTTAGCCGTAATCTTTTACTAGCCTTAATCTTTTATATAATCTTAGTTACAAAGCTAATAGACTACTTATTAATCGACGCTTTATTTCGCTTAAGTTTTTATATTATAGTTATACTTATAAAAATATTAGAACTACTTAGCTTAAATTAATTTATTACTATAACGTTAACTACCTTTTTAACCTCTTCGGGTTATATTATTTATATAGTAGCTTCTACGGCTAATGGACTAAATTATGTTAGTAGAACCGATACTTATCTTAGTAGTATTAACTATATATTAACTTCGACCGGCGGAAGTAATATACGTCTTTGAGTTCGACTTAGAAGCGGAGATAGTTGTATAAGTCTTTTACTTTGTAAAGCTCGAAGTTCTATCGCTTATTATCGTCGCGTAGCCGTTTACTACTATTCCTATTTACGTATTAAAGGTAAAGTTTCTAGTACTTTTAAATCTATAGTTAAAAGAGGTATAAGTCTAACTATTTATATATCTTACTAAGGTTTAAGTAGTATTTTGTTAATACAAAGTAAAGATATAAGGTAATTTCGAAGTGTATAAAAAGGAGTTAAAGATAAGTAAAGGAAAACTAAAAAATTAAGTTGAAAATAAAGGGTAAATTAATAAGTTTTATTAGTAGCGTTTAATCCTAATACGTAATTAGTATTAGAATTCGAACTAATAGAACTTCGATTAACTAGTATACTTAGGCTAATAATAATCTTTATAATAATTATATTATAAGTACTTATAAGTATTATATCGTAGAAGAGAATTAAATATATAAATAAACTCGAAGCTACTATTTAAACGTATATACTCTTTCTATTTTAGTATTATCTTCTATTTAAGAAGATAGGATTATTACGATAACTTAAGTAATATTTGACTTTAGTTTTAATAGGCTAAGTACCTTTAAACGATTTTACGAGAGTAACGACTTTAAATTCTAATCGCCTTTTTCTAAATTATCTCTAATTAACTAACAAATTATAATAATACTTAATTTATATTCTTAATTAAGACTACTACTTAATTCTAACAATTCGGATTATAATAATCTTAATTAGAGTATTAAGTTCTATTCGTAATACTTAGTAGATTCCTTTATCGACTAGTTCTTTTAATCTCTATAAGTATAGAAACTTAGTAGAAGCGAGAGATTTATTAAGGAGAAGCTTTTCTAATAGTTTAATAAATTATAGTAACGAGTATATATTTAGAAGTATTTCCGCTAAGGGGCTCGTAAAAGAAGTAGTAAACCGGTAGTCGTATACCGACTATATCGGAAAATTCTCCTCTACCCGAATACTAAGAAATAAGGGACTTCTTCGATATAAAAATATATTACTAGCTAGTATTATAAGACTTAATAGTAAATCTAACTAAGCTAATCGGATAAGGATTTACGTAGTACTACGCTAATTTTAATACGCTAATAAGTATAAAAGGACTACTATCTTAGAGTAAGTTAATCGTATATAATCTTTATATAATAATTAATATAATAATTATTATAATACTTATACTTCTTTTAGCTTTAATAATTATATTCTCTTAAGTAAAACGATAAAGAGTTTACTCTAAGACTCGCCTTCTTCCTTATTACGATACGTATCCCTTTCTAAGTAATATATAATATTATCTTTCGAAAATTTATTAAAGACGTATACCCTTTAATATAAATCCTAATTCCTAGTACCCTTCGAAGAAGAGTAAAGTAGTACTACGACTAAGAGATTACTAAGAAACTTAGGAAAATAGTCTTAAATACTTATAACTCGCTTATCGTTAATAGCTAGACTACGAGTAACTCTACTTATAACCTTTAAGGAGTTATCCTATAATTTGTAGATAAAGACTAGTAAATTAAATATATTTTATTTATCTTTACAAAGTATAATAAAGTATTAAATACTAAAACTATAGCTCGCTTTATAATATTAATTATACGTAAGTACTAATTAAAGTATAAGATTATTATAATTATTACGGATAATATTAAGAATTTTAAAGCTAAGGATATTTCTCAACTACTTAGATTATAATTAAGGTTTAAATAGATACCTTATTTAGCTTATATTATTCAACTAATTAAAGAAGAATTCTAAAAGTCGTTTGATATAAAGCTTATAAATATAAAGGGCGAGTTAAATAAATATCTCTATTCTTTAAATAACGAAGTACTTATCTATATAAAAAACAACGAGTCTATAAAGTAGCTAATATTTAAGGTATATAACTTCTATAGTATTTTATTAATTAATATAATAATTAATATAATAATTAATATAGTAATTACTAATATACAAATAAGGTTTATTACTTAGTAACTATTATATCCTTCTTAGCTAAATAGTTTACCTATTTCGAGTTATACTAACGTTAATTAAGAAACTATAATAGAAATAAGAGAATTTTACGCTTTATAAAAGATATTAAAACTCGTTAAAGCTCAACGATTATTATACTTATATAAGCTTTTCAACTTCGGTAGTTTTTAGATAAGTTTATTAAAATATAAGTCTTCGATAAGTTTTTTAAAAAGATTATCTTCTATCTCTAAATATTTAAAAAGGGCTAAGCTAAAATCGCTTATATTATAGATTATACTAAGTTTAAAGTATATCTAACTAATTTCTATAAATATAAGCGAGTCTTTTATTTTTCTACGCTTCTAGCTAATCTAGTCTTTATATCTAAAGCGTTAGTAAAGTTATTAATAAAACTTTTATAATAAACGACTAACGAGCTTTATTTCGAATAGTTTATTACTACTATATCTTATATAGTAGTAAAGCTAAAAGAGTATAGTTTAAAGTATAATTATATTAGGGACTACTTAATAATAGTAACTCTTTTATAACTTTTAAGTATAATCGAAGGTCGCTTAGAACGATAGGAAGACTTTGAAATTATTAGCTTATTAGGTAGTCTAAAGTTATTACGGATAAGAGTAGAAACTCTCCTAAAGAGTATTTATACGAATTTTCGCCTAACCTACTCTCTTACTTAAGAGCCTATTAAGCCGCTAATTATTAACGTATAAGAACTCCTTATTAATATAAGCCCTTCGAAGTATTAACGTCGGAATACTACGTATTATTAAATTACGAAAGAAATTAATAATAAAGTAGAGCGTTTTATATAATAACGTAAGTTTAATATACTAAGAAGGATTACGATAGTACTAATATTCTTATAGCCTTAAGAGATATTAAAGATATATTAGCTTAGTAGAGATTCTACGCCGTAGAATACTTAATACTCTTAATCGTCGTAAGAATATATCTTAGTATTTTACTAATAATAATATTACTTAAACGTATTTAAAGTAAAGGTATATTATTATTCTCGAAATAGTAAAACTTAATAAAAGCTAAGAATATCGAAACTACGTTATAAGTCTATTTTATATAAAAAGAACGTTAAAGAGTCGAATAAGGTTTCGATAGTAATAGCAACGATTTCGTTTATTCTTCGATATAATATACGAATCTAAGAAAAGAGAAAGAATACGAAAGAGTTAAAGAGTAAATTAGCGAATTCGAAGTATAAACGAAGTTTAATTATATTAACAACCCTAATATTATACTAAGATTAACTAATATTACTTTAGCTACGAAGCTTATATATAAACTACTAATAAGTCGATAATATAAGTAAACTATTACTTAGTAAGTTAACGAATAGTAAATAGTCGAGTAATTTTAAAAGTTAAACTTTAAAGAAGATTCTAATAAGTCGAACTTTTCTAAGTTATAGTTTTAAGGTAAAGAACCTAAAAGGTTAAGTATATAGGGGTTAGAGACTTAGAGGCTAAAGACTTAAAGGTTAGAGACTTAAAGGTTAAGAGCTCGAGGTTAGATATCTAACTAAAAGTCTTCGAAAGAAGATTCTTAAAGAGAAGATATCGTACTAAGACGTAGCTAGTCGATTTAAACTTCAAAGTTACGTACTTATAACCTAAGAGATCGAATTATATTACTTAGTTTATAAAAATCGTAATAATTATAAAAGTCGTAAAGTAAAGCTAAAAGAGATTAGAAAAGAACTTTTAAAAGAAAAAGATAATAGGATAGAGATTTGTTAGATAAAATAGAAAGAGATTAAGTAGCTAAATTAATATAACTTCGTTAAAGTAGTTAACTACGAAAACTTAAGTTTAAAAGGTAAAGATTAGTTAGAATAGTTTCTTTAATATAAGTAAAAGTAATTCGATACTTTTATTATTATAATTATTATATTAATTATTATATTAATTATTATATGAATTTATTTTATAAGAGTATTAATTAAGCGAATTTAAGCGAATTTAAATGAAATAAATTTACTTATTATATTATATTAACATAGGTTTTAATTTTAGACTTTTCTTTATCCTTTTATCTTACTACTACTATACTAGCTTCTACTCCTACTATATTACTACTTCGCTAACTTTATCTTTACTTATATAAACGTATAAACGTTTATTATTCGATATAATAATTAATATAATAATTATATTAATCGATTTTATAGTTTTAGATAGATAAAAATCGTATTAATTCAGTCGATCTTCTCTTAAATATCTTACTCAACTTACGTAAACGTTTTAAATTATTAGAGCCTAAAGTAAAACTTTATACGAAACTTAAAATTAAAGATATCACTTAGTATAACAAATATTTTACTAAAAAGTATTAAAGTATTATAATAAGAATTAATATTATACTTAGAATATTATATCGTAGTATAGTAACTAATTAAGTTATAACGTATATCTAATTTTGTATTAAAGCTAGTACTATTATAGTTTATAAGATAAAGGATACTTTTACTAAATAGCTTTGGATAAAGGATACTTATATTAAACGGCTTTGAGACTCCTTTAGTTAACCCTTCGCCTAATCGACGGCGATAATATAAATTTATAAGCGAAAAAGGCGTTAGTAGTTCTAATAATAGCAAAGGCAAAAGTAAAAATAAAGGTATAGTCTACGTTGATAATTACGTAAATATTATATAATAATTAGTATAATAATTAGTATAATAATTACTTTACTAATCTCTATATAATAGAATATTCGATTTAAAAAGACAATTTCTAAGCTTAAACTATATTAGTTAGTAATAAAAAAGGTTTAAAAAAAAGAAGAAGTAAAAAAAACGGCTAAGTTACTAAGTAGTAAGTTTATTTATATTCTATTTTTAACTTTTTCTAACTATTTTAATAGTTAAGTTTCTAAAGGAGATTTAGTACTTATAGTTAATAATAGCTTTATTAATTAAGAAAGCTTCTTTTATTCGACTAGTTAAAGAGATTTCTAACTAATATAAGACTAGATTAAGATAGTAGGTAACTATAATCGGAGTTTTATAAGAGTCCTTTAAATCGATCTTAACCGATTTCTTTTATAATATATAATAATTAATATAATAATCAATATAATAATTAGTAAATACTAACCTCGAGTAGTAGCCAACTTATACTATATTTATACGAAACGTATTACGATATAAACGAAGGATATATACCTAATTTTAGCTTTAGTAAAGATTATACGCTATTTCCTAATATCTTTTATTCGGAATATATAGTAGGAAATCCTTACGTACTTTATAAAGCGAAAAAATGATAATAGTAGTATAGTAACTATATATAAGCCAACTTTTAAGGATTTAAATCGTAAGAAGAAAGCTAAGGGTATAAGTAGTAAGGAGAGAGGTAAGATTATCCTAAAGGGTAAAACTCTCCTAAGATAAGAGAACTAGATTTTCGATATAATAAAGTTTAGGAATACGTAGCGCGTTACTTTAAATAATAATTAACGTTACTTTACTTATTATTTAACTTTGATTATTATAGTAATTATTATATTTATTTTTATAGTACTTTTTTTATATACGTATCCCTATTTTACTCTTATTTACCCTTATTTTATTTATATTTTATATTCTATTTTAAAGTTGATATTATTTATTACTACCTTATAAGACGTTATATAATTACTATCTTAATTATTATATTAATTATTACTATAGTTAACTCGACTTTATCTTATATAACCTATAGGTACCCGTAGGTACCTATAGTAACCTATAGGTTAGTAAGTTAGTTCTACCCATAAGTACCCATAAGTAATATTTGGCTCTAACTACTAATATAAGGCGAGAAAATGCTGATACTAGCCGAGGAGTTATTGGTTTTGTCCAACAATCTATCCAGTTTGATTGAGAATATTCTCTACGTAGTTAAGGAGTTGATCGTTCTGGGTAACGACCTAGTTGTTCTAGGCAATGACTTGTGTTAGTTGATCTGCCATAGCTGTTGGGGGCTGGGACCCGAGAAAACACAAAGCTACCTTGCAGATGAGAGAGGTAGCCCGAACCTGGAAGGATACTCTTTTTGAGTCCCGTAGTACGTACCTAGGAACTCCTGATGCCTATCAACGGTAGATCAACGGTAGAGTAATAGTTGGTGAAATTATGTAGGTATGTTGGGAGCTACTATTTATTCTTACCTAGTTAATAGATATTTCTGGTTGCGTAACGGTTGTCTACTAATCTTTGGTTGCTGAACGGTTGATAGGAGGTTAGGGCAGGAGCGCCCCTGAGCGGAGGAAGGAGCCGTACCTTCCGACGCGTTTTAGATCCCGAGTGCTCAGATCATCGTTTCCCCAGCAGTCTCTAGGCGACACACCAGCTTTCTCGGATTGCCAGCGTGCTCTCTTCTCTGTCAACCAGCCCGCCCACATACTTCCACCTCCGAGATCGAAGCCTCTTGCCATCCTTACATTCTAATACGCATTATCCTCCACGGCAGTCATCTACTCGCCTTCTCGCGTCTCAGTCCCGGGCCTTACTCGCTTTCTTGATCGTCCAGGCCGCGTCTGCAGCGTCTGCCGCTGCGAACTATTCGCTCCAGCACTATTCGCGTTTAGCAACGGGATTCGTCTAGCTCAGCCTGGTCCACCCACTTGCCTACCAGGTCTTGCGGCAGTATGTTATTACGATGACGCGTCTGTGCTTGCTCAGAGCATTGAATGAACTTTATGTGCTTGCTGTAGGAGGAATAGAAGGCTGGATATAGCGGACAATATTTTTCTGAGCAAAGTCACAGCCAGCTTCATAAATCGAGGCATCTGTGTTATGTTTCAGAACGGAGTATATACGAAGCAGAGCGTGCCCTGTTGGCCAGTCAAAGCACGAGATACCGGGCTGTGAGCATCGGACATCAGGGACCAGGGGTGAAGCACTTCATCGGAGTGGGTGACGTCGTCCAGATACTGTCAAATCCAGTATCAGGATGTCTCTATTGACAGGTACTTTTCCCCTCTCAAGATGCTGCGGTAGATATGAGTGGATAATTCAGAAAATGTTGGTTTCAGACTCGACTGCGATACCATGGCATGTTGACGAGTTGGACTTGAAGAGGGAACAAAATTATTCATGTTAAATATTGACGTCTGGACGAAGAAGCACGAAGCAGGAGACACGCATGGATATGTTTAGTCAAGGGGAAAAGAAGCAGTGGACAGATGGCTCCCCAAGGAACGAAGGCAAATGGTACGAATCTATGCTTCAGGAAGTGGTATGATCTGGTTGTATATCGAGTCGTCCAAGGCGAAATTCAACAATTCCAGAGAAGCATCACGGATCAAGTCAACAATGTGTGAACATGGGTTCTCTATCAAATGCTATCCTCAGCTAAGCCATCTTTAACCCGGACGGTCCGCAACCCGACAATAGGGGAAGACGACCTGCACTTCGCTTCCCTTCTCGCTAGGCGGGAACATTCGCCCTCAATGCAATGCAGATAAAGAATGAGCAACAGCAAGGCGCTAATTACCCCCAAAGCCGCCAACAACAGCGCGCGTGAATCAGGCCTCCCAAAAAAAGTAACCATACCTTCGCCTCTACCCCCTTGGTCATTTTGGTTCTTCGCCCTGCGCTTGAAAATACAGAATTTGTACAAATGCTTCCTTCCCTTTCCACCACCGCCTGTTCTGCCTCTCTGAAGAACACCTGGTAAAGATCATCCATGGTCGTGACGAGAGAAATATGCAAGGGATGTTGACGATACTTAGGCGAAGCCGAAGTAATCGCTACCAGCCGTGATGGCCTTGAGGATACGGCTGCGGAGGACGTCATAGCTCTCATACTCCGGGAGGTCAAGTTCTAATTGCTAGGTTAGTCATGTCTTCAGCTTGGATGTATTGGTGTGGGGGAAAGACTCACGATTGAAGCATGTGTGCGAACTTGGCAGACGCTTAGTATCACCGTAATCGCGATGGATATTGAACCGGCTGACACCATTCATACCCTCCAACTCCTTGAAGCCGTTGAGCGGGACCTTGGACGTGCCGGTAACGAACTGGAGGAGCTTAGCGCGCTCTTCCTTGTCAAATGAGCGGACCGCTCGCCAGAACCACTGGATCTGCTGCGAGGCGGCAGTGTAGTTCTGGTACTCGGTATTGGCCTTCCAGTCATCCACGTCAATGTCTGGCAGACCCGAGATCAGGAGTTCTAGTTCCTGCTCATTGAAGATGGCGATGAGCTCGGCGGGGATGATGTCGTGGAAGCCCTTAAGGAAGTGCTCCATCTGCTCCTGCACCGAAGAGAGGAGCTTGTGCTCGACCACCAGACGGACGTAGTCGTGCTTGTTTTCCTCCGTGACAGGGATGTTGCGCCCATTTGGTACAAGGTCGACGACGTGTGTCACTCCGAACTCTTCGTCCTCGACCGAGAAGGTCTGGAAGATGGCATCGGTAATGTCATTCTCGAGCATCCAGACCAGTGACTTGTAGTAGTCGGGATCGAACGACTCCATATCCTTGACCGAGACCGGCTTGCCTAGGATACGCTTGTAGACAGCTCGGCTGAAGTAACAGTCGAGAACACGGCCCTCGTAAAGAGCCTTTCCGATGATGCGACCGATGAACTTGAAGAAGAGGAGATGCTCTTCGTTGATGGAGCTAAGCTTGTTTGGATGGAATGTCGTGCGGTCGGATGACACAGGAGTAAAGAGAGCGTAGTTGGGGTCGAACATCTGCCTCGACAACGCCTGGAACCATTCACGAGTGACGCCGCCAGCGTCGACACCCTCCTCGCCGTGGAAACGGATGTTGAGTTTTCCAAACTTCATCTCGTCTCCGCTCTTGTAGTACAAGGATTTGAATGAGTCGTGGAACACATTGTTACGGCGAACCGAGAGTTGCAAAGACGGATACGGAGGTCGTGCTCCTTGGCTCCCAGCCTTCTGGTGAACGCTTCGGGTGAAGTAGTTCCGCTTGTTATCGAATTCGAGTACCTTGGGATTCTTCACGAGGAGGGAGAACGTGCCGGACATGAGTTTAGGATTGTTCCGGACCAACTCATTGAGAATGCGACGGTGTTCCTCGGTAAATGTGAAGAACAGACCCGCGATCCGGTCCTCGGGTGGAGGGCTTGAGAGCAGCATCTCTTTGCCAGTCAAGCTCGCTGAGAGCGGCGCATCGTTGATCGTCGTGTTCTTGCAGACAACCATCAGGGACTCGATGAGAGGCAACAGAATGGTAGCGACGTTGAGCATGTTCTCCCGCTGGCGGATAGCCGCGAGACAAGCGCTCAACTTCTCCCACATGGTTCCGAAAGTAGGATTCCAATAGAGGGAACCAAGAAGATCGTCCTTTGCATCGTCGTTGTCATCCTCGCCCGACCTCTTGGATTTCTTGTCAAACAGATGGTCGAGCGCTGTCAACACGCGGAGCAGCTTGTTCTGCTCTGACGCTCCCGGGGAGAACTTGGCAAGCGCAACACCTTGAATCTGTGTTCCGGACTCAGCCTTCAAGATGTGTGGAAGCAACTCGTCCAGGTCGGAAACGATGTTCTCGCTAAGAACCCTAGCTTGGCGGACCAGCTCCTCGCCAAACACCCTCTTGGCACCTGGGATGTTGGAAAGGTTCTTGATGGTCGAAATGGTATTTCGGAAAGTGTCTGAGCTGCATTCGCGAGCGACAAAGATGTTGGTGACCAGCTTGAGGTTGTATTCAGGAATTGTTGGCGGGGTGAGCATTCGACTCTTTTTGTCTTCAGCCGGCTTTTCCTCCTTCGCTGTCGAGCTCTCCGCTGTTGCACCCGCCTCAGTGTCTGCAGCGGCAGTAGTGGCAGGCTGTTCGGTCTGGGCCTCGCCGGACGCGGCGCCATCGGCTTCGGCTGCCGGCTGCTCATCCTCTTTAGCTTTCTCCTTTTCCTTCTTCTTTGCCTCCTCTTCAGCTTCGCGTCGCCTGCGCTCAAGTACCTGAAGGGGGGCGGTGACCTTGTTCAGCAAGTCAGCCAAGAGTTGCATGACAGCAGAGCTCTCCATAACAAGGCTGCGGTCGAGGAGGGCAAGGAGAGAGTTGATTGCGAATCTCTGGGCCTTGTTGTTCACATCCTTGCCTTTGCCCTTTCGGCTGACACTGCGCTTTAACGACAAGGCAAAAGCTTCGTGTTCAGTCAAGAATAGCGAAGGGACATGAGCGTTGTTCCTGCAAAGCTCGGCAAGAAGGTCCAGGCATTGCTGGACGACTAGGAGAGGTGATACTTCCGAGTTGGTCTGCATCTGAGCAACGGGACCGATGGTTGTCAGTGTCCTCTTGATGCTACCAGGAGTCTTCGACTGGTCCTTGTCCTTGGGTTGCTTCGCCTTCAGAGATAGCTGGCTAAAACTGCGCTCCACAGCATCCATGTCAGTGCTTCCGTCCTGCAGGATCTGAAGAAGGGTGCTGATGATCTCGAGCCGGTTCTGGCGGTTCTCGCAGACATTCTCGAGCAAGTTGAAGAGCGCATTACGAATCGTCCCTTGCTGGTTCACGAACATGAGGCGAAGAAGAGTGGCTACGCCGGCCTTATCTACCATTTGGACAACGGCACGGCGCTGTGGCTTGCTATCGCTCTCCAAATGCGCAGGAACTGGACGCGGCCCACGGCCGCCGAAAAGTAGCTCTTGGGCAGCTGGCATGCCACCTCGCCTTTGGGGAACAGCGCCATGGCGATGTGCAATCGCTCGCGCCTCTGCTGCCATGTCGGGTGGCAAATGATCCATGAGTTCGTCTCCTTGCTCCGCCAAGACCTGCTCACGCAGTTCAGGCGGGAAAGTGAGTAAGATGCTGGCGGGGTCCATGTCTTGTGCGCTCACATCGTTACCGGAAGCCGCAGCCTGCCGGCGCTGTTCTTCACGCTCACGTCGCCGGCGTTCCTGGCGTTCCTGCTGGATAATTTCTTGGCGAAGGTCCTCCGGTAGCGCCTCAAGGAACTCCTGGAACACCTCTGTATTCTCACCAGCAGGCTCGACAGCCTCTTGGGCTTGTAACCTGCGGCTGCTGACGGTCTGGGCAATGACCTCTTCTCGGAACTCTTCTGGGAGGGCCGCAAGGTAGTCAGGATCGATTCCAAGCTCAGTCACATCGACCGTCTCCCCACGAATGGTAGTGGTAACGCGCGGCGCCGACTCTCCAGTGCCCTCGCCGCTCTCTTCGTCGTCGCTGGCCTCTTCAACTCCTTCCATGGGCTGCGGTTCGACATCCTCCTGCTGCACATCGGCCTGCACCTCCGGTTCTGGCTCGCCCCGTGCGGCGGCTGCGGCGGCCGCCTCAGCAGCTTCACGCTCCGCTTGTTCACGCTCTTCTGCTTCCTTCTTCTCTCTTGCGGCCTTCTCCTCCGCATCTTTAGCCTCTTTCAGCTTGCGGTCTTCCTCGTCGCGCTTCTTCCGCTCTTCGTCGCGTTTCCGCTTCTCCTCCGCTTCACGGGCCTTGACTTCTTTCTCGTGTTCGATGGCTGGAGGCACAAGCCTGTACCAGATGGAGTTCCACAGCTTGATAGCCTTGTCGTTGAAGGAATTGCCAAAGATCATTCGCGCCTCTTCCTGCCACCGCTCAACCGTGATAACGGCGGTGAAAGAAACAGCTTGTTGGGGCTCGATGTATGGGTCACGGCGCACTTCGGCGTGCGGGTCACGTTGAGCGTGCGGGGGCCCGATAGGGATATTGATTTCGCGTACCTCGCCTCCAGGGCCTTGTTGGGTGATCTGGAAGTGCAGGGCTTGACCGTGATGACGACCCTGCAGTGGCAGCGAAGTAATGAGATCGTTGATGAGTGATAGAGGGGTATCGACGGAACCCATAAGTCCGGGGATGCCAAGTCGGATTAGGTGAGGGTTTGATGATGGACGAGGCGAGAACCCTCGAGTGTGGCTGGTTTCGCGACGAAGGAGTGGATTGACACCGTCGTCTGCGTTGGCTGAGGACTGTCCCATGGGGCGACCGCCTCGTGTATATCGCATGTCTGGAGGAGGGTTAGCATTCAGAGCTGTCCATGGAGAATTTGAACCAAGTTCAGTAAGTGACTGCAATTCAGCTTGGAACCGTTGCATCGCGTCTGTTCGTTGCGAAACATTTTCTGCAAGTGGTAGTCTGGGCAGAACTGTGTCGAACGGCGAGAGGCTATTGCGCGACGCTGCTGTAGGGGTGATTCGATTGGACGTACCACCAAGTGCAGCCCGATGGCTTCTAGAGAAAGGAGAACCAGCGGGAAACGGGCTGCGCATGCCTCCGTGTCTATGTCGGTGGTTACCGGGGTCCATAACCAAGGTATCCCACCCTAGTCCGGCGGGCATGTTCGGCATGGGAGGCTCGTCGCCGACTGTAGGATAATATTAGCATATACTTTCCCAGTGTGCTCCCGAGACTACTTACGTTGAAAGCCAGGATCGTAGTAGAGATCTTCGTCATCGATCATCTCATCATCGACATCCTCGTCAGGCTCCTCATCTAGGAGAGGTTAGTTTCAAAACCGTGTCAAGTTTGCGAGTAAACGACAAGACTTACCATCTTCACCATCCTCGTCGATGTAGTGGTCGGCAAACTCTCTAAGTCTAAGGTCCTCGTCATCACCGTCCATTACAGCACGCATGATGTCATCGAAGCGGCCAAGCTGCTCGTTCTCTAGGTCAGCTTCGTCGAGGTCTTGAGCCTCTCCTTCGTAGTCAATCTCTTCCTCGTCATCTTCTCCCTCTTCCTCATCGGTCTCGCTCTCCCAACCAGACTGACCATCGTCGTCGAGCTGGTTGCCCTCCTCATCAACGATCTCGACGCGCTCTTCGACGTCCTCCATGTCTTCAGAGCCGAGCTCATCGTCGTCGTCGTCGTCTTCATCATCATCGTCATCCATGTCATCATCGTCCTCATCGTCTTCATCATCTTCACCCATGATGACTTCGACGCCGACAGGATCACCAGGGAGGCCTTCGATCGGGCCCATGTCGCCGAGCTCTTCGTCTTCGTCGCTGACATCTTCCTCATGATCTTCCGAGATGTCATCACCGTAGTCCATCTCGTCGCCATACTCGTCTTCGTACATTTCCTCATCTTCATCCGAGTCGTCGGAGAAGTCTTCCTCGCCGCCAGGCTCGAGCATGCCGAGAGCTGAATTGCGGTACAGATCAGGCGTCTCCTCGCGATCTTCGTCCATATCGGAGACGGAGGATGCCGAGGCAATTTCATCTTCGAAGTTTTCTGCTGACATGGACGTGATGAGGTGGGTGTGGCTTAGTTGGACGGCAGTCCGGGTCAAGGTCTTCAGGACACGAAGGATGTACTTGAGGGTGCGCTTGACATTGGGGAAGGTGACGTCAATCTCGGCAATGGAAGCGGTCAGAACAGAAAGATAACCCTTCTCGAACATGAGACGCTTCATTTGAGCCTGTGACCGTAAAGCGCTCGGGTCAGTGCCACGAGGGTTGGGTGGCTCCTTATCCTTCTCGCCAATCATCTGGCTCATGAGTTCGGCCAGGTACAGCATCTTGGCGTAGCGGACGTCAAACGGCTCAGCTCCAGTCGATGCCTCTTTGTAAGCCTTCAAGATGGTGTCGAGGACAAACTTCCGAACGAAAAGCAGATCAGGTTCCTCGTCGTACTCGAAAAGTTCGGCGTGGCGCTCAGCGGGCTTTTCTCCAGTCTTCGCCACGAGCGCGACCAGCACTTGTTGAGCGGCATTCGAAGTAGCAATCTTCTTCTTTTGTGCGATGCTATCCGAAGATGACGTTAAGCTGGTGAGGCAAAGCAGGTCATGAAGGAGATAGTTAAGCACACTCGAGCGTGGCCTGATTGGAGTGCCTGCTTGAATAGGGGCACTGCGCTTGAAGTTGATGAACTCAACCTTGGCGCGGTTGTAGCTTTGAAGGAGTTCTGTCAGGCAATGAAGAAGGAAGCACCTGTAGACAAAGATGGGGTGCTCCTCCGCCTTGAAAACAGGCCTAGAAGCCTTCTTATCTTTCTCGCTGGACTGCTCGAGAACTAATCCTTCTGCAGCTGGTGTCGCGCCAGGCGTTGCAGCGGGCGTCGAAGCTGACGACTCCGCCTCTTGTTTGGCCTCCTTTGAAACTTCGGGTGTTATCTGGGGGGTTACCTCCTTGTCTTCGACGTCCCTATAGTTGAGCAGCTCGCAGAGCAGGAAGTGAACCACACCGTCCGGATTCTCGAGAACAGGTCGCTTCAACTCAGAGGCCGGCGTCTTAGGTACGTCCGGCATCTCTTTGTCGACGGTCTCCGTTGAAGGCTTGACGTCATTAATCGTAAGATCTTCAGTTCCCTGAACAGCCGGCTCGAGAGAGACGTCGCTCGGCGGTACAGCAGGAGACTCGGATGCCTGCTCCTTGAGAACGATGATAGCCGGGTGTTGTCGCTGAGAGGGATCACCCGTCATAGGAACCCAGCGACTCAGCTTGATCATGTCGGACGTGACGTCAATGAAGAGCTTGGGGTTCCGAAGCGCAACATGGGACAGTTGGCGCAGGTAGTTGTTCAGTTCATTGGTGCGAGGCTGTCTACCCGCATTCTCCAAGAACGTCTTGATCTCAGCTTGCATGATCTGCCGGATAGTGTCTTCGTCTTCGAC
The DNA here is from genome assembly GCA_001879275.1 of Coniochaeta ligniaria NRRL 30616. Lineage (NCBI taxonomy): Eukaryota > Fungi > Ascomycota > Sordariomycetes > Coniochaetales > Coniochaetaceae > Coniochaeta > Coniochaeta ligniaria. The sequence continues at coordinate 585,492 of KV875099.1, read as the reverse complement.
GATGTGGCGGAGAACAATCAGGATGCTCCGGGAGATTCTCGAGTTCCGCAACCGTCCTGTTTCCGCGCCGCAAAGCTGCTTAGCCATGACGAATAAACGCTGCAAATTCATCCTCTCGCCGAGGGTCTTAGCAACAGCCCGATCACGCGTAAGGATAACAAGAATGCGAAGGACCGACGTCGCAAGGGCCTCTTCCTTGCCAATGCGCGGAAGAATGTTGAGCACGGCATCGACGAGGAGGGAACGATCAGCTGCCTGTAGATTGGCTTCTCTCTCTTGCAGCTCGGGCTCCTCGATGGGATCGTTCTCGCTGGTAGGCGACTTCCACTTGATCTCTATCGGCTGCTCGTCGTCCGCAAGCAAGATCTCAAAGATGAGCAACACGTATGGGACGTAGGGTGGCAGTTGGTCGGTCGAGCCGGTGGGCGCTAGTTGGAGAAAGGCAAGATACTCTGTGATGTTGTCCTTTAACGTCTTCAGTGCTGCCTTATAGAAGCTCCGTTCTTGAAGAAGTAGTGACAGCAAGTGAGCATATGCCGCAATGCTTCGTCCATTGGACTTCTTCGTCTCGTCGTCATCCATGGCGAAAGACATGAGAGCACTAGCAAGAGTGTCGGCAACCTCGACGCGTCTCTCCTCAACCTCTGCACGTTTCTCTTCACTGTCTGACTTGAGGATGGTTGCCGTTACCAGTTCCGAGACTTCGAAGACGGATTCCGGATGGGCCCTAATGACCTCCAAGCAACGGTCAAACAGGTCCTTACGCAACGCAGCGCGTTCCTCGTCCAAATCGTCCTTGGTAACCTTCGCTCGAGCCTCTAAAGCTTGATCAGAGTTCGACGCAGATTCGGGTTCCTGGCTGGTCGACGCGGGTTCCGCATCGTGCCCGGCTGCCGAAGAGTCCAGGCTGTCGCGACTCTGGTTTAGTGAGTCGGCGGACGAGCTCTCGCGGAGCTCTCCGTGCACCGCTTCCCCAAGAGCGCCAGTCAACCTGTCCAAAATAGGTATCGGCAGTGGATCAACGTCCATAGGGTTAACCGGCGTTCTGCTGCTAGGCGTTGTATCTGGGAACGCGTCCTCTTCTGGAATAGGATTTCGCGGTCCAGCAATCCCTTTCTGATGGGCGCGGCAGTATTCCTCCGCATCCTCTTTCTTCCCATTGGCACGGTACACGGCTTCTTGAGCTAGCTCGGGCTCATACTTCTTGGAAAGCGTCTTCACCAATTCTGACCATGTGGACCAGTGAAACGGGACGGGATCCTGCTTGAAGCTCAGAGCCGGCGCCGACTTGTCAGATCGACGGTAAGCATGTGTTTCCTGATCGGCCGCGCAAATGGTCTTCAGGATCTCGATGACCTTGGCAAGGACAACAGTTGTGGACTTCTCGACGAGATCAGACTCCCAGAGCTTCCGCACAACAGGCAGAATAGACACTCGCAACTCCACGATGAGTTGAGACGATACTTGTCCCAGTTCGGGCCGTCCCTCTCCAGACCGGCGTGGTGGTACAATATTGATCTGTCCAAAGGAATCCGAGATATTTCTCCCGTGAACAAGCAACGCGTAGAGGTCGAGTATCTTCCTCATGCCCATGGCAGCCAGCTTGCTCTTGGACCCCTCCGTGCCGTCTTCGTGACCCTCAGTCACCTCGTGCGCAAACTGTTGTAGCATAGCGTTCAGGGCTTCGATACCACCGTGCTCTTTGAAGGCGACGAGAACAGGGATAATGACATGCACACTTTGGCGTTCGCTACGTGGGCTTGGATCAATGAGCATCTCCTGTACGGTATGGAGCATAATGATCCAGTAATGGAGATCCTTGACAGTTGTGCTCTGCTGAATGCCACCGTCGACCGAGGGTCTCTTCAACTGGATCAAGATAGTCTCGGCCAATGCTCCAGCGATTCTCATGTGGTGATAGCGAGTATAAGAATCACGATCTCTGCGCGGAAAGAGGGCCTTCCCTATGGTCTGGAAGAACGGAAATGTTGTAGGCATCAACGAGTGGAGCAAAGACTTCAGGGTCTGGTAATTCTGGAACCGTGGAGAATTCTGTTCTTCAGGGCTTGGCTTCGTTACAGAGGTACTCGTCTGATCCGCATCCGACTTTCCGCTGACGGCGGGGGTCTCCGTGATGGAAACAGGTTGGCCATCAGCCGCCTCCACAGCAACGTTCGCTGGTGTCTCTGGTTCTGGCAAAAGATCCGGGAAATTGCTTCGAGTGGCCGAGTTCTTCCTGTTGGACCAATGGGCAGGCACGATGCTGCCGACGGCCATCTCTTCCGAGAGGATGCTGCAGAGCAAGGGTCCAAGACCTTTGATGAGACGCACATAGTAGTCGTAGACGTTGACCGACGGGAGGTTGCAAACCGATTGCCTTCCATACGGAAAGCACTGATATAGTGTCCTGATGTAGGTTTGCAAGTGCAACAAAGCCTTGACAATTTCGGTGCCGCTGACGACCTTCTTGACTGACTCACGGTCCCACCCACCAGCAGAATCCTTGAGGCTGAGATCGGACTTGAGGAACGGTGCGAAGAAAGGTCTAGCTTCATCGTCCTTAACCAGTGGCTCGAGTGTGTCAAGCATGTGTTGAATTCGCCCGAGCAGCGACGGCAGACCGAGGACGGGCGAAGTTTCGATGAGCTGTGCAACAGTGGCAGATAGCATTCGCGAAGCGCGAGTCTCCCCAAAGTTGGCGGGCAGACTTGGTGCCTCTGAGAGTTTGAGGAGCAGCTCGATACCTCCGTCCCGTATGAAAGATGATTTCAGGTTGCTGTTGGCCATAAGGGCATCGAGGAACATCGTGACAGCTAGGATGTAAGGAATGATTCCATCCTCTGAGCTCCCAGACGGGGCTACGGCCACGTTGGAGGATGCGCCATTCTCGGCGGTTGCTTCGCTAACATCAGCCATCTCAATGTCGCTGTCGCCAGAAACTGCCTTTTCCTTTCCTTTACTCGATACCCCCCCGGACTTGACGAGGAGAGCCTGATCAGCGCCAACCACATCTCCCTGAGGATCCTGCACTAGGAGCTTGGCTCCCCAGCCGGCGGTGATGGCTTTTTGCTGGGCCAAATGAACAACCCGAGCAATCATGTCCAGGATCGCGTTTGAAATAGCTGGTCTCAATAACGGATGATGACGGGCGAGTTCATCAAAGTTCCCTCCCATAGTGTGGAACAGGTCTGGATCTGTCTCGGCGCACCGGATATGCTCTGGGCTCTCGAAAACCTCTAAGAAGCTTTCGAGCGCGCGGGATTCGACGACCATCCTCATGCCCATGCCGTTCAGCGATATCGAATTGAGAACGGTAGGGACAGCCCCGATGACCTCGGCGGACGGAAGGATGCCGCGGGCGAGAGGACCTTCGCGAGGAGCCTCAAGCATGGCTTGTGTAGGAGGGTGCGGGCGGTCATCGGATGTGAAGTCGACAACAGGATCATCTTCCGGTTCGGCAGGTGAACTAGGCTCAGGATTCGCATCCTCCTCACGTTTTGGACTCCCCCGTTCAGCAGGCTGGTCAATAGTCAACTGCCGTCCGGTTATAGTCTCAAGAAGACCCTTGATCATGCCGGACTCGTGTATGGCAGCAAAGCTCGTAGGATCATTGTTGAGAAAATCGCCCAGAAGCCACACGGCGTTGGTCCACACAACAGATCCGAAGGTTTTCTTGTTCTCGATGACAACACGGAGACTGCGGAGTAGCTCCGAGTTGTCAACAATGTTTCTCAGGACTCGATCTGTATTGCCACCAAATGCGTAGAAGTGTGTCATCAGGTGATGGATGAACTTCAATAGCCACTTCAGAGTCTGCTGTTGATAGAATGGAATCTCATAATCCACAACGTGAGAATGGTACTCTGGAGGAGTGCCTTGCCCAGCAGCAACGATGTCCATCCCTATCTTCACTGTATCAATGATGAGCTGAGATATGCTATCAAGCCCTGGCAGAGTGCTGAACGACTGGAAGGCGTTCTGCTGGCCGAGCACCAGGCTGTCGAGAAAGGCGATCACCATGTTGTGGTTGCGGCTCGCAATCTTCGACCGAAGGTTGAGGATTTCGATGAGAGCCTCCATGACGCCGGCTGTGATCATCTCCTGGCCCACTCTGGGCGTGAGTGCCATGTGTAACGTGAGTGAAAACAACTGGTTCCGCCAAGCGTCTTCAGGCGTCTGCTTTCCCTCGTCCTCGTCCTCCGGATCCTCCTTCATTCCGGCGATGGCTTTCCTGACGACATACAGCAGAACACCGTGATTGACATTGGCATTCAGCGCCGACAGGACATCGGACTGCTTGCTGCCAAAGTTGGAGATGGCTTCCAAGAGAGTGAATGCAATCGTCTGGAGCCAAATGGGCGTATTCTTGCTTCCGTCGACGGAAGGGTGGATGAGCTCGGCCAGTTGGTAGACCAACTGATAGCGCCGCGGCTCGTCATTGTCCTGCCGGAGGACCTTATCCACAAAGGTCGGTTCGGTGTAGATGAAGGCAAGATTGTTGATGGCTAGCAGTCGAACGGCTAGGGCTTCTTGTCTAGTATCCGGCGATTCCAGGAGTGCTTTGGCGATCCTGAGACGGTTCAAGTACTCGTACCGAGAGGTCTTGGGCATGTCCGCGGGACATCGCTGCAGGAGATCGTAGATCGATGTGGAGGCGACAACTGACTGCGGCACTTCTAGGACCTTGTGGCTCGCACTAGCAGCCTCGTCTTGACCTGCTGTGGCAGGGGTGCGAGGTTGGGCAGGGCTGCTGTCGTCACTGCTGATCTGCCGGGCGCTGCGCGGGGTTTGGTGAGATGAAGATGTCATGGTCGTGCTGCGACGCAAGGGGGTAGGAGTAGACGGCGCAGAGGACTGGGCAGCCCGCTCCGGAGCATCATTCTCTGTCGCTTTCGGTTGGTTCTTGGGGTAGTAGACCACCTTGATGTCGGCCCAGCCGTGCCAACGATGATCATCCACCTGATCTGGCTCAACGATGGAAACCAAATCATTCGCGTACATGGGCGCGACGTTCTTAAGGCCGCTGCTGCTATGTGCCTTTTCCTTGCCCTTGCTCGCGGATGCCGGGGTGACGGGTGCAGCGTCTGATAACCGGATGATCGGAGTCTTTACAAACGGCTGAGCCAGGCTTTGAACCTTCTCTAACTCGATGTTGTAATGGTTCGCGAGTAGAGCGGCGCTCACTTGGCGGTTGTTGGCAGGGCCCATGCGCTTCACGGATGCCTGATAGCGCTGTGCCAGTTCCAGGCCCACCTCAAGTGTAGCAAGTACAACATCATTGTATGTGGTATTGAGAAGGTTATTGAGATGCTCACTGCTCGCATAAATGCTTCGATTACCGCAGTGCTCGAGTAGCATCCTAGAGAAGCCCAGAACCGCTAGGAGAAGCTGGCGGTCGCCATCTTGTTTGTATCCCAGCTTGGCTAGACGATCAAGATCCCATTTCTGGGGGTCGTCACGATAGTCGGCAGCAGGCTCCTGGCCGAGGAGAAGATCGCACCCAAAGTCTCGCAGCTGCGGACCTTTGTTCATGCTGTACGTGGCGCAGAAGGCCTCGATGATGGTGTCGAACCGGTTCAGCAACGGGATCCAGTGATACAAGTCACCCCGCGGGAAGGGCCACCGTGAGGGGAACTTATCGAGATGTTGTGGTAGGAGTGGTAAGGGTGTGTCGGACGCAGTCTGGACGTAGTCTTTGAGCCAAGGAGACTGGAGCGGAAAGGTCAGCAAGTGTGTCCCGGACTAGACAGGCGATGTACAGGGCTTCAGTGTACTTACCAAGCTCTCCCTGTGCTTGGGCTGCATGGTCTTCGTTATCTTGCCCATCGTGACGGTTGGATGCGGCAGCGCCGCGAACGAAAAAGAAACTCCCCCTCCGCTTCCCCTTCAGGCGACGACGACCTCACTTTGTGAATCGAGCAGTCTGGCACAGCGCGCACTCGAGAGGAGTGGCTAAGTGCGGTGAAATGTTGGGCGACCGTGAGGCGTCGAGTCGTAGTCTCGCCTGGGCTGCGATGAGTCGGTAGCCTCTCAGCCTTGACAGAGAAGAGAGTCCGCTGGAAATCCGAGAAAGCTGGTGTGGCGCCTACTAGAGACTGGTGGGGGAAACGATGATCTGGCCACTCAGGATCTAAAACGCGTCGGGAGGTTGCGTGTTGGATGTCGTGACGATATTGCTATTGCTAAGCCGATGTCGAGTTGGTTTGTTCCTGATCAGCGGCTCAAACCGAGAGCTTGGGCAAATGAAAAGGTCTCTGGGGCGAGTGCAGGTCGCCGTCAAATACTTTCCAGGCCGCACGCAATAGAATATGCCGGGATTATGATGAATACAGCTGGGAATGAATATCCTTACTGCTCAGTTCGTGGTTGGGCACGCAGTGGATGGACGGATTTATAAAGATTTGGGAAGTTGAGGTTGGAAGTTCAGGATTAGGATGATGCAGCTTTCTGCTGCTTGCTAGTGGCGGGTCGAAAGGTGGATCCGGTGAATTCACCTAGCAGACCGCCTAGCTTCCGTGAGGCGTAAGGTACCTTCTGCTTAGCTCGGCAGCTCTTTCCAGTTTGACATTGAATGCACGGTTTGAAGTCCTTGTTTCCTGCTGAGTCACTGCAGTTTGAGTGAAGGCAGGTTCAAGGTCATCTCAGGCAAGGCCGTCATTCGTCACTTCTCAAGGTAAAGGTATTATGTGGTCTCTTCACGTTCAAGGATTAAACACTGTGCTAGATTTCGGGGAGCTCCATCCAGGGACCACACAAGCTTTAGAGGTCAAGGTATCCCAAAGAGCACATCTTAGCCGGGAGCTTACAAGTTACTTCAGCTAAGATGCATAGATTAAGTTCTTGTGAAAACCCAAGGTACCTAAGATAAGCAGCCTTCCACTTGGCCCAACTGACCACTGACCGGGCTTCGCTCAGCCTCCGGTGTCCGTCCGGGCCGGACCTGAGCTTGCACCGGATGCACTACCCCAGATTCGGCCCCACATGACGAAACCGTTTGTCCACGGCTCCGTTGAAAGCTTCAACAAGCACACAACCTAAGCATGGCATCATGTCCGCGATATCTCCCATGGAAAGTTTGTATTGCTGTCAGATCCTGCTCTAGGTACTGGCGAAACTAAATGATGGAGAAAGAAGCGCATTATCTCCAACCCGACCACCACCCTCACGCCAACCTGACCAGAAAAAACAACGCCCCCAAGGTAGGTGCCTACAGGAAGAATGTAGCCCCGTCCAAGTAAACCTAAACCCAGAAAGAAAGAAGTCCCCTCCACCTAGAAGTACAAGTTCTTGCTGTTATACAAAAGTTCATGAAACCAGAAACAAATGCAAAAGGGGGTATCTCGAAGAAGTGCCTCCACATCCAAGCCCGCCTCAACAGGCGCCGGGACTGGGTCCGTCGCCACCGAGCGTAATAGAACTCGAGTTGGACTCGCCGCCCGCCGTACCCGGCCTCTCCTTCTCCGGGTCCTTTTCCGGATCCTTCTCGTCGTCCAACCGCAGCCTCAGCTTCTCATCGAGCATGCTCACCAGCCGCTCGCTATACTGGTCCAGCAAGCCGCTCAGGACCGTCTCGCTGACCCCCTTGCCCCTCTGTCCGGCTGCTCCGCTGCTCCGAGTCCGTATCGCTCGGTCCCCGAGAGCGGCGGCCGTCATCCGGAGCTCGGCATCTAGTTCTGCCAGCACGTCTTGGCTGATCGATTCGCTCGATGCCAGCTTCTTGCGGTACGCGCGGAGCTGCCTGCAAGTCTGCTCTGTAGCCATGCTCAGCGAGCCGAACCCGTAGCTCGCCCGCAGGTTCGAAGTAGACTTCTTCCGCGCCGCGGCTTGCGCCACGGACGGTGGAGTCGAGTTCAGGACAGGCAAAGACGGTCTCCTACTCATCCTTGCTCTGCCTTTGGGACTTTCCGGCGGACTCGGGCTGCCCCCAGCCGATGGACGCCGCGAGGGTGTATCTTCGTCGACACTGCTCGTTGGCAATGCAGGCACGGGTGGCGTGCGAGTCACGGCAGAGCTCGAGAGACCGAATCTCGACACGCGTCTGCGTAGGGTGCGAGGCGGCGATCGCCGTCCGCTGGGCGACGGTCTCTGAAACTCTGCCAGCTCCGCCTTCGACAGCACTCTCCTTAGCGGCGGCCGGACGGAAGTCGAATTGCTCCCTTTCTCTGGTGACGGGTCACGACTAGCCGAGCCCTGTACCGTGTCTTGTAGGTCCAGAGCCCACGTCATGATGGTTCCGTCAGACCCCACGCTGACGATTTTCCTCCTCGTCTCGCCATCCTCAAGCATGACGACGCCGTTGATCGCTTCCGTGTGACCCCATTCGCGATCCAAAAACGCCCCTGTCTGGGGATCATAGATCCTCACTGATTTGTCCGTGTTCGACAGTCCCAAGAGAAAAGAAGTGTCCAGGGCGGCTACCTGCCCGTAAATGAGTGAGTCGACGACGACGGCATCGATGCCAGCCTCGTCGATGCATTTGAAAGAATTGGCCAAGCGGCCAGTCTCGATATCGAACTGGCAAATAGACCGGTCTAATAAAGACACGTAGACGGACTTCCCGTCAGAAGACATGGCCATGGATGATGGAGATGCCTTGAGAGAAATGACCCTTAAAGGAATGGCTGCCATGACATGAGGCTCGCCTTCCTTCGAGACCAAATCATGTATCTGGAGTGTCCGGTCCAAGGAGCAAGTAAGAATCTTGTCGTCCGATGGAATGAGAACTTGAACAACTCTTGCTGAGAACTCTAGAGTTTGGAAATGCTCAAAATGCTCGTCTGTCAGCCTGTGGAAGAGTTGGACCGTTCGGTCCCTCCCGCATGAGGCCATCAGCGCTTTGGTCTCATCTTCAAAGAGCGTTATGTCCAGGCAGTTGGACGAATGCGCCTTAATTTCCATAAGGCATTCATGTGTCGTGCCGTCAATGACACGGATGACTCCCAGCTTGTCGCCGGCAATGAACTGCTTTCCACCCTTCGTGGCTCGCACCATAACGAGCTCGTTCATGAGTTCGGGTTCATCTGTCGCGTCAATCTGCTCGAGTGGGGTGTTGAAGGACGCCTTCACCATTCCGTCTGAATCCCATAAATTGACGCGACCGGATGCCGACCAAGTGAAAAAGGCTGCACATGAGCCCTCAGGACTAGGGACAGCTTGTATGCCGACAATCGGCTCCCCGTGGCAAGGTATAGGAATGTGCCCTGGGTCAGCACCGTCTTGTGACGGCATGTAGTCTGGGCTCCATATGTCTATCGAGTGCTTATCGTCGATGGTCACCAAGTTCTCGGCAAGAAATCCCATGGCTAGCAGGCCGTTTGATCCTTCGGTGCTTTTCGTGACTGCTTCTGCGTTTCCGCTTAGGATAGCATCGACGCTCAGCACCGCAAACTGTCCGCCCTTCCCACTGATGTAGACTCTTTCCTGCCTCAATGTGACGCAGTTAATCAGGAAGCCGATCTCCAAGATTTTGGTCAGTTTCATCTGCTTCTGGGTATCATCCAGTAAACAGACATCGCCGGTTTCTGAGCATATCACTGCTCTAGTGTCGTCTATGGCCACGGCACAGCTGAAGGTGGCTTCTAGCATCGATCCCAGTAGAATGTTTCTGCCAGGGAGAGCCCGTTGTGTCTGCTGCTGCGAGGACGTGTTGTCGCCAGGAAACCGGGTTTTCGTAGGTGAGATGCTCTGACCCTCGTCGACCCTCCAGACCTTGACATGGCGGACACCTAGGGTCAGGAGATTGCTGCCCATCCACACCATACCACGAATGAACGAGGTGCATCGATTCTGCTGGAACAGCTTCGCCGCTCCTGTCCGTGAATCAATCCTCCACAGGTAAAGGAAGCCATCATTGGCGGTCCCAAGAGACGCTAGATATTTCGTGTCGTGAGACCAAGCAACAGCTGTCACTCCGAACGTATGTTCGCTGATAGAGACCAAAGGTGTGTCGGAGGAGCTGTCCTGGAGGCTGAAAATAAGCACTCTCGGCGCGTACCCTGTCTCGCCTACAGCCAAATAACGGCCACAACGGCTCAGAGACAGGCATGTGGCAGCCTTTATTCTCTCGCGACTCGTCCATGTTTTTGAGGAAGGTGAGTCGGCCCAATCGCTTGGACCATACAAAGAGTCCCTCACTGCCACTCTGTTTCTGCTGTCGTTTGCTTTGGGCGTGGAATTAGGTGTTGACGGCGAATGAGGGATAGGAGAAGTGCCGTAGACCGGAACTGCCGTGGGACGAGCTCGGTAGAACCTCTGTGAGTATTGGGCTCCATGTACATCCACGACGACGGCCGCACCGCCAGCAATGTAGGCGAAAGAGGAGTATACGGTGTCGAAGCCGGTAGGCGAGGAGCAGGTCGTGCCGACGACGCGCTTGAGGGATAACCGAGATTCGTTGGTGGAGGCTCGGGCACGTATAGGTGATGGAGAGGGACGATGAAGAAAAGGCGAGTTCGACGGCGTCAGTTTGAGCCGGCTAGAAGGAGTGGATGCCATTTTGTCGCCATTGGCCGGTGGAAACGTAGATCGCGTTTGGAAGGGAATACGACGAAGAGTATGGGTTATATAAGGGCCCTGGTGTGTCGTCCTTTGCAACAATGGTGAGAGTGCAACAAAGGCCAGTTCAGATCGATCGAGACTGAGGTCGTAGAAAAGAATCTGGGGCTCCAAGGTGTTCGAGGAGGTTGGGCTAGCGAGCGTCGAGAAGAAAAGTGGAAGCGGTGAAGTTTAGATTCAAGAGAGTTCGTCGGCCATTCCACACATGTATCAGGCTCTCACGTCGAGAGAAGCGGTTCAACTGATTTGATACCGCGAGAGCCAGTCAATTGGACCCTAGGGGACGTGCAAGAGCAGGCCTTACAGACCTTTGTAGGGGAAAATGGCAAAGGAGGGAGCAAGAACATGGTGGTGTCTAAGTCGGCGCGACAATCGAGGTACCTCGTACCCACACCCCTGTCTCTGTTTTTCTCCTTGTTGACCGGGGACCGAGCGCAAGTTCGTTTCCCATTCGGGAAAGAGCAGGATCGCCAGGTGGTCCGTGTTCTGTGCCGGTTGGACGCCACGGACGCCCGTGCATTGCCCGCCGCGTTTAATTCTCCAACTTTCTCCAACTCCAGATGTTGTCAACCCGGAAAGAGCAATATTGCTAAAGTGCTTCCGCCTATTCGAAGGTCTTCCGCGTCACTACCTTACTCAAGACATTCTGGAATCTAGCTTGCTGAACAAATGTGCTGCCAGACCGCTCCAATTCTCTGGCTTCTCAGCTACGGAGTTGCTGTATCCATGCGTGCTGAGTCCCCAGAAGTGCATGCATTAGCGTCGACAGGGCTTGCATTGAGCGAAATGAAATGAGCTCGAGTGCAACCTTGTTTCGCGAAGTTTGGAAACAACCGCGGATCCAATCCCGAGACACGATTGATCTTTGATAACGGTGATGATCGCCGATAGCCAGCCTCACCAGTTTCCAAAAGCTCGTCACACATGGTCGTGTTTCGATGCATCGAGTGCATATGGTGTGCTTTATGCGAATAGGAGCACCGGTAATGCAACAGTATGACGGTGACGAGAGGTGCCAGGGGAGACAGATTAGAGTTATTGAATGGATTCATGGTATGTACATCTATCAAACACTCAGCCTTGATAGACGACTGGGTTACCTAATATACAGGAGTTATACATGCTGGCCAAGCTAGAGATAATCAAGCATGACCTATTCCAGGACAGATATTGACAATCTGCCATGCAGCTCACATCAGCGTCTTCGCCAGCTTCCGCTGAGCGTTGGAGCGAGCCCGCCTCTGCTCGTGGTAGGACGGGTCTCTGGTGATGCCCTCCTTCCGCCACTTCGTCGGCGGTTTCTTGCCCTCTTCAGCCCACGCAGACCAAATGCGCTTGCCTCTGTTGAACCACCTCTCCTGGCGTTCCACCTCCTCCTCGGGCTGGGGCTCCCACTTGCTCTTGAGGATGCGGCGGATGGCTTCGGCCGAGACCTCGAACTTGTTGGCCAGCACCTCGGTCGTGTATTCCTCCGGGAACTGTTGATGCAGAGCCCTTATGCCAGCAAGCGCATCCGGCGAGAGCCGCTTTCGCGGACTCCAGCCTTCGGGGAATTTCTCCTTCAGCGCCGCCTTCTGTAACTGCCAGTTCTCCTTTTTTGGCGGAGGTTCCAGGTTGCTGTCGTCGACTTCCTTGGTCTTGCGAGCTTCTTGCTTGCTGTCGTCAAGTTGCTTAGCCGCGCGAGCTTCTCGCGTTCGACCGTCAGGTCGGTCTGGATTCCGAGCTTGTCGTTTTCCGCCATCGGGATACTTCGGCACTCGAGCTTCTGTCTTTCCGTCGTCAAGTGTGCCTGCCTCCCGAGCTTCTCTCTTTTTCCTGTTCTTGCCCTTCTTTTCCTCCAGCGGTATTGGCTCTTCGCTTCGAGGACTCGTTGGGCCCTGCGCTTCTTGTTCTATGTCTTCAGAACTCGCCGATTCCTGAGCATCTCGCCCTCCATCTTTAGGTTCCCTTAATTCCTGGGTTTCTTGCGCGGTGTGTTCATGTTGCGTCGGTTCCTGCTCCAACCTCGCAGCAAGTTTCTTTTGTTTCTTCTTGGCCTTCAAGGCCTTCGGAAACTGAGGAGCTGTCGCATCGTTGTCGGCTTTGCTATTGTCCGGAGCCGTAGGAGCAGCATCGTTCTCAGGTCCGTCCAGGGGTTCCTTCTCATCTGAAGGAACCGGAGTGCTGCTCATATAACTACGCGAGGATGCTGGCAGAGGCAGCGTTCGAAGCCGGTGAGCTGGACTAACTCGCCGAGCATATCGGATGGGTTCCGATAGTGTCTGACATGATCGCGTCCCTTGTGCAGGAGTAAAGGACGGAGTATGTACACGAACAACGCTCCTTACAAAGATGCGCAGCGCAGCTGTCCGGCACGAGCAGTTCATTGCATATAGGGGGCCGTATTCTTTCGATGGGCGACACGATCGCGGCCCCAAAGTTCGAAAGGGTGATTGATGTCTCGAAAAATTCGGGCCAAGCCGCCAATGCAGCCAAAACGCGCTAGTGTAGCCGATTGTCGCTTACATAAGGCAGCTCGAGCCAGAGAGTGTGGGGGCCATTTAGTTCGATATCGTCGACGTCATGTATTGCATTTTGTTCAGCACTGCAAAGTCTACTGCCTTGAAGTTCGCAGTGAATTGTATTGCTCGTGAACACCCTTCGAACGAGGTGATCTCAAGTCGAAAGATGTTGGGTGTCACAGATCACGGTACACAGGCCAGGGGCAGCCGGGCTTCAAGTGAACCCTGCAGGTGGCGGCAGTGATGATAGCGAGACTTCGGACGCTAAATAGGTCTGAGGTCTAGTCGATGGAGTTGGTGTGTACTATCGAGACCCGCATATTGTCCTGACGTCGAGAGTCGAGACGTCCAAAGACCTCGCGTCCTGGTCCGGGTTTCCATGCTCATCCAGACCTTTCCTTCCTTTCCTCCTCTGTCCATATTTAGTTACACCCTTGGCATATGCTTGAGATTCTGTAGCAAGTACAAGTGAGCTGTGCCTGCAGCACGCTACCTTAGTCAGTATAAACATCTCTTCTTCAGCTGTTCGGCTTGATCTTCATGAGCGTATCATTCTTCGTACTCGACCAAGATGTGGTGGGGAAAGGGGGACGACTGGCGGCGGACCTGGGGATATGACTTCAAGTGGACGCCAGATCACCGTACCAAGGAGGAGCTCGCACACCTGATGTACTCCTACGATGAGCTGGCAAGTGAGTGCCTAGACATCTTAGACGAGATCTCACCACCACCAACGCCGGCCCAAGGTAGAGACAAGCCGCCGTCCTCAGATACACCACCATCCTCAGAGAAACCACCATCCTCAGATACACGACCATCCTCAGAGACACCGTCCCCACAGGAACCTTCATCAGGGCCCCCTCCCTCCCCAGAGCCAGCACCCCAACCCACCAAATCCTCGCCCTCCCCTCCCTCCCACCGCGACTACCACACCCTCCTAAAAACCCACCACGCCTCCCACCCATCCCTAACCCGCCTCTGGACCGACCTCACCACCATCCCCCCCTGGGCCGACCCCCTCCAACTCGCCCGCGGCCAAGCAGTCTTCTACCGCTACGCGGGGCCCGCCATAGTCGGCCTGACCTTCCAGTCCCTCCTCGGCGGAATGGGCAGCTACCGCGTCGTCGAGACCCTCTCGCGCACAGGGGGGTTCGGCGTGCGCGTCGCCCGCCGCCGCCTGCTCGAGACCTTCCAGCACATCCTCCTGGTCACGCGGGACATCGATAGCCTCCTGCCTGGAGGCGAGGGGTGGAAGTCGTCGGTCAAGGTGCGCTTCCTGCACGCTAGCGTGAGGCGACGCATCTTGCAGCTTGCTAAGGGAGAGGGGAAGACGGGGGGGCGGTACTACGACGTGGCGGCGCACGGCGTGCCGGTCAATGATCTCGACAGTATCGGCACCATCGCCGCCTTCAGCTCGACGCTGATATGGGTGTCCTTCCCGCGGCAGGGGATCTTCCTGACAAGCCAGGAGAAGGAGGACTTCGTCGCCCTGTGGCGGTACGTGGCGCACCTCCTCGGCGCGCCGACGGAGCCGTATTTTGCCTCGGTGGCGCAGGCGCGGGCCATCATGGAGAGCCTGATGATGACGGAGATCGACCCCTCCCCGACGTCGCGGACGCTGGCGAATAATATCATTGCCGCATTAGCGAACACGCCGCCGAGCCTGGCGAGCGAGGGGTTTCTGAGGGCGGAGACGAGGTGGTTGAATGGCTGGGAGCTGAGCGATGCGCTGGATGTGCCGCGGCCGGGGGTGTGGTATACCGTGCTCGTGGGCGCGCAGTGCGTGTTCTTTATGGTTGTGTGCTATGCGTCGAGGGTGGTGCCGGCGTGGGATCGGCGGCGCATCGAGGGGTTGAAGGGGAGGTTGCATCGGATTACTGTCGCGCTTGCGGGTGGGGGGGAGGCGGCGCATGAGTTTAAGTATGTGCCGAGTTTGGGGGTCTTTACTGCGCGGGAGGAGGGAGGTGGTGATAAGGTGATGGGGGAGGATGGCGTGGAGAGACGGAATGTTAAGGCGTTGGCGGTTGCGGGGACGGCGATGGCTGCTTTGGCTTGGTTGGGGGTGAGATATGCTTCGAGGATGTTCCAGAAGATGTGAAGGGCGTGGGTTATGTTGTCTCGCATTGTAACGGTATGGTTGTAGATGGTCGCAGTTTCACTGCGTGTAAGTTTATGGGAGAGACGGGAGAAGGTTCCTTCGCAGGACGGGCTGTACGAGACATGTGAGAACCGATGTATGATAGCATAGAGACTCGGAGTCACAAACAATACCCCAAATATGTAACCAGTAAGAAGCTCGTTGAAGCTCAAGTCACAAGGGACATACAGTTGTTCAGTCAGATGCTCTATTACCGAGTGCTATGACAACTTGCTGACAATCAAATGAATGCCACGTTATGAAAATGCCCTGCTTAGTAGATGCAATGCCGCAAGAAACCCCGAAACGCCAAACACCCTTGCCGTAGGTATTTTGTAGTGGTATAACGAAACGACTGCCCCCAGCTCCTGTGCCCCAGCCTCTATGCTCAGCCCCTTTACCAACACATGACCACAACAAAATAACACTGCACAATGATATCCCAGCAGAGCTAAGACTCATTCATCAACTCAACCGGCGGCCGGGCCGTGTGCGCCTGGATAGGCTTCGGCACAGTAGGGCTCAGCTCCTCCGGCTCATCCGTCATATCATCGACCATAACGCACGGCAAACCGGGACTGCCGCCGTGCTCCTGCGGGTGGAAGATGAGCGTTGAACTGCGGCTGCGCTGTCCGCTCGCCCTCGGCGACGGCGCATCGGCACCGCCCATCGTGCTGTCCACCGGCGACGCCGGCATGACCGGCCCTCCGGCCTGGTGTCTCAGCTTCGCGAGGGCTTCGGCTAGGTCGTCGGCGTGCACCATCTTATTGGGCGCGTCCTCCAGCTTCATCTCCCACCCGTGCGGCGGGCTGGGGGGCGGAGAAATGAAGAATAGTTTGCCGGCGTCGGGCAGGGCGAGGTGGTGGTCCTTCTCCGCCAGGTCGGTCGGGGTCGGGGCGCCGAAGTAGACGCGGCACCGCTCGCCGAGGATGGACTCGCCGTCCCAGATGGAGCGTATTTGTATCGCGGCCTGCTCGTCGAAGAAGGAGACGATTATGCGCCGGAAGGACTTGAGGGGTGCCCAGGAGTGGACGGGTACTGTGGAGGCGATGAGATCGCGGATGGTTTGGAGGTTGTCGGGGCGGAAGATGTCGGTGTTTAGGAGGTTGGTGAAGATGAGCGTGTTGGACGGCACGGCCGGTTGGGTTAGTGGTGGCAGGTTGGAGAGGTCGAGGGTGAGGGTTGATTTCCTGGAGGAGGCGGTCGACGACCGGCTTGGTGGCGCTGGGCGGCTATCTTCTTGGTGATCCATCTTGGCGAGAGTTTGTCCTTCGTCTGGAATGGACTCTGATGTGATGTTCAGGTTTGTCCTTTCTCTGGTTCTTGGGAGAGGTGCAGAGGTGTGGTTTACGAGGAAGAGAGGTTTGCGTGAGTGGCGGGAGTTATATGTTTGATGGACGTCGACGGGATGCGGAAGGTGGCGGCAAGTAGGTACCCTTCGGTTGGTATCTCTGCGGGGGAAAGAGGGCGGTACACGGAAGTGGAACCTGCTAGACCTAGTGGAAAGTCAAGAAAACTGTAACCCCTGCTGGCCCGTTTTTCACGGCAGCGTTAATGCCAGGTCCCGGCCTCTAATTGGTGGGATGACATGGAACTCTCCGGTTCTGGAAGCCAAGCCTGATTTACCCGCTGGAGCGCCTCTAACGTTTTGCGGCTTGTGGAAGTTCGAGACTTCCAGGTTCGAGGCCTCTCATTCAATGTCTCAGTGTGCCACAGCAAAGCCTCATTATTTCGGAACATTGCCGACGGTGGATGAAGAAAAAAGGACCGCTTCACCAAGTATGTCATAGGTCTCAGTGCTACAAACATGATATGTCTAATCGCTTCAAAAGTGGTGCATATGCACCCGCAATCGCGCATGAGCTTTTACCAGACTGGGCAGCTGTTTGCACCACGCCATCGCATCTGCGTATCAGACAAGTCCAAGACTCCCCAGACTTCAAGCCGTCGATTGCCACTTGCCAGCCGCGGAGTGGTGCGTCCAGAGGCGTATCGATCGGTGTTTTCCCTGTTAGCCAAGCCCACCAGTGTGAAAGCGGCACAAGGCACGAGACAGTTGTAGGAAGAAATCTTCCCGAGCTCGTTCGTTTGATTGGCCTCCCGTAACGTTTCTCAACAGAAACCTCAGCACAGCCTCACTCTGAAAGCGTCGTGAGTCTGGGCGGCGATCTCTGCCAGTCCACTGTTTAAACTCGAGCTACCGTGGGTCTGCCGTTTTTGGCCCATAAGTTTGGGCGGTTCCGAGTTCCAGAACCACCGGCTCAGCCATGGCTCATTCGACAGCGTGCTCCACGTTTTGTTAGCCTCTCATCTTTGCTCACTGGCCATGTGAATAACCTCACCTCTCGAGCCACACGGGAGGACGGGGTAATCTCCGGCAGGTGGACTTTTGACACTCAGCCATCTTGCGGAGGCCTTATTGTGTGTTTCGCCATCAGCAATCTGTGATGATGGCAGTGAACTGCGATGATGGGCATACGCGGCAGCGAGGCATGGCATGGCTTCTCAACAATAACAACTCGACTAAGCCTGAAGGCAGGGCAACAACTCTTTGTCGCGCACTGGCTTAGTCTTGGTATTGCTCGACTTCGTTCCGTTTGTGCGAGCAGCCTAAGCCCTTCTCCATGCTCTTGGACTTCCCGCCTTGGGTTCTGCAGTCTCTCCTGGTCACCCTACCTCCCTAGATAAATAACTGTTGAACACGCTTCTATATTGTGTATGTCGAGGTGATTTGAAGATATGCATTGTTCGCCTATCCCAAAGACATATCTGGCGTATGATGATCTTGAGAATGGACGCTGTTCAGTTTCCTACCACCAAGGGAATCTCAAAGGCGATGCCTGAACAAAGTTACGCCTGCTGTAGGATGACGCCTGTTGAAGTGATAGCTCAACACCTGTGGAGGCCATACCTGTATCCAACTTCAACAACCAAGGGCAGAAAGGACGAAAAGATGATCGGATGATAAGCGCCAAGGAAAGCAGTCGACCTCCCTACACATGTAGACGCGGATGTCCATACTCAGGGTAAGACACCAAGTTGATAGGGGGTCCCGACACAAACAATGCGTAATCCTACACACTGGTGTACATATTGAACTGCTCCTCTTTCCATAGGACTACACACACGTTTTGGTGGTCACATATGCCGTGGAAGGTGTTGGGTTTCGCCCTCTGCTGCCCATGTGCGCGACCGTTTGCATAGCCACTTTGCTCCAAGACACAATGCTCCCGCCTGGTCAGTTCGCAAGTCGGTCCATGGTATGAATGAAAGAATCACTCAGCAAACGTCGGATGCTCGACGAGCTTTGAAGAAGTCGCATCAGGTTGTGTAACATAGTTGATGGACAGTATAGCTTCATGCATGGAGCTTACACCATCCCACATGGCTTGAAGGTCAACCCGTTTTGTCAGACTTGACGATCTAGCTGCACATGTACACAATATCCTACAGAATCCGCTCAAGCCAAGCCTACCGTGGGGGCTTAACCTTCCACACCGCAGGAGTCTTGAGCCTAGACATCAACCGCCCAGCAGAGCACACCAGACGGACCGAACAACGGCATATCAAAGCCGCCGAAGGAACCCGCATCCACGGCCCGGAGCCCATCCTATCGTGGCTGAGCAACCTCCTCCCCCTCCCAGAGGCTATCGTACACAGAACAAAGAGAGCCACCCCCTCATCAAGGTAACTACCTAATCTCCACGCCAAGCTTCTCAACCAGCGCCTTCCTGACAGTATCATGCATCAGGTTCGTCTCCTCGTTCGTCAGCGTCTTCTCGAGACTGCGGTAGTTGATGCGGTAGCACATGCTCCTCCTCCCCGTCTTGGGGTGCGAGAACTCGTCCACCAGCTTGACGTCCTCGACCACATCGCCGCAGATATTCCTCACAATCTCCATCAAATCATTCTCATGCCAGTCGTGCGCGTTGGCCTTGGTATTGCCCCCAGCCGCAGACGACGTGCTCGGCAACCAAAATGACACATCCTTGTAGCAAGCCGGATACTTTGAAAACGGCACGAACCGCTTGAGCAGGTCCAAGTCATCCGACACGCCTCTGAATTGACTCAAAAACCGCTCGTCCGTAGACCAGAACAGCCGTATATCCGGTATCTGGAACAGCAGCATGGCGATCCTCTCGATGCCGATGCCAAACGCCCAGCCCAGCTGCGAGGGCACACCAGCATTAATAAACAACTCCTGCTTGCTGACGCCGCACCCCAGCACCTCCAGCCAGTCGCCGCCCCAGTAAACCTCCAGCTCCCAGCTGGGGCTCGTAAACGGGAAGTAGGCCTCCACCCACCTCACCCGCAGCGGCTCGTCCGTCGCCCGCTCCGGATCGGCCTTGGCCGCCGCCGCCCTGGCCCGCGTAAAGATCTCCACGACCATCAGCTCCAAGCTGCGCTTGAGATGCGCCCCTATCGCCTCCGCCTCGGCGGCGGAGTGGTGGCCCGCCTGCAGCGGGTTGCGCTCCGCGTGGAACGGCGGGTTGGGGTCCTCGACCTTGATGTCGTGCGTCGGCAGCTTCGCTAGATCGGCGTACACGGCCGCGGCTATGTCGCCGCCGGGGACGGTGTTCCTGTCCCACACGCGCGCGCCCTCCATCTGGTGGAAGACCGGGTAGTGCGTCCTGTCGACCTCGTCGCGGCGGTAGACGTCGGCCGTGATGAGGTAGCCGTCGGACTCGCTCGCGCGGAAGAGCTGCGCCTCGTGGGCGCTGGTGTGGGTGCGTAGCAGGGTAGAGGCGTTAATGTAGTACGTGTCCGAGCGGGCTCGGCCCGGGTGGTCGGCGGGGAAGCCGAGGGAGTCGAAGTTCTCGTAGGTCGAGACTACCGGGTGGAAGGTGTTGTGGGACTTGAAGGTCGGGCGGGGGAAGACGGACTCGATTATCTGGCGGGTTATGGAGACGGGGTGGTCCTTTTCGAGGTGTAGCTGGCGGGCGGTCGAGGCGAGGACGTTGGAGGGGACGTTGTACCAGGGGTCGGTGGTGAAGGTCTTGCCACGGACGGAGACGGTGGGTGGTGTCGAGGTGAGCTCCTTGGCTATGGGCATGGGGGCTGGGGCATCTTGGGGTCTGTCAGTGAGGGTTCAGTCATCTGCAGATCTGTGTGGATATTCACCAGTAGAGTAGTAGCAGCATGCTCGCGGACAACTGCTTCTAACAAAGCGCCTCAAGAGTCGTGGGCTACGAGCTCGGGACGACATCAGGCTGGCCTGGGCAGCCCATGCTCGAGTCGCGACCATTGTCATGACTGCTAACGTCCCCTATGACCCCAAGACAAATGAGAACCCAGGTCCTTTCTTTCTAGGACTACTACTGCACGGTAGCGATCATGGTGGCTTGACAAGAGTCGCTCGGATGTTCCAGGGTCCAGAGCAGACGAAGCTCTCCCCAAAAACAATCACCCGAACTTCCTCCGGCTTATCGATTAGCGAGTCTGATGGATCTGCACTGTCTCATGTCAGCATGGCCCCCCTGCCAAGCACGGTGACATCAAGTGTCTCCAAGCCGAGAAAAAGAATCCTGTTGCCGGTGCGCTCCTAGAAAAAGCCCCGATAACGACCGTCGGCGCCGTCTTATCACAGCGAAGAAGTGGATTTCGCGACCTACAAATGTCGTTCCTGCATTTCAACCTGTGATACACATACAGTCTGATTGTGAGACCGCGTCCAGGTTCAATTGTCTTACTAATCCTCCTTCTCTTTCCTCCTTGTCTCGGCGGAATGCTCTCGTCGCAAAGGGCGTCAATCTCGTGATAGAAGCAGAACCTGCCCGCAATGGAGGCAGCAAAGCACCCCAGCGCGCCGCAGCGCCCGGCCGTCCTGGCAGAGAAGAAGATGCCGCCGGCGCAGGACAGCACGAAGAAGCCCATCCGCTACCCCTTCTGGTTCGGCGGCAGCGCAAGCAGCATGGCCGCATGCGTAACCCACCCCTTGGACCTCGGTACCTTACCTACCACTCTAACCCCCCTCGACACTCACCAACGTGTACTAACCCCCCTCGCAGTCAAAGTCCGCCTCCAAATGCGCACCGGCGCCATGCCCAAGTCCATGACGGGCACAGTCGCCTACATCCTGCGCAACGACGGCATCCGCGGCCTCTACAACGGCATATCCGCCTCCCTCCTGCGCCAGATAACCTACAGCACCGTCCGCTTCGGCATCTACGAGGAGTTCAAGGCGCGCTTCGAGCCCAAGTCTTCGGCTCCGGGCTCGAACCAGTCCCCGCCCCTGCTGACCCTCATCGCCGCCTCCTCCCTCGCCGGCTTCGCGGGCGGCATCGTCGGCAACGTGGCCGACGTCCTGAACGTCAGGATGCAGCACGACGCCGCCCTGCCGCACGCCGAGCGGCGCAACTACAACCACGCCCTCGACGGGCTGGTGAGGATGACGCGCGAGGAAGGGGGGCCGCGGTCCTGGTTTCGTGGTGTGTGGCCCAATTCCCTGCGCGCCGCGGCCATGACGGCGGGCCAGCTGGCCAGCTACGATTTCATTAAGGGGGTGCTGCTGCGGCATACGCCCATGGGGGACACGCTGAGCACGCACTTTAGCGCTAGTTTCTTGGCGGGTGTGGTGGCTGCTACGATTACCAGTCCGATCGACGTTATCAAGACGAGGGTCATGAGCGCGAGTGGGAAGAGCAGCATTACGCATCTGCTGCGGGAGATCACTGCTGCCGAGGGGCTGAGGTGGATGTTTAAGGGCTGGGTGCCGAGTTTCTTGAGATTGGGACCGTGAGTATTTCCTGAGAGAGGGAGTTGGTGAGGGTGGTTGGCTAACTGATTTTAGGCAAACGATCTGCACTTTCCTCTTCCTAGAGAGCCACCGCAAGGTGTACAGGCACATGAAAGGATTGCCGGACCCGGCAGAACCGTGAGAAGCGCGAGGGGGGGATCTACGGGGCTAGGGCATAGACAGAAGGTCGGCCACTTGCTTTTTGGCGTTTGATTTAGAAGTACATTTGCATCGCCGCAGACGGCAGGCGACAGGAGTTGGATGGCGCTACGTTCACATTGAATTTACTTCAGCTTTATTTTGATGTTTTCCATTTGGGGATCCTAGAGCCGTGATACCTCGTTGATAGCAGGCGGGTTGTGGTCGCTGTCAAGATGTGAACCTCCAAGAGATCCAAAGCCGTCCAGAAACCGTCCTCCGTACTATCCTGCTGTCTCCCGTGGAGAAAGACGAGCAGACACGAAGTCTGTCTATGCTCCAGATTCCAGTGTATTCCCTGCACCCTAAACCGGGGTGTGAAAGCCTTTTAGGCGCCAAAAAGCCATCCGTGCCATGCAAAGTTCCCTAACGCCGATGCATCTTCACATCCGGTTCCCGAAGGTATATCCACCCTCCAACGCCATAACAGTCCTTTTAAGAATGAAAGCAAAGTACGAACGGTGAAATGCAGTACCGAGAAACAGGCGAAAGACGACGAGGGAAACTACTGCCAGCCGCTCTGGCCAGAGCTGCCGTACGGAGTGGTGCCGTAAGGCGTGGTGCCGCCGCCAGCGCCAGCGCCGCCCCAGGAGCTCTGGTTGCCGCCGGTGTTGTACGGAGTGGTGAAGCCGTCGCCAGGCGCACCGCCACCCCAGGCGCTACCGCCGTCGCCGCCACCGTACTCGGGGCTCTGTGGACCGTTGTAGCCGGTGTTCGCATCGCCACCCTGGTCGTCGTCGATGAGCGAGTGGATGAGGCCGGCCAGCTTCTGCTGCATGACCTTGATACCCTCCTGGACGATCTGGTCGGGGGGGATCTGACCGGTGGACTCGACACGCATGTAGATGCGCTTGGGGGGAGCGTCGTAGTCGAAAGGAGTGCCCTCGGCGACGGGCTCCTCGTACTTCGCGTTGCTGCTGAGGGGCCTGGGTTGCGACATGTTAGTCAGCCTTCTATCACTAGAGGAGTAGGGGAGGTGACTGCGATACATACCACTCGGCCTTGGCGTTCTTCTCGTACCACAGATCGGTGTGGCGCAGGTTGTTGTGCGGATCGTACTCGAAGCCGATGGCGGTGGTAGCCATCCATTTGGCATGCTCCTTCGCGATGCCCTTCTTGGCAATGCAGGCGAGGTTGATCTCCTGGCCGCGGTTAAGCTTGGCGATAAGACAGCCGTTGCCCTCGGGGTCGGTAATGACGGGGACGCCGACGGTCTGGTTGGGACGGTTGGGGTCGACAATCAGGTCGCGGGCATAGACGTTCATGTTCTCCTCGCTGGTGCACTTGACGTGGAGAGTCAGCTTGACGCTGCAGTTCTCGCAGTATTGCTCGCAGTCGCAGTCGCGCGAGTACAGGACCGACTCGAGGTCAACCGAGTTGAGCGGGATCAGCCCGAGGCGATGGCTAATCACCTCATCGGCCATGGAGCTACTATTCTCTTCGACCTCGATCAGATCAATGGCAAGAGTCGGAACCTCGGCCTGCATGACGCGGCGGAGCGAGTTCATCATGTGAAGCTCGACGTTGTTGGCCTCGAAGGCGATAGAGTCGTGATCGGCCTATGGCAGAAACAATCACCGGCGTGTCAGTTCAGCCAGACCAGCAAAGCGCCAAATAGTGACGCGTTCCCCCGCGCGCGAAAGCGAAATGTCAGGTGGCACCTACCTCGTGGATCTTGACGGTCGGGCCTAGGGCCTGGTCGTCATCCATCATCATGGGATCGTACTCCATGGCTGCGGCTGCGGTATCGGTAATTGTGGGAGCTGGAGAAGTGTTGTCGCGGCCAACGGTCACGGAGCTGGGGGTGGGAGAGTCTGAAGCCTCGGGAGAGAAGGTGGGCTCGTAGGGATCAACGTCGCTCTGGGGAGAAGTCGGAGAGATCTTCTCCAGACTTCCGTTGTTGCCTTTGTTGGAGGCCATCTTTCTTCGGTTCGGCGCTAGTACTGATTTTAGCGTTGTCCGTGTGAGAACAGTGCGAGACACGGAGGACGGTTAAATATCGGATAACTACTGCTTTATATACATGGTGGGGTAACTTTTGGACGCACAGTGTCCGTGGACAGTGCACCAAGTGAACATTCACTTTGCCGGTCCTTTGCTCTTCCGCTGTGGGTCCTAAACTTTCACCTCGACAGCTGGCCGTGAGCTTCCGATCTCCGTCATAAGAAATTTTGCAGGTCACCGCGACATCACCACCAACACCGCCCCAGAAACTCCAGTACCCTCAACATGCTACGACAGGCCCTCTCCGCCCCTTCAAGAGCTGCGCGCTCCAGCCTGAGGATTGCGACTCAGGCCCGCCTCTCCAGACCACAACTCTACCAGATTCCCTCAATAGCCACGAGGGCAACACAACCATCCGTAGCAAGATGGTACAGCGCAGAAGCCGATTCAGCGTCAAAAGAGGCGGCAGAGGCAGTGAAGGAGGGTGAGGCGCTCGCCACAGACATAGAGGCGGCCCTGAAGAAGCAATTAGAACAGAAAGAGGCAGAGATCAAGGACTGGAAGGTTCGTCAGCCCTCGCCCCTTATACCACACTTACAACACCCCGAAGCTAACTTGCCCTCCTCCCCCAGGACAAATTCATGCGCTCAGTAGCCGACTTCCGCAACCTCCAAGACCGCACCCAGCGCGAGGTCAAGTCGGCCAAGGACTACGCCATCCAAAAGTTCGCCAAGGACCTGGTCGACAGCGTCGACAACCTCGACCGCGCCCTGGCGCAGGTCCCCGAGGAGAAGCTCAAGGCGGTCGAGAAGTCGGAGCACCTGCAGGACCTGGTCAACCTCTACGACGGCCTCAAGCTCACCGAGAACATCCTCATGCAGACGCTCAAGAAGCACGGCCTCGAGCGCTTCGACCCCAGCGGCGAGAAGTTCAACCCCAACGAGCACGAGGCCACGTTCATGACCCCCATGCCGGATAAGGACGATAACATCGTTATTCACACCCAGCAGAAGGGGTTCAGGCTCAACGGGCGGGTGCTTAGAGCGGCCAAGGTAAGCAGTTGCAACCTCCTTATTAGTGAAGACCTGGTGTTCTGACTTTTGGTGTCCAGGTTGGTGTCGTCAAGAATAAATAAGGGATGAGGCGGTGACGGGGTGAGGTGTTTCCGGTGTATGAACCGTGTACTTTTATCACAATGATACCGAGACCTGGATGGTTCTGGTGTATATATATAATGCTCCTCTCATGATGGCGACGGCGGAACTTAAGCATGAACGGACTTGACTGGGCATTTGTCTCCAATTGTATATAGAGCGTCTGGTTTGTAAGATTTGGTGTACGCAATGATAATCCTGACGGCGTTTCCGGCAATCTTTGTGTGCCCACAAGCAAGGCGATGATGCAAGTCGATACTCCGTGGAAAATTCAAACGACACGAGCAGGTCATAGGCCCCTTAATCACTGATATCTCGCAGTCTTAACTGTATTTATATGCAAGTGTATTATCAATGCTGTCGAGAAGAACCGGCATTTTTAAGCTTCATGTTTGCGGGACTATCTCGATGTCCTCCTTATGCACTGCTCCAGACGTCGCCATGAATCAACCCAAAACTCCACTAGAATATGTTATTCTGCAATCCGCCTTAGCGAACACCCCGTCGCTCGCTGCTATGCTCATTTCTTCGCCTTCGCCCTAGGCTTAGCAGGTGCTTTCGCCTTTCCCTTGGCTTTGGCAGGAGGCTCATCCTCGTCGTCGTCATCGTCCGCAGCCTTGGCCTTAGCCTTAGCCTTGGTAGTCTTCTTGGGCGCAGCCTTCTTCTTGGGCTGCTTGATATACTTGTCGCCCTTGATATCGAGCTCGTCGTCCTCTACCGCCTCGACAAGATCGTCAGCCGCGGCATCGTCCTCCTCCTCGATGGCCTCCTCGAGATCAGGCATCTCTTTGCTGGCCTTCTTGGCTACCGTGACGTTGCTGGCTTTCATGAAGGGCACGGGGTGGGACATTGCGTTGTACCTGAGAAGCTGTCAGTGTCATATTGGAGACGCGGATTGAAGCATGTAGACTTACTGTCGCGTGAAAGCAGCCTTCGTCTGGCTCTCGATGTTGATCCTGTCCTCGGACTGGGGTCCAACGCCCAGCTCCTTGATGTAGTCAAAGTCCTCGCGCGTGAGGTAATAGCTGTCCATCAAATCGATCACATCCGCAACCGAGTCCTTACCCTCGACCTCCAACCTCTTGACGATCTGGTGCCACAACACAGGCAAGTACTGCTGCCGGATCTCGTTGTGGTCGCCCGAAGACTTGAGTCGCATATGCGAGTGAATCTCGCGCACGTAGCGGCCGAGCTTGCCAGTCTTGCTGAAATTGCCCAGCCACGACGTGAAGTTGGACCCCATCAGCTGACCCGCGACGAAGCTCGATGGTCTCACGGTGCTGAAGACGGCATGCGTGGGCATCAAGCTCCACTGCTGTTGCGGTCCGTGAATCATCCGGTCGACTAAATCACCATCGCTGATACTTTCAGCAGCCTGGTCGACTAGCTCGAGATGCTTCAGGTTCGCTTCCCTGGCGTTGTAGCCCTTGCCGGCCAACAGCGCGGGCTTGCAGCGGAGGTAGTTCTCTTGGATCATGAGAAAGCTGAACTCGTGGTCGTTGAAATAGAGCTCAATCTTGTCGTTAAGCGTGGACTTGCTCCCGGGGGCGAAGAGACCGCCGGCGAGCATCTTCTGGCAAATGTCCCAAGGCTTGAGGATGATGTGCTTCTCCCAGGCCTTGGACATCTCCTTGCCCTTGTCGTAGGTCATCGAATCCTGATCCAGCTTCGCAGTCGAGATCATATTGATGATCTGCCTGATATCCCTGTTGCTGCCCTCGATGAGAGCATCAATGGCTTGAGGAGGCAGCTTCAGTTTCTCGCGGAAACAGATGCTCATGATTCGTGAGCGGATCTGGTCGACAGTTGGCCGCTGGAACTTGATGTCAAAGGTGACGAAGTCGAAAGGCTTCATCTTGGGAAGGCGGCGCTCGTTGCAGATCAAGATCAGAGGAACTTGCGTCTTCTTACAAAACTTTGCGAGAGCACCAACACCGCCTCTATCACCGGATGACATGCCGTCAACCTCATCCATGATTAGCACCATCTTCTTCTTCTCTGTGTCGACCTTCTTCCCATCGCCGGCAAAGTAGCCCAGAAGAGAACTGTTGTCGACAACATCGGCTAGGCCGTTGTCGACTAGCTTCTTGCTTCGAGAGTCGCTGGCATTTTGCTCGAGAACATCAAATCCCTCTAACCTGGCCGCAAGATGAGCAGCAGTTGTCTTGCCGATGCCGGGAGGGCCGGATATCAGGATGGCGCGGAAAGTGCCCATGCCATCTTTTCCCCTCCTCTGGAAGTCGTACTTCTTCTCCGTGTGCCAGTTATGCAGCCAAGTCTGTATCCTTTCGACATTGGCCTTGTTGCCGCAGATCTGGCTCATCGCTGTTGGCGCGTACTTGGTTGTCCACAACTGCGCCAGGGGAGGGGCCGGAGCGGCTGCGACAGCACCACGAGCGACGGCGGCCTCCTGAGCCTTCGCCGCTTCGGCCTTGCGAGCCTTTTCCTGCCGTTCCATTTCTGCAGCCTGCTCCCGTACCTTCTTCTCGGCTTCTTCCTGCTTCTGCTTGGCCTTCTCAGCAGCAAGGCCTGAGCCACCTTCGCCAGGCAGAGACTTGATAAGGTAGAATAAGCCTTGCTCATCGATAGTCTTGATGCCATGCTCTCGGATCTTCCGCAGCTTGCTCGGTCCAGCATCGTCACCTAGGACGACGAAGTCTGTCTTGCTGCTGGGAGCGCCTGTGACCTTGCCACCGTACTGCTTTACCAGAGCTATAGCCTCATCTCTGCCAATCGTCTTGAGCAGACCGGTAAACACAAACGACTTGCCCAACAAGCAGTTGTCCTCGCCCTGTGGGATTTCTACAGCGCCGGCCATTGGCGGAGGACCGGCATTGCCGCCTCCTCCAGCGTTCCGCCAGTCAAACTTGGCACCCTCCTCCTTTGGTGGCGCATCGGGGGCCTCAATAGTCGGGACTTGATCGAGAATCGCCTGGATCTCGGCAGTCTCGACTTCCGGTCCCTTCTTGGCACGTGGCGCACGGGGTTTAACGGCCTTCTTTGCTGGCGCTGCTGCCTCGTCGTCGTCGTCGTCGCTATTGCCGGTAGACTTGCGCTTCTTGCTAGCGGCTGGAGCAGCTTTGGCGGTAGTGCGGGCTTTCTTGCTCGGCGTCGGCTTGATATCCTCGTCTGACTCCTCAGTGGCGGCTCGCTTGCCTCGTGTGGCAGCCTTCCTCGGTTTTAAGACAAGGTCATCATCACTGTCCTCTTCTTCCACATATTCGTCCTTCTTTGCCTTAGTACGGGCCTTCACGTCGGCGGCGAAGATATCATCGGCATCTTCCTCATCGTCCATAAACGCGTCGCCATCGTCGTCCTCTTTGTAGTCCTTGTACGATGTAGCAGCTCGTCGTTTGGCTCCGTTAGGAGCAGCCTTTGCCGGCGATGCAGCAGCTGGCTTCGACGCAGGCTGCTTGCTCCGAGGGCTTGCTCGTGGTTCGATCTCGACTTTTGGCTTGACGTATTTGGCGGTCTTCGGCGTGGACTGTGATTTGGAGGGCTTTGCTTTGGCCGAGGCAAAGTATTCGTCCGGGTCAATCTCCTTGAGGGGCTTGGGTTCTCTAGTCGGAAGGTTAGGGTTCCGTATGTGACAACGGCATGAGAAACTGCTTACGCCTTCTTCTTCGGAGCTGCCTTGGCTGCAGGCTTTTTGACCCTGTCATTTCGATTAGAACGTATCTTAAAACAACCTGGAAGGCCACAAAATTCCTTACTCTACCACATCGTCATCATCGTCGCTGTCATCGACGACTTTGCGCGCCTCTGTGTTCCCGAGATTAGCTCTCTTATACTCGTATAGGTGCGTATATAGTCATCACTAACTGCCTCGCTTCTTCTTGGCCGATTCATCCTCCTTTTTCGGTGCTGGCGCCGGCTTGAAAGGCGCCGACCCGTTCTTGGGTGCGAAGAAGGAGCGAATATCCGGCATATTGGGAGCTGCAGAGCTGTGGTGAGAGACTTGGGAGGGAGAAAATATGTGTAATCAGGAAGAAAATCCCCAATAAAAGGCTCTGTGGCTGCAGGATTTCACTCCCATCCAAACAGCAATAATGCTCGATGGTATTGACTCTTCGCGGGCTAGGCAGGCAGCGTTCAATTCGGCACGAAGGGAAAGGGCGTGCCTGTAACGCGACTTGATGACGCGACGGTCAATTAACTTCCAAAAAGTGGGGACCGTTGCGATTGAACAGGGGTTGCGGCACAGCTCAGCCCAGCCCGGAGTTTTACCGCTCAACTTTTTGGAAGTCAATTCGGAGTTACAGGTCGACGACGACGAGCATCTCCCACGAGTCGCCGACCGCAGCACACACGAAGACAAAATGAAGCCAAGCGCTTCATCCCTCCTATCCAATGCCTTCGCCGGCCTCAGGATATCGCCCATATCCGCCCTCCGCCCCGCCCTAACCTCCCAGTCACACCGGCCGACCGCACCATCACCGAGACAACACCAGCAACATGGCGTCCGGTCCTTTTCCTCCACGCCCGCCCAGCTCGGATCGTGGCTGGAGCCGTCAATCGACCGCAAGCAAAAGATGATGAAGGGCCGCGCCCGCTGCGCGACGGGCGGCTCGTCGAGGGGCACGACCGTCATCTGGGGCGACTACGGCCTGCGCATGTCGGACCACCACCGGCGCATCTCGGCGAAGCAGCTCAAGGTCGCCGAGGACACCATCAAGGCCCGGCTGCGTGGGCAGAAGTACCGCCTGTACAAGCGGGTGGCGTGTAACATTGGCGTCTTCGTCAGCGGGAACGAGGTCTGTCTGAACCTCAGTCTGGATCGGGATTACCAGGGTGCGATGAGCTGACAAGAGGAAAAAACAGATGCGTATGGGTAAAGGAAAGGGATCCTTCGATCACTGGGCTGCGCGAGTGGCTGTCAACCAGGTCCTGTTTGAGGTCAGAGGCATGCTCCACGAGCAGGTCGTGCGTGACGCTTTCCGTTTGGCTGGCAACAAGTTGCCAGGTACGTGTTTCATTTCAAGGCCACATCTCTCAACTTATCATCTAACCGGTCTACGTTCGCAGGTCAACACGAATTCGTGAAGAAGGGTGATCCGCCAGTTGTCGGCATCACGAAGCTGGACGGCATCACATTGGAAGAGCTGAAGCGGCCCCGGAGAAAGCTCCCTACTGTCGAGATACCGCCGGCAGTGTCACCTGCGGTGGCAACCACACCAGTCTCTACGAGTCCTCCAGCTTAGGGATAGGGCGCTATGGAATTTACTCGTGTAGAATATGTAATATCACTCTGTTACTATGACTGTCAACGGTTAGATCATGTAAATCTGATTTTTCGGCTCATCTACAACATTTATACACAGTTCTGGCGCAGTTGTTCATGAGGCGTAACCTTACCTAGCATTGTTTTATCTTATCTGTGCCCTGAATTGCACGTTCAGATCTGTTGAGTTCCCAAGTTGCTCGTCCATATGACGACCCATGATCCAACGCGATGTGCAATCCAAGAATTATCAAAACAAGGACAGCACATGGGCTCATCAGACTGCCGCGTAACTAGGCAATGAGAACCACAAGCAATGCATAGTAAAAGCAGTGTATTTCAAGCAAGCTAAGGTATGTTCCACGCATCAATCCACTTCTATCATTCTGCCTTCCGTAATCCGAGTTGATAAGTAGCCCTAGATCATCCAAGACCCAAATGAAACCTCCAAGACTACCCAACCATCCTACTGCACTGGTATAAAGAAACATGTTTTGCAGTGCGCCAGTGCAAGCAGGGACGACACGGGACACGGAAGGCGGCGCGTGAGCAATATGGTATACTGGAGAAAGCCAAAGGTAACCGATATAAGCAGACATAGAAAACCGTAAAGCGAGAGGGATTATGAAACTCTTCCCAGACCACCAGACCCTTCATGAATAAAGATTTCTCTTTTCGGACGAAAAGAGTATTCAGCCGTACTGAGTTGGGCGCCGAGAAAATGTGACCCCCACATGGGGTTCTTGAACAAGGCAACGGACATTGCTCCTAATTTCCGTCAGGCTTCGCGTTCATCAGGCCGTTAATGCCCGCACTGGTGGGTGTTGCGGTCTTCATCTCGCCCGTTGCAGAGTTTGGTGCCGACCCGGAGCCGGAGGCAGCGGGAGCTTTCTTGTCCTCCTCCCCGCTGTCATCGTAGTCTTCGTCCACGTCCATCTTCCTCGCAGCACGCTCAGGCTCGTTCAAGGCCTGGGGGTGAGGCGCCGGGGGATGCTCCATCCGCGAGCGCTCCTCTGGTTGGTACTCCTTTGGTGCCGGGCCAGAAGGAGAAGGACCCTCGTGGATGAGGTTCTGCATTTGCGACGGGCCTTGCTGCGTTGGCGGAGGGCCTTGCTGAATTGCCGGTGGACCTTGCTGTTGCATAGGCGGCGGTCCTTGGTGCATCGGCGGTCCTTGCGGCATTGGCGGTGGGGGCCCTTGTTGCTGCATCGGTGAAGGACCTTGTTGCATAGGAGGCAAATGACCTTGCATTGGGTGCGACGGCGGGTGGTGCGCGGCCTCTGATGGGTGGTAGCCGTCATTGATGTGGCGCATGTCCTCAATACGTCTCTCCTCAGCGCGACGCTGCTCTTCCAAGCGACGCTGCTCCTCAAATCTTTTGGCCTCGGAAGAGGACCGCCGATAAGGGTCGCGAGGCGGCGTGGATGGTCGCCGGTGGCGGTGGTCATCCATACGTGCCCGATTATCCTCAGAGGCCTGCTTCTTGATCGGCTCACGCTCGTCATCAGGCCAATCACGCATTCTTTTTGGCGGTGCCGAAGGAGGACGAGGATCATGGTCTCTGTGCATCTCAGGAAGCATACCCTGCGGAGGCGGGTGGGACATGCCGGGTTCTGGACCGCCGTGACCAGGGTGTTCATGATGAGGAGCATAATGCGGCTGATGCTGTGGGTAGGCAGACTTTGGAGAGGGCATGCGGCTCTCATGCATACGGACGTCGTTCCTCGGGCTGTTGGTGCGGTACAGCATAGAGTTCGGCGGAGGAGGTCCATTCATGTTAGGTCCTTGTGACAGGGCAGCCGCAGATGGTGTAGGTCCTCCATAGTTTGGATTAGGCACACGGTCCCGTGGCTGCGGAGCGGGAGGTCCCTGCGGGGGCGGCGGCTGCTGCATCTGAGGACCGCCGTAGAGGACCGTCGAGTGAGGAGGAGGCGGAGAGGGACCACGACGAAGTGGTTCGGGTCTGTTAGGCTGTCCAAACGGCCTCATCTGCTCCTGCGGCCGCGGGCTTGGCTGACGCGCAATGGGAGGGGGTTGCCCCCGGAACGGATCCCGTTCTGGACCAGCATAAGGATTTGGCGGCTGTGGCGGTGGGTTTATGTCAGAGATCCGTCCCCAGCCGTTGGGTCCCGGCACCGGGCCCGGTGCAGGACCACTTGGCGGCTGAGTTTGTTGCGGAGTAGAGCCAGCCCACTGAGGACCCGGAGGTCCAACTGCTCCCTGATTCTGGTATGCCTGAGGGTGCACATCGGTGGGCATGGGCGCCTGCGGTGGCTGACCATTGGCACTCCCGTTACGCAGCAGCTGAAGCCGGGCCTTTATGTGCGGGTTGCTCGGGTCGAGTTCAGCAGCACGCTGATATGCATCCAATGCATCACTGATTTGGTTGTTGCAACTCTCATACTGTATCACTCAAGTTAGTGGACTGCGTGGCCAGAGCAACTACCAAAGCAAGCGAACATACCAGTGTTCCCAAGTCATACCAAACCTCGGAGATGAATGGGTTGAGGCGGATGGCACGGGAGTACGCATCCAGCGCGTCGCGATACTGGTTGATCTGATAGTACAAGACTCCAATAGAGCACCAGAATGTCGGGTTCCGGCCGTCGCGGTACACCGCCTGCTGGTACGCTTCGTATGCCTTGGGATACTTCTGCTGCGACATGTAGCATCGCCCTAGGAGATACCAGCTCTGCGCATCACCATTGTCTGCCGGACGTTAGAGACGCGAGAGCATGCAATGTTATGATCGGCCTTGCTCACCTGCTGCGACAGATTTCTCGAGATACTCTATAGCTCGCTCCTGACTGCTGAAGCTGCTGCTCTGCTGGTGGTGAAGCCATCCCAGCTGCTGAAGAACCTTTGCATGGTTGGGGTCTCGGTCGAGAACACGGTTGTAAGCCGCCTTTGCGCTGTCATACTAGAGGCCTGTTAGTGCTTCCCTGTCGAGGAACGGGGGAGAGCGACATACATCTTTCTGCTGTTCGTGCACATGACCGATTTGGAACCAGATGTCTTCTTCGGTTAGGGGTGGCGGTGGGGAGTTGACAATGTATTTGAAGCACTGTAGGACAGTTAGTGAACGGTGCACACAACGTTCAGAAGTAGCGGCACGTACCTCGAGACTCTGACCGAACTTCTGCTGCCCCTTGTATATGATTCCTAGACGGAAATATATCTCGTGGGCCTTGTCGAAGTCGGGCTGCATTTGCATCACCTGGGAGAAAGCCTCCTCGGCATGCTCAAGAGACCCATAGCGGTCATACAATATGCCGATGCCGTACCAAAGACGCGGCTCCTACAAAGATCGTCAGCCAAAAAGAAACTGTCAATTGTGACGTCTCGCAATTACTGACCTTGGGGTTCTGAAGATTTATGAGCGCGCTTTGATAGGCCGAGTAAGCTTGCTGCAAGTCGTCCATCATGAGATAACAATGGCCTGAACTCGATGTTAGCTCGAAAGCACGAGCAATAGCGGGTAATAAATGATAAACCTACCCAAACTACCCCAGGCCTCGCCATTGTTCGGATCAATCTTGAGAATCTGATGCAAGTACTCGGCTGCTTTTGGGAAATCCTCGCGGGTCCTCAGCACCAAGCTGATGGCATTCATGGCCCGGATTGACTGCGGGTTGTGACGGAGGGCATGTTCGTACGACTGCATCGCCTCTGGCAGATTGCCCATAACTTCTGCAAGGCTCCCTGTATCCTTCTGTCAGCAAACTGCATGCGCCTCATATCGGTCTATGGTGAAGCATACCGAGTCGCAACCAGACCTCCTCGTTCAGCCCGGCAAGCTGTTGCGATGGCAAATAGGGGCCAGCCTGCGGCTCCGGGGGAGGCGGACCCGGAGGACCTCTATGCAGTTGCATGGCCATCGGAGGGGAGGGGTGATGGTTTGGAGCCATCACTTCCCTCCTCTCCTCTTGGCGCCGGTATGGATCCAGGGCGAACGACGGCGACACCACGCCTTGTCAGGTGCAGGATGTCGGGCAAGGAGGCGTTGCGGTCGGATATATCTTCAAGTGGACAATTAAATGTCACTTGGTATGGCGCTGTTGACGGTTGTGGAAAATGAAGCCTGAAACTCGCTTGGGTCGGGGTGGTTTGGCGTCAATGACACGGCCGCCTCAGCCACTTCCTTTTTGCGCGTTTAAGATGGAACGAATTCTAAAAGTAACCGACCGAAACTGCAGGTCCGAAACTTAAAGGGCAGAGATGTTCGAAAAACAAGGCCGGTGTTGGGGTGCAGAGTCAATATGTGTTGACATTCAGCATGGGCGTTCGCGTGCCGAGCCGAGCTTGGGAAAAGGAGAAAAGGAAGGGAAGGAGGCCGGGGCGAGGATTTCCTGAGAAGATGGAGAAGGGTGCTACTGATGGTCGTTCCTTCCCCGTGGGTTAGGGTAGTTCGCATGTAATGGCAACGGGACATAAAGTGGACACTGCCCAATTCCGTTCCCTCTAAACTCACTCCCGCCCATTGATGGAAATGAGACGGGCCCACTCACCATGGGTCCAGACAGGGGCCAGCCTGCAGTGACGTGCAGCCATGTCCACCCAAGGTACCCACCCATGAAAACCACACTCCCGGCGTGTGCGGAGCAACCGGGAAGCCATCTTCCCTCTTAGCGCAGACTGTGGGTCTGTGTGGCCTGTGTGGCAACACCCAGTTTGCACCCACCATCAGCAACCACCCCGCACACCCTGGCGTCAGCGAGAAATCGAAGATGAGCTGCTGAAAGCATGGGTGGGGACAGGCAGGGGTGCACCTGGCCAGAGTCTTGGCGTAGTGCCTCGTCCTTCCAGTGAATCAGTGATCCCGTCATCACAACCCGCTAAAATAAATGGATGAAAAGACGAGGTACTTTGGTACCTTCCGCAGAACTGCACGGGTTCCATTTGCAGGGATGCCAAGCGCAAGTTCGAGGGAAAAGTGACCTGTGGATTCTCGCCGAAGACCATTGATTGCAGACGAAGATGACATCCCTTGTTATTGCACGAAACCCTCCTCCGCACCTTTCTCGTCGTCTTCGAAGATTAGTTTACCGTCCTTGCTCAGTGTCTGCTCATGTATGTCCCTGACATGAGGCTCTAAACATGCAGCTAACCAACTACCTTACACAGTTGCCTAGGGTATATTGGGCGGTGAAACACCTGGAGGACTGCAGAGGCGTAATCATGACTGACAGAAGGAAAGACAAGGCAACCGCATCGACAAGTTTCGTAAAACAAAAGGGAGGACGCGCGCACGAAGGTTCAACTGGTCATCGCCGTACTGTGGTGGTGGCAGTGGATGTTTCCGGCCAAAAAGAAGTGGCAGGGGCCGGTCCAGTTCTCGGGTTCCTACCAGCGCAGCTTCCCCGCCAGCGGCAATTCAGCACTAGCACGCTTTTGGGACTCGGCACGTGGTTCTAGTTCGTAAATTTAGCTGCTGGCACGCTGCCGAACTTGTGCCAACCAGCCGTAACCGCTTGGGGTCTCATCTCTATGCCAGGCCACTAAAAAAAGGGTGTTGTTGCACGCCAACGTCGAAACACCAACATAGGTAGGGAAACCTTGAGGGTTTAGGCTCGGATATTTCAGACAGGCAAACTAGATTTGTCCATCTCTCCTATCATTATGCACGATCAGTCTACAACTGCAGCATATTTGCCTGCTTCGGTAGGACAGTGTGGAGGTCCATCGGTGGGATGAGGGGGAAACAGTCAGTCTAAAAGCTGCACCCCCGAAGTCAACTCGGTTTGACTTCTGACCACTACGATCTTGCTCGGGTGTTCCACGGCTTCTGTCGTGTGCTTCGTCATTAAGGTACCTTACCTCTAGGCAGACTTCGCCCATATCAATCCTATGTCACCTATTTCCAGCCTATTTTGACTGAGGGTGCGGATATTAATTCCGCAGAAACGTCAAGTGCACAGGCGAACGGCTCGGCTGCCAGGAACTGCCCTATCTAGGCCATATCACCTCTCCCCATATGGATGATGTCGCGCCTCGATATTATGTGGCATGGTATTCCCGAGTCAGCACACCCTCAGTCTGGCACCTGGGTTTCTTGTTATTGACCAGCAAGGACCAGCATGGATGAAGGAGCCGCGATGCAAATGTTGCGCTGACCAAGTAGCTCCGTACTGCGGTACTGAGCTCATCAATCTCACGCAGATGCAAGCCACTGGCGTGCTGCACCATACGTACTGCAGTTCTATTCGCCCGAGGTGGAATGTCGGTCGGATGCGCACCAAAGAGGCTAGCACACCACCACTACGGACCGTGGGATCTGTCCGGAACACTCAGCCCAGACCCGGCCTGGTCCAAGCTGCGTTGGTGCGTCCTGCGTGTGACAGCGCCTTGCAGCGAAGGGGTGTGCAGCGTGCCGGTCTAGAATATACTTCCCTGAACATCCTGGCGTCTCCCATTTTCAGAACTTGGTTGGACAAGCGTCGGTTGATCGTATGTACGTGACACCTCGACCGAGAAAGACGACGGGATGATTTCAGGTGCGAAGGTCCCAGATCACCACTGACCAAAGACACAGATACCATATGTTAGACGGGGATGATCCAAGAACAGGGTACTTCTAGTCTTTCTCTCATGGGACATATCAATACGCGCAGCTCATGCTCAACTAGCATGTTCATTCTTGCTTCTCCCACCGGTACAGGGGAATTTGCTTTTGTAACAACATGGCCCTGCGAGGACTTGTTAAAATAAGCAGCGCCAGGCGAGACGAGCCCCCCTGCACCGCCCAGAACATGTCCACCGCCCCGGCAAAGGCTTGTTCCATCCCTGAAGAGGGAAGTCGAGTGAGCCCGAGCCAGGAGAGCTCCACTCGTCGGAACCAGGTGATTGCATGAACCGACCGCAGCTCGAGCATCCATCCCGCAACATCACGGTAGCCTGGCGGGGTTGGCCATATGTATTCGCACCACTGCTGATCGACGAACATCAAACAACGAGCCAGTGCTCTGCTACTCTCTTCGCCTGGGTTCAACGGCAGACGATCAGCAGCTCTGCAAGGTAATTCATCCGACGGCATAAGACCTCGGAGGCTTCCATATCTTCCCCGCTCCCCTGCCTGACCCGGTGGGCAAGAAGGGGTCGCACAAGGCCCAAGATTTGCGGCGTCGTGCAGATCGAATCACATCACCGGCCATCTGTCTTCCACAACGCACGTACATACACTCGCACGTGCATGAAGAGCGGTTGGCCGTCGAAACATCCCCCGGGGTCCCAAGGTACAAATTTAGAGCACCAACTAGTCTCGACCTCAGCACGGAGTGCCTTCCTACAGGCCGGTCTTCTCAGTAGATATATCCATGTACGGTATACCACCTTAGACCACCCAAGAGTAAGGTGAGCGCTGGTAACCGTTCTCATCATATCCCCGCCGTATCACAGCACGCTACCGGTGCTGCATACCTGCGACGGTCGCAGATGTGGTGCACCTACAAACATCCCAGGTACTCGGCAGTAGTGCTGTCACGCTCGATCGACACGCCCCAACGTCTCGTCTTACAGTCCAGTCTTTGAGTCCTGCTCGGGCTACACAAAGCAACCCATGCTTATTCCTCCTCAATGCCTGTTTCTCAGCCTGCGGGGCGAGTGCCCTCTTGTAAACATGATTGGCAAGCCTCCTTCTCCAGCGGACCATTTACATGCAGCGCCGGATATGCTGGCACCTCCTTGCGGAAAGCCTCTGGCAAGCCACACTCACACCACGTCAACGCCTCTGCTTGAGGCTCGAACAGGACGCTCCGCCCCAAGACTTACACTGCCTGACACGTCGATTCGGAGGCTTGGGATGGCTGGTGGTAATCGAACGTTGAGCGCCGCCATCATCGTATGAGTTCTACGACAATACTCCTCATAAGCGCCACCGAGTCTGATAGCTGGGGTTATCTTACCCGCCACTGGCCCTATAGATTACCAAAGAGAGCAAAAAAAGAAAAAAAGTGATATTCACCTTCTCGATGAAGGCTTTTCAGCATCTCGGATACGGGGAGTCGAACCCCGGGCTGATGAGTGAGAGTCATCGATGTTACCGCTACACCATACCCGATGAGATTCGAATGTGGTTCCGATCTGATGTCGCTGGTGGTCGCTAACAAAGGTTATGTTGCAGAGGACTGACTCGAGCGTGAGGGTTAGGGCATGGGCAGCGAAGAGAGGAGTCACAAAACGATGCGCCTGACTCGTCTAACTCACATCGTGGATGAGAACCGGCACACAGAGTCTGGCTATGTGGCTCTCAAGAAGCTCAGTGGCTGGTCAACAATAGACCTCTTGAAGGGCTCCAGTGGTAGTTAGAGAGTCTTGAGGACTGCGTCAGTTCGTCAAGAGGCTGTTGAAGCTGCCAGGAACCTCCGACCATGGACTTATTATGTCGTTCGATAAATTACCTAACAAGTAGAACAAGGAAGTCCAGCTCTGACTGTTATTCTCTCTTGCCTACTGTGAAGTTGAGGAACTCTACCCTTTCGCCTAGCTTCAAATGTCTGACTGATGCATGGATCATCTAAGGTCACTGGGACGTGTATGTACGTGTAGATATGTGTGGTCGTCGACGGTAGAGCACTAGGTAATGAGGTAGTCGAGATTGAGAACAGAGACTATACTGGTTCTTGTGGGTTCAGCACACAGCAGTGATATACCTTTCGAAGCTTCGACTCCGACATGACATAAAGACACATACCGTCCGCGATTCCGAGGATGCACTAAGCATAAGGATGGCACCATGAGGCTTGACAGTTATAAAGCAGCATCCTCATATAGTGCGCAGAGCAGTCCATGCCCTCGTCTCTCAGTCTCCGAAAGTCCCCCGGGACTGGCAGGCTTGTAACCTGGAGGCTGGACTATCGCAAACCACCTTTCCTTAGGATTGCGCCTTCGAGAAGAACATTGAGTGATATCAAGGCTTGTTCCATTACGATAACCGCTACTGAAGTACCTACAACAGTACGCAAGACAAATATTCCTGCCTCGAGTGAGAGCCAAACCCAACCCTTCATATCCCGCACAAGTCCGCGGACGCTAAGTCGCTCGCCTCACATCCAGTAATCAGACAGAAACACCCCCTATCTCTAGGTAGACACCGACTCCATGAGCGCTACCAAGAACAGCAAATCCGAGCACCACTCCCAGGCTCCCGAGCCATATAAGCTCCGCAATAAATAGCCGATCACCTCCCTTCCAAGCACTCAGAAAACCAAACCTCACGCACCCCCCTTCTCATGCTCATGATCGGGATTATAGCTCGTCTCCCCCAGCATCTGCCCGGGCTGACTCGACATAGCCGTCTGCGCCGTAACAGGCGCAGGCTGCGTCTGCACCGTAGGCCCCGTCGCCGCCGGCGCGGGCTGGCTCACAGTAGCCGGCGGCGGCGTCGAGCTAGCCTGTCCCCCCCTCGACCCCCCGGAATGCGCCGTCGCGGCCTGCAGCCTCTGATCCAGCGCCTTGAGCGCCAGCGCCCTCCTCCTCTCCGCCTCGGCCCTCGCGCCGCCCGGCACGCCGCGGTGTTCCTGCTGCTGCTGCCCCTGCTGGTGGTGGTGGTATCCGTCCGCCGCGAAGGGCGCGCAGACGCGCACCGCCACCAGGGCGTCGAAGACGGCCGACCCGAAGGCGGCGACGAAGGGCTTGGCCGGGGCGGGGAAGAACTCGTGGAAGGCGAAGGTGTCGGACGAGTCGCCGCGCAGGGACTGGGGCTGGTTGGAGGAGTCGAGGTCCGGGAAGACGGTCTTGTAGAAGCGGAGGTAGGTCCAGCTCGTCAGGAAGCCGTAGACGGCGAGGAAGAGGGAGGCGGCTGTGAGTATGGGCGTGAGGGCGAGGAGGGTGACGAGGCCGATGTAGAGGAGCGGGAAGCGCGGGACGCGGAGGGAGAGGAGGCCGCGGAAGAGGGTTACTGTGTGTGCTGGCACGAGCTGGCTGAAGGCGACGAGAAAGGAGATTTGGAGGGGGATCGTGCCGGCTATGGTTGTTAGACTAGGTCGAGGGAGGGT
Source organism: Coniochaeta ligniaria NRRL 30616 (assembly GCA_001879275.1). NCBI lineage: Eukaryota > Fungi > Ascomycota > Sordariomycetes > Coniochaetales > Coniochaetaceae > Coniochaeta > Coniochaeta ligniaria. The sequence goes on along the minus strand of KV875099.1, from coordinate 545,055 downwards.
TAGCAGGCGATCATAAAGGTAGGAAGGGCGGAACGGGGAATCACGCACGTCCAGTGCTCATTCCTTGTGAAGGAGAAGAACAGTATCAAGGTCGCGAAGCAGAGAGCATTCGGCACGAGAGACACGACAAGTAGGAACTTGGCGAGTTCTCTGGATGACCAGGCTCGCTCGAGGTACCTGCCGCCGTAGTATATCGTGAACCCGGCAATGCCATATGTGAAGACATTGCTCTCAACCAAGGTCGTCGTCAGGAACGTCCATGGATAGATGAGAGAGAGCTGTGGGATGAGGTTGAGGTAGGGAATGACGATCTCCGAGTCGGCAGACCATTGGCGATAGCGTATCGCTGCACTTAATACTGATTGAAGTGTGAGCGCGATGAGCAGGATGCGCGTCACCGGCGGCAGATTTATTCGGGGAGGCATGGTGGGCGCGCGCTCAGGTTCTGAAGCTCCAGCTCCTCGTCTCTTATTCAACAACAGATCATCACGATTCGATAAACCGACACGGATCCAACTGCACCCTTATCGCTCTATCAAAGTTCTTCCGGAGTTTATCCAGTGCTGGTCCCGTGCTTTCGTCCAGATATGGTAAGACCATGACTTGGCTTCTGCCTGAGGCGCGAAGCTGATCGGCTAGCCCCTGGCGTGCCAGGCGATGCGTGCGGCGTGCCATTCCCGGCTGGGTGCAAGCCGCAAGGTTCACATTTGTGGGGCACGGCCCGCATCTGAGGTCGTCAGCGAGCGACCAAGGGACCAATTCAACTCCACTGGCAGTTGAGACTCTGAAGCTGGACACTCAACACTGTTCCATCGACATATTTGCTGGCCACCATTGCACCCCACCATCTGCAACAAGAGACGGTGAGCTCGCGTGGCCTTCTTTGTTGCATTGTGCGAATAAGTTGGCTGGCGGGGACTTGCATTGGCTTTTCGGTTGGGTCGGGTTCAAAGGTCGTCTCATCTGCCTGTGACGCACAAAAGTGAATAGGTAGGAGGTAGCACCTTGCGCCATGAGCAAAGACAAACCGTCCCTTGCTCGACGTTGCATCATCCGAATCTCAGCTGGAGTTTGACACAGTTGTACAAATACCACAGTCCAGTAGGGTGCATTCATGTTCGCGACTATCACCCACTTGGGGACGGTACCATTAAGGGCGTGCGCCGGTATGTTATCCCAGTTTTTTTCAGTACAAGTTGCAATTTATCCAGGGTAGAGGGACTTCTCAGGCTCGCTCATTCCTTTTGGAAATGCATGAACTGAAGAAAGGCACAGGTCGCGGTCAGCAACGTAATGCAACTCGTATCAGCAAACTCTTCTTTATATGTATGTACACAATATTGCTGCCAAGGCTTAGGGACATTTCCGCATTTCGCGAGTCTTCGACATCCGTTCGAGTCACGCATCGCCGTCCACAGCATTTCGCACGATGGTCCGTGGTGATGTGGGTTGAAGGTCTGTCGTGCACAGGGTGGATCTGGCTGGGCCTTCGTAGCGTCTTGTGATGTCTTCGATACAGTCGTTGCATGCAGACATGCCGGAGGAGGGAGGTACTTTGTACCCATGAAACAGATTCAAGACCCATCGGGCTATTTTTTAATGAAGCAGCATCCAATAGTTGTTGACCAAGACCCCCAGAGCCGGCCACCCTTGCAGTTGTCTTGCAGAGACACGGGTCCACGACCCTGGCTGCCTTCCCTGCCCTCCAGCCACAAGCTTGCCGGTTCCATTTGCCCCGACATTGAAGGCGGCCACGTCGCCTGGTTGCCAACTCCAGGCAAACTGTGAGCAGATCGATGAACGGCGGATTGAGACTGCTTTTTGACAAAGAGACTTCAGGCCATGGCCATAGTATTGTCATGTATCAGCGAACCGCCGCTCGAACTGTCCAGAACACTCGGAAGCACGTTGGGGATGACGGGATGTGTCAAGATGGTGCCGCTTTCGATCGCTGGGGAACGTTTCCAATTCAAGCTTCCCCGAAATAGGGCCAGAGTAGAGCAGTACTTGGACGGTACGGGATGCAGGTATCCAAACATCGACGCACCTGCAACATGGATGTGCTCAATGACCCGTCAGCCGAGGTGGTGATATCCTACGCATAATGGTCAGAAGGACGTTCCGCATTTTGATCTCCTCAGCAAGTTGAAGCCCAAGTCGACTGCATTTGCATCGTCGTGCTGGACTGGAGATCGAGCTATGCCGGTTCATCGAGGCCAGTTAAGATTAAATACCGGCAGACAGCCAGGAATAATAAGCATCGGTCTGGAGAAAGGAGAAACAGAGGTGGGCAAATCAGACACGACTGGTCGGAGAAGGATGAAACCGCCAATCGTCAATACCTGTGACGGTGAAGGCGGACCACACACCGGAGAGTTCGTGGAGCGAAGGATTTCCATGATCGACAAAGAAGGTACTCGAGAGGTTCCGAACTAGCAGTGGGTCCAGCCACAACGTCAGAAGTACCCCGGTACCTTTCCCACGGTTCGTGGCCCTGTGGCAGCCGGCAGCCTCCCTTCTGCTTGGTTTTTTAGTCGCTCGCCTAAAACCGCTGCTAGTGAAGGCGGCAGGTCACCACCACTGCACGAGCAGTCCTCTTGAGTTCGGCCCAAACTTCCCCATCTTCCAACCTTCAAATTCAAGATCAGTGCATTTGCTGCAAACTCACGTCGCCATCACGCCTACTCTTCTCATTACCGCGTCCGATTCTCTCTCGACCCCTTCTGTACCAATCTCGGGTTTTTTTCTTCCTTTGCTGCCGCTACTGGATGCGAAAATGAAGGAGCTACTTGACTCGGATAGAGTCAACTATCTCGTCTGGAGGTTCGTTGTTTTGCCTTGTTTCCGAACCGCCGGCGTCCGAAGCCAAGCTTAATCTGGCCCATCGTCGAGATATCCGCTGACCGCATGTCCTTCTCACTTTGCAGGTTTCTCTTAGAATCAAGTATGTGACACTATTGACTTGGACAGCCATGGTGTTTGTATCTCTATCTTCCGCGGGGAATACTAACCGCGGCGCTTTGCTCTGTTTAGATTATCGAGAGACAGCTGCCAAATTCCAAAAGGAGTGGCATATTCAAACACCACACCGGCACTTTGACTTTGCGCCGCATGTCAAAAATTACGCACTCGTCTCAGTCCTAAACAAAGGACTTGTCTATGAAGATCTTGAACGGCAGTATGCTGAGTCTCATCAGGTATGACCGCGATCTCATTTGTTGCAAGTCAGGTGTCGTTTTTACGTTTTCGGGACATTCAACTGGGTTTGTGATGAGTTGGCTGGTGTACCAGGGGTACTGACGCTTCTCGGTCTAGGCGCCTCGTGATGTGCCGGCAACGGCCGAGGCCAAACCAACCGGGGTATTTGGACCTCTGATTCCAGAACCGGCTCACAGTGAGGAAGACGACGATGGTGAGGATTCGGAGCCCGAAGAGGTTGAAAACTCGCGAAAACGGCCGGTGGACAGGCAACAATTAAACGGATCGCCGGTAAAGCGACAGCGGCTCAGCAACGGCTATGAGGCGGAATCAGCCACAGACGCTATGGAGATTGATCACCCTGCAGAAGAAAACAACCACGCCTACCCGTCGCCCTTGGAAGCTGAGCAGGTCGTCTCGCCGACTCCACGAACCGGCGGGCCTGAGCAGGGCACTCAGGTCGACAAAGTCCATGAGCTCAGTCAGGAAACCACTTTTCTTCGCCTTACTACTCCCAGCCAGTTCGCTACAACGTCGCCGGTGCGAGCTAACGACAACCCTATCGTGCTGCATTGCGAGTGGAACCCGCGAGACCCGGCAATCTTGGCGGCTGCTGGCACCGATGCGCTAGCCCGCATTTGGACTGTTTCGCGTGCCACCGCCCCTGAGGACATGTCAGATCACGTGCAGGGCGTCCAACGCCCGTACCACAACCTCGTCGAGGACGATGTACCCCCAAGCGCTGGAGTATCGGCCATGTCCTGGAATTGGGACGGCACTGCAATTGCTATTGCCTGGGAAATTAGTAACAAGGCCCGGATCAGCATTTGGTCGGCTGATGGCGCACACATCCATCGCTTCGACGGTGTCGAGCCGCCGGTCATCAAGCTCCGCTGGAGTCCCAACAATGCCCTTCTGCTGGGCATAGCGCCCGAGAATGGAGGCACTCTGGCCACAGTATTCTCTGCAACTTCGGCGAGCTCCATGTCCTATTTCCTTGAGCGCCACAACCTGCACGAGGACGGAGCCCTAGATGCAACGTGGACGAGCGAAACCGAGTTCGTCCTCTGTGGTGGCGACCTCCTGCTGGCTCTACGATGTACCGATGATGGAATTGTGCCTAGTCGGAAGTTCGAGACTCATTCCGACGAGAACTTCTTCCAAGTGCAGTTCGATTGGCGATCTAAGCTTCTTGCGACGTCGAGTGAGAAGGGAACAATTGACGTGAGTGTTTTTTGGAGTCTTTAGATGACTTGTCTGTACTGACTGTTGGTTGGTTGCAGATTTGGGATGAATCAGGTCAACGCAACACCATGACTGCTCACCAGGACACCATCACCTGTCTTCAGTGGCAGCCCTTGCAGTCGAACCCCCGCGACGACCTTAGGCTAATCGCCTCGGGAGGCGAAGATGGTGCGCTATGTATCTGGAACGCACGAGAGTCGCTTAGCCAGCCAAAGTACTTCATGACGATGAAAGACCCCGTTGTGGCTCTAGCCTTCACCCCCGACGGAGCATTTATCGCCGGAGCAACTGCTCACCAGATCCTCATATGGAAGGTCGGCGATCCCCAGATCCCGCGGGCAAGTTGGTCCAGGATGCCTCATCCCGGATGGCTTAGCCCCCGAGTTCTCGGGGAGCCGGAGGAGGAGGATCAACATTGCCTGGGCTGGGATGTGACGGGTCAGAGGTTAGCTTATGCTACGAATAGCCGGGTGAGTGTTATTCTTTATCACAGACTTATTGGTGCATCGTACTAATACTTCGTCAGCTTGCTGTCATCAACTTCCGGTAGAGTCGGAGAGAAGAATGCAGGACGATTACACTGAAACCCAGGGCAGCACCTCTCAGCCTGGCCATCAGGAAGAGGCCGGAACGACAGGCTGGTTCGAGGGTTTCGAAGCCGAGAGCTGTCTCCAGCTCTACAGTACCGCTAGCTGCGGCAGCCCAGATGATTCAGCACGGCGCCGGACTGTGTGGAGCTGGCTGTCGCACATGCAAGCGATATGTTGCACGGCGCACCTCCAAGTAGGCGGATGCCGTTCCAACTCCTCCCTCGACATGGCGGTTTGCTCCGCTCTCAGCACTGTGTCCCAACGACGGATATGCCCTGTGACGCTGGTTGCTCCATCAGCAACTATATATCAGCTGTGTTTGGCCGACCCATCTCTGGCCATTAGAGTCATGACACAACTGCCAGAAGAGCGATATAGTTCTCTGTTTAGTATGCTCGGTAAAGCCTCTACTTTGTCTATATACATCTCTTTTGTTGGAGGGGTTTGGAGATGAGGCGTTGGATGGATTCACCAGAGGCCAGACTCGGGGAAGGTTTTCCGAGGCTTTGGCACATTGTGTATTATAAGGCAGTTATGAGGCCTGGGCAAGGATACATGCAGCGATGAGATTGGAGTTGGATGGCTTTGTGATCGGACACCACAATCAGCGTCTGAACTTGTTCACCTACTACCATAGTCTAGCGAAAAATAGACTTTATCAACAGATACAGTGTGTTTACTCGTGAAGACCTGCTATGCTACGATTCTTCCCAGCCCATGGTCTTCGGTGCCTCACTCAACAATCACGTCTATCTAGCTTGTCCACACGATAGGTCCTTCGCTCGCATTTTCATTGATATACTTACCCTGCCCATTCAACACAATAATCAGACCAGTAGTATGTCGTCAAACCAAAAAGAGAGAGTTGTGTATCCTTATGACAAGACACACTGCCTAGTCATTAGGTCGCCGCGGCCTGTGGATGAGGCTGTTCTGCAAAGGAGCATCACAAGGGCTTTTGATGGGTATATGTTGCATCGTACGCTTTCATGTGCTGTTATTTCTTGGGCAGTTGGTGGGCAGCGATCGTTCACTCAGAACAAGGCCATACATAACACAGAGCGACTTACACTCATGTAAGGGGGGCAACGACTACGTCAAGCTAATCATGGAGTTATATGGAGTAGTTCAGTCTTAGTCGATAACATCCTGAAGACAATGGTCCAGTTAGTCCATTCCCTGGATATGACTTATTCACAAGACACTTGTACCCAGCTTCGTTCTTGGGTTGCGAACAAAATGATGTGATATTGAGGCCTGTATAGGACAATGCCATTGCTCTCGTGTCCGTAGCCTTCAGACACTTCGCTCTATCCTTCATCCATCCACCATACATCCGCACTGGTGGCCTGCCGCCCCTGGCCCTCTCGCCGCCGTCCGTCCGTCTTGACCTAAAGGGCCCTTATGTGATGCCGAGAAGTATCGACGCATGATGTCGCCGGGCGGTCAGTGCTCAGTATATTACGGGACTCCAGGCCAAGAAGCGCATGCCTTAGAAGATTCCGGCCTCTAACTGGCTTTCGAAAGCCTGTCGAGACTTTCGTTGACTCTTTCCCCAAAGCCTTCTTGGTTCGCTGCGTTGTTCAGACCTTCGATCACAGAACACCCTCTGCTCTTGCTTTTCGATTTTGCTCACTCTCCTTTGCTGTTCGCTTCTGCTCGCATTCCTTTGCTGCTCGGAATCATCTGCTCGCATCCCTCGCTATTCAGTCAACAGTGCTGCCTTTGGAAAACTGTATCTTGCCGCGTCCCCTTCGTGGCAGCATCTCTTCTCCAATCTCTTCTTGGTTCGACTTGGCTTCTGACCATCGGTCAACTCCCTTGACTGACCCCATCTAGGTATTCTCTGGCTTGGTCTGCTTTGCGTCAAGACGTCAAGACGTCAAGACGGTTCAAACACAGCTAACGCACCACAGTCCACAGCGGCTTCAAAATTCCTTGGATAGCTGTGTTGCCTTCCGAAGAGACTACCCCATCAGCTTCAACCTGCTCTTGCCAGTATCTCACCAGATGAAGCATTGATAGGTGAGTTCTCTTCCCTCCCCCCAGTTGCCCTTCAAGGTAACCACCACACGAAGTACCTAACATGTATTCCAAATAACAGATACTATACCCCATCAAACATGACCAAGCACTTCATCCCAGAGCGGGACCACCGCTTCACCCACCGCATGTGCTGCCAGTGCCACGGAGTCTGGCGCCACGACGCGACGGTGCCTCCCGCATGCCCTCACCCCCCGTGCCCGGGCTGTCTGTGGGGCCGAAGCAGGGTCGCGCCGCCCTTCGACCCCAGGCGCAAGGCCCCCAAGGACTGGAAGTGCCACTGCGGTACCGTCCACGACGTGGGGATGATCGTGTGGGGGATGGTTGGGAGCTGCTGCGATGAACCCTGGCTGGAGGATATCTATGACGACGAAGGGCGGGACTATTTTCTGGGCCATGCTGGCGAGATGACGTTCGGCCGCGACTTGACGAAGGACGAGGATCTGGTCGGGATCCAGAAGTGGCTTCTTATCTTTGAGGAGGTCTGGGAGGAGAATGTGGAAGCGCTTAACTGGATGTGTGTTGATGGCGACTCGATGTGGGTTAGGGAGAGGGAGTTGTCGGTTCGGGATTTGGTGAAGGAGTCGGCAAATCGGCGGGGTGGGCAGTCGACTGGGATGAGGGACCACAGGGACCTTACGCAAGATCCAGACGAGGATTTGGCTCTATCCTCTGGAGGTCCCCATGTTGAGAACGATCAGCCCACACTCGGGGGTGACGAGGAAAAGGCACTCGAGGCACTCGCACTCAGGGCACTCGAGGTACTCGAGGCTCAGGAACACGTACCTGAATCCTCAACACATGATCAGGTTACACTCAAGGGTGACGAAGAGTCATATGAGCCAATCGAGGCTCAAGACAACGTCCCTGGATCCTCGACACAGGCACAAGAGAAACTGTCTGCCACAACGAGCAAGGCCAGTAGAAGAGCTTCAGAACAGCCTCCGGCACCTACTTGGATAAGGAGCAGACCCATCAAGAAACCACGCCGCCTGATAGAGCAATGGGGTGAGAAACCGGGTCCGGGTTCAGCGTCGCAGGCGGCACTGAAGAAGGAAACGCAACCCGAGGCGTCAGTGCCAGCTGTGGGTGACGAAGAAGAGTCACACGAGCCAACCGAGGCTCAAGACCATGCACCCGAATCCTCGACACAGGTAGAAGAGAAACCGTCTGCAACGACGAGCAAGGCCCGTGGAAAGGCTTCAGAACAGCCTTCGGCACCTGCTCAGACAAGCACCAGAACCATCAGGAAATCACACCGCCTGATAAAACAGCGGGGTGAAGAACCAGGTTCAGAGTCACACGAGCCAATCGAGGTTCAAGACGACGTACCTGAATCCTCGACACAGGCACAAGAGAAACCGTCTGCCACAACGAGCAAGGCCCGTGGAAAGGCTCCAGAACAGCCTCCGGCACCTACTCGGACGAGTACCAGAACCATCAAGAAGACATACCGCCTAATAGAACAATTGTCAGATCAAGCAAGTCCAGGGCCACAGGCGAAACAGAAGAAGGAAACGCAACCGGAGGCATCGGTACCAGCTGGGCGAGCCGGAAAGGCACCTTCCAACCGTCAAGGCCGGTCTGACAAGAAGTCTCTATGAGTTTGTCATGACTGGAAAGATTATACGACACTCGGCGAACTTGGCGGAGAGGCATGATGACTTATTGTGCTGTTGTCCTTACCGGTTTTGGGGTCTGACATAGAGGATGCGGTAGATTCTTGTTGGAAAAACCAGGGGGAGTCTCGGTGATCTGAAGACGAGCTGTATGTATATACTTTGTACGATGAGCTGTTACGTTCATCAAAGACCATGGCCGCGGAAGGAGATTCCGCAAACTCGTGTGATGTCCAATGATTCTGCCGCGGTGAAGCTGGGCGGTGCAATGGCCAATGCTGCCAATTCCCAACGAAGTTAGGTACGAGTCTCACTTCAGCTGAGGAAACATCATAACTTTGACGTAAATTCAACCAGTGACGTGGAGCACCTCGTTCCCAAGATCGATTTGTCCAACGTGCTTATTTGTGGGAGCCGTGGGAAAGCAGATGACAGAGATAGACACTCCACCGTTGGAGGCCATCACACATCAGCCCTAGGTCCGAGAAAAATAGGCATATAAGAGGCATGGAACTTGCTCTCTTCGTCTAGATCTTATGATTGCAGTATTGGGATTTCTTCCAAGTTGGATTTCAAGTTCTGGCTATATCCTGCTTCAAATGTGGAAGCTGCCACAGTTTCCTCGACGGGAAGGAGCAATACGTGCACAATCGACAACCTTATTTGAACCTCACCGGGTCTTGTACACCGGTCCTTCTCGACTTCGCCCACTCCGTCCAAACCATGGCACTATACTTCGGACACCATGAAGATCATGACCGCAGACTTTTGAGGGCTCCGAGAGCTCAACACAACCACGAACCCGAGTTCCACAGACTTCGTGAGACGACGACAACTTGAGATTGATATATCAAGTTGGACGAAGGTTAACACTGCTCAAACGAGAACACATCTGACTTGACACAATCGCATTGCTGCCCAGCACTTGCTGTTGGAGGTGTCGAACAGAATGTTGCCGAGTCGGACGGGCTCCATGACCGGCAGAGTCGCACCATTTCTCGTCTCTTTCCCCGTGACTCGGGGTTCTCTCACAACCAGCAGGCTTCGCATGAACAACAAAGACTTTGCTGATTTCAAGATGATTCGACGTCATCGAAAGCGACATGTGGGCTGGACAGACAGCGATTCCAGCAGCAGCCTTGACAAGATGGAGGGTGAGGCCTCTGCTTCGAGGCACCTATCTTAGGTCAGCTCGAACCCTTGCCACGCTGAACAGACCAGGCATCAGGATTGGACCCTGCAACCGCTGCCATGCAAGGCCCGGATGGTACCAAGCGAAATTGTCCAGTCCGGAGACGCCAGACTGGGGGCGGCCGTCGCAGATGAACAATCTGGGCAGATTTCAGCCTCGAGTGCGGCTGAGCATGCTGGACTCATGGACGGACACCGTGCTCCCGTGCGGTGTCTCCGACAGTGGTCGTGATATGATGCTGCCGTATCTGTCATCCATGGCCACCATATTTTATTGCAACTCAGGGCCTGACTATCACGCAGCCTGGAGTTAAGCCGCCCCCAAGTCTCCTATCTGCAGGGAGCGGGAGCTGAGCGACTTCTCGGAACACCTTGTCTGACACGCGCAGGAGATCGCAAGATCATCAAGTCCTAGAATGCAGGTAAGCTCCTTCATTACGCGTCGAACTATCAATATCGAATTGCAGTGAGATGGATGACTGCGATGGGGGGTACAGCCGAGCAATGATGGACGATCAAGAACACTGTCGATGATCATAGGGCTGTACGCGCCACAAACGCCGTTGTGGCGAGATCCGGAGAACTGTCACCAGGACCCCTCCTGCAGCACAGGCCTCCCAGTGGCCGGCGATACACGCTAGAACCGACGCACAGCGATTGATCGTCCACTGACGACGGGCCATGGCTTCAGCGGCGCGTCTATTTTCGATAACCAGCTGCATTCCTACCTCGAGGCTCCTGCTCCTCATCGAATGCAAATCTTGTTTATCATTGCATCTAACATCGACATTTCAACTACGATATCCGCTCCCTCCCGGAAGATGATTTCTTCGGTGTCCGGACAGTTTACGCCAAAGATGGCCCCCAAGACTGGCCTTCTGGATGCCTCGAATGACCAGACCTTTGAGACAGTTGCTGCGCACCGCTCGTGGGCCATTTTCAGAATGCCCGATGGAGGTCACCTGGATGTAGACTAGGACTATGTCCAAGGCAACAAGTATTCGACCATGTACTTGCGGCTGCTAGGCTATCAGCTGCTCGTGATGACAGGCCCGCGAACTAGTAGTCTACTCGCAGGTGCAACAAGATCGTCCTCATCCGATCCATACACCTTGGCCAGACCTCACCACCCCCCGACCTCTTGTCTTTGTGATTATGTCACACAGCCATGTGTAACTCATCGCATTCATCCCTACGTCGGTTGGAAGTTGTCGTAATGCGTTTCTAGGCTTGGCCGGGTTGGGTTGAAGTCAACCTAACCGTGGCCATGCTGAGGAGCCTCGTGCTCTCTATGCCCATTTTACTCTATGCGAGTCACCTTGTCCCACACCACACCTCTCACCTCTCCACGGGTGCATCAGTCCCGGAAACGGTTCAAAGAGGGTGGCTGCATGGGCTCTCGCTCTTAAGCAAGCCTCCCGCCGTGGAGCTAACCTTGCCTCTTCCAGCTGTTTCCATTCGTCCATCAACACAATCGTCAACTCCAAACCTTGCATATACTCAAGCGGTTTCCTAGCTACCTGGCCTCATACCCTTGTTCTGACCACCCGCCTTCTTATCCGAGTGCGGACGATACTCTGCGCAGTCTTTGTTCGCCGTCCAGGGTATAAAGACCCCAGGGCCCCACAACATCCCTCCTCCTTCAAGCTTCAAGCTCTGGGTATATAGCATCAAGCAGTAGGCTCTCTACAGTCTCCTATCGTACCATCAGTTTCAGCGTCTCTACCTTCAAGAGCTCCAAGCACTGAATACAACTTTGCACGCCAGTGGGGCTTGAAGTCAGCGCCCTCGAAGCACCGAGAAACAAAGACAAAGACAACCTGCAACGCATGCCGGGCCATCGCATCACTGTCGAGACAGACCGGCACGGGCAGCCTGTGCGGATCATCCGCCGCCACTCAGGCTCACATCACGGACATCACCACCATCACTGGGACGACGAGCGGGCGGACATCACCAATGGGGAGCTAGCCAACATGAGGGAACGAGAGCGCCTCCTGCTGGAGGCCAATGACAGTCTGGCGCGCGAGAACCACAACCTCAAAGTCAGCCTCGATCAGGCCGAGCGAAACATCCATCGCCACCGACTCGTGGAAGGCCAACTCAGGTCGAACGTCCAGAGCCTTGCCGTCGAGAACGGCGACCTACGCAGGTCCCTTGAAGCTTACCAGAACATCGAGGAACGGCACCAGGCCAAGACGAAGGAGCTACGACACAAGATCACGCGGCTGGAGAACGAGAATGAGGGTCTGCGGGCTCGGATAAGAGAGCTCACGAACCACCTGAGGGAGGCGGTGGATGATCGAGTTCGGTCTATGAAAGAGGAAATCAACAAGTGGAGAAGATTATGGGAGGACCTGGACCGCCGGTACACCAAAATAAGCGTCAACCTCGACGCCTACATCAAGGAGAACCGCGACCTCAAGGAGGAGAACGCTATACTGCTGCGGCAGAATGACAGCTACAAGAGCATTCTGAGGAGACACCACTTGATCTGACGACACGATCATATCTCGTCGACCTGAGTTTGAGGGCTTCGTTACACCACGACTCCTGGAAGAGACTGTCCACTTTTCACCACACACAAGCCATTATTCCCTATCTTCTCTTCATATACACTATTCTAGAACAATCATTCGGGTTTCGGGTTCTGTTGAGGGACTCAGCTGGTCTCTGAAGAAGGCGTCAAGGGTTAGGGTTATGTTACATGATTCGGTGTAAGATCAGGATGATCGGGATTTGATTTCTTCCCTTCCTTAGATACCACAACTTTCACCCAGCAATAAGGACAAAATAGAATATTTCGTCTGTATCATCTGCTTACATCTGCTGATAACTCATAACGCTATGTCTGGGATGGCCTGTCAGGCTGTGAAGTCTCCTGTTTCCCACTACAGTCATGTGAAGCTTCGCCAATCAAGATCCGGTGATCAGACTCCGAGACAAGATGTATCAGCCTTCTCTCCCGTGCAAGTGTGTACAAAGGATCCTTAAGCCTGGATGACTGATAATCATATCCCCTTACGGAATTACTTAGAGTCTACTAGACTAGGTTGATGCTTAACTACCAGCTGTCGTTGCGAGGCTTGGCTGGTGGCGATTGACAATATTAGACGTGACGCTGGAGGTGAAGCAGGCTCACCTCCATCCTTCATTGACACCTATTTCCTCCTGCCTAGAGGTATTCTGCTACTCACCTCAATGATCCCCGCACTCGGTTTCAATATACTACCCTATGTCCGTTCGCCACCGAGGTGTAAGAGCTTAGGCCAGGCAGGCACTTAAGAAGCCGCCCCTAATGCAGAGTCCCCGATCTAGACACCTACCCTGGACAGGTGAAAGAAGTACCGCTACCTGCGCAAAGAATGCGCAACGGCGCTGTAGTGATAGTCTGTCGCTATTGAACAGAGACGAACGGATTCGATAAGGTTACGTATGCATATCCGATGTCGTTCTGCAATAGCAATCCTTCGCGCCTTGTGTGTGACACATCTCGAGATAACTAATAGTCTAGATCAGTTTGTAAGCTGGTTGCTCTCGCGCCAGCCAACAGAATCTCCTCTCATCAGATGTTCGCATCGGCGCAGGTGTTGGCGTTGCGCAGTTGCGCATTGGTTGGACACGAAAAGGACCGGGCCGCGACACGCCGTGAACAGTGACCCTACTAAGTAGAGGCACGCAAGTGGTTCTGTCTCGCCAATGATTACGTAGGTAGTAGTTCTGGACACCCCCTTCGTAAGGCTGCGGAAAGCCATACAGAGATGGCATACGTAAGGTACGAATCGCGCTGCATGTCTCGCATGGCATGGCGTCGGAACGGTGATGATAGGGCGCATCTGGGGAGATACAGAGCCGCATCACCACCACGCCCCTTGCCGGAAGCCGGAACGGTGTGGAAAGACTAGCCAACGTCATGCGATCACGAATAACAAAGAATAGCTACAATTGCGTGGAAGAAGAACCGGCGTGGAAGCGTTGCTTGGTGAAGTGAAGCAGGCCAAGGATCCCGGAGTCTTGGAAATCCCTCGCAACCAACCAACCGGACAGCCCAGAATCTAACCGATGAAGCAAAGACAGCTGAGTAACAGCCACCACGAATAAGTACCAAGGTGAGATCCAAGCTTTGGCGTGGTCGTGATGATGGCAGTGATGGGAAGTCCCATCAGTGAGGGACGGCAGCTGGACCCTTGCTGTCGAAGGATCGCTGTGCATTAGTGGGTCGGTCGCCTAACCGTGGCGGAGTCTGTGCTTGTGAGATCAATGTGGCGCATGAGGGAGATCAAGCCGTCAAGCCACACGTCTGTGGGTCCAGCCCTGATGGTGGATCGCTCCCCCAAATCCTCCACGCCGCTGCCACGACGCTAAGCACTGCAATTTGATCGCCGAACTCTTGTCGCACTCCGCGATACCAAATCATCCGCGTAAATGAAACCAAGACATGTCCGAAGCCACTCGCTCAGAACGGGTTAGCTTACTTCTACTATCTTGATTGATTCATCTATGGTCTGTTTCTACTCGAGATATTCCCGGATAACGTGATGCAAGAGGCATTCATCATAGATGCATTCAAAGCATACCCTTACAGCGATCGGTACTGGGGAACAAGAGTGACTCACAGTCGACCCCTGCCGTCACAAGAGCCGCGGTCGCGTCTTTCCACACAGAAAGCCAGCGTCGACTGGAACCAGGATGCATGGGAAGATCGAACGTTGGTTTGTGCAACATGCCGACTCGAGCAAAGCTTCCAGACGTTCGATTGGCCGCCGTGCCAAATGGCAGACACACCCAATGAGCCAGTGCAAGGAGCCGGCAACTCGCCAGATTGGGAAAGGGGCAGGCTCGAGCAAGGCCAGGAGCACGAGACGAGACACGGGATGGGACATTCTGCGAAAGGACAGGTCCCGTCAAATCGTGGTTCGCCAGACAAATGGCGAACCACACACCTCTGTGATGCTGATGGTGCGTCGGGAAAATAAGCTCAACTTCCCCAATCGCAAGTGCAGAACGACTCACTGCTGCACGTCTGAATTTTCGGTGAAGGCAGCCGGCAATGAGCCCTCAGTGCGCCGCACCACATTCAGGTTTTTGTCACGCAAGAAGAACGCAAGAAGGACGCCTTGGAGAATGCCGCGTCAGGTTGTCATGGCACAGCCACAACAGGGCCAATGAGGGGTTGGCACTCCGGGACGTCTACCATTCCAGATGTTGCGAAACATCAAACATTTATCATTGTCATCCTCCACAAGAGTCCCCGAGGTGAGCATTTGCGAATGCGCACAGTCTGCAAGCGCATGCGCCATCTCGTGGTGTCAATCCGGCGACGGTGAGGAATTACAGCAAATCGGCAGACGGCGCGGGCTGCCTGGACAATGACTCGACGCTTGGTACAGACTGCATGGCGGGCATGCGCTCCTGGAGGGAACCAGTGGTGTGTGTGTGTGTGTACAGCTACATACCTTTCACCTTGCAACACCACCAGCTCCTGCGTTGCCCTAGGCATCCGGACTGTCCCTTTCTGTCGTTTTTAGCCCCCATCCCCCTCATTCCAATACACTCTGGGGAAGAGGTGTCGGGTACGTCCAGAAGGCAGCAACCGCTCATTGCTCGGACAGATGTCTCGTCACCTAGGCCGGCTGCAATAAATAGATTCGAGAAGCAGCATCTCGACTGAGAGCGACGGTAAGCCATTGCTGCTGCTTCTTCTTCCACTTCATCCTTTCACACCCAAGATCACCATTTCCCCTTTATTTTCCCTCAGGTTTCATTTCAAGAGGAAAAACTTTTTCTGTTCCCTGTGCGCAAGCAGCTCAAGCGACAATCCTGCCCAGTTAAGGCCCGGCTTTTCTTCTTATAGCCTTTTCGGCCTCTCTCGGTTAGGCTGCAACGGCAGAAAAGAGAGACGCTTATTTTCCCCTTGAAGCCCAACCAAGGGGTCCAGAGAAGCCCAGTCTACCCCTGCTCTTATTGCCAGACACTGCCCTCCCCACAGCCTCGCGGCGCCCTCCCTCGCCCAATTCGCCCGTCTCTCTCACCTTGCTGTCCCACCATCCTCTTATATATCGCGTTCGGGCACCTCTGCAGCTCTCTGCATTCCTCCCACGGTGTCTTGTCAAATCAGCACACAACACATCTTCTGCGCCCCTAGCCTTCTCGCCTCACCCAAGTTTTGCGACCGTCGGTTGCCCAAGTCCGGCAAGATGTCCTCCAAGAACGTCAAGTTCAGCAAGGACTCGGACACGAGTGGGTCACGCACTTCCTCACATGTTTCCTCACATGCCTCGTCACATGGCTCCCACAAATCCTCGAGAGGTCACCGCCGGAGCGATTCCGAGTCGCTGAGCGACTACGACACCCGGGGTCCGGTTCCAGAAGGCGCGTTCTCGTCTTCCGATTATGCACAACAGCAATTGCGAAAGGCTGTGCACAGTGCTTGCGCAGAGCGAGACATCTGGAAGGCCAAGGCGGAGGAGCTCGACGAGCATCTGAACCACACGAAGAAGGAGCTTAACCAGCTAGAGGCCCGCTGGCGCGGCATATTCGAGCGCAACGAGGTCATCGAAGCGGAGAAGAAGAAGCTCCTTTCTGAGAAGAAGGCCCTGCAGGAGGACAAGAAGGACCTCCTAGACGAGAATGCGCAACTCAAGGAAAGACTAGAGCGACTAGAGAAGAAGCTCAACAGAGCCAGCGGGCCGCCTTCTTCCTCCAGTTCGAACCCCGTGCAGAACAATCCGGACAAAGCCAATGCCAAAATCCACCGGAGCAACAGCCGCTCGCAGAGAGATGCACCAAGAGAACGGGCTTTCAGCGAAGCCGAACAGGCCGAGAAGGACAAGGCGCGCTGGTCCAAGCGATTCGAGCGCAGCGATGAGAGCAGCGACGGTCGGAGTGACGGCACATCCAAGACTGAACGGCGCCGGCGGCGCGAAAGCACCACTTACATCGAGCCGATGGGACCGCCAGCAGCCAGACCGGCAGCCCCGGTCCCGCCCTCTCCCACGCGGCACTATCCCACTTACACGACTTCACCAGCCTACGCGCCGCAATATGCAAGCTCGCGCGAACCGGTCATGTCATCGGTCCCGCGGTCCGTCAAGTCTCCCTCCAAGCACCCTGCCGTAATCCACCCCAGCGTCCTGGTGCAGTCTCCCTACGACTCGCCATTCCACCCCGACGAGGACGGCGGCTACTTTCCACATCCCCTCCCGCGCGACCGTGGCAGGTGAGATGCGCAGAAGTTGGGCGCGCATGAGCGCATGCAGCTTAGCTGATGTCGACTTACACGACCGAACACATGGAACCCCACCAACCCTGCGACGCCGACGCCCACTCAACCCACACCTGCAGTCCTGCACCTGAAACGGTGCGACAAAACCCACCAAGAACCAAAAAAGATACCAAAAAAATGATACCCGACTTGTGCTTGTCTGTCTTACCGGAGTTCATGAGTCTGCCGCTTTTAGATACATCTCACCTCGGAAACTGCAGGACGCGCAAGCAAAAATCCTCTCAACCGAGATTCTCTTCAACAATCCCACATGGTTGGCGAGGCCTCACCTGCCCTCCAGCCACCCTCCAGCTGAGGGCGCCAAGCACTTCCTTCACACCTTCTGCAGGAACCCTCAACGGGCGGCCCCACAGAGGGCGCCGCCGCTCCGGGGGCTGGACCCGCTGCGGCGCCGGTTCACTTCCTTCTCTTTTCTCGTTATTTCAACCTTGTGATGACGAGGACATTATGCGTTTTTAGATCTCCAGTTCCGGCGAGAGCGAGATGACTTGGCTTGGGGTAGTGTATGATTGGGTATTGAAAAAGACACGAAGTTGTACGCTGCGACGGATGGATACGTGTATGGCATGGGCCCGAGTATTCCCATCAAGGGATCTGGGATGGACACGACGGGACGGATACCACTTATAGATAGACCATAGACTTTCCACGGCAACGGGTTTTTGTATACCAACACATTGTGGGAGGGCTACTTAGCTAGCTACAGAGCAATAGCAAAAAATACAAGTCGGTTGACTTGTTGAAGCAACATCCTCCTCTCATGTTCGCAATACGCAGTGACTATCGCAATTCTTCTCCTCCGATCGCACCTTGACGTCAGTGGACATGCGACCACAACATGATTCACCAGTCACCCTCATAGTCTTTCTCGTCAACCAAGAGTGAACCATCGTCGCTGAGACGCCCAGACCCATCCCAATCACAGATGTATCTAGCTCAGTTCACATCCACCCTCTCGGTTGACTGTCAAAGGGACCATATCGAAATCACAAGAGAGGAGATGGACGAGATAATACCAAGCTAAGGTCTATTCCTCCGCCGCGAGACACAGCCGGGTATTGACCATACAGCTACAGACGAGCTAATCCCTAACCCTACCACCGAAGCGCTGCTCTCAAGTCGTAATCCTCTCTAGGCCAGGACCTTAAGCAATACCCCTCGCTGTTCCACTCCTCCCCTAGGACCGGGAGCATAAACATGCAATCCTGTCCCGCATCCCTACAACCCGTGCAAGACCCCAAACAGGTTGCCAAGCGTCTAGCTAGCACTCTGCGCCGCCGCCACCGCAGAACCAGCTCCGGAGCCAGAACCAGAAGCAGCCGGCTTCTTACCACCACCGCCTCCTCCACCTCCACCCTCCTTAGGCCCCCCTCCAACCGGCGAATCCCTCCTCTCGCCCCCGCCCCGTCCGCGTCCCCCCCTCCGCCTGCCACCGCGCTTCTCCCCCGACGCAGCACCTCCAGCAGCCTTATCCTTATCGCCACCGCCGGCAGCAGCAGGAGCAGCAGGCGTCGCAGACGCAGACGCAGACGCATCACTCTTACTCCCCTCCGCCGCCTTGCCTCCCTCAACCACACCCGCACCCGCACTCCCACCTCCCCCCCCTCCACCACCACCTCCACTTGTTTTCTCTTTCTCAACCTTCTTCCCCCTCCCTCCTCCAGGCGTCCCGCCCTCCCTCTCCCTCTCCCTCCTCTCAAGCACAACAACCCTCACCCCCCCCTCCTCCCCAACGCTCACAGGACTAGCGGCAATCGCCCCCCTCAACCCCGCCGCGTCCGCGAAATCCACGTACGCGAACCCCTTCCGTCTATCGATCTCCACGTTCGTCACGGGCCCGAAGACGCTCATCGCCGAGCGCAGCAGGGCCTCCGTCACGCCTTGCGACGGGTTGGCGTGTTTCACGAAGGCGCGGGTAGCGCCTGGTGTTATGGCGGGCGGTTGTTGGGAGGGGGGGGAGGACTTCTTTTGGGTGGTGGTGGTGGTGGGGGGTTTGAGGGTGGTTGTTGAGGTTGAGGAGGATTTCGGGGCGGAGGGGGATTGTTTGGTGGTGGTGGGGGAGGGGGTTGAGGTTGTGGGTGACGGGGATGGCTTGGCGCCGTCGTCTTTCTTTTTTAGGAGGATGACGGGCGTTTTCTCTGGTGCCGAGGGGGTGTTGTCGGCTTTGCCTTTGGGCGTGTCCTCGCCGGCTCCGCCGCGGCCTCGGCGGCCTCTACGCCCTGTTGATGAGGACGCTGCGGCGGCAGCAGCGACGGCTGTGGGTGACTGGCTCTGCGACTTGGCCGCAGCGGGTGTCGAGGGACGGCTAGTTGTGGGAGACGATGGCGCCGCGGCAGACGTCGACGCCGGAGCAGCCGCCTTGTCCGCCGCCGTCTTGGCCTCCGACTCGGCCTTGGCGGCGTCGAGGCGCGCCTTCCTGTGGGCGTTGCCCGGACTAAGGCCAAGGTCCCGCTGGAGTATGCGCGCCGCGGCCGCGATCCCCGCCCGACGGCTCTTGCTGGCCGCCTCGTCGCGCTGCGCGTCGCCCTTGCTCTGCTGTATCTGGGAAGCGGCCGTCTTGGCCGCCTCGGCCGCGGCGTCGGTGGCGGCCTTCTTGGTCAGGATCTTGACTGTCTCCTTTGGCTTGTGGTCGCTCGACCGCTCCTTGCCGCCGCCGCCCTTCTTCGCGTCGCCGTCCGTCTTGGTTTTGCTTTGCGAGTCGTGCCTCGAGTGCTTGGCGTTCTTAGCCGCCGCCGCCTCCTTGGCTTTGCTGGCCTTCTTCTCCCTCAAGCTCTCGATGAGCGGCGTGCTCTTAACCTTGCCCGCAGGCTTGTCAGCCTCGTCGGCCGTGCTCTGGTCGCCATCTTGTCCGGTGGCGTCCGGGTTCGCCAGGCTCTCGAGGAAGGCCATGAACTCCGGGTCCTGGTCGATGGTGCCCTGGCGGCCGTCGGCGCGGCGCTTCCCGCTGGGGATCTTCTTGTAGATGGAGAACTCGACGGCCGGCGGGCCGACAAGCGACGGGCTGGCAAAGGACTCCTTAGCGTCTTCCCAGGTCGCGGCGCGGACGGCGTCGGAGAGGGGTACGAGGTCGTCTTTGCGGAGGACGTGCAGGTAGGCTCGGGCTGGGCGGGAGGGTTTGGCGGGACTGGGTGACTGTTAGCATGGCCTTTGCGTACCGCGGGTGGGTTATGGAGGGGCACCGCTTACTCTGTAGAGATCTTGCCCTTCTCGTAGCGGAACCAGCCGACCTTGCCATTTCCGGCAGTCCAGGTGTCGCCCAGGATGGTGACGAACTCCTCCTCGGTTAGGCCGGGTGGCAGCCGCCGGATCACGATCTTCTCGCCCTCCACTGGAGCTTTGGCCTTCGATGTCTTGGACGAGGCGTCGGGGCCGGATTGGCTCGAGGTGACCGATTGATGGCCGTTTGTTTTGCGCGACAGTAGCTGTGGGGTCGCCATCGTGGCTGTCTAGTACCCAGGAATCTCCTGGAATATCGAACAAAATGTCAATGTCGTTATTGGCGAGCGGACATGTCCGGTGTTCGGCGTCGAAGAAGTGGTTGCTCGGTGGGCAGCGGAAGGTGTGTAGACTGTCGGATTGTCGAGAGAGATGCAGTGTGAATTGCTCTGGGCATGCGGGATAGAAGACAATGTATCTACTTCCAAGTGCGAGCCACCAGAAGTCGTCGGTTGGGCTGGTGAAGGTTCGGTCAAGCGAACGTTCAAAGTTCAAGTGATGTCAGTCACCGAAAGTCTAGAACTAGAAGCGATACCCCACCAGTGCAGAAGCTACCTGCCTCGCTGACGTTGAGTGGGAGCAATACTACAGCCAATCATGACCATAGACTGCTCCCTAGTTCCCCCTGAAACTGCCCTGCAGTCAGTGGCTCTAGGCGCTACCAGTAGGCACAGCTTCAATTCTTTCAGGGGGGTCGCTTGTCGCTGGTGGAACAGATCAATAGATTTGACGCTCTAAGAGAGTCTACTTTGCTGCTTTCACCTTAAGCCATTCATACACATGTAGTCCACTGTAGAAGATCATCTTTACATTTCATCTGGCCTTGTAAATACCAGCAATTCATACAGTCATTGGCTGTCATCTTTGGGGCAGTTAGAACCAGTTAGTCATGGCGAATTTCCATGACAGACAGGTATGCGCCCAAACCGACCCCTATTTCCTGTTTCCAGTCACCATTCGCCAATTACACCCTACACCATCAGCCATATCCCCAAAATGAACAAGACATACACCACCTTACACTCCCATTCCTACCTTACACTCCACCTCCTCATTCCCCCTCCCAACATACTCCCCCCCTAGCCTTGTATAACCCCAATACATGACCCTCTACCGCCTCCCACCCCCCAAATCCAAATCAACCGTCATCCCCTCCATCCCCACCTCTCGCTCCCGCCCCCTTCCCCGATGGAGGATCTTCTGCCCAACCCACCCCCCACCACTCAACTCACCCTGACTCCGTCCCGGCCCCGCCGGAAGCTCCGGCGACGGACTAGGACTCGCCCCGTCAACAACAATAACCGGCGTCTGAGTCTGCACCGGCCGCGCCGGCAGCGCCCTGTTCGGCGGCGGGCCGGCGGGCGAGGTGGGCGTGCTGACTACCATCGTAGGAGAACTCGCCGACGCGGTCGGACTGGCGGGCGAGACGAGGTCGGGTATGACCAGCGGCGCCTCGTGGGGACGGGGAGGGCGGGTTGGGGATGTCGGTGGCGGGGGCGGTGGTGGTGGGTGAGGGAGGGAGAGGAGGGAGACGGTCTCGTTGCGGAGGGATGAGAGGGAGATGGAGTGGTTTCCGCCCGTGCTGATGGTAGATTTTGTTGAGGGGGCGAAGGTGGATGCGCTGCTGCCTAGGCTGCCGCGGTCGTGGAAGTAGGCTGGGACGGGGGGGAGGGGAGGAAGGGGAGGTGGAGAGGCGGGCGGGGTGGATGGTGGCTGGGAGGAGGTTGAGGCGCCGTAGATCTTTGGCGTGCGCTCGTGCCGCGGGACGAGGCGGTTGGTGGTCGGGGAGCAGATGGGTGATGAGGGGAAGACTGCTGCTGCGTGCGGCGGGAGGTGGACTGGGGTCAGTGGCGTGAGGGGTGGGGATGGAGAGCGCGATTGGCGCAGGATGGAGGGGAGGAATTTCCTGTCGCGGAGGCGCAGGGGCGGCGTCAGCGGCGGGCGGGTTGTTGTTGGTGACGGGATTAGGGGCGTCGTTGGCGAGCCTGGTGGGGGGAAGTCGCGCGTGTACCTGATGCGGTTCTTGATGCTCGAGGGGAGGGTGGAGTCCCTCTGTTTGTGCCGTCGGCGCAGGAGGAACCAGGCGAGACATGCGAGGAGGAGGAGGCCGAGGGCTGAGCTCAGAGCGATGGCCACTCTGGTGCCCGGGGTGAGCTCTGTGTCTGGTGTTGGCGCCGTTGTTGAGATGCTAGGTGAGTTCGCGGAGCCGGGGTTGGTTTCCGCGGCAATAGGAGCGTTTCCACTTGCGGTTGCTCTTGTCGGCTCGCCACTCTGCGTGGCGAGGATTGGGCTTTCCCTAGTGGAGGTATGCGTCGTAGCTGTCGGTGCCGGGTTTCCTGTGGCCGCCGAAGATGTCTGCGCCGGCAGCTGGATGTTGGTACACAGTCCTACTGAACCGTCCGCCTTGTTTGCGTCCGTGATACATGTGTAATTCGGTGGCGGCGGGCCTGGATCACGAACCGAGCGGTATTCAAGGCTGGACCATGTCAGCAGAGCGCTCCAAGTTTTGTGGCTGTACCCAAAGAGTCAAGCTCGTAAGCTCGGAGTGGACTTGGAACCTACCTGTTGCATTCGTTGATGATCCAGTCGACATTTGCTGCGATGGGAGTGTCGTGTTAGTCCTAAGGCTCACGTCTGATCTGACCCTACGCATCATCATGTCATAGACTACTCACGATCTTGTTGCGTTGTCCCGGTCTGATTTATCCAAACCCCGCACAGCGTTGAGTCGCACCAATATAGTGGCCACAGGTTCTGGTTCGGGCCTTTTGTCGTGAGCTTGCTGCATACGCTGATGAATGTCTTGCTGTAGTCGGCTGAGACGGTCTCGAGAAACTGGTTTTTGCAGTTTTGCAGACACCTGATAGCGTCTCTCTTGTGAGCAGCCATGTCGCTATCGTCGTCCTTCTCCCACCCACCATTCTCCTTCACCTCTGTCTTGTTGAAGAAGCAGTCGCAGAAGTCGCCTTCGATTGCCTCCAGGTCCATGAGATCGATAAAGGGCGAGAGGCTTATCTTGTTGGCGTCTGGGGTGCAGATAGGTCCAGCATGGAGCGTGTGACGAGAGGCATATTATAAGAGTATCCTGCCTGGCCAAGCTTCTCCTTCCCGAGCCTTAACCAAGGACCAATCCTAACCTAAATGCCTGAAAACGAGTGTAGATGTCGGGAGCGGGCAAACGAGTGTGTCTAGACAAACAGCACGGCCTGTCTCGGTCCGGGTCCGAAGCTGTTTGGCGACGGGAGCAAGGTGCAAGGGCCGACAGATATGAGAACCGACGAGTCGCATCCACCGAGGGGAGATTTTTTCTGGAAACAGCGAGTATCTACCTCTCCAGGTCCCCATTTCTACCTATATAAACCACGAGAGCGGTACGTTCCACTCCTCTACGGTCCCTCCGCCCCTACATGCCATGACGCTGGCGTGGCAACACAACAGCCGCAGGACAGGACGGAGAAGAGGCCAGACAAGGAGGGTCTGTGGGATGAGAGAGAGTCTGGGTGGGATGACGCGCCACTTGGCCAAGAACTTTAAGCGTTACACCGTTTCCATGCACGTGTCCGCGCCGACGAGAATGAGACCCTCGTATGAGAGCGGTGCCGAGAGGGCTAGCGATCGATGGGGCATCCTTGCAAATGGAAGGTTAAGGAACCTGCGGGCACCCGCGCCCGGGCTGGCAGAGACAAGACTCCCTGCCTTGAAGATCCAACACAGCCCGCATACGCCGCAAAAGAAGCCATGTGGACTGCCGTGCGGCTGCACAGAAAGTGGGAAGAAAGGGAACATGCCTCGGAGGGATTATTTCGAGTGATGTTTGTACATCACCAGCTCAGCGCAGGGCAGCCGGGACCGAGAGTAGCGGTATGAAGGCATTGACAAATGAGATCACAGGCCATGCAGATCCCATCTCAGACAGAAAAGGAGTTAGGAGCTTAGTGCTGAGACCAGTTCATCTCACATAGGGACCACGGCCACGGAAGGAAAGGCCAGAGGCAATGGTTGGCTCCACGCTCACCTTGCAGGTAAGATTCCGTGCCACGGGACGGCCCTTTTCCACAAGCAATGTTGTCCTCAGACGTAACGAGAAGCCCGGAAGTCAGCTCATAGACCCGGTAGAGAGGTCTGCCTATCCCGTACACGGTGCTTGCCGAAGTACTTGCTAACATCCGAGGCTCCGAAGCAGTCAAGGCTAGTCTGACGAATCATGGTGCCGTCCATGTCATTTCCTAGGCAGGAGTGGTGTACTTCGTGGTCCGTCCGCATGTTGCATGGTGACTGAAGATGAAGCGGTGAATATTGTCTGGATAAGCGAAAGCGAGCTTGCTGCAGGGACGAGGGTATCCCCATCCAATCGACGCATCGTCTAGGCGAACTGGTACACACGAAGAGGCTGTGGGACCTGAATAACATCCTGTTGATGGTGCAGTAGGACTGTCGTGCTTTGTGCCCATACATATGCCGGACCTCCCCTCGAGTCCTCCAGGCCTGCTTCATCGTCACTCTCTGAAAGAGGGTTCGTGGTTGTCTCGACCAGTAGCAAAAGGCATGATAAGTGTCCTGGCTGCTGGTCTTGTCACAGACAGGCACACAGACACTAGATATGCAACTAGGTATGGACAAACACCCGTCCCGACGGTACGTCCGTGTGTACCAGCTGCCAGGGCACACCAGGGGATCATTTTCTGCTTTCATTGTGTCCAGGACATCAGATACAGATGCAGCGCACTGTCCACAGGGCTCACAGATGAGTGATATTGACGGTTCGAGACAGAAGCAATGCTTTCATCCGCATAGAGCATTGTCACAGACAGCTTCCTGCAGATGCCATTGGGGGTCGAGAAGCGGTGAGGAAGGGACACTTCAGCCAAGTGAACTTAGGCCTACGCGCGTAGCCGTTGGGTAGTCATGCCTCAAGAGACAATAGTGGCCATGGTGGGAGGTTGGTGAGGTCAGAGCAAGGGGAGAGCACTGCGGCTTCTCGGCTCTGATAAGCATAATCAGAGGCGAAGGATGCCGAAATCAGCAGTCGTCCAGGGACAGAAGCCGTCCAGGGTGCGAGGTTCGTAAGGGTGCTCGTGTAACCGGAGCTTTTCCCTCGTCAACCGGCATTTCCAAGGCGTAATCTTCTCAGCCTTAAGAAGCCGCATTCGACGATCCAGACTTGGCCAGAGCCTCAGAGACGGCTGATCTCCGCTGCAGACTGCAAGCTCATATCACAGTCGTCTCATTGGTGATCGGAAAGTGAAAATCCGGCTGCAGGAGACCGGGAGAGGGCAGACACTAGTAGTGCACGGATTGTCGGAACCTCGTATCCACCTCGTTGATACAGATAGACTGCCATTGGTGATGGTGTTTTCGCAAAGGTTACTTGTGCTGCGAAGGAGGGTTATACTCAGCTGTACGGCAACTCTGTTGACCAGTAGTGGCGTCCCGGTATCGACAGTTCTGGATCTTGGGAGTGGGAGCGTGGCACTCTAGGTCTCTTTCCGAAGCTATCACTGGATCAAGCCATCAAGCCAGGCACATGAACTCTGGAGCAAGTAGGCCACCCGGGAAGCGCTGCGGGTGGAATCTTGACAGGACTCATAGGAGGCCCCTGACGACCATTGCCCCACCAGACATCTCAGCTATCGTCGGGAGATACTCGAGCCTAGTCGATCCAAGATCATACTCAAGCGTCAGTTGCGAGTCTGGCGTAATCAATGAGTGACGACGGGGTGTTGTCCGCGTGTTCGAAGGACTCGTAGCTCCTCCTCAACCAGGAACACGGCTCCCTTCGAAGCTGTGACTTGGAACGGTGCCGTACATGATCTGCTTGAGCAATGATCCGTGCGTGACAAATATCATGGTGCCCGTGGTTCCATGCATTGGATGACCGGACGTAGAGGTTGAGCATGAAGAGATGTGCTAGGTGAACCCTAACCCTTATGTAGTATCCCTGTAACCCCGCCATGCCCTGCGCTTCGTTGCCCAGGAAGGCTCGACTTGGGAGTAAACATCCCACCTTCCAGTTGTGGACTCTATGACTTGACCGATTGGACAACCGTAATCGCAGATCGCAACACTTTACATTCTTGATGATAGAGTGGCCGCAGAGTTGCATGACAACAATTATCAGCCTGTGTTAACCCCGTACCCTTGCAAGGTAAGTACGGACTCGTGCTTACATGCCAACAGCCAACAGGGAGCCAACGAATGGGCTCCATTGTTATTGTCCCGGGCCATAGCTGACACCTCGTTGATGACAGACCGAGAGACGCTATCAGGAGCCGGACTCCCAATTCTCACCATGAGTTCCTTTCTCACAACTGTGTGAGTACCTCTACCTACCCATCCGCATACCTCCCTTCCTGTCCACCTCCATGGCCCTTGTCCAGCAGAGCACCCCGAAGGCGGTCCTGGAGTCTCGCTTCCAGACAGTCAACGCCAAACCCGATGTCGAGTCTATGAACAGTTCGCCCAGCTTACGCAACCTTGATGACAGCAACCAGCGGACGAGAAATCAGTTCAGGCCTCGCCCTGGAGGAAAAGCAGGAGCCACAAGCTACCAGCTCCGCCAATATGCCGAAGCCACCCTGGGTGGTGGAAGCCTGCGGAAGGTGGTGAAGCTGCCGGAGGGAGAGGACGAGAACGAGTGGCTGGCTGTCAATATGGTGGATTTCTACAACCAGATCAACCTGCTGTACGGCGCTATCACGGAGTTCTGCTCGCCGCAGACGTGCCCCGAGATGAAGGCTACAGATGAGTGAGACGCCACAGCTCTATAACTTTCGACTCGCATGCGGTTGCTAACAGATGGGAAGGTTCGAGTACCTATGGCAGGACAACGAGAACTACAAGCGGCCGACCAAGATGCCGGCGCCGGCGTATATCGAGCAGTTGATGACGTGGGTGCAGGGGCACATCGACAACGAAGCTGTGCTGCCCAGCCGCATCGGTAAGATACCGTCCATTATACCGGATGTGGTGCATGGCAAATTCTAACGGTGTTTGACCTGTGCAGGCATGCCATTCCCCAAGTCGTTCCCACAGCTGGTCCGCCAGATCTTCAAGCGCATGTACCGAGTATACGCCCACATCTACTGCCACCACTACCCGGTCATCCGCGAGCTGGGGCTGGAGCCTCACCTGAACACCAGCTTCAAGCAATATGTGCTCTTCATCGACGAGCACAACCTCGCCAGCGGAAAGGACTTCTGGGGACCGCTCGGCGACCTGGTGGACAGTATGTTGCGGAGCGATTGATTGGAGGCGATGCTTCATGGTACTACAAGTAGGAACTGTTTCGTTTGGTTTCATGGGAGTTGGCGTTTGTTAGCAGTAAGGATGGACGGGCGTTTGCTGTTTATTGTGAACACGGGATACCAATGATTGCGCCGTACTGGCTCATGGCGGATAGATAATATGCATGGCGCTGTGGAAGGGCGCTTCTGTCTGCATGTGTTATATATAATAGGGAAGACATTTCGGTATCTGCATGTTTTAAGAGCCACATCAACCTCCAAGATTCAACCGCAAAACATAAATATGTGCTTTTATGTACGGCATAAAGTTATGCTTCTTGCATAACTGAGCGGCACAAACTCCACTCCACTTGGTTGCCGGGAAGAGCCGCTAAGGAGCGCTCCTGCCTCAGGCATCCAAGACCCAAAATTGCCGAAACCTCCAAAGCTGCATCATCCTCAAGCTTGAACGTCACGAACCACCATTTGCGATTGAGCGGCCGTCCAGCGTCATCAATTCTCCCCCTTCCTCTCACAAGCAGCCATGTTGTCCAGACAATCACTGCTCCGCGCCGTGCGGACCGCCGCCCCCCGGCAGAGCGCCGTCCTCTCGCAGACCCGGTCCTTCGCCTCGCCCGCTAACGACCAGGTCAAGCCTCCCGTGGCCGTCTACGGCCTCGACGGCACCTATGCCACTGCTCTGGTACGCTCGCCGCCCAGCTACTCAACCTCAATCGCCCCTGCCCGCATTCCCGCGTCTCTGTCCTGCCTCAGCAGCGATTGAACCTCCCCCAACGCACCCACGCAAATCCCTCGTCCCTATACCCCCCGGCAGCTAACATCTCCCCCCCCCTCTAGTACACAGCAGCAGTAAAGTCCTCCACCCTCGACAGCACGGCCAAGGCCCTGGCGGCCCTCAACAACATCGTCACCAAGGACGCCAAACTGACCACGATCCTGCACGCGCCCACCCTGACGACCGCCGACAAGAGCCAGATCGTCGCCGAGCTCGAGAAGGCCGCCGGCGTGCCCGCCTCGGACAAGACGGTCAAGAACCTGCTCAAGACGCTGGCCGAGAACAACCGCCTGAGCATTTTGGGAGGTGTCTGCGCCAAGTTTGGCGAGATCATGAGCGCCAGCAGGGGGGAGGTCGAGATGGTTGTTACTAGCGCTCAGGTAGGTCTCTTTTCCTTACCACTTGAGAGCTGGAGAGATGAGGAGAAGAACTGTCACGGAGGGGATTTCGATGCCGCTGTCTGGGTGGTACCGGGACGCTGGCGATGGCCGATGTGGAATAAATGTTCAAAACGGAACGAAGCTAGATGCTAACTTACTCACCAGCCCCTGGACAACAAGACCCTCAACCGCCTCGAGACCGCCGTCTCCAAGTCGAGCTACGTCGGCCAGGGCAAGAAGCTCAAGGTCACCAACAAGGTTAGCCTCTTTTCCTCTTCTTCTTTTCCCTCGGTTATTAGCTGACTTGAGTGAAAAAGGTCAACCCCGACATCGTCGGCGGCCTGGTCGTCGAGATTGGCGACCGCACCATCGACCTCAGCGTCTCGTCCAAGGTCTCGAGGATGAACAAGCTCCTCCAGGACACCCTGTAAAGTAATCTTGCTGTGTGAACAGTTTCTCGTTTGTTTAAGGGGAGGGTTTGAAGGAGCGGCGATGGGGTTGATGGCATGAGAGTGCGGAGGGCCTGGGGAGTGTGGAACCTGTGTATAAGATGCGAATAGAAATACTTGCCCAATTGCTCTGTTGTGCCCTAGATTTGGTACCTGGCTGGTGACGGTCATGTTACTTGGACATCCTAACATAGCAAGGGTGATGTTTAAGTGACTCGGGACTTTATGTGAACTACTCGCTAGCCCAATTCTTCGAAAGCGGGCAAGGAAGGAGAAAGGCAAGTGAACTGGTGTTCACAGATCACATTTCAGACCTCAAGTCAAGACATCAATAAAAAGGTGACCATTACCATTTCACAGCATTAACTCATTCAATCCCTCCAAATCCTATATCGCCCCTGACCCGTCGCCGGTTCTTACCAGCAAACCCTGCAAAACTCCATCCCACGCCTTCCAAATGCGTTCCATAACCCTTAACGTAAGAAAAAAAAAGGTACTATCATGACTGGCTCACATAACAACACACTCCCTATCCCTCTCCCTCCCACCCGCACCAGCACCCGCAGCACCCATCGGAACCCCCTGCCTCATCGGCGGCACCCGCTGCTGTCCCGTCGGCGTCCCGCCCGTCGCCCGTCCGGACCCCCCACTACTACCGGGATAGCTCGACGTCGAACCCTGTCTACCCGGCACAGGTCCAGGCGCCAACATCCCCGGCCTCGGAGCGGAGGAGGCAGCAGCCGACGTGCGGCGCGGTACACTCGATGCGCTAGCGATGCCGGACTGCTGGCCCGCGGCGGGCGGCACGTAGGGCACCTGCTTCGCGGCCTGCTCGTAGCTGGGCGGCGCCTCGTCCTCGCCCTCGTCGGCAGGGCGGTTCACCGCCGTGCCGCCGCGCGGCGGGATGAGGCTGCGGACTGTCTGGGTTGTGGGAGCGGCGCGGCCGCCCCGGGAGGAGGAGCCGCGGGAGGAGACGGAGGTTGTGCTCGCGTTTGTGGGGGTGGTGTTTAGGGTGTTGGAGCTGCGGCGGTTGTGGTTGTTGTTGGTGTTGCGGTTAGCACCACGACCTCCTCCGTTTTGGGGGGTGCCACCACCACGACCACCTGCGGCGGCGGCGGGCTGGCGGCCTTGCTGCTCGATGAATTGCTCCGAGAGCATGCTCTCGCGTCTTCGACGGGCTTGCTCTGCGCGGGCGCGCTCGTCTTCTTCTTCTTGGAGTTGCATGGCTAGAGCCAGGTCGCGGTCTTCCTGCTCGTGGGTGGCGGATAGGGGTGGTTGGTGGTCGTCTGCGGACGGGTTCTGGGTGTGCCCCCGGCCGCGGCGGCCTTGGACTGTGGTCCAGGCTCCGCCGGATGCTGATGAGCTGCCTTGCGCTGGTTGGTCGATGTGGTGGCTTGCGCCGCCCACCAGGCGGAAGTCGCCCGAGAAGAACTCGGCGTGCTCGCCGTTGACATCCACGAGGGATTCCCAAACGACTTCTTCGTGGCTTGCGTAGCCGGCGTCTGTGACGAGGGTGAGGAGTTCATGGGTTTGCGGGTGGCGGTAGAGGGTTGAGAAGTGGTCGTTTCGGAAGAGGATTGCTACGGAGCCGGGTCGCATTGCCTGGCGGATCGTTTGGAGACCCCATGGGGTCAGCTGCGTGGCTGACGCGCTGAGGAAGGATTTGATGGTGAGTACGTCTTGGTAAACGGCCTGTTCTTCTTCTGTTAGGCCTCGGTGGTGTGGGCTGCTGAGCTTGTCTTCCAGTTCTTCTTCCATGAACAGAAGGTTCTGCACGTCTTCGTAGGATGCGGCTCGTCTCGCGAAGGCGTCATAGACCGGATCACTCTTTGGGGGCAGCCATCCGTGAATGAGCGGGATAGCGAAGGTGGAATACAGCCTCATCTCTTGAGTGTCTTCA
This sequence comes from Coniochaeta ligniaria NRRL 30616, assembly GCA_001879275.1. Taxonomy (NCBI): domain Eukaryota; kingdom Fungi; phylum Ascomycota; class Sordariomycetes; order Coniochaetales; family Coniochaetaceae; genus Coniochaeta; species Coniochaeta ligniaria. The sequence continues at coordinate 513,920 of KV875099.1, read as the reverse complement.
AAAGTGCCCGGAATCGTGTCGTTTCGCTCTGTAGGATGGAGGTGTGTAAGGGACGTCCGCTTGAAGGCCTTGATAAGATCCTCGGTGGGGATGAACCGAGGGTTGACATTCATTCCAGTGTGCAGTCCCTTGAGAAACTCATAGAGCTCTGCCACGTCTGGCAACTCTGCATTCGGGTTCGTTCTTCGCGACGACATCAGTTCGTCAAATACGGCGTCTATAACGAGGCTCAGGCTGACTTGCTCCCGTGTTCGGAGAGTTTCCACAAGTGCCGTGTTGATGCCTGCCGGTGTTGTCAAAGTAAGCGCATTCACCAGAGCAACTAGCGGACATGGTCCGTTCGCGTTCTGGACGAGGATGGGCGACTGTCGAGGATTTTTAGCCGCCTCTACGTCATGCCAGCTTATAAGCTTGATCTGATATGTCTCGTTCTTTGGTTCAGCAACCTGTCGTGGTGGTTGTGCTGGGACTGGCCGTGCTGGTGTCTGCTCCTCGGCCCTGCGCGGCGGAAGAGAAGGGGGCTCCTCTTCTGGTGTGTGTTGCGGTGACGCAGAACTGTCTGCAACCTCAGGTGCGTCATCAAAGTTCTCCCACGTATCTCGCCGTGATGGAGGCGCCGGGCGAGGGCCATCATGGTCTATCAGACTCCATTCATCGATACGGCCACCGGATGATTGACTCGTCATTGGTGGTGGCGGTTTCGAAGGCCCTTTTCCCTTGTCTAGTGTGCCGAGATCATCCCAAATGTGTGAGTCCTCAAGCTCCTGTTCTTCGTCCAACGCAATCTTCTCTTCCGGTGTTGGTGCCCTCATGGGTGGTTTCTCGTCCCATACAGCAGAGCCTGACTCGGACGGCACGGAGACGAGACCGGGCGAGGCGGAAGGTGCTCCTGGAGTAGGCTGGCGCGAAGACTTCGCCGAGTCCCATATGTCCTTTCCGGTCTCCGGTCCAAGTACAGCGGGTACTGGAGGGGGTGCCGCCTGTGGTTGGCTTTCTGCCACCGCTGGTCCCCAAGGATTAGAGCCCGTCTCTTCTACGCTCAACTGCGAAAAAGATGTCGTCGGAGGCTCCGTCGTCGCGTCTTTCCTAGGTATTGAAGCGGTCCCAGGGGGCTTTCTTTTGAAGGGGTTCGTTTCTGGCCGTGTAGCACCACCGCCTGGCCGTAGAACGGTTGGTACTCGGTTCACATCTGCCTTGGCTCTTTGTTCGGTCTCTCCGGTGGCCGGCGCAGCGGGGTTCGCGGTGTCACCCCAAACATTCTCCTCGGTCTCCAAGCTCGAGTAGTTCGCTGGGGGTGGCATGCCTGGACGTAGCGCATTCGGTATGTCTTGGGGTGGTAGGGTTCGCGGTTGACTCTCGTCGATTTGGTCTTGTCTTTCGGCAGCCCATATCTGATCTGCGCTGGCTTCAGACTCGGTAGCCGACCATAATTCCTGCCTCGTATCCTGCGTGCCTCGCGCGGAGGGTGCATTTGGATCTACCGTAGCGTTCTCCGGGAGCGGCTTTCGCGTAACCATCTTGTGTCCCGGCCTGTTACTCGGATGCGCGGGGTTGCGGTACCGTCAATGTAATGTTTTGGGATCGTGAGGGCAAGCGATGAGGCCCAAAGCAGGACAAGTTGTGTTCTGACAAGGCGAATGGAGACAGCTACGAGTGTCAATGTCGCTCTGAGTGTCTGGAGTTTAGCTGCAGAGCTGTCGTACGGAATACGGTGATTTGGTCCAAATGGGAGGCAGTTGCGTCATCAGGAGCTGTAAAAAGGCGCTAACCCGTACTGTAAGTTCGGAGGATTCACGATCAAGAGCACAGCCTGCTTCATCTGAATTATAGGGTGAATGTGTGAATTTCCACAGGTCTAAAGCCAAGAGATCAGACCAGCTCACGACGGACTCCAAGTGAAATGGAAGTGTGAAAGTCGGTTGTCGGCAGTGACGAGGCCAAGGCAAGTGTGGCGTCAACCAGCCACCAGTGTAAGTCAAGCCACACTTGGTGACAGCTGTGTTGCCATTTAAGGAAGGAGCTGACGAAGCCTCAACCAGGCAACCATTTACTGTGTACATCTTCCCAGCTGCCTTCGTATCCGCACGCCGTTGAACTGGGACCGAAAGAGCAAATATTGAATCACTCTTGTATGATGGCAGGAGCTGCTTGCGCGTCTCTTTGCTCATCGTTGTCGCTTTCACAAAGACACTACCTAGACACCAGCCACAGCTCCCATTATCTCATGCACCAACCTGACACAGCTTGGTGCCATCGATGCCGTCTTCCTTGGCTCAACATCTCTCATATCTGTTGGAGCTGGATATCTTCTCCTCAGCAAGGTCCAAACACGAGTCGCGTTATAGTGCCCGGAACTCTGCAACGGCCGTACCGGCCTTGAGCTGGCTACACAACGTTTCGCACCCATGACATGCTACAGTTACATGGGAGCCTGTTCCTCAGGAGGTCTTGTCGGGTTCATCTGGCGCATGTTCCATCAGGCTCCTTTTCCTTTGTGTATGACCAGCATGCGGTTGCGAGCAGATCAATTCTGCCCCTGCCTGCCTTCTCCCAAGGAAAAATACTGGTGTCCATGGGTGTGCCACTGACGTCTATCCGGTTTAAGTCCGAATAGCCTCAATTGCCAGAGTGTGGGGTATAATCGTACTGTACCTGCCGCGCCAAGTTCGAGTGAACTTTTTCCGTCTAGGCAAGCTAGAGGGCAGGATTACAAGGGTATTTGCTGTTATATTTGACCGCTGGAGAGGCAGATCGGGCTATCAAGAACCGAATCCTCCGTCTCTTACCAAAATCCCGTCAACTACCCCAAGCCAAACCCCGCAATGATCACCATCTGCCACGAGGAAGATCAACAAAGAAGCTGGGGAAGGAGGAGAAGTCGGGGAAGGATGCGGTTAAGTCCGCTGGAGACGATGACAGAATAACCTAAACCCCAATACCGGGTAATGGGTTATGTTCGGGAGAATCTATAACTGGCAGTGACCATGGGAATATTTGCCATGATGCTGGCCAGTCACTATCTCGACAGTCCTGCTCCAACCAGGCAAGAATCCTGACAATGTTGCCCTCAGGACTATTATGTCTGTTATTTGGTTCCGTAGCTAGCGCTACGAGCTGTGCCCAGAGACGCAACGTTGTCCGAGCCTTCAACGTCCGGCGCAACGTCAGTTCCAGCACGACGCCCCTGCAGGTTGGCAACGGCAACTTCGCATTCGGCGTCGATGTCACCGGTCTGCAGACATTCAACCCCTTCGGCACCTTGTCAACATGGGGCTGGCACAATTTCAGCCTGCCGACCACGCCAGGGCAGACATCTGTCGACGGTTAGTGAGAAGATATACACACTAGATATATGTTCGACAGAAAAATATAACTGACGTGGTGCCTCAGACTTCACAGGACTGGACTGGTGGACCCACGGAAGACTTGTCAACTACGACCAGCCAAACCCTGCCGAGAACGACATATCAAACTGGCTTATCCAAAACCCCCAGAGAGTGAACTTGGCCAACATTGGCTTCTCCTTTGGCGGCGCCAAGGTCAGCGAGGCCGACCTCGAGCAGACGGCGCAGGTTCTCGACCTTTACTCCGGCAAGATCACGTCGACATTTTTCTACAAAGGGTCTCTTGTTGAGGTCGAGACCTGGGCCGATCCGAGTTCTGATGCAGTCGGCATCAGCGTGAAGTCGGACCTTCTGTCCAGCGGGTCGCTTGGGGTGTTCTTCGACTTCCCCTATTCCGACGTCAACAAGTTCGACGCCCCCTTTGTCGGTGTCTGGAACGCCACGGACCAGCACTCGACAGTGCTTACCCACACCGGCGATAACGAAGCCACGATCCAACACACAATGGACAGCAACAGCTACATCATGTCCGCCAAGTGGTCCCGTAAGGGCACTGTTGCAGGGCCTTCCAGCGGAACACACCGCTACGTGCTTACTACGCCCGGCTCTAACAGCTTGGATCTAACCGTAGCCTTCTCCCCCGACCAACAAACCTCCGTCCCAACCTACAACGACCTAACGACAGCTTCCCAGACCTGGTGGCGAACATTCTGGAACACAGGCGCCTTCATCGACCTCACGGCCGTCAAGACAGCCAACGCGACCGAACTCCAACGCCGCATCATCCTCTCACAGTACCTCCTCGCCGTAAACTCCGCCTCGTCCAACCCCCCGCAAGAATCCGGCCTCGTCAACAACGGCTGGTACGGCAAATTCCACCTAGAGATGGTCCTCTGGCACACCCTCCCCTTCGCGCGCTGGAACCAATTCCCCCTCCTCAGCCGCAGCCAGCCATCCACCTACGCCCGCTTCCTCCCCTCCTCTCTCGACCGCGCCGCCGCCCAAGGCTACCGCGGCGCCCGCTGGGGCAAGATGACGGACCCGACCGGCCGCAGCGCTCCCGGCGAGATCAACTCCCTCCTCATCTGGCAGCAGCCGCACCCCATGTACCTGGCCGAGACCGAGTACCGCTCCCGTCCCACCGCCGACACCCTCGCTAAATGGGACGCGGTGCTCACAGCCACGGCCGACTTCATGGCCAGCTTCGCGTGGCATAACGTTTCAACAAACCGCTACGACCTCGGCCCGCCCCTCTACCCCGTCAGCGAGAACACGCCCCCCAACTCAACCATCAACCCGGCCTTCGAGCTGGCCTACTGGCGCTTCGGGCTCGACGTCGCGGCGCGGTGGAAGACGCGCCTCAACCAACCCGTCCCACAAGACTGGCTCACCGTCCGCGATAACCTCGCCCCCTTACCTGTGCAGAACGGCACGTACGTCACCTACGAGGGCATCCCGGGCATGTGGACCGACCCCGCCACCACCAACGACCACCCGGCCATGGCGGGCATCTACGGCCTGCTCCCGCCGCCCGCCAGCGGCCCCCCCCTCAACACCACCGTGCTCCTGGCTACCGCGGACAGGATACGCGATACCTGGGCCCTGCAGGACAGCTACGGGTGGGACTTTAGCATGCTGGCCATGAACGCGCTGCGGCTCGGGGAGGTGGACCGCGCGGTGGAGTATTTGTTGCATCCCATCTTTCAGTTTGACGATGCGGGCTATGCGGTGGGGGGGAGCAGGGTGCCGACGCCGTATTTTCCTAACTCGGCGAGTTTGTTGATCGCTATGGCGATGATGGCGGGCGGGTGGGATGGGGCGCCTGGACCGCATTTCCCGGCTGGGTGGGAGGTGGAGGTTGAGGGGTTTGTGCCGGGTTTGTGAGTGTGTGCATAGGCACAGGGGAAGGGGTGTTATTCCTTTGTGTAAGGTAATCTTGTGTAAGGTAATCTTGTGGCTTCCCTCAAAAGTCACATAACGTCACGGAAGCAAGCATTCTGAGCACGGCCAAAGAAGCACCACGGCAGTGATTTGGGACACGGCAAGAGGCTTAAAGGTGTATATACTGCCAATCTAATAGGATACGCATTGCTACTCCTGCTCTAAGCTCCCTGCTCCCTGCTCTGCCTGCTATTGCATTCTACCTCCCCCATCCACCATTACCCTACCGTCTAACTCATCCCTACTCAGGCCTCGCCTCAATCTCATCAGCAGGCGACGACCACTCCTCACTCCGCTGGTTGCGCACCCTCTCGAGCTGCTCAGAGATGTAATGATGCATGTGCGCATCCGCATCAGCCTTCTCCTTGGCGCGCAGCGGGTCGGCGTCCAACAAAACGCTGCCGTGCGAGCTGCGGCGCGGCGTGTACGCGCCGTCATCTTCCTCGTCGTCGGTGCCGTTGCTAAAGTCGCTCCGGACGGCCAGCGATCGCGCGGTAGACGACCGCCGGATCCGCGGCATGCTGGGCGTGGTCGGCGTCTTGGTGCCCGCCGACGAGACGTGTCGGGAGAAGGTGTCGTCGAAGTAGTGCATCATGCCCACGGATGGGGTACGGGGTGTTTGTGGGAGGCGGCACGATACGCTAGAGGTGAAATGTTAGCATATGAGTCAAAATGATGTCGGATGGAAGACGGCGAAGGCTTACCCGGTATCGTGGATCATGCGGGCAATCAGGCCCGTCCAACCACACTGGTGCGTGGCGCCCAGTCCGCGACCGTTGTCGCCGTCAAAGAACTCGTAGAACCACAGGTAATCCTTCCAGTTAGGATCGAAATCGAGCAGGTCGCTGCCAGAGTTGATGCTACGGCGTCCATCGTCGCCACGCGCAAACAGGTGCTGCAGGCGGTGCTGGATCTCTTCCGCGACGTGGCCCAGGTGCATCATGTCGCCCGAGCCGACCGGACATTCGACCTGGAGCTCCTGTCCGTAGAACAGGTAGAAGCGCTGCAGCGACTCGACGAGCAGGAAGTTGACGCACAGCCAGATGGGGCCTCGCCAGTTGCTGTTGCCGCCAAACAGCCCGCTGTCGGAGTCGCCGGGGACGTAGCCGACCTTGAACGTCTGCCCGTTGACCTCCATCGCGTACGGGTGCTCCTTGTGGTACTTGGACAGCGACCGGATGCCGTGCGGGCTGAAGAACTCCTCCTCGTCCAGCATGCGCTCGAGGATCTTGGTGAGACGGTCTTTGCTGACCAGTGAGAGCAGGATACGGTCGCCCTTACCCCTCTTGCGGATGCTGTGCATCGTCCGCTCGGCCACGTCGGACTTGTGCTTTACGAACCACTCGACTCGCTTCTTGAACGCCGGCAGCTTGTTCATCAGCTCCGGCTCCAAAGTCGATGTGGCGTAGAGCGGGATGAGGCCGACAAGAGACCGCACGGGGAGCTGCTGGATCCAGGGGCCTCCCCACGAGATGGCATCGTAGTAGAAGCCGTCCTCCTCGTTCCAGAGCGACTTTTCGTCTTTCTGACCGGTGCGATACGTCATGGCATCGCTGATGAGGATGAAATGCTCGAAGAACTTGGTAGCAATGTCCTCGTACACGCGGCGATACTTTGCCAGCTCGAGGGCAATGTTGAGCATGTTGAGGCAGTAGAAGGCCATCCAGCCCGTGCTGTCCGCCTGCTCGAGCGTGCCACCTGTCGGCAGGGGCTCCGACCGGTTGAACAGTCCAATGTTGTCGAGGCCCAGGAAGCCACCCTCGAACACATTCTTTCCCTCGACGTCTTTGCGGTTTACCCACCAAGTAAAGTTCAAGAGCAGTTTTTGGAAGACTCTCTCCAGGAAGTCCAGGTCCTGTCTTCCGTACATCTTGCGCTCGATCTTGAAGACACGGAACGTGGCCCAAGCATGGACGGGCGGGTTCACGTCGCCAAAGTTCCACTCGTACGCCGGAAGCTGTCCGTTTGGATGACAGTACCACTCTCGCGTGAACAAGTCGAGCTGCTTCTTGGCGAAGTCGGGGTCGATCATGGCGAGGGTGATGCAGTGGAAGCTGGTGTCCCACGCAGCAAAAAACGGATACTCCCAGGAATCAGGCATAGACAATATGTCGTCGCAGTGCATATGTTTCCATGCCGAGTTTCTGATTCCTTTCCGGTCAGGCGGAGGCGGTGGTTGGGATGGGTCGCCGTTCGCCCACTCGTCCCAGATGAACAGATAATGTTGCTTACACCACATCATACCAGCGAAGGCCTGCCGCTGGATGTTTCGGAGGTCGTCGGTCATTGGAAGAGGGCTGATCCGGTAGTAGAACTCATCGGCCTCTTCCCTCTTGCGCTCAATGATGTCGTCAAACTCCTCCTCGTCGAGGTACGGATCGTCTCTCTTGGTGAAGCGGAAACGGACCACTGCGGATTGTCAGTACCAGGCACAGCAACTAGACGATTCAGGGGTCATACCAGCGCACTCTCCAGGAGCGACACCACCGCCCTCGTTGAAAGCGTACCAGGCAGCGGCCTTCGTGCCCTTCTTCTCGGGGTTGACAGCCTCCTTCTCGCCATCGATGATGTAGCGATGGAAGGCATCCTTGACGTATGGCCCCTCGTTCGTACCCTCATACAGCAACTTGTAGTTGGTGTCGTTCTCCGTAAACATTAGTTCGGGCTGGACGTCTTCGCCGCTGGGACCGACGCCGGGCGAGGGTGAGAGGTTCACATAGCGGTCGCCGAGGGAGTGGTGTTTGGACTTGGCCATGTTGTCGCTGTGCTTTTCGATGGAGGGCTTGAGCTCTACCGACTCCCGTCCCCAAGCCCAAGTGTTGCGGAACCACACGTGAGGGACGATGTGGATAGGTGCAGGATCCGGGCCCCGGTTCCAGGCGGTTATCCGAAAGAGAAGCTCTTCTGGGTCATCGTCTTCCTTGGCGGTCTCGATGAATATGTCCCAATAGCGGTCCTCCTCGAATATGCCGGTATCGATAAGTTGATATTCATTCTCTTCCTTGGTCCGCTTGGCGTTCTCTTTCAGGAGATCTTCGTATGGGAATGCCTTCTGAGGGTACTTGTAAAGGTATTTCATATAGGAATGCTATAGCACGGTGAGGATGCGACTTATAGAGTGGCTAAGGACGAACTTACTGTCTGAAGAAGGTAGAGTTAGCTTGAAGTTCATGCAGGTGAAGGGTCTCGATGGACTTACAGGAGTGTTGTCGACGTGGAAATGGGCTTCCTTGATGCTCTCACCATGGTTACCCTGGGGGTTGGACAGGCCGAACAGCCTCTCCTTCAGGAAGGGGCTAGGTATATGTCAACTTCGCATTCTCGTCGGCTGTACGTATGGAACTATGCGTACTCTTGCTCGTTCCAGAAAGCAAAGGCGATATTTTGCAGGCCATGGGTGTCGGAGACACCGGCAATGCCGTCCTCTCCCCATCGGTAGGTACGAGATCGTGCGTGGTCGTGGGGGAAGTCTAGGCGAGAAGCATGGTTAGACATGTGCTGCTCTCCAAGTAACTTGCGGGGTTAAACGTACTGCTCCAGGCGTCACCGTCGGCGCTGTAGTCCTCACGCACTGCAATTGGTCGTTTAGTCACTGCATTGTCACTCTCGTGTGCTCGTGGTTCCTACCGGTAGCCCATTGTCTCTCGGCAACATAGGGGCCCCATTTCTTCCAGTACTTCTTGCGGTCACGGTCTTCCTTCAGGCGTTTCTCCTCCTCGGTGAGGTACTCGTGGCCGTCGAAGACAACCATGGTGTCGGCTACTGCGTATGGAGTGGCGTCGGAGCTCTAAAAAGGTTCAGGATCAAGATGTTGGGCCCGTATGAGGGAAAAGAAGATCAAGAGATGTACAGTAGAATACAAAGCTCCGGCCGATATAGGAGTAACTACCTAGGGCAGTAAGGTTATGGGACAGAGCACAACAGATGATCGTCTGGTCTGGTGTTCTGCTGCCACATGCAAGAGCAGATCAGTTGGAGAATTATCAGAATGCACGAGCAAGAGGAAAGCTGCTATGCGGTGTGCCTGACAGTTACTGATGAGGAACGGGACGACACTTGGTTGGTCAGTTCCATGTCAAACGGCGAGAATCCCACCAGCCGCCGTCATCATTTGCTTGCTAGCGCGGGGCCAAGGAGCTCGGTGCTACTTTCCGCTGTGATGTCATCATACCGGGGAGCTATTGGGATTTTTGCACCCTGCATTCAGCAGGAGTCAGCACCGATTGCAACTGAAAGCTTGGAAGGTGCCAAGGGAGGTGGATACTGAACGCAACTTTGCGAATAGTATCACATTATCAATCAATTATACCAGGAACACCATGTTTCGGTCAATTGCTCGCTCCAAGTTGAAGTAACGGGACGTCAGTAGAAGCACAGATAGGGATCTGTACACAGTATAGTACCTTATGCAACAGACTGTACTTGACTTCTCATGGTCAATATATTGTTTTTCGTTACAAGGCGATAAAGGAAGCCAACGTGTTCCGTGTATTGCACAGCCGCTACTATTGAGCTTCTCATCGCTAACTAGCCATGCGCAAACACACGGTCCTTCGTAAATACCATCGTGATTGACCCCTGAACTCCAGGTCTATGCCGTTCGGACGCTCTATCTTTCTGCGAAGACTGAAGCAGCACCGACAGGCCGCTTCATGCACCCTCGTGTCTCTAATCATCAAAACAACACGCTTCACCGCCAGTCTCGGGATTTGCCTCCCCCCTGATTCTTCAAGGTAACTGTAACTATCCCTCAGAAGTATCCATTTTGTCACCTCCCGCCACCGCAGCAGCAGCAGCAGAAGCAGCCGCGGCCTCGGCATCAGCGACAGCACTCGCAACAGCCGCACTCGCCTTGGCCCGTCCCGCAGCGCGCCTCTCCTCCTTCCACTTCTCAATCTGCTCCTTTAACTCTTCGGCCGGCTTGACGTCCTCGATCGTCATCGGCTGGCGGGTATACGGGTCCTTCGGGTCACTCAACAGATGCTGCACAATGGTGCTCCGATCGACCACGTGCTTCGAGGGTAAGATGACGGGGTCGTGCATGATGTCCCCCATGATGGGGTCCTCGAACTCGGGCGGAATGTCGCCCGCAAAGTCGAGCTCTGCTTGGTCGAGGATGGCTTTGGCCGTCTTGAAGCGTTGGATCAGTTGCTCCCACGCTACTAGCTCTTCGTGCGATTTGAGGTTGCGGACGCGCAAGATGCGAGAGGTACTCTCAAAGTTCTCGGGTTTGTAGGACCGGCCGTCGGCGGCGACGGCCTCGACAAAGGCAGGGCTGGAGCCGAGGTTGAGGTAGATGTCCACTATCTCCGGCAGCAGCGTGCGCGGGCTGAAATGGTACTTGTCCGGGTTCTCGACCTTCAGGTTCTTCGACTTTGGACCGGCCAGGATGTCGAGGTTGTAGTCCAGCATGGCCGCCAGGCGCTGGACGATCTCGGGCATGGTGAAGGACTCTGAGAGGGCGTCGGTGAAGAGCTTCATCATGCCGACCGTCTCGTTGGCGAGCTGCATGTAGGATTGGGCTTGGGACTCGTTGGACTGAAGTTCTTCCTCTTTCTTTTGGCGGTCTTGTTGGGAGAGCGACCGGTCCTTTAGCTCTTCTTGCAGGTCGTGGATCTTGGGGAAGCGGGTTAGGCCTTCGTCTAACACGTAGGTTGCGTCGTTGAGGAGAAGGTTGACGAAGCGGACGAAGAACTCGCGGTCGGTTCTGGAGAGGTTAGTATCCATGCACATGCATCAAGAGAGGGCCATGTTGATGGGTCTACTCACTTGCTTGCCGTCGTCAACTGCTGCTTGTAGTGGTCGTTGGTCCAGACGCACTTGATCACTTGGAAGATCTCGTACCGGATATTAAACTTGTCGTAGAACTGGGTGTGCGCTCCGGTTGATTCACATTCAATGTAGAACTTCATCACGGCATGGAGGAGGTAATCATTGGCGAATTTGCTGCTCGTCAAGAGGTCTCCCAGCACGCCCTTCCTCAAGTGGAAGGTAGGCCACGTACCGGAGAAGAGGAGCGATACCAGTGACGACTTGAGGTACGGATTGCGGATGTACTCCGACGACTCCAGAAATGTGACGCAGAGGGCGATGGTCTCGTCTCCAACAGCCGCAAGGATTATCTGCGGGATGTACCGGAAGACAAACTTGAAGTTGTCCACAATATCTTGGAGCGCATACTCTGGTAGGCAGCTGAACGCCTCCGGCTGCTCCTTCGGCAAGGGCAGTTGGAGCTGCTGGTCCGGCCTCGGTCTGTAGTCGGACTGGCTCGCCACCCGCAAAAGCCACACGGAGACATAGCGCATGAACTGCAGAGACCTACTCTGCATCTTCTCCTCAAGGAGGACTCCCTCCATGGTGTACTTGAGCGATATCGACTTCTCCAGCACATCAGTGTGGCGTCTGAGGCTCACCTCGAACAGCGCCAGCTGCTCTGGTCGGCTCGCAAACTTAGGCCGTTCCGCCTCCATCCTGGCAATGTGCTTTTCATAGAACTTGATGTCCTTATCCAGATTCTTGATCTTGGCGTTGACAGCCTCGCTCCCGTAGTGATGTGCTGCTAACGCAAGGAAGAAGACTTCTGTGATGAAGTTTGAGGTCCCGTCCACTTTCTGTGCGTAGAATGCGTCCGACTGAGCCTGGTCTGCATTAATCTTGGTCTCCTCTTTGATATCGACCCGAGGGTTCCTCCTGAAGTAGTTGACGTCAATGCGGTCTACTTTTGAGAACGTGCTGTCGAGAAACGGCTCGCACAAAAAGTCCAGGATCACTGTGATATTCATCATGAAAGCATCCGATGCCACTTCTCTAGGATCGACCTGTAGAGCACGTCGCTTGTGGTTCGCATTTACAGCGTAGGCGAACCAGTCGAGGACCTTATTGCGCGCGTCCGTGCTCGCCCTAACGAAGGCATTTATGATGCCACGCAGCTCGCTCTGGTGGGCAGCAAGAGTCGCCTGAAGAGCTGACTGTGACGTCTTGATATGCCCTTTATCCATAGTCCTCGGCCCTTCGAAGTAAGTTCTCGTCACTTCGGGCTGGAGGGGCGAGATTCGGAAGAAAGGGCCTAGTATAGTATCCTTCTCGATGTTGGGCGCAGACACGGCCATCTGGAAGCGTGGATGCCGAGCCAAGGCGTTGAGTAACTTTGGAAATCTAGAGTACGTGGTCAAAGCCTGTATTTGTTAGCAGTGACTTCCTCACGGGCAACATGCAAGGCTAGCTTGCATACCGTCATGTGTGGCTTGTAACCGTCGTTCATGCTCAACTTGGAGAGCTGCCCGCTGATGTCGACCATGGCCTTGGTGAACAGCGGCTCAATAGTATCATCCTCGTCGAAGCGAGAGACTGCCTCCTGGAAGAAGTCGTAACATAGACCAACGTCATGTTCGGTGTCGCGAAGGATGTACGGCGTGAGTGTGTCATGCTCAGGGTTAGGCTCGCGACTTGAGGAATCAATCATCAGCCAAAGCTCACATCATAGAACACAGAATAAGTACCTACCTAAAGAGCTCCGGCATAGATACTGCAAAGATGCAGTTGCTGAAGCATATCCGCCGTGCCTCCTTGAGGAGCTCGAGCTTCTCCGGAGCCGGATTCCGAAGAATCTTGATTGTCCGTATCACCCTCTTCCAACACGGGAGCAGATAGTCGAGTATTGGCGTCGACTGGGGTGTTGCCGTAGCAGCCTCGACAATGGCCCCGTCTAGCACGTCAATCGAGAGCTTGAGAGGGGCGCCAGACTCCTGGAGGTCTTGGCTCAACCCTGGTAGGAAGGCCAGCTTGTGGCCATGCGTATCTGTCGTTCGGTTCGGGTCGGCGGTAACGCGGAATATGTGGCTCAGCATGTTGTTTGCGAAGTCTTCGAGGGACTCGACCCTGGGCTGCGTCTGCTTTCGGGGCGGAAGCGGAGTTTGGCCTTTAGCCAGATCAATGTCTGTCGCTCGTCTCTTCCGGGAGTCGCTAGAAATACCTGAAGAAGAAGCCTCTAGCTTTGCATCACTAGTAGTCTTGGCTGAGTTTGCAAGCTCCGCGAAGGGGTTTGGTTCGGAGGGTTTTGGAGCTGGAGTGATGTTGATCTTGGGCCGCGCCTCGGTCGGTGACTGCGCTTTGTCATTCTCTTTTCCTTCGGCAGGAGAGCTGGTCGAAGGTCCTGCCTTCTCAACCTTCGGGGAGGAATCTGATGAGGTGGCTGGTGTTGCTGCAGCTCCCAGTTTTTCGACTCGTCGTCGTCGAATCTGCTCCATCGTCTCCTTGTCTGGGGCGTCGGGCGGCGCCGGTTGCGGCTGCTGGCTAGACTGATCCATGCTGCGATATTCTGGTCTGCCTAGGTAGTGATTAGAGGGAGGAGGAGTGTACTAATACAGAACCGGAGCGGTGGGTGTGAGAAAGACGCAAGACGACGTGCCGAACTTGTGCATATGATGACGGCGACGTGGATGGCAACGGGGAGCTTGAGGTTAACTAAGGTACAGTGTCGGCGATAACGTAACAGCGGGGCTTTGTAGGCAGTTATCGATAACCACTAGGGTCCAGCCGTGCATTTCGTCGCTGTGATTGGACGTGAGGTTCCTGGAGAAGCTGGAAGAATCGCAGCCTGGCGGACCTCAAGGCGCATTAATAATGGGATTTCAACAAGCCTTCAGAATCGCCGTTGTCACGGCGCATGTCCACTGTCACCACTGTCATGAGGCGAGGCTGAACTTGAGATCTAATCCTGATCTGCTGACATAGAGTCTTGACATCCAAGGTAAGGTACCTAAGGTAGTCTTGCAGTGAGACAACGCAGTGCTTCGTGATCTGTCATTTGCGAGATCTGGCTTTCTTAGGTATTTACTCGATTACAAGCTTACCTCTTTGTGTGACCTCATCACCAACCGTTGGAACTTCTTTCCAGTCATGAACATAGGCATCATAAGAGGGAGCAGAAGAGCAAGTTTATCTCGTCTGTTCCTCTCACCCGGCTTGTTGAGGACAGTCACAGAAGTATGCACTCAAACGCCGCCTGCCGCATCTGCCGCATCTTGGTCCAGTTAGTTTGCCGAGATGCTCGCTGAAGGGAGCGGCTACCTGTATCGATGTCAGAATCACACGATGACGACACCCTGCAAGTATATATACATCGTTAGGCACAGCTTAAAACAGGGCTAAAGCAACCTGGAAGTCATAAGCGGGCGGACCCCGGAGGGCTGCCCGTGCCAGGGCAATGAAGGGATGGTTTTGGGTTTCTGCCGTTGACATGCTGATCGTGCGGCTGCAAGGAGGGGTCCGAGGCAGCGTTGAAGTTGCGGAGCCGGGAAGGGCAGTGGTCCGGAGATGCCAGCGATGGGTAGAGGTTCTAAGTACCTTACTTAAGGATGTCGCTGCCGGAGGGTTTCGGGTTCTGCCAAGTGCCCGGAGAAAGCAGCAGGCAAGCAGGCATTGCATTGCGTAAGGTACCCCAGCAGTCCCAGTAGACGTCTCAGTAGACGATTGCTGCAGAGAAGACTGTACCTACCTATGCATCCAAATGGGACGGCAAGGTCTCTGCCAAATCAGACAGCGATGGACCGATCCAGCTACGAAACAACCTGGAAACGGGCATCCTAAGAATCTAAACTTATGGCGTAGGAAGTACCCTTATGTCCTCCAGCCATTGTCAGTTGAACTGAAATCACGATTAAGTCCAAGCTCGAAAACTTTTATTTTAGCGTACGAATACACACCTTATAAAGTCTTGTAGATCTAGTTCTAGTGTACAGGGATCACCAGAATGCCAGAATGTGCCAGGAATGCTTCGACCCCTCGGTTAAGGTGATGCTTGCTCAGCCCCTCCCGCCCATTGATCCCGGTCGTAGTCGGTCGATGCAGCTCCACCAATTCGAGGCACGCGATACTCTTCTAGACCGAGAAACAAGCAGCTTGCTTTCTTTTCAAGCTCTCTGCTTTCTTTTTCCCCGGCAACAGCTGAACGACTCCGGAGCAGCATCATCACCACAATGCATCGTATGGCGTATTATATGCGAATCAGAAGTAGCTGATCAGACTCAAATGTCACTTGCTCGCGTACCCGTGTCACCATCTCGACTAAACTCGACGCTGCGACAGCGCAAAGCTTCGGAACCAGCCCTCGAATCGCCGCTTGTTTCCTGCAAAATCCCGCCGGGCCTTGCTCTCATGAGCCACGAACTCGACATCCCCTGCGTAACCACCAGACCCAATGGGAGCTGCCTCGATTGAATGACCGGCAGTAAATCGCTACCATGGAGAGCCACGACGGGTCCAACGACTCCAGGGACGTCAAGTCCGAGATCGATAACAAGCACCAGGATCGTCATGCGCCAGCGACGGACGACAACCACGGTACCCCCAAGAAACGGCGCAAGGTCAATCATGGTAAATCGCCCCCGTACCCAGCGCTCCGTCCCAAGTCTGCTGCATCATGTTGCCCTGCAAGGCGTGTTTCGTGCTTGTCGTCGTCGCATCTTGCCGCGCAAATCTCGGCATGAAACATCTAGAAGCTAACTGCTGATTTTCTCGGTTTTTGTCTATAGCTTGCGTATACTGCCGTCGATCTGTAAGTGTTCAAAAGCACCAGGGCACGCCATGCAGCAGCCATTGACCCTCCAATCTCGCCATGGGCTGCGGACTACCTGCCATTGCGGCGGGTACCGCATGTGGCTGCTATTCTCGGACCATGCTGCCAGACATATATTGATCAGAAGGATCCTTGACTGACCATGACAATCGCACCCGGACATAGCATATGACGTGTGATCTCGTATGTAAGCCCCTTTTCCTCGACGATTGGTCTTGGTGCCCCCCATGGAGTACAGAACAAGCATTGACCCGACCTTCTCTTCTGCCCGACCATAGCAAAGGCCATGTCAGAGATGCATCAAGCGCAATATTGGGCATCTATGCCACGATGAGCCTCGAGATTCACCAGCCAACTCCAAGAAGGCCAAGAGCGTCCTGGGGACCTCTGTGGCAGACGAATCAGAGGCGCCGTCGGACGTGAGACGGAGCTCGAGGGAGCAGCAGGCTGGGTCCATGGGCCCTCCCTCGTCATTCGACAGCAGCGGTCTAGATGCCGCTGCTGGGTCCGGACAGGCCCCAAAGACATCCTTCGACGCGAGTGCGTTGGGTTCCGGCAATCCCCTACAGCTTGTGCAACCCACGCCCGTCTCTGGCATTCAGGCCAATGCCAACACCATGACCAGCAACTTGAACCAATGTACGTCTCCTAAAGCCCCTGTTGCTGTCTAACCCTTCTATCGCACAGAGCGGGCAGCTGAAGTCTGGGATTGCACCGTAGTAGCTGGATTCTCCGACACCTGGATGACGACCCAGAATCACTTTCACGACATGCATAACTTTAACCCTAATTACATGGTCGTGCCTGAGGTCTCGAATGAGTTTAATCTGCTCGACGACTTCTTGCACAGTAGCATGGTTGATGACGGTGCACTGTTGCCGGACACCATCGGGAACCAACCGGATACCGTCCCTGGATTCCTCTCCAACTTCAGTACCAACACCGGCACCATCAGCGCTGGTAGCGACCACCTCCTACCTTCAAGCGCCATGCATTCCGGGTCCATGCTTCCTCCACCACTGGCTACCGGCGCCGCTAATTCCAATGCTGATAAGGCTAGAGCCATCACCCGGCCGTCGAGCGTCGTCCCCATTGACAAGGCCAGGGATTACTGGCTGCAAGCGGCAGATCCGGCTGGTAACGACACACCGGCGGAACGCATGAACAAGCTTCTGAGGGCGAAGTATGAGGCAGGTCTTCTTAAGCCGTTCAACTACGTCAAGGGCTACATGGTCCTTTCGAAGTACCTGGAAAGCCACGTCGCCCCTGCCTCACGGCAGAAAATCAGCAGGCAGCTGGATAGGTTCCGGCCAAAATTTCGCGAGAAGATGCAGGCTCTCACGGACATGGACCTCATCCTCGTCGAGATGTGGTTCGAAGAGACATTGATGAGCTATGACCGCGTCTTTGCCAGCATGGCTGTCCCGGGCTGCTGCTGGAGAAGGACAGGCGAGATCTTCAGGGGTAACAAGGAGATGGCAGAGCTGATCAATGTGCCCGTCGAGTGTCTGAGAGACGTAAGTCACGTCCGGGTAGCTAACTGACCACGGTCGCCGCAAGGGCTCACGCTGAATATGTTGCTACAGGGCAAGATTGCACTGCACGAGATACTGACTGAAGAATCCGTCGTACGCTACTGGGAGGAGTTCGGCACCATTGCCTTCGATTCCGCTCACGAAACCTTGCTGACCGCATGCACTCTCAAATCGCCCGACGACAAGTCTAATAGACCTACCGTCAACTGCTGTTTCTCTTTCAAAATCCTGAGAGATGATCATAAGATGTATGCCGTCGAACCAGTCTCCTCATAATTTCATTGCTAACTCAGTACAGACCGAGTCTCATCGTAGGAAACTTTCTTCCGCATGATCCGGAATAGGTCAAGTAGATGAAGGAAAACGAAGAAACAACAAGATACAGGCCCACACACGCAGCGCCTGGCCAAGGCATCTCCGGAGCCAATGCGCACAGGGCAATATACATGCCACGCACACCGATCACGACACAGGCATTGCGAGAAGACGTTGGCTTCCCCGAACACAAGAAGCAACGCATCCTTCCCATTCTTGCACAGGCGGCCGTCGTCTGGTACCTCGGACACGTTGTGTATTTTTTGATACATTGCTTTAACAGGTATGGGCATGGGTGGTACTGGTGCATCAGCGGTTAGGCAGAGATGGAGTTTGGCGGTTATGGACATAACTGGAAACGGATGTTAGAGGAACCTGTGCTTTGACATTTGACAAGGAGATAGAGGCCTTGGGGACGGGAGTTAGGTTGGTAACTGCTAGGGTGACGTAAGCAGCCGCGAGGAATGAAGTCTTGGTTGACTCCCAAATCGAGGAAGGAGCAGGTCGGTCGCACCTTCCAGACTCGGCGATTCGCGTGGCCCATCAGAACTTCGGTCCAAGATTCATCTAGAGGTACCTACTTTACCTCTTACGTCTGTCGGGTCCCAGGTGTCTGAGCGCGTTCAGAGTTCATGGCTTGTTGCCGACCACCACGTCTGACGCGATCACCATCCGTCCAATCCTATGCCGTGTGTCGAGGAGGTTCTTACAACAGGTAGTTCTTCTCGCCACCGTCACAGTGTGTCCACCGGTCTCTCCGCTCTCCGAGTCCGAGACGGTAGCCTGGCCGGCCTGATTGGGCTTTGTGATGCCCACCTCCACGCCTCTCCGACAGCGACCTGCCGACCGCGCGATTATATCTGTGAGGGTGACTTCGTCGATCGCCCGTAACCATTGCCATAACCTGAAGGAACCTAATACTGAACGAACACGCGCATACCACTTTTAGGCGCGATCGCATCTTTGTTGCCCACGTGCCGTCTTGATTTTTCAGACTCGTCGCAATGCCGTCCGATACACTAGCCCTCAGGGGTGCTCAGCCAGGGGTAGGAAGGGGCAAACGTCTGCACATTTTGATTGGTATGTCCACCTTGCATAGCCGACCTACCTGCACCATCTGATTCCTGCCAGACTTCGCTACGAGCCTCGAAAAGCGTCTCACCACTATCTCGCCTGCTTCACCCGTGGACGATCAACTGCTCGCCGCACTGCAAACCCACGTTCGAACGTTACATGGGTACTGCCAGAAGCCGAGCCACCCATCCAGCAGCAACGAAGAATTGGAGAAGCTGGGGACGTCCATCTGGAACCTCAGTACACGCCTCATGCGGGACACGGACGGCGGACCTGCCTGGCCAGACCGGAGAAGGCTGGTTGTCTATGCACGTGTCTTCGCCTTCCATATCCTTGATGCCGCACAACACTCTGGAAAGGTAGACCTTGGGAACAAGGTACGGCTGATGAGGTTGGCATTGAAGGCTGGAAAGAGCTCCATTGGTACGCGACAGCCTTCCGCAATCTGCTTCATCCTGCTGACCGCTCCTTACAGAAGCTTCTGAGCTTGAAATGGCAGGATTTGCCTTGGAAAAAGGAGCCGACTACATCAGGTACTTCGGCGAGCAAAGAGGTCGCCTCGTTGGCGACGACGCAAAGAATATCCGAGGCCTCGAGGCCGAGTATTACATCTTGCGGACTGCTCTTGTAAGGATCCCCTCTGGTGGTGGCATTATCCGACGCGGACTCAGCTAACCCGCGGTAGTCTTGGAAAGAAGACCGCCTCGACGTAGCCGAACACATGTACAGCAAGAGTCATCTCTCCAACCAGTCTCTTGACCCGCACTATGCCGAGAAACTTGCAGATGTCCTCTACGAGATCGGCAAGGACATGACGGCAAAGAAGGATTTCCAGATGGCAGAGAAATGGCTGGGCCGAGCCAAAGATCTTGTCAACAGCCATGATCTAGAACAACTGAGCCACGAGGCCTTGGACCTGCGCGCGGCCATCATGCAGGCTTATGTCACTGCACTTATCAACCTCGAGACGACCGAAGGCTTCGCTCAAGCCGACAATCTGGTTCAGTTCCTACAGTCGGAGATGGGCAACACAATGATTGTTTTGGTTCTAAAGCTCGAGCTACTCATCAAAGCCCCTGCCGAAGTCTTCGACAGCGATGCGTACGCCACCATACTGGGCCAAATGATAACATGCTTCAGTCAGAAGGACCTAGCTGCGAACATAGCCGGACAATCACCAGGAGATCCAGATTTCAAACTGATCACTCACCACATAGGGAAGCTACACGACAAGAGCCCAAGGCTAGGATGCGCAGCACTGGACGATTTTATAGTGGCCCTTTCCAGAAGCGAACACGACGCGTGGATAGAACGACTCGTCACAAAACGGATATGGATGGCCAGCCATAGGGGTGACTTGATAGAGTCCGTCAACGCAGCACAAGCCAGTCTTTCCCGCATACAGAAGCCGCTGAGTGCGGATGCGACTGTTGCGGTGCAAACGGTGAGTAAAATCACGAAGACCTGGGTTACTCACGGAGACCTGACTGTCTCTAGCTGATATGGAAGACACTGGAGTCCGTCTACAACCAGAAACTCTTCGACATTGCCGAGTCATGGTGCAAGCTCGCACTGCACCGCATCTTTGAGACTTCTGGGCCTTTGAATCGGGCCAAGATAGAGAGGCATGCATCCATCACTCTAACTCACCCTATGTACGCAAGCTGACTGTAATCCTAGGAAGTACCTTCTTTGTGCGCTTGCGCGGAACGACTTCGACGGCGCAAGGTCGATATACCATGCCATGGCCGAAGAGACACAGAAAGAGCCGAGGACACTGTATCTGATGTACAAGATTGCTGTACGGAGCGATGACCGGGAGGCAGCTACGAAGTGCATCGAGGGAATCAGCAAAGCCCCGGAACCTCTCGAGCACTTGTACGCCTGCTGTTTAGATGCTCAAGCGGCCCGCCATAAGGAGTACGCCATCGAAGCGTTGAGCAAGCTCTTGGAAAAGAATGCTCACAGTCCCTCCTCTCCTATACACCTTCCTGCGCTTCTGCGATGCACCGTCCGGCTTATGGCTAAGGATTTGGAGGGTCAAGAAGACGAGACGGGCCGCCACGAGGCGGTACAGAAGCTGTGCGAAGTGTTCAACGAAGGTACATCTTACTTTTGCCCCCTTGATTAATCCAACTGTGTGGTTGCAAGTTCCTGACCAAGCCATTTCACAGTCGTACTCAACATCGAACGAGACCCAAAAGACGCCAAAGGCAACAAGCTCTTCGACATCAACGAGCTAGACTGGTTCGCCCGAAACACGTACAACCTCGGCCTCAAGAACCTCGAAGCTTGGGACGTCTCCCACACGATCCAAATCCTCACAGCCTGCACCAAAATCATGAGCCACTTCCCCGCCGACATATCCTCCGAAATCGCCGCAGACATCGCCCTCAAGACCCTCTTCAACGACTTCATCGTCGCCTCCGCCCTCCTCGCCCGCGCGCGGGGCCGCGACAACGTCGAGGACCAGCTCCAAGACTACCTCCTCATGCGAAAACACATCGCCGACTTCGACGCGAACCTACCAGCCCAGCTCCCGGCCCTAGTCGAGCAAGCCCGCGCCGACATGCTCTCCAAGCTAGCCGCCCTGCTCACCTTCGACTTCGAAGGCGCAGTCGTGCTCAAATCCTGGGACGAGCTGGGCCCCATCGTCCTCAAGACGGGCGACTGCAACTCCGTCGTCGCCCTGCAGGCCATGGCCGACTGCCTCCTACGCTCCCCCGACACGCCCACACAAACAGTCTACGCCACCCTCCGCGCAATCATCAACGCGCTCTCCATCCTCGACGTTCTGGACGTGGTCAAGCTGGCCCGCTACATGCGGTGTCTCTTCCAGGTCACCCTACCCTTCGACGGCACCCTCGCCCTAGGGTTAGCGGACGAGTACGTCCGCATTCTCACGGAGACGGCAGAGAGCAGGGTGCCCTTGCCGCGCGAGGAGACGGAGTGGCTCGCTACCGCGGCGTTCAACCACGCGGTGGACTGTTATTTTGCGAAGCAGGACGGGCTGTGCAAGGAGTGGGCGGCCAAGGCGTTCGCGCTCGCGCATCTGGTTGCTGATGGGGGCGGGCTGGAGAGGGTGTTGCATGAGAGGTTTATGAGGTTGAGGTTTGATGTTAAGTAGGGGTGGCCAACGGGAGTTCAGGGAGAAGATGTCTGTGGTTGGATGTTTGCTTACTTTCCGCTGTGGAATATATGCTGATGTTGACGCTTGAAGGTCGTGTTATCACATCCAAGTTGGTGGTGTTCTATGTGTGAGGCGACCGCTTGATCGTGTAGTTGTGTGATTATGGGATCGTCCCAGTTGTCGATCAAGGCAGGTCGAGGTGGTGTGCGTGGTGAGCGAGGCTTAATGTGATCCAATGCGTGAGCAATGGAAGCATGACCTGTGATATCGATACTGTCAATCATGAAAAGCGAGGCAAACGAGGGACATGTTGTTTTAAGCAACCAGCGCTGATATTGCCTAGTAAAGCTACGTGTAATTGTACAATGACAAGCTGATATCCACGTCCTATCCGCTTGCGAAACCATCTTGTTTCCTGAATCTTTCTATTCATGATGAGACCCAATCTGATTTGTGCTGTGGTGAGAAAAAGGAAAAAGGTCGCTGAACCAAGCCATTCCGTAAACGCAGTCGACCCCTAGACCATGTTTTTGTTTGTTTCCTTGCTCTGTGCAACGTGCATGAGCTTGCATAACTCATACTCAACAAACGCTCGAAACCCCTGCATCACCTAAACCGGATAATAACGACAACCTCTTTCGGGAAGATGCCCGACGCGGTGGAGTGAGATCCCGTCTAGAGGATGTCATCATCCATAGCGGCATCACCGTTCGTGGCAGCCGCAGGGGCGGCGGCGGGAGCGGCACCATTCTCGCCGTTGGCGACGAAGTAGTCGGCCATCTCGGAGTCGAGCTCCTCGGCGGTCTTCTTCGCGGGGCGGCCGTTCTTACCGCGGCGGGGCTTGCTCCGGGCAGGCTTGCCGGCAGCGCCAGCCTTGGCGCCGTTGGCTGCGTTAGCACCGTGCTTGACTGTGGCGGCAGACTTTGGCTGAGCCTTGGGTTGGCTGTTCGAGGTGTCAGTGACTGTAGGTGCGAAGAGCTGATGTGGTTGTGCCATACCTGATGCGCTGACCGAGAGACTTGGGCTGGGGAATAAGATCCGCAGAGGCGATGACGACCTCGACCTAGGGCATGTTAGAACTGGTTCGATCGAGGAAACATATCCGAAGTAAGTACCTTGACTGGCCGGTTGTCGATAAGAAGGCCGTTCAGCTTCGTGAACGCCTTGCTGGCTCCATCGGCGTGGTGGAATGTGATGTGAGCAATTCCACGGCTGACACCGCCTGGGCCGTAGGACAACTCAACCCTCTTGACCTGTCCGACTGCTGTCTGGAAATATTCCTATGCGAAGTGGAAAAGTCGTGGTTAGCAAAATGCGAATGACCGAAAGCGTGAAATCCGGCGACGGTCCGACATCGATGATCCCTCGGGGCAGGTAATGGCAGCATGGCGAGCGAGTTCCGACATAGCGAGCGAAAGCAGTGAGCAAAGCAGTGAGAGCACTCCCCAACGACACAACAGCCTCCTGCGACTGGCAGAGAGCCTTGTGTTGTTGATGCCCCCGAACGGTCATGCGATGTACGCCTTGTTCTCAACACCTCGAAACCGTGGATAAACGGACCGGGACCCAACCCAAGCCGCATCTCTCTGCGCTCCAGGACAACCCCCGACATTTCGAAATCGCCAGACGTATCGTTCTCTTCCGGACACCAAGTCCACAGCTCTGGGCATTCACGACCCGTACCCTCTGTCCCGCAAGAAAAGCGATCGCCGAAAACTCGAGTAAGTCGAGCGACAGAGAGAAAATATGCGTACTGCTCACTGCCGCGCTCGCCGAATGCAGTCATCAGATCTGGTCACCACCCAGAAAGATGCCGCAGGAAAAATGCTAGTGGATGTGGTCTCCAAATCTAGCTGCCACCTCTCCGTTGCGTCTGCGTGACGGCATTTGGATATGGGTGCTTGCCAGGCTACCTCAATCACTGCTCGTAACACGCGACCGGAGAGGGCTCAACTTCCGTAATTCGAAGGCGCATACGCACACATCTTTGGAAGGACAAAGGCAATTGGACATAAGATCGAGCACGAAGCAAGACCGGCATGACAGCCGCCAATTATAAGAGTGGACGCGATATACGGTCCAGAATGGATTCACCAGGTGGGGAGACGTCGACGGAATTTCCACAAGGCGGATGGCCTCATCGGTAACATACCTTGATCTGGGCCTCGGAGACATCTTTGGGCTGGAATGTGTTAGCGCTAAGTGCGTGACGGCGGCGCATCTTCGGATTACTTACCAGATTGCTGACCATGATCTTGCTCTCGCCAACAAGACCGGAACCCTTAGCGGGCGCGGGCTTTCCAGCGTTGCGAGCTGGCCTAACAGTCTTCTTGACGCCTCCAGCCGGAGCAGCGGTGGCGGCAGGGCGGCCAGCGGCACGGCGAGTTGTGCGACGGCCAGCGGCCTTGCGCTGGGTGGAGAGGATCTCGTCGAGAGACTGGTCAAGCTTGCCGGAAGACATGATTGATGATGTTGGGTTGTTGTTGATGTGATGAATGATCGAAGTGTTGGTCGGGGAATTACGTCAGATAGCACTGAGCGTAATCGGTGGTCAAGGGTTCAAGAACTTCGGGCGAGAAGACTTTGACGATGGCGACCTGACTTAGAAGTCAAGTTGTTATTGATGGCTTTGCTGTGCTGTTGATTCGCGTTGAAGGCTGGCGAAGGATCAGGCAGCGAGCAGAAGAGTTCGCAAACGGCGGATTTGCGGATTAATCAACTAAGGTGGCGCGATACCCGAGAGGCAGAACGGTAGGTATTAAGGCAGTGGCAGAAGAAGAACGTCTGATGAGCTGCGAAGTTGGATTGCAGCGTCAAAGAAATGAAGAAAGTCGAGTTGATGATTGTGGTCGAGGTTGTGGTCGAAGTTGTGGATGAAGAGATGAGGAAGGTAAGAGGGATGGAGAAAGGAAGGGGCCAAGTTTTGAGGGATGACTGGTCGCGTACAATAGCAGCACAGTGAATAGCAGACAGGCAGCGGTGCGAAAGCGCATGTGATTGGCTAGAAATTCCAAGCAAACGTGGCTTGGCCAGTCTCCACTGTGCCAGGTACTAAGGTACTTAAAGTGGGACCGGCATTCGAGAAGTATCTTGGTACCTCTACCTTATAATTGTCCGAAGTAACAGCACCACAACAATAAGAAAGAGTATCTATTGTTGAGCTGAATACGCTGCAAGAGAAAGGCGATCCCAACTCACTTGAGATACCTTGGTTAAGAAAATTGCACGGTTTTGGCGTATAGGTACTGTGGAAGCGCTCAAGGAAGGTGGCGGAACTGGCGTTAGCTATCCGTACCCCACCACTGAATCATTCACGCGATAGCGACGATAAAAGTTTACCTTGTCGAGGCGAGGAACTTTCGGCGATAGAATTCGTGTGACAAATCACCCAGAACAACACGGTGCCTTCTTAATGTCTAAGACACTCAGACCAAACCATCAGCTATCACAGTTCGGCAGGTGACCCTTACGGACTATCGAAATCCAACTGTCGCGAACTTTCGAGCGAGGCGGACGTTGGCCCAGGGCCTGGGAGGAGGCCGTGCTGCGAACTGGTAGAGAAGTAGTTGCAGTAGAAACAATATCGACCCAGATCGCCGCCAATAATGCCGTTCATCGATGACGGATTCGAGGCCCTGCTGGAGCCTTTCTACAACGGAAAGAAGCTCACAGATCCCATCTCGACCAAGGACGACAAGTACCAGCTCCTGCCGGCCTTCCTCAAGGTCAAGGGTCTGGTCAAGCAGCACATCGACTCGTACAACTTCTTCGTCAACAATGAGCTGAGGGAGATTGTCCAGGCGAACAGGACGGTACGGAGCGAGGTCGAGAGCAACTTCTGGGTCGAGTTCACCGACATCCGCATGGGAAGCCCGAGCCGAAACGACTACAGCGACTTCAAAGCCCGTAACGATGTCACCCCCATGGAATGCCGTCTTCGAGACATGACCTACGCTGCCCCTATCGTCGTAGATATCGTCTACACCAGAGACAAGAAGAGGATCATCCGCAAAGACATTCCGCTATGTCGTATACCGGTCATGCTGAAGAGCTCCAAGTGCTGTCTCAATGGTGCCACCAATGCCCAGATGGAAATCATGAACGAGTGTCCGCTGGACCCCGGCGGTTACTTCATCATCAACGGCACCGAGAAGGTCATTCTCATTCAGGAGCAGCTCAGCAAGAACAGAGTCATTGTGGAGACGGACGAGAAGAACCACGGTGTCTCGGCTTCGGTTACCAGTTCAACCCACGAGAGGAAATCAAAGACATACGTCACGTTGAAGAAAGACCGGATAGTCCTGAACCACAACGTTCTTATCGAAGCTATTCCAATCGTCATCGCGCTGAAAGCACTTGGCGGCCTGTCGGACTACGAGATTATTGAGCTGGTAGCCGGCCGCGATGGGCGCTACCAGGACGACTTCATTGTGAACTTTGACGAAGCCACCAAGGTCGGCGTTTTCACACAGCAGCAGGCACTTGAGTATATCGGAGCACGCGTCAGGACGGGAACCAAATTTGGCAAGCCGCAGTTCGGTCAGGGGCCACGGCGGAACATCATTGAAGAAGCCCTCGACGCGCTTTCCAACCTCATAGTTGCCCATGTGCCTATCGAGGGCCTCGACTTCTACCCGAAAGCCGTCTACATTGCCATGATGGTCCGGAGGGTCCTGATGGCCTCACATAACCCGAAGCTGGTGGATGACCGCGACTTCGTCGGCAACAAACGCCTGGAGTTGGCAGGCCAAATGCTCTCGCTCCTTTTTGAGGATTTGTTCAAATCCTTCACTAATAATCTCAGGATGGCAATGGACAAGGTGTTCAAGAAACCAAATAGAGCGGCGGCATATGACCCCGTCGGCCCTCTCACCGGTTGCGGTGCGGCTATCACCCAGGGTATGAACAGGGCGATCCAAACAGGGAACTGGAACGTCAAGAGATTCGGTATGCAGAGGGCTGGTGTCACTCACGTCCTGAGTCGGCTCAGCTACATCAGCGCCCTGGGCATGATGACCCGCATCAGCAGTCAGTTCGAGAAGACGAGGAAAGTGTCAGGTCCCAGAGCTCTCCAGCCATCGCAATGGGGCATGCTGTGTCCGTCAGATACCCCCGAAGGAGAGGCCTGCGGTCTGGTCAAGAACTTGGCTATGATGACCCACATCACAACGAATGTCGAGGAAGGGCCGGTGAAGAAATGGATCTTCAGCGTGGACTCGGGCGTTGAGCCGCTCCGCAACTTCTCCGGCAGAGAGATGCACAGCCCCGGCACGTACATGATACATGTCAACGGTACGCCGTTCGCCCTGACAAGATACCCGAAACGGTTCGCCGCCAGATTCCGAACTATGCGGCGTCGCGGGTGGATATCACCGTTTGTTAGTATCAACCTGAATCCTCACTTCTCTGCAGTGAACATAGCCACAGATGAAGGACGCATCTGTCGCCCGTATGTTATCGTGAAGAACGGAAAGTCGAGGCTCAAGGCTGAGCACCTGCGGTTGCTTCAACTGGGCAAAGTGACTTTCGACGACTTCCTCACACATGGCATCATCGAGTACCTCGATGTCAACGAGGAGCAAGATACGCTCGTCGCGCTTTACGAGAAAGAAATCACGCAGCTGAGCACGCATATGGAGATCGAACCGTTCACCATCCTCGGCGCTGTTGCCGGCCTCATTCCCTTCCCCCATCACAACCAGTCTCCCCGAAACACATACCAATGTGCTATGGGTAAACAAGCCATTGGCGCGATTGCCTACAACCAGTTCAACCGAATCGACACCCTCCTATACACCCTCGTCTACCCCCAACGGCCCATGGTCATAACCAAGACCATCGAGCTAATACACTACGACAAACTCCCCGCAGGCCAGAACGCGACCGTCGTCGTCATGTCCTACTCCGGCTACGATATCGAAGACGCCCTCGTGCTAAACAAGGCGTCCATCGACCGAGGCTTTGGGCGCTGCCAGGTCTTCCGAAAGTACACAGCAGAGCTGCAGAAGTACCACAACAACCGGCGCGACATAGTAGGCGGGCCGTCGGTGGACCCCCAAACCGGCGAGCGGGTGGCCAAGCACGTCGCCCTCGACGACGACGGCCTCGCCATAGTGGGCTACAAGGTCCACTCGGGGCAGACGATGATCAAGAAAGAAACCCCCATGGACACGGGCTCGACGGGCATCGGCTACGACCGCGGGCCGGACGAGTTCCGCGACGCGTCGGTCAACTACCGCATCCCGGACCCGGCCTACATCGACAAGGTCATGATCTCTGCTACGGATAGCGATCGTAACATCATCAAGGTCCAGACCCGCCAAACCCGCCGGCCCGAGCTGGGCGACAAGTTCTCCTCGCGCCACGGGCAGAAGGGCGTGGTGGGCATCATCGTCGACCAGGAGGACATGCCCTTCGCCGACAGCGGCCTCTGCCCGGACATCATCATGAACCCGCACGGTTTCCCGTCTCGAATGACGGTCGGCATGCTCCTAGAATGTCTGACCGGAAAGGCGAGCATCGTCCACGGCCGCCCCGGTTACGGCTTCGGCGACGCCTTCCGCTCGCATCCCGTCGAGGAGATGAGCCAGGTCCTCGTCGACCACGGCTTCTCGTGGGAGGGCAAGGACTACTTCACCTCTGGCATCACGGGCGAGCCGCAGGAGGCCTACATCTTCAACGGGCCCATCTACTACCAGCGCCTGAAGCACATGGTGCAGGACAAGATGCACTCGCGGTCCCGCGGGCCCAGGGCCATCCTAACCCGCCAACCGACGGAGGGCCGGTCGCGCGACGGAGGGCTGCGGCTGGGCGAGATGGAGCGCGACTGTCTTATTGCCTACGGCGCGTCGCAGCTGTTGTTGGAGAGGCTCATGATCAGCTCCGACGCGGCGGAGCTGGACATCTGCCAGAAGTGCGGCCTGTTTGGGTATAAGGGGTACTGCCAGACTTGCAAGAGCACGAGGGAGGTGACGCAGATGACGATGCCGTACGCGGCTAAGCTGCTGGTGCAGGAGCTGATTAGCATGAATGTGGGCGTGAGGTTGCAGCTTGAGGATGAGTTTCCGCATCCGAGGTGATGAAGGGGGTGCATGGAAGGGGATAGGGGGGTTGGGAAGGTGGTTGCTACGTTGTATGTATGGTGCACGAGAGCTATGGACGCATTGGGTGGTGCTGGTATTGCATGTCTGGAGTATTAGTCTAGAGGATGCCTAAAATCACTTGCTGTTATCTACATCTTCGACATCTGTCCCTCGCTGCTCGTAACCATGGAAGCCATTGAAATTGAAATTGGGAAGGCAGTCGCTTTGGAAGGGCGCGGCGCCAGAGTCCGGGTAGAAAGTAACGTCGAATACAGATAATCTATGTAGCTCCGTGTGCGTGAGTGCAATGGTAGCGGCAAACAGCCAGGGGAAACATGGCAGAACAGCAGGAATGGTTGGAGGTGAGTTTGCCTCTCGAAGATGCCTCTGGAAGATGCCAGTATCACTTGTCGTCCCTATACATTGACGCCTGCCTGCACGTTTGCAGCAAGACCATTCATTGGATCCAACCCAAGACTGTTGAATCTTTCAATTATGCTCTAGGCAACCAAATGCAGACACATACACAGAGCACTCACGGAGAACGCAGCGAAAGGGGCACCATGAAAAAGCTGAAAAAGGCCGATAACAGAACCAACAACACATTACAGAAAAGAGAAAAAAGGCCCCGGACCTGTCTGCCCTGTCCGTCGCCGCCCATCTGTGGGGGGTATGCACGCCTAGAGCACAGTGCTCCCAGTCCTCGAGACCTTCAGACTAGAGCGAGAGATGTACCATCCAAACCACCCGGGATTTCGTCGTCGTGTCATGGCCTGGAGCAGCGTAGGTCGGTCCATGGGTGAGGTGTGCATGTCCATCTCCCTTGATTTGGGGCTCCATCTATTATTCCGCCCGTCCATCCATCCTCCGTCTCTATCGAAATATGCGCTCGACACCAAGCTTCGCAGATATTATCCCGAGCTCAAAAACAACGTAACACCGCAAACTTGTAACAATCCCGCAAGCAGCCTGTGTCCGCTTAACAGCAGCCGCCGCCTTGGTTGTTGGACACGCCGTGGCCGGGGCCGACTTGCACGTTCGGCTTGGTGTTGTTCGTTGCTGTGCTGCCCATGCGCTCCTTGATCTGGCGCGCCATGGTGAGGAAGGCCTGCTCGACGTTGCTGGCGTTCTTGGCCGAGGTCTCGAGGAAGGGGATGCCCAGGCTGTCGGCGAATTCCTGCGTGAAAATGAGTCAGCGAGAGTCCGTTTCAAGCCACGTTTTTGCTTCTGGAGAGTGATAGGTGGGTGGGGTGGCAGCCTGATGCTGTGATGAGCAGTTGGGGGCGCAGGTGACAGCTTACCTTTGCGACTGTGTAATCAACCACCTTCTTATCCGACATGTCGCTCTTGTTGCCTACGAGCAGCTTGTTGACGCCCTCGGTGGCGTAGCGGTCGATCTCCTGCAGCCATTGCTTGACGTTGTTGAACGAGTCCATGTCGGTGACATCGTAGACGACGCAGATGCCGTGGGCGCCGCGGTAGTACGAGGATGTGATTGTCCTGAAGCGCTCTTGGCCGGCGGTATCCCACTACAGACTGACGTTAGACTCTCTTTCAGCGCTCATGTAGGCGGGGGGAAGAGGGGCGTACGATCTGAAGCTTCACCGTCTTCCCGTCCAGCTCGATAGTCCGGATTTTCTGCGATGTGTGTTAGTAGGCTGCCATGTATGCCGAAAGTATATTTTGCATCGGTAACATACGAAGTCGACGCCGATGGTTGAGATGTAGGACTCTGTGTAGGTGTCGTCGGCGAACCGCAAGAGCAGGCAAGACTTTCCTACACCAGAGTCTCCGATGAGGAGCAGCTTGAAAAGGTAGTCATATCTACAGTCTGTTAGCAGACAGTTCCAGCCTCTGCGAGGAGGTGTCGTCGGTCGGCAGCGGACGCGGGACTCGGTGATGGCGGTACTCTGGACACGACAAAGTCAGCAAAGGCGGACAGCGCATCGCAGGACGATACGAGGTGCTTACCACTCGGGATTCATGTTGGGCGATATTCAGTAAAAAAGAGCCGGATGGCAGATAGCGTCGAGTCGGTCGGAGGCAAGATGGTAGAGTGGCAGCGTGGAGAGGTGCGGAGTTTGATAGATTTTGAAGAGTTGCTGGGTCGGATGGTTGATGAAGTTGGAATGGCAGTGAAGCAGGCTATACACGTCAGGCAGGTGATCGGAGAGACAAACGAAACCGCCGGCCAGTGAGAGTGTGGGGTCCGTGCGCGTGCGCTTCGCCCTTTGGTCGAGCAACCTGGAGGCTGGAAACTGAAAGCCTGAACTGAGGAATCGCTTCCAGACGTCAGTCAGGTGGATGCACACGTGACATTTCCTTGACAGGAGGCAGTGGCAGTGGCAGCTTCTGATGCTGTGGTTCAAGCCAGGTTTGCTAGTGCAACCTAAGGTCTCTAAGGTACCTAATCTGGAGTTCTCATTGAGATTCAGGGCTCTACTTGATACAGTTGTCACGAGCACCCAACTCGAGCCGAGTCAAAGTGACTGATGACTCGTGATATTGCCGCGGCATGACCATGACCAAAACACCTGACAGCGGTATTCTTGTTGCCTTCGCAAGATGCCACGGCTTTCTCTATCTCGCAGGGGAAGTTTTGGTCCAACATCCGACTCTATTCAATCCTCACACAAGAAAAGATTCCCTCTGACTGGCTGGGAGTTTGGAGATCTATTGTTTCTCCTGACAATCGTCTAAGAGGATTCATCTGTGACGCGCCGGGAACTGTGGTTTGGGTTAACACAAATCACAATCCTTGTCTCGGGAACCTCTAGCATTTCTGAGATGGTTCAACGTTCGTGTTATCGTCGTGTTATCGTCGGGAGAGGAAAGGTAGACGGTGAACAAAGGCCCACCCGTTCAACCGGCCGCCGGCCCGGATGGCCCGTGCTCTCCGGTCCTGTCGCTCCGGCAGCGTCCGGCAATCAATTGATTGCAGATTGAAATCTTGAAGACTGACATCATCCCACTCCAAAACCTTAAACTCCAATAACTCGACATATCAATATCCCAAATAAACCAACCCAGCCCAGCTTCCCAGAGGTAGATGCGCTCCGCCACAGACCTGGACAAATGTCCGGCTCAAACAGGCTGCTGCAGTCGTCGTCCAATGTCCTGAAGCCGTCCGCGGCCGTCGGCCACCTAAGATGCCGCCTGTCCAGTCCCGCCGCAGGTGGCGCCGCCACGAGCCCCCTCAAGCCAACATCCTCGCCCACGACCAAGCCGCTCACAACCCTCCAAGAAGCTAACCCGCGCAACCTCCCCGAAGTCTGGTTCAACCACACCCTCCCGCGCCCCAACAACAACGGCTTCTTCCAGCCCTCACAACCGAACCCGAACCCAAGCAAGGGACCAGACGACAACAAAGTCAAGCTAGGCAAGAGTAAGCTCCCCTCCCTCCCCCTCCCCCGTCCCCCAACCACCAACCCAACCCTACTAACTCTCTGCTCTAGCCCTACGAATTCTCCAATCCCGCCTCCCAACCCTCCTACACACCCCCCTCCCGCAAGAGATCCTCTCCCCCTCCATATCCCTGCACCTCTTCCCCTCAACGCACCCGCACCTCCCCGCCGTGCGCGGCCGCGTCGCCTACCAAGCCGCCCTGTGGACATCGCCCATAGCCTGGAACCGCCTTCCCGGACTGGGCAACGTGCGGCTGGAGATCCTCTCGGAGCGCATGGTGCGCCGCCCCCCGCGCCGCGAGGGCGCGGTCGAGGACCAGCTTGTCGTGCGGTGGCGGACTATTGGGGGGAGTAGTAGGAGTTTGGCGGGACTGCTGTTTCAGGGGAGGGACGAGGTGGTGTCTGGGAAGAAGGGGGTGGGTGGTGGTGACGGGCCGATGGCGCCGGGGAGGGGGGAGAAGGTGGGCGGTGCGCAACGGCCCGGGGAGGGGAGGGAGTTTACGGGGTTGTTTATCTTTGAGTTTGATAAGGAGGGAAGGATACTCAGCCATACTATTGAGCATGTCGAGGAGGGGGGCCAGTGGGAACGGGGCGTCGGTGCCAAGGTTGTTGGGTTGACGGACTGGCTGCTTGGGGGGTTCAAGGGGAATGGAGAGGGGTCGAGCTCACCTAGTCCGGCCTTCTCGTCTGATAGTAAGGGACGGGGGGCTTAGGGAGGTCTACGGAGGTGTGTGACTGTAAGAAGTGTACGATCAGGAGCGCGTGGTTACGTGCGAGGCATTGGTTGGCAAGCATTGGTTTTCTTTTTCTGTGGGTTTTATGGAGTTTCCGGGACGGTAACGACAGACAGATGATCGGTTTATAGGATAGCACGGGACCCTCACTCCTCCTCCGGGCCCTCTCTCACTCTACTCATTCCCCGCCTCAAGCGCGGATTGTATCCCCGCCCATCTCTCCGCTCAGTTCCCGTGACGTCGGACCGCGCCGCTGGGATCCGTTGGTCGAGCCGGTCTTGGAGAGCCCGTCGACTCCGAACTGCGCAAGAGAGCCGTTGGCAGCATAGCCGGGGCCGCGGCCACTGCCGACCGTGCCGGCGTAGGACGACAGGGCGGCGCGGGCGGCGATGACGACCTTCTCGGCGTGCTGCAGGGCGTCTTTCAGCGCCTGGGCAGTCGAGTCGTCGACGACGGCGGTGCTGCCGTTGGCGGACGCGGTCTTGGCCTTCTTCTGCTCTTCCAGGAGCTCGCGGATGTGGCCGTTGATCCAGAGGCCCTCGAGCTGGGCGTCGGTCATGTCCTTGGCGCCGCTGATGCGGCCGCGGCACGAGGGGGTGCCGCAGAGGCAGTCGAAGGCCTGGGACATGCTCCACTCTGTGGAAGGGTAGAAGAACTTGAGGTCCTTCTGTTAGGTGTGGGTTGTTCGTGTTGGGTGGAGGTCACTTACTGTCAGCTCATCTCCTGGCTTGAGGCCTTTTGGCCCGGCTACGATGGCGAGGTTGGCGGTATCGAAGATCTTTTGGGTGCAAAACACGTTCATGGTTCAGTTTCGGGGTATCTCGCTAGTTGCTTGGAGGATGGACGGCACAGAACTAACAAGAGAAGGCTCGCAAGAGTGGTTGATGTACAGCAAGTCGCTGTTGAGGTTCAGGTGCTTGCCACGGCCGAACTGGACCGTGGCATAGGTCGGGGTGTCGGCCAAGGTGCAAGGAGGGAACGACATGTGGGCGTAGAAGCCGAAAGGGGGGACCGAGACCTTGGAGAGGCTCTTGGAGGTGAACTCGGCCTCGTTGATGATGACCTCTTGGATGTCCGGATGAGACGGACGGGTCCAGGTTGGGGTAAGTGGTGCTGCCATTGTGTGGTGAGTGTAAGTACAAGCGTGGCTTGAGGTATGGATCTTTTCGATTGCGAGGTAACGCGTTCTAGAGTATGGTGATAGTCTGGTACAACGAGCAGCGTTGAAGTAAAAAGCGAAGCTGTGAGGTCAAAGGTTGTGAGGTCGGTTTAAGCCACGCTCTTACCTTGGCTGCCGGCTATAAGTTATTGGGGTACTTGCCGAGTAGTGTACCTCTGGCCACTAGTGAGGTACTTTCCATTGGATCTAATTGATCACGCCGAGGCTCAGGCGCGCATTTGCTGCGAATACTCTCCATTGTCGGCCCCGCTGCTTCCTCCTGACGACATCTTAGCTGCCAAGATCGAGACAAAGGAAAGTACATGTCGAGGTCAGGTACAGGTAATGCAGTCTCTGGGGAAGGTGTGTGCCAATGACATGTGCTTCACAGCAATCGCGGGGTTACGACGTTGAAGTTGGCTGACAATGCTGGCAGCCGGTGCGCCGAAGAGGGACCACCGGGTCGGAGGCAGGTGGCCTATCAAGAGACCTTGTCAGTTCCAAAGTGGGCAATCCAGCAAGTACCAGGTACCTTACACAATACAGGCTCAGTGGCTCACTGCAATAAGGGAAGGTACCCGTAGCGTAGCCTGTAGCTACCTTACCTTCCATGTTACTGAATGCCACCACAGAACTTCCAGACAGGCCAGATTGAATGCTGGAGATGAAAGCTGGAGCACGACGCTGCACGCCATATGTACGGTCAATCTTATGGGGCCGCACGGATCCTAGAGGTACCTTGGAAGTAGCAAGGACTGCAAGGTCATCTCCGACGCGGCCTTCGTCAGATGCCATTCTGCTACAGGAGAGTATAGAAGCTGTCCCTTTTCCACTTCAACAAATCAGCACCGCAATGCAATCCAAAGCCGCAAGCTGAAGTCAGTTCACCTGCCTCAAGCGAGATACATCTCCCATTCGTGCTGGTGCGCAGCAATGGATAAGGTATTCAATTGCACGGCCTATCACATGCCGTATCGACGAACAAGGTACGAGAGCGAATCGCAAGCCAGGGAAGCCTTCAAGACACACACGCTCAGACATCCACAGCGTGCCAGAACGCATGGAAAAACACGAGAAGGATGCCATGTCTGGCACACTAGCGGACCAGTCTCACTGACGAGCTTTGACACTCGAGTCCGAAACCAACTAGAGCTCGACTGACGTTTGGAGTTGGACTTTGATGTCTGCTGGCCGAGCTTGGTAAAGGATGACTACGAATCTGA
This sequence comes from Coniochaeta ligniaria NRRL 30616, assembly GCA_001879275.1. Taxonomy (NCBI): domain Eukaryota; kingdom Fungi; phylum Ascomycota; class Sordariomycetes; order Coniochaetales; family Coniochaetaceae; genus Coniochaeta; species Coniochaeta ligniaria. Next base: position 478,403 of record KV875099.1, on the reverse strand, counting down.
CAGCGTCACGTCGGCAAGATCCACCGACTGCGGAGAGGAAATAGGGGGCGAGGCCGCAGGCGCCATCTCTCTGATCAGCGTCTTCCGTCTTCCACCGTCTCTGGACTCTTCAGCACCACGGACCGAACTTGAAACCCGAGATAAGACGACTTCTATGGTAGCGACCCGGCTTGCCCAACGTGGGATGCTGTTGGAGAGATCCACTCGCCATGCCTCAGCCTGTCCGCAAGTGTGGACAGACACGGATCGTCCACATGGTCACATCTCCTGTCGACGCCCGGTTACCCGTTTGTTTGGGAGCGCCGATTCACCCAAGTTGCAGATCGATCCGATCCCTGCCTGCCTGCCCGTGTACAATACTTACCATGACCCCTTTTGTCTCTCAATTTGCCTCTGTCTGGTCAAGCCCAATAAGAACAAGGCGGCAAGGTCGCACAAGCCAAGCGCAGGTCGGGGCGCTCTCCGTCCTCTCATGTTCCGGGCGACGATTCAGGGTGGGCTTAAGACTCTCCTTTAATACACGATACCATACAAACTCTCTCACTTTCGTCAGCTGTCACCTGAACCCGGAAGCAGGTTTTATACCCCTGCGCATGAGGACTCAAACGCGCCGCGGCCCAGAAGCAGAGCAGGTCGAAAGCATGACGCCTTCATCAGGTGGGAGAAAAGCCACCATATATCGCCAGACCCGTGGGATTGTGATATTATCTGTGCGCGCCGCGGGCCTCATATAGCCTCCATCAGTGGGACGCCGCACTCTCACCCACCCACACCGACGTTGAGCTACTGCGGGAGTCTTCAGAAAGAGGTATATCCCACCACAGCGGCCCACACCACTACGACAAGGCCGATCAAACTGCACAACAGGGGGGACATGCCACGTGCGAGATAAAAACCCTCTCGGCAGCCTGTCCCGTACTATATGTGACGGAGCGAATGCCTGCCTGGCTCCGGGGAAGCATGTCAGCTGTTGACGGGAAGGGAACGGATCCTCACTCTTGGGTGGAGGGCCTGATGTTGTGCTTGCTCAGACCCTCTCACATGTTGGTGGGCACTGAGTTGGGGGCGGATGGGGACCTGCTGTCGTAAAGGGTTGTCGAGGAGCAAGTGCATACGAATCTTTGGAGCCCTCAGAGGTTCCGTGCCAGCCATGGGTGCGTACGGTCACTGGCTCACTTCCTGATATAAGAGATCGCGCGTCGCCACGGAAGGGGCAGTCGCTTCATCCTCTTCCTAGTCATCCTGCTAGCTCAAGTCTTGCTGTCTGTGCTCTTGTACACTCCCACCGAACCAAGAATCTTAACCATTCCGGATAAAGAAGACGTAACCAAGTCAGTACTCTTCCCTGCCAGGATCAGTTATAGTCACCCCGCATATGACGAGGATGATGCTTGTCCACTGGCTGACACTGGTACTTTAACAGACATGGCCGGGAGAAGCAGCTGCGTTTCGAGTGTCGAACCAGGGCAGAAGCCTCGGCCTAGACCACAACCCAACCCGCCAACGCCTAATCCACCGTCCCCTGAAGAATAGCTCAACATGTTTTAACGGGGGAGACATGGAGGATAGCTCAATAATCTCAAGACATGCTTATCGGAGCAGAGACGGATCAAAGAACCCCTTTTACTTGATCGACGACGGGCCGGCCCGCGGAACAGTAGCGACTACACAATCTCGGCAGATCTGGACAAGCGAGCTATCCCACACATGGCCGCGAATATAATAAACAACGCGCAGGACGGGATAGACATCAGAGCATCTGGAGCGCACAAGTTCCCTGCATCGAGTGGGAGGCTGTTGGGGAACGTCCGATGGGATGATTTGGCGACAATATGTACGATTTAGGGCTGCCTGCACTTCGCTACCACCAAGGGATAGCTTTTTATAAAATGTACCCCACTTGGATACACAGTCTGGACTTGGAGGAGGATTAATGATCCCGGGGGCAACAAGCAACAAGGATAGCCTACCGTGGCGGTGGATTGGGGTGGTATGTTGAGGTCATACGGACGACTCCTACGTCGCGTAAAGGGGACCACGGATTCCAAAGGGAACTCTCGGGGCTAGACACTTTAATAAGAGATACTTTCACAAGAAAATTTCCAAAGATTCCAAATACCGCTAATTATTCTCAATATTTGAGTCTCCTGAATCATCCATCCTCTGCACAAACGAACCATAAACTCTATCCTACGACTGCCCACCTTGCGACACCACACTCCAAATGCTTCATCGTCAGCAGTCGCGGCAGAAGTAGTCAACCTAACTATTACCAAGATGACGGCCCATACATCATCATGCTATCTCAAGAGCTAATGGTCTGTCAAATACGTCTCCACTACAATCTATTACACCAGGGTATATCCTCGCCCCATAGCAGTCCCAGTCCCAGTCCAGTCTATCAAACATAAGAATCCAAATCTCCCTCGTCCAGATCACGTCGTGTGCCCTTTCTTGCCTTCGGTTTCCGGCACCTGTTCGGCATCGAGACGGGGAGTCTTCCGCCTCCTGAGGATATGCAACAAATACACGCCATAGACAACATTCTTCTCCGCGTTCCTCTCGCTCGAGACATTGACGTTCCCCAGTAACAAAGCCGCCAATACACACTTCACATAGTTAACCACGCGATTCGCAGGCAGTGCAAGGGGGAAGTATCATACCAAAACCATGAACGGCGTGATGGCTACAAACGCCCAGACGACTCCCATCTAGCAACATCAGTTAGTACGGCCCGTCAAACCCCCTAGTCCAGCAGCGAGGGATTCACTAACCTTGGCCTGGTTGATAATCTGACTCTTCATCGGCTCCGGAACACCAGAGAGCGTAGTGAAATCCCGAAAAGGCGAGTCCGGTCCGATCCCAGAAGTATTGTTGAACACCGTCGCCATGATAGTCAGCGCCAGCGTTCCTCCGAAGGGCAGAGCTACTGCCATCAGCGATACCACTGTGGCGATGTGCTCCGGGAAGAAACCTATGACGTGCAGAGAAGCTGGTGCGACGGTTAGCTGGCACAGATGAAGGGGTTAGGGAGAGGCGCTGGCTAACTTGGCATGAACCTCAGCCCGGTTCCGGCCCCGGTGAGGGCCATCATCCCGAATATGGTTGGCGTGTGCTCGGTGTACAGCGCCCAGGCTAGGACGCCGACGCCGACGGCTTCGATTACTGAGCCCAGGAGGATGGGGAAGAATGTCTTCTTCGGGCGGACGTTGCACATGACCATGGAGAGGTAGGCGCCCACTCCGAGCCCTGGCGTGTAGTAGAGTAGTTGGACTCCCGCGTCGCTCGGTGTGTACTGCTTCACCATAGTGAAGTACAGACTGACGAAGTACAGCACCTGAGCAGTTAGCGGAGCTGCTGTGGCCGGACATGCTGCACGAAGCTTACCGAGTACATAGCCGCTCCCGTACAGAAGGTAATGTAGAACATCAGACCGACATCTCGGTTACCAACGAGCTTCCAAGGAACCATGGCCTTCTGAATCGGCCATCTGCGCGACAGCATCCCTTCCGGAGCCATGAGCTTCTCGTAGTAGCCGAATGCACCGATGAGAACCGCGCCAATGCACAAGGGAGCAAGGACATATGCCGAGTCCCACGAGTAAGTCGCGCCAGCCCACGTCAAGGCCAGAACCAGGAGTCCGAATCCGAATAAGAAGAGGAGCTGCCCGCCGACATCTATCGTCATTAGTCGCTTGGAAAAACGAGCGCGCCTGCTCGTCTCCGCCGCGCCGTCAACCAAGGGTATCGGCTGGGGTCCGAGCAGCTCCTTGCGCAGGAGGACGAAGATGAGGATGATGGCGGCCGCGCAGATGGGGAGGTTGATGGCGAAGCACCATCTCCAGTTCGTGTTGGTCAGGTATCCTATCCCCCAGAATTAGCGAACCTCCTCTGGGCCGGAGTTGACTCCAGTGTTTCCTTACCTCCTATCACTGGCCCAATACCATAACTCATCCCCGCAGTAAACGTGAATATACTGATATTCTTCGCATTCTCCTCCAAGCTCACCTTATCCGCCAGCACAATCCTAACAATAACACCTATCCCCGCGCACCCCAGCCCCTGCACCCCCCTCCCCAACAACAACACCGGAAAGGCATGCGTCGGCGCGCCCGTGCACAGCGCGCTGCCGACCATCATGACCACCACGCACGCCTGCAAGGTATAGTGCCTCCCAAAAATGTCGGCCATCTGGCCCCAGAAGGGGATGAAGGCGGCCGACGTCAGGTTGAAGGCCGATATGATCCAGTTGAGCTGGCTCACCTCGCCGAAGTCGACGGCGATCCAGGGCAGGGCCGAGGCGATTATCGTCACGTCCAGGGCCTGCAGGGCGAAGGGGAAGATGAGGCCCAGGATCAGCTTCCAGCGGTAGGTGCGCGAGGCGCGCTTCTCGGACGCGCAGGCGGGGCATTTTCCCTGGGGGTCGGGGGCGGGTGGTAAGTGTTGGGTGGTGGCTTTTTCTTGAGGGTCTTCAGCAGCATCGGGCGTCTGTTGTGATAAGGTTTGGGTCCGCGAGACGTCGGCATTCTGGAGAGGTTGGGACTGGTGGTGGCAGGGCGGCTTGGTTGGCTGCTTCGATCCGGGCGTTGAGGCCGCCCGGTGCTTCTGCACCCTTCTTATGATGGTGATCATGGTCTCGCAAAGAAGACAGACACGTCGCACGTCAAGTATTCTGATGGATATCAGATGAGTAGGGAATGGGAGCCAAGAGCCAGAACAGCTCGATGAAGGTTACGGCTCGAACTTATAGCTTCAAGTTATAAGCACGGCTTCATTTCGCTCCATGCACTGACATGGTATACGTGGACAATTAGACTTCTGATTGGTGTACCAGGGTCCAGCATGCTTCTTTCAGCCCTACCTGGCCTGCAGCGACGTCGTCCTCGTCGTCGTAATTCGCATCTTGCTCAGAGTCCAGAGAACGCGATACCGGGACCGGCAACGGCTGCTAGTCCTGCATCTGTCGAATTGACCTGCAGCATCTATGCGTAAAAGTAGGCCAGTCGCACAGCAGCCCTATGCCCTATATCAAAATCTAGTTTCCTTTTTGGGACATCCTTTCAGCGTGATGAAACCTTGTGGCACGGAAGGACATGTCATGGTGGACGGGTAGGACTCCAAGCGCGCGTCAGCGAATGCGAGACCGATAGCGAAGTTTCGGTCTCGGCACGGAGCGAGAAAATCCGCTAAGCCTTGCTTTTAGTGCTCCGGCACATTGGCATACGTAAGGCAGTGTGCACGACAATGTTTCGGCTGCCTCCATAAAGAATAATATAATCTTGCAATATTTGCATTGTTGGCGTGGAACAGGCAGCAATCAATCCATCATGGACTTCGTTGACTTGGTGAGGACTGCGCGATTCAACAAGAAGTGCCACACAGGAGACAGAGAAGTGGGGGTTAGGGTTGGCATGGGCATCTCAACCCCGCATTGTGGTGTGGCTTGTTGTGGCGTTTCCCCAGGTTTTCATCTTTTCATCTCCACCTCAGTGTCAACTGATCTCGATCAATCTCATGTTCCCCAGAAAACAACTTGCGGAGAATCCAAGAGAATGCGAAATACTTCCGAAGTAGCGATCCATCTGTACGCTGAATGTTTCACTTGAGCCTTTTACTGGCCCGAGAGATGCGCTGAGCTTGTTGGTTACCAAGGTACAGTAGCCCGGTGGATTGCCCCTTTGACCCGAAGACGAGGACATACCTCTGGTAGCTCTGGTCTCGAGGCAGCGGCTGCACCCGGGCTCGAGGGCATAGTTATGACGTGTGGTACCACTTGCTGGGGTCAACCATTCCCCGGGTTTACACGTACTCTGTTCTGGTTATTGCTCTGGATGCTTTTCGGTACGCTATTCTGGTAGATCTCAATGTTCGTTGAAGTAAATGATGAGGTAGGAACAAAGGGGCGAGAGCACGGCAGCTTTCCGTTTGACCGGCCAAGGTCCCATATATGGATCGCGGCTGCTCCTTCCTGTCTTCCCGTTCCTGCTTATCCGCGACCTGTCACTGTTGCAGAATCCACATTTCCACCTCAGTTGTCACTTTCACATGCTTTGCATCGCAAACGGATTCATCTCGTCGCCCTTGTCGTCCTCTCTTGGGAATCAGCCAAGCTGACCTGTCTTACTACCTCTATGCATAACACCCCGCACCAATAGCGACCTAGAGTTCATGCGGTTACACTCCTGCCAGCGCGCTACGCTACGTTACCTAAGACTCGAAGTACCGGACTGTACATACAAGGCGGGATCTCCACTTCTCCACGTTATCCTCCCTGTCTCTTCCCACCATCATCGACATTAGCATCCTACCGCGGACTCGACTCCTCGCCAGTTCAGGCTTATGCGTGTGACATCTGAGCTGTGCATGATACAGGAAGTCAAATCTGAGGAAGAAGATTCCCGAGTCAGCCGTTCCCGCCAGTCGTCCCAGTCGCCTTCAGGTCTCCACAGTTGTTAGTGCATTCAGGCGCTTTGCCTGTCACGTTTTGGGAATCGCGTGGATCGCTCCGCCGTCCAACCGACGAGACATCCTCTGGTCCGAAGACCAACCCCAGCCTTGGGATCTACTCGAATTCCTGAACTGGGCCCCAGGCAGAGCCCTCACTGGACCTTGTCACTATCTTACAGAGCAAGACGATAACGCAAGTGAAACCCTGTCGAGATTGCTGGCATCCATCCCCTCAACGCTACTGACTGGGTGCATTTGAACCTGAGGGGAGGTCAGTCGTGATACCAGACTGGACGCGGCCGAACTTCGTTCGAGGGGTTGCACCGAACGTCATCCCGGCTCAAGTGTCTAGAGCAGCCTGTCTCTGAAGTTGAGGCACAGGAGGCGTTTAGCAGCTGAGCGAGTGAGTGACTTTGATTCAGGCCGAGCAGAAGCAGATGACCCGGAGTATCAACTGATGTGTGACAAGCCGTCGCTAGCTTCTCGAAGGGTCCAACTACCAGAAACTGAAGCACTTCTGTTATTACTCTTCCGTCTTCATCACCATCTTCCAGACACAAGCATAACTCGTCGAGGTCTAATTCCGGGCTATTAGCACGGCAGTTTGTAGCCTCGCCTTATTATTCCTCCACCTAGGTATGTATGTACATGGCCCCGATTCTTTATGCTGGACTCGATTGTCTCGGCAGATTGTCGAACAACTGCATCCATATTGCTCACTCGGTCCTGCGGAGAGTTCAAACCCACTCAAGCTCCCCCATGCCCAATCACCCCATACTCTCACCCTCGGCCTTATCCTTATGCTCACTACACCTCCACACATGCTACCTTGACTTCCATCAGTGCGTCCCACACGTGGTAGCTCATCGTGGCCCCGGAAACGTCTTCCCCAGGACGTACCGGTCGTTCAAGAGCCCCACAAGGCTCCCTAGTACCATGTACACTTCTTATATCTGAGCATCTCCTTCCGAACCCCGAGACTTCCCTGATGCCCTTGCCTTCTTAACTTGAGCAAGACTCTTATCTCCTTTCCTAAAACCGGCTGGTTAAGCACTTCCAGTGGAATGCCATCCTACTGTCTTCAAGACTGCCACTACTTCTACCGCACAGCTCTGCGCGGGTTGAACATCAGCACCTACGTCTCGCCTCTATACGCCTGATAAGCTCTTGTCGGGCTCTGCTGACAGTATGCCTACCCAAGTTCGTATCTTTACTCTGCCCGGGTCTCTCGGTGAGACTCTCGAGGCACCAGTCACAGCATCTTCGATTCCTCGATCGATTCCAGAGTACCCAGACGTACCCTTGGGTAAATCCGTACACTACACCCCTACCGCGAGGATTCGAATGGGTAGCATGTCGGAGGACGACGAGAAACCCAAAGGTGGCATCACCTTTGCTCAGCAGGACAAGCTTCCGAAGCTCCCTATCCCAGACCTAGGGTCGTCGTGTCAGAAGTACCTGACCGCGCTCAAACCCTTGCAATCTGCGAGGGAACATGCCGAGACCAAGCACGCCGTCGAGGAGTTTCTGAGGCAGGATGGACCAGAGTTGCAGGAGAAGCTGAAGAAGTACGCCGCAGGGCGGACGAGCTACATCGAGCAGTTCTGTATGAGACCACGATATTCTACCGCTCCTGAATACTATCTGGGCGAGTTGAAACTGATTTGCTGACTATTCACAGGGTATGATTCATACCTGAACTACGACAATCCTGTCGTCCTCAACTTGAACCCCTTTTTCTTACTTGAAGATGATCCAACGCCAGCGAGGAACAACCAGGTCACTCGGGCGGCGTCCCTGGTCGTTTCCGCCTTAGAGTTCGTCAGAGCAGTACGGAAAGAGGAGCTTCCGCCGGATATGGTCAAGGGTACACCCCTCGATATGTACCAGTACTCCCGTTTATTTGGCACTGCTCGGGTTCCAACAGACGCGGGCTGCCAAATCGAACAGGATCCAGATTCGAAGCACATCATTGTCATGTGCCACGGGCAGTTCTACTGGTTTGACGTTCTGGACGACAACTCGGACCTGATCATGACGGAGAAGGATGTGGCTATCAACCTGCAGACCATCATCGACGATGCCGTCCAGATACCTATCACAGAGGCCGCGAAGGGTGCTCTCGGCGTCCTCAGCACAGAAAACAGGAAGGTTTGGTCTGGCCTTAGGGACATTCTGACACGGGAAGAAAACTCCAACAACGCAGACTCCCTGGCCATCGTCGACTCGGCGCTGTTTGTCCTTTGCCTGGATTACTCAGAACCGCAGACGGCAGCCGCTTTGTGCCAGAACATGCTTTGCGGCACAAGCCAGATTGAAAAGGGGGTCCAGATCGGCACCTGCACAAACCGTTGGTACGACAAACTCCAGATCATCGTCTGCAAGAACGGAAGCGCCGGTATCAACTTCGAGCATACGGGCGTCGACGGCCACACGGTTCTTCGGTTTGCCAGCGACCTGTACACCGACACCATCCTAAGATTTGCGCGCACCATCAACGGCCTAGCCCCGACACTGTGGGCGTCGACCAGCCCAGACCCGTCGAAGCGCGACCCCGAGAGCTTTGGGGACGTAAACACGACGCCACACAAACTGGAGTGGGACATGATCCCGGAGCTCAGCATCGCAGTTCGTTTCGCGGAGACAAGGCTGGCGGACTTGATCGGACAGAACGAATTCGAGTGTCTTGATTTCAGCGCTTATGGAAAGAACTTCATCACGTCCATGGGCTTTTCTCCCGATGCCTTCGTCCAGATGGCCTTCCAGGCGGCATACTACGGGCTGTACGGCCGCGTGGAGTGCACCTATGAGCCTGCCATGACGAAGACGTTCCTCCACGGCAGGACAGAAGCGATCAGATCTGTCACGGACGATTCGGTCAACTTCGTCCAAACATTCTGGGGTGACCACCCGGCGGAGGAGAAAGTAGAGGCGCTACGCAAGGCATGCCAGCGCCACACGGCAAATACCAAAGACTGCGCAAAGGCTCAAGGCTGCGACCGCCACCTGTACGCCCTCTTCTGTCTGTGGCAGAGGTTGGTGGACGAAGACTCGATCAGCAACTCCAGCAGCAACGGGTACTCCAGTCCAATAGACGGCTTCTCGGACCGCGGCTCGGCAGTCGGCAGTCCCGGCAGGGACTCAGTCCTGTCTGACGCGGTCGATCGCGTCGTGACTCGCGGCCGCGGTGACAGCACCAACTCCCGAGTCAAGGACAACCACCACCTCCCCCTGATCTTCGCCGACCCCGGCTGGGACAAGCTCAACACAACCATCATCTCAACCTCCAACTGCGGCAACCCGTCCCTCCGGCAGTTCGGCTTCGGCCCGGTGTCCGGGGACGGCTTCGGAATCGGCTACATCATCAAGGACGACGGCATCTCCATCTGCGTCTCGAGCAAGCACAGGCAGACGAAGCGCTTCGTCGACACGCTCGAGAGCTACCTGATGGAGATCCGGCGCGTGCTGCGCATCACGTCGCGCAAGACCATGACGTCCAAGCAGACGCGGGCGCGCGAGATCGACGAGACCAAGCGGCCCAAGGTGTTCAACCGGCTGAAATCGAGGGGCAGGATGATCACCGCCGACGCGATCAAGACGCAGCGGAGCTTGGGCAGCGCGTCGCCGACGGAGGAGAGTCTGACGATGAGTGATGATGATGAGTTGGGTGGATGTGAGTTGCCCCTTTTGCCCCTTTTGTTATGATCTACCCCCGATATACATCTGCGCAGAGTAACTAACGGACGAAACAGATGGCTTCTTCGACGCCGGCATGCTCCTGCAAGCCCTCAAGGCTCGCGGCGAGGGCTTCGACAATGGCGAAACGAAACCGTCGGAGCGGGCACAGGTCCAGGCCAGGAGACGTGAGGTGGGCAAGAAATTGCGCTTGATCGATTACTAGCGACGGATAATCTCGAGTGTGTCTTGACTTGGGGCTGAACTGCAAACTGTTGATGGATTCTTTCTGGAACATTGATGTCGCCAACGATTCAGGTATATGATAAGGGACGGATTGGATTTTTGTATGAGTCTGGATGGTGGTCTCGTTGTGTTATACTTTTTGCAAGATATCCCGACTGTCGCTAGCGTCACGGTTAAGCATATCCGTAGTAGCACTTCTCATTATATATACCAAGCATTTCAGGAAATTGCGACAATCCCATTACCCGTCTGAGATTATAGTACGCCCCAGCCGTTTGGTCTATTACCCGTATCCTCCTTCGCCGCATACCTAATAGAGAGTTCCGAGATCGCGCTGATGTGGTAACGAATAGAGAGACTCCGCTCTAGAACGCCAAAGATATAATCCGTACTATTAGTCGTCACCTCACCCCAATTCACTCATAGTCCCCCTATGACCCCCCTCCCCAATCTCATGCACCGGTGTCTGCCCAAACCCGGGCTGATAGCTCGGATGCGCGGAAGCCATCGTCGTAGACGGACTGACGGGCGCGGTGGTCGGCGGAGCGGCGGCGCTGAGGCGGTTATTGTTGTACTCCCCGGCCGACAACACCGGCGTGGTCCCGCCGGCAGCCTGGTAGACCGGCGCGGGATACGGCTGGGCCGGGAAGGGGGGTGGCGGGGTGGGGTAGGTCTGCGTCATGGCTTGTCCGTTGTGCTTTGATGGATCGCCTGGTGGGGGGGCGTAGAAGGAGTGGTGCTGGGTGCCTGGGGTAGATGGGGTTTGTTGGTTCGGCGGCGCGGGCGGGAAACCACCGGGTTGGAGCGGCGCGGCGGGGGCCGGAGGGTTCTTCCGCCGGAGGAGGAAGACGATTCCTAGGGCGATGAGGCCGATTACGGCTACGCCTCCTACTGCGCCTCCTACTATTGGGCCGATGGGCGTGGATGAGCCTGTGCTTCTGGTCGTGTCTGGTGCGGAGGTGGGACCGGACGAAGTAGAGGTTGAGGAGCTGGATGTGCTTGAAGAGCTCGAGTCTGTCGTCGAAGTAGACTGCTTGGTTCTCGCTGATGTTGAGGGCAAATCACTGGAACTGTCACCGAACACGGTCGTGATAAACACGCGTCCGTCTGTCTCGCCGTCGTAGGTGGTGAGAGCCAGCTGAGGGGTTGAGATGCTCAGGCTGTTGCAGAAGAAGTCGTAGATGTCGTCGGGGAAGGAGACGGTGTTGCAGAACTGCTCCGTCGATTCGGTGCTATATGATATTAGCATATCTACTCCTCCGTGCCCGGGAATCATGTCATCGAACGGGCGTACCATTTCACGGTGAACGTGTCCTGCATACAGCCATTATCACACAGACTCGACGAAGATACTTGGTCGTAGTCCAAACAAGTCACCCGGAAGCCACAGTCATTGTCGTCACAGCAGCCGACGAAACCGGGCGTGGCGGACGTTGCGGGTACGAGGACACAGCTGTCGGAGGCAGCGTCACAAGCAAATCCAGCGCCTATGCCTGACGTTAGCAGTTTTGTGTTGAGATTTCGAATCGTACGGCAAGTCACCCGGCAGTCCACTAATAAATCCACATGTCTGATCTGGTCCGATGAGAAACGTGTCGCTGCTGCTACTCTGCCTCTTGCGCAGTCCCCGAAAGCTCGGGGGTAGGGTCGGTCTGGGGCTTATAGAGTCTGCTGCGATGGTCGGAATGACAGTCTCTTTGGGAGCCCAAAAAGCCAAGGCTTGGACAGTAGTGCTGAGCACGGCACTACTGAAGAATATGGACCTCATGACGCAGGAAGCAATAGGACGACACCAGCTGAGGAACGGAAGAACGAGCAGCCTCGAGAGGAGCGGAAGAGACAGAGTAGGCCCTGAGCTCCGGTGAGGGACAGGCAGCCATTATGTATCGTGCATCTGAGAGCAACCTCCTACATGTGCCCCTTGGAAGTGAGTGCCAGGAGACGCCAAAGTCCAGGCCTCAAGGACCGTCCCAGCCCTGTCCCATCCCCACCCTTGTTTAGTGAGGCTGAAGGGAAAGCATGAATGTGGATGAGATGACCCAAGGGACCGTGAGTTGGCTGAGCGCTGCGCAGAGATGGTGGTTGCGGCATGAGATTGATGAGAGCAAACGTCGTCCAGTCATAACAGCCGCCAGACATGGGGATGAACAAGCATTTGACGTGCTTAGGATGATGCTAGTGTCTGTCTTTGCCGCACCATTGGCTGATGAAGACATGAAATCCCAAAGCTCCGATTCTCACTTGAGAGTTGAGAGTCGTGGGATTAAAGCGGAATATGGCCTGAAAACATGGCTCATGTTCGAGAGGAACTTGAAAAGAGTAAGCTTTGCGACCTTCTCCTACGTGAAACAGACGACCGTTCTATAGATGAGGGAAACTAGGAGCGAGCTGAGCATCCATCAAACTCACGTCGTTTTGGTGGTACCTAGCCTCGTCGAGTGTTGTTGAAGTCGTCGATGGCTCGTGCATCCCGAAACAGAGAGGCTTGATCCAAAACGATGCCAAGCCAGGCCCCACAATATCGGTACGTACCGCTGAACCTCACAATTGGGCACCCGATTTCATCATGGACAACCATCCAAGACTAAGGTAGACCAGGCTCGCCCGATGCATCTCCATGACAGATCTTCTACGCGTCCTGCCGCACTTTGCCATCGGCCAATACGCTAGCCTTATCCCGACCCTGGAAAAGCACCATGTGAGCACATCCGAGCTCGTCACGCTCGATGTGGCCGACATTGGAAAGCGGACCCAGCTGCCCTTGCTGAATCTCAAGCGCCTACGTGATGCTGTCCTGGCCGAGCTGCACCGCGACCTCGGCGTTTCTGGCGAGCAAGTGCCCGCAAAGGAAGGAGAGAAGGCCGCGAAACCAGCCACAACCGGACCGGGGTCGGGACACCAGCTCAGACATGACTTCGCATCTCTCTCCGCCCAGTGGCAGACCATCAGCACTCTGGATCCGGACATGGACCGCGCACTCGGAGGCGGTGTGCCAACTGGCTACGTTACAGAGGTGACAGGCGAGTCTGGCACCGGCAAGACGCAGTTCCTCCTCTCGCTGCTACTAGCCGTCCAGCTCCCGCCACCCTACGGACTAGGCCGACCGGCTCTCTACATTAGCACTGAAGCAGACCTATCGACCATCCGTCTAGCACAAATCCTGGCCAACAACCCGCTCCTAGCCAACACCGCACCGTCAGACCGGCCAACCCTAGACAACATAATCAGCACCAAAACCCCCGACCTCGAAAGCCAAGACCACATCCTCACCTTCCAGGTCCCGGTCGAGGTAGCGCGGCGCAACATCGGCCTCGTCGTGCTGGACAGCGTAGCAGCCAACTTCCGCGCCGAGTTCGAGCGCAACAGCCTCGCGGCCCCCGGACAGCAGACCTCCAACATGGCGGCGCGGTCGACGGACCTCGTGCGCCTGGGCATGCAGCTCCGCGACCTGGCGCAGAAGCACAACCTCGCCGTCGTCGTCGCGAACCAGGTCGCGGACCGCTTCGGCGGGTCTAAGAGTCCCGCTTATCCGGTCTCGGGCCAGTTTTCGGGCGGCGGCAGTATGCAAGGTCAACGGCTCTCCTCTACGCAGCAGCAGGGCCACAGCAGTCCTCTCGCGGCGCGGAGCAGCGTCCGCGGTCCCATGCCGGCTGTGGAACCTACCTCGTCAATGGCAGATATGGCTCCAAGGTCAAGCATGCCGGAGCCACCCGACCAGCAACCGAACAACAACATCGCGCCACCTCTCATGCGTCCCCCGTTCCAAGCTTCTCACCCAGCCCTCCTGCTAGACCACCAACAACGCTGGTTCACCGGCTGGGGCGACGACCCTTTCGACGACAGTCCACAGAAAACGCCTTCCCTCGGCCTTGTCTGGACGACACAGATCGCCGCGCGGATAGCGCTCTCCAAGCGTCCCGCCTACGGACGCCGGCGGTACAGCGTTGACGACGCCGACGACGAGCACGGCATGCCGACGCTGCGGAGCTGGAGGCGGTGGATGAAGGTCGTGTTTGCGCCGCATGTGGCTGGTGCCGGACCTGGATTGGAGGGCGCGGTGCAGTATGAGGTTACTATGGGTGGCTTGAAGGCTGTGGAGAAAGGGAAGGGAAAAGAGAAGGGCGCGGAGGAGTATGAGGAGGACTGAGGCTCTGGGGAGGTATGCGTTTCACTGGAGTTGCAGTACAAAACCGGGTCGGTAGTCAGGGACTATCTACCCCCTTCTGGTTTACAGCAATATGAGATACGATATTCATCTATCAAGAGGAGTAACGGGCACGGTCCCCCAAGAAACCGTATATATACCGACCTTCCTACCCTTCCTCCTCTTCCTCCTCTCCCTCCTCCAAGGGGGCCCAAAACCCGCAAGGCGAACCACGTCTGCCAGGTCTGTGGCCACGCCTTCGACAGAGCCCAGCGGCTAGACCACCACATGGAGCTAGCCCACTCTCCTCCCACCCCTCCTCCCCAGATACGACTAGTCCTGGCCCCGACATAGCTAGCCGACCAGCCCTCCAGGAAGAAGAGCCGCGCTAAGGCGCCAGTTCATCATCGGCAGCGATATTGAGATCGGCAAGCTGCTGCTTCAGCGCTGCGATACTCTTGTTGCGCAGCATGCTAGGATCCTCGTCGGAGGAAGAGGAGGAAGAGGAGGAGGAAGGGTAGGAAGGTCGGTAGATATATATACGGTTTCTGGGGGGGCCGTGCCCGTGCCTCCAGCCGACCCTGTGCCGATCGGCAGTCATCCGCCACGAGATACTTCGTCGGAAGATGAAGAAGCTGGATATTCAAGTTCTGACTACGGCGATGAAGCCTCGTCAACACTCGACCGGATGGACTTGGAGGATAACGTCGATGATATTCCGTGGAACCTTCCTGCGGCAAGATGCCCTTTGGAAGCTTGACGAGGACGAGGACAGCCACCTGGCGACCGTTGCTGGCGCCATGTCGCTGGTCGGAAATGACTTCGGCCTGAACCAGCCCCACCTGCCGACCGCCGCCAACCCGCCTGCTCGCACCCCTCCCGCTCGGCCCCCTCCGAGAAAGGACGAGGAGCGCCGGATGTTGGCTGCTTGGCCAGTAGCAGCAAGGGAACAGGAAGAGGACCGCCGACTGGAGGGGGAGATTGGAGAGTTCAAGGCGGCACTGACGTCGTTGGCCCAGGGGGTCAACAAGATCGACGAAGACCGCGAGGATATGGACCGCTTGTTCGGGGAGGTAAAAGAGGAAGAGGGGAAGGAGAAAGAGAAGAAGGGGGAGGAGAAGATGGTCGAAGAGGAGAGGGAGGTACAAGAGAAGGAGGGAGAGGAGAAGCAAGAAGAGGAGATGGGGGGAGAAATTGACCCGGACACCGCCTTTTTGGCGGAGGACGATGCCGATCAAGACCGATCCACGTACGTGGAGTATAGTCTAGGAGGAGTGATCCACGTAATCGTGGAATCGAAGAAGACGATGTATGGATAGGTGGCGGTCTTCTTTTCAATGGTCCGGATATTGGTACCCTTCCCCCTAAGTCCTGTGGCGTTAGGTGTCGTTGTTCTTGGAGTGGAAAGATAGATTGCTTTGTGAGCGTGTTGAGGCGTTGGAGCAGCGGTTGCATGGCAAGGCGATCAAGACCAATGACAGAAACAACAGCGGTGATGTTAACCCGCTTCGCCGTCTTTCAGGCTGGGCCAACACACCGGCACTATCGAGCGTTACCGCTCCCGGCTTACCAGCGGTCAAGCTTGATCAATTCCATCCGCTCCTTCCCAGCCGTCACAACGACCGCAAGTGATACCACTTACCAGAATAAGCGGTTGCGGAACCAAGTGTCTGTCAGTCCGGAACATCAACTACGTGATCAATGGCAATGGAGATGCCAGAATCAGGCTCACGGCCCTCAAGGCCATTCCGAAGGGCACGGAGCTCACCATTTGCTATAGCGGTAAGTTTGAGTAGTTTCTGCGGGGCTTCAGATTCCGCTGCCAGTGCGGAGGGTGTACTCCTCTGACTGATAAGGAAGCCGAGGACCTCCTCTTCCTCCTCCTCTTTCTCCTCCTCTTCCTCCTCCTCTTCCTCCTCCTCTTCCTCCTCCTCTTCCTCCCCCTCCTCCTCCTCCTCTTCCTCATTCCCAGGCACTCCGCTGCGCTGGGGTGCAATGACCCGAGTCTCACGGACGAACACATAGTCATGGTCATCGCGATTTCGGTCGCGCAGGCACAGATCCCTTGGTTGGAGGCGTTGTCCGTCGAGGTCGTCGATGCCCTCTTCTGCGATGCCATGCTCGAAGCTAGGTACGACTATCTTCACGAGACCACCGAGGAGGAGCTGGTCCACGACATCAGGAGGTATGGGGACACAAACGCATAACGCCTCGCTCTCCGGCTAGAACTAGCCTTGCTCTGGACAACGTTAACGGCGGCGGGGTTTGTCTCCTACTACATAGTAATTAGAATCATCCACGCATAGCTCAGTATCGATACTCACAGTATGCTCCCGGGCCTTACTTGTTGTCTACTCAGCGTTGTCATAGATGGTAACATGCAACTTCGCCTTAGGCCGCCAGTCCATTTTGCCGCTCGCGAAAACACGATCGCCATTTGGTTTGCGGGATCCTACGCGAACCGCCTCCAGCTGTCCACCATCTCTTCATTGTCCTCCACGAATCTGGCCCATCGACGACCGATCTTAACCCCAGGCTTTAGCTCATAGCGGTCGACTGTTACCAAAAGGCCCTTTAGAAGCTTGACGAGGACGAGGACAGTCACCTGGCGACCGTTGCCGGCGTCATGTCGCTGGTCGGAGATGACTACCAGCCCGGCCCAGCCTAGCCAGCCGATAAGCTCTTGAGAAAGAGGAGGGCCCAAAACGTACTTGCCAACACTATCGAGCTTCACGTCAGCCAGTTTATATATGTTACTCAAGCAAAACTTACTTCAAAGAAGAAGACTTGAACAGTTCATCGGCAGCGATATTGAGATCGGCAAGCTGCTGCTTCAGCGCTGCGATACTCTTATTGCGTAGCATGTTAGGATCCTCGTCCTTGTTGGCCGTCGTATCAGTCTCTGTGTTGTCCGATGTCTTCGTGGGGGGATCCGCCATCAAAAAGGCCAAGAGGTCCTCCTGAGTAGTGAGCTCAGTGAACGGGACTGAGAGCTTGCTCGACTTCCTCGTAGGAGGAAGAAGAGGAAGAGGAGGAGGAAGGGTAGGAAGTCGATAGATATATATACGGTTATTGGGGAGCACGTATCCGGTCGTCCTCGGGCCAGGGGGGTTATTGATCTCGTCGTCCTCGTCTTCTTTTCAACTCGATCTTCCTCCTCCACAACTTCCTCTCTTCCTCATCCTTTTTAACCAACTCTCGAAGCCCCAAGCTTCTACATCTTTCTCAACTTCAACCCTGGGGGCGATGCCCGTTACTCCTCTTGGCAGATGTGGTTGGGTACCACCAGGCCGTCATGGACAAGCGTTGGAGAGCACAACCGCATATAGTCCACGCGATTGGGAGCGGGACTATATACAGACCTTATAGCCTGCAAGTACGTAGACTACATCGTTATAGTCAACAAGCCATCATCGTCCCCAAGGTTGACCTCGCCCGTATCCACATTGCCTTCAACCCCTCCAGGAATAGAAGACTTGAATAGCTTATCATCTGTACCGATTTTGAGATCAGAAGGCTGCTGCTCTAACGTTGCGATGCTCTTGTTGCGTATTATGTTGGGATCTCCGTCCTTCTTGGGGCCGTCGTATCAGTCTCTGTGTCGTCCTGAGTCTCTGTGTCGTCCTGGTCTCTGTAGCGGGATCCGACATCAAGAAGGCCAACAGGTCCTCCTGAGAAGTGAGCATAGGTAGTGAACGGGACTGAGAGCTTGGTCTCTTTGACGGGCGCCTTCACTCATTGGTTAGCCGCTCCGACGCGCCCACGGACAGGGAAGCGACAGGCGCCTGGGTCTGAGCGTTGCCCTTGGTGCTCTGCCGAGTCACCCTCTTGGGAGCTTGCTCGACTTCCTCGTCGGAGGAAGAAGACGAGGACGTGTCGGGAGGTGGGGGAGTCATCTCGCTGGTCTCGCTGCTTGGGGGGTGAGGAAGAAGGAGGAAGAGGAGGAGGAAGGGTAGGAAGGTAGGTTGATAGATTTATATATACGGTTTCTATGGGGGGGCCGTGCCCGTTACTCCTCTCACATCACAAGCAATTTAGGGCAAGCATATCTCTCTCAACCGCTGTTTTATTACCGGCCGAAGCCCTGGATATACTCAAGATTGGTGATCTCCGCGCCTTAGAGGTCGCTCCTGCCTTTCGTTCAAGAACCGTAAAAACCAACCAAAACCGCAACGCCGTCCCAATGCTCCTTCCGTAAGGGTATCTGACCATGCCCCAACAAATAAAATAATGCCAGTAGTCATGTGCTGTAGGACGGTCCAATCAGGGACGAAGTCCTCCTTCTCACCGATGCCCGGGGCCGGACCGCGAACGGAGCAGGTGGTGCCTGTCGCGGCTGGTATGGGTTGTCGTTCCGGTCGACAAAGGTGCTGCTGATGGAAAGTCTCCGGGAAGAGGTCTCGGATCGACCGGAGTTCGGTGCTGGGTCCCTTGTCGAAGCCGTCCTCCATCTCGATTGGCTTGAGGGTTAAGTCCGTCACAGGACTGGAACGTGAACTTCTGCCAGATGACAATGTCCTTGCAGTCCTTCCCCTTCTCCCAGCCAAGACTGAGTGCAATGGTCTTAATCATGGCGCAGCCGATCTCGCCCGTGGTCGTCAGCACATCATTATAGGCTGTTGACGGATTGTGGCCCCCCACAGACAGCGCCTGGCGTGCGGCGTGCTGGAGGTCGCGATGGATGTTGGCCGTGGCGCGGCGCTCGATGTCCGACTGGCTCATCATCGATGGTGCCCGGAGGGACGAGAGTTGTCGAGCGACCTGGCCGCCAATGGCGTGGACGGTGGAGTGGCAGGGATGGGGTTGCCAGGTCGAGAAGGCGAGGCTCTTAGGGCGCCGTATAGGTCGCCGGCCATGATGAAGCCGTCTGGGGCGGCCAACCCAGAGAGCTTGGTGGTGAGCGGGTGGACGTTTGGCATGTTGGTTGTCCTTTGAGCGTTAGCAAGGTTACATCCGACGGCGCACCTCTTCCTCGATGAGCTGGTTGATATCCCGGCTCACCATGTCGTTGATCTCCGACATTCGCTCCTCCACGGCTTCCCGGACGGTGGTCTGGATGTCAGAGCTTTGTCATTTTCTCGTCCGGCTCATATA